>JAVJGG010000009.1:21747640-21782568 GCA_035590195.1 Aviceda cuculoides | reverse complement strand
GGGCCCCCCCCCCCCCCCCCCCCCCCCCCGAGCAATGTCCAGTTCCTCTCCTTGCTTCTGAGGGACATCTTCAGGGGAGAATGGGGCATGGGGAGAAGAGACTGAAATTGTGAAATGCTGGGGATCAGCATGGGTCAAGCTTTATTTTAGAGATGGGCTCTCCGGGTTCAGATGGGGGTTTGGAGCAGGTGGGACAACAGAGACGGACTAAGAGGACTAAGTACCACCCTAAGTGTCCCACTGCATCCTTCAGACAGGCTCTGTGCAGCTCCCAACCAGGGCAGCTGAGCAGTCTGTGAGGCAGCTCCTGAAACAGCCCTTTTCAGCCTCAGAAATCGTATTTATTAGGAAAAACTGACCCCAGTCCAGAGCAGTTCTCCCTGTCTTCTCTAGAGTTTTCTTCAGCTCCCACTAAATTTTAACCACTAAAGAATAATGCTGGGAACTTTGCACTGCTAGACTGTAAAATTCAGCATCAGACAAGCCTTGATTAGTGTAATTACATCTGCTTGAAAGGATAATAATCAATGTGAGGTACTGCCACTCCGCCTCTGCCCGCAGAGTCGCAGCCTTCATAAACCCTTCATGAGGCAGAGATGTGCTTCCATTTCCGTTTTGCAGAAGAGGCTAAGGACAAGAGTTTGTAAAGTTCTTTAGTGGGTATCACACCAGTTTCAGTGGGTTTGTTGACAGGGAACTGTGGTCAGCAGAGCCCTTGTTGCCTGCCTGCATCTAGAGATCAATTGTCCTGTCCTTGTTTGGACATCTGCCATAGGAGGCAATGGATTGTGCCCCAGGTGCCACCTGTCTCCTTGGTCTTGGGACCCCCACGCAGGGCTTTTAGCTTTAATAGCCATGTAGAAATCAGCAAGGGAAGAATTTGAGTTTAGAAGGTGAACAGCTTGCAAAACACTGGTGATGAGGTAAGGGTTGGGTGGGAGCTGAAAAGCTGGCTTATGTCATGGTGATGCTGAGGTTTGTTACTTAGAAAGAAGGGTAATAAACATTGTGAAGTGTAATCTCACTAGCGTGAAGAGTTTTTTCTAAATGTAGGAAGGAAAAAGTCACTTTGATACCCATTATGGTTATTTTGGAGGTGAAGTTGTACTGGTGTTTAAAAGCGTGCCTCCTGAAGGCAGATCTACTTGTCTATCACTGAGAAAGTGAGTGGCTGCACAGTGTTTGGTTACTGTCTGGGGTTAAACCACAACAGAGACTTAGGGAAGAAGAGCTCTGAGTTGGTTTCCAGCCTGAAGGACCATCGAGGAGAGTCACAGGGAAACCACAGGTATGGAGTTAAACCTGAAGAAGTGTGTGGCAGAGGTGAGACCCGGGGCAGCTTGCGTGGGGTGAGCAGAGGGGACCTGCCAGCGTGGCTGGAAGGAGCTTAATCCCTGACATCCCTGGGGGGTGTCAGCAGGACCTCAGGAACAGAAATGGGAAGGGAGGCCCTGAGGAGCAGAGGATGCTCCCACTGTCCCTGTTTCAGCAGGAACAGCTTGTGCAGCACATCAGCCACGTCATCCCTGGTGCCGAATTGGGCTGTGATGCTTTCCCTGGGCAGGGGGGCTGGTGGGAGGCAGAGCTGCTGGAAATTGCTTTGCTCTCCTGTGAGGTGTTGTTCCTCAGCAAGACAAAGGCATAACAACATAGAAAATGTTACCCATTATAGAGTCATATTATGTGCTTGAGAGGTAAACTGACTTGCCAGAGTTTGCTTAATGGTGCAGCAGAGGAATACTGAACAGATTTAAATGGCAGGCAAAGTTAATTTATTCACATATTTTTATTAAGTAGTACTAATTCACAAGCCTCGTTATTTGCTAAGGGATTTTCATCCCTCAGAGCCCCTCCATACTCCCACCCTCACTTCTGCGCATCAGGGCTCTCACTGCCTTGGTTTTCCCTCAGCACCACCCTCCCGTCTTGCAGGCAGGAGGAAGCGGGGAGGGAGGCTTTGCTTCCCCCGCGAGCTCCTGGTGCTCTGCCTGGAGCCCACGGGGCAGGTGCTGCGAGTCCATCTCCTCCACAGGGGAGATACCTGCTGGGCAATGCTGCTCCTACACTGCCACAGTGGCACATTTACTGTCTCTAACTGCTTTCTGCAGGGAAGGATTTCATCACATAGAATCATAGAATCATAGAATCATTTAGGTTGGAAAGGACCTACAAGATCATCGAGTTCAACCATCATCCCTGCCCACTAGACCATCTAGCTTCTAGGTTTGGAAATTTGTGAAGTTGAAAGTTCAGGGTCAGACGTTTGCATGCAGTGAGGCAGAGGCAGGGCTGGGGAGGCTGGGGGGCATTTGGTGATGGGTACCAAACTTCCTTGCTGTTGCTCATTAACGCCAGCGCCAGCTCACATCTTTGCCAATCCAGCCTTGACCTTGCTGTAACAGCTTGTCATTGTAACTCAAATCCGCTTCAGCTGCCACCACTGGAAATGTTGCCACTGATTTGGGGGGAGCTGGAGCAGCCTGCTGTATCCGCAGTTGCCCTTCCCTGCTGCTTGCTGTTACAGAGCTGGATGCTGCGTTAACCCATCGAGAACACGGGAACCAGAGCGCTTTCTGGAGGGCTGGGCAAGAGAGGGGACTTGCAACTGCAACTGGCAGCTCTCCCTGGAGCTCCCATCAGAGCAGGGCTCGTTGCTGGGGGCGAAGTCCTTTATTTTGGCCTTGGCACAGGGGTGACACCGTCTGGAGTAATTTCCCCCACCAGGTCACCCTGAGGCCTTTTTTCTGAGGAGTTACCACCACATGCTGCCTGGGGATCTGTCTGTTTGGCAGGGCACGCAAAACTGGATCAGGCAGGGCTGTTTGCCTGTTTTCTACCTTGCACTTGTTGAGGTTTGAGACTTCTTAATTACCTAGAGAAAAGTTAATTACAAGAGAGAAAGGCACCCATGGATTACTCTTTCCTCCACCAGTGCAATAAGCCCAGGGGACGGAAAGACTCTCACATCTGGGACAGGATCTGCCCCGAAGCCCCTGATTCCCTTAGGGTTTCGTGGTGTATTTTTATGCATTTTTCATAGATAAAATATATGCTAAGTTCCTGGTTATGGCTGCCTGGCAGTCAAGAATGAATGGCCTTAATATACTGAGGAGCAAGTGTAAACTATTCAGCTAAGACAGTGCTCTAGGAAAGATCTCATCCACAGCCGCAAATCTGCATCTACCAGAGCAGACACCCAAGCAAACAAAAACCTCCCTCCAGAAGTATTTCCTGATTTTTACGCAAATGCCATTTTTATTCCATTTGTCCTATCTATAGTATTTGCACTGCAATTGCAACGAAGAAATAACAATTACATGCACCAAACTTTAGAAAAGGAAATATTAATGAACATAAATAAAAGCAAATAAAAGCTATTTCATAGCATTGTGCATGCTCTGCCCTGGATGTTTGCCCTTGTTCGCAGTGCCATGTAGCATACCCGAGGAGGCATCAGTGAACACACGGAGAGCCCCTCTGCAGGGAGCCTCCTCCCAGGATGTGAGGTGCTGGTGATTTGTACCATGGTCAAAAGTGTCAAATGAAACATGACTTCAGTGAAGGAAAACAAAATAATGCTGATGTGAAGTATTCCAGAAGGGTAGATCTTCTCTTTCTTTGATTTGACTGCTGAAATCTCGCTTTGCAGAAGCTGATGCTGTGGCTGGCCACAAAGAATTGCTCTCTGTGTCACCAGAACTGCTCATTGCAGTAAGGCTGGTGTCACCGGGCCAGCACGCACCCACATGGTGCTGCCAGCAGCACTGCTGCCCAGCGGGAGATGGTCCCAAAAGGTTCATTCCATCTGCAACTTCCATAGAAATATGCAAAACCTCCCAGCAGTGAATCAGTAACGATGGTCTCCGTGAGTCTGCATCTCTGATTACCACTGAGATGGGGAAGCTCGAGACTGCATCAAGCTATTCCCTGCACAGGCAGGGAACGGCTGATTTAGCATTTATTTAAGGGAGCCCTTTGTGCACGAGAAGCCCCATCTGAAGGCAACTCCACTGTGCCGAGCACTGCATGGCCGCTCAGCAAGGGCAGCTCCAGCCCAAGGCGTTTACCTTTTAGACAAGGGTGAGAGAGATGAGGAAATTCCTCAAAGCCTTCCAGACCGTTGGTGAGGGGGAAAGCCTCTTTCAGACGGGGTTTTCCCTGCCTTTCCCGCAAGGACAGCCTACTCCAGGGCCTTGGCTGGGCTGTGAGACACTGGTGCCAAAACAAGAGGTAGGGAAAAGAGACAAGATTATCTTTAGAGGTAAGGGGTGATAAACAAACCGCTATCTAAGTGCAAATGTTGCAGATTTGAAGCAGTAAGGAGATGTCAGCACCACATTATACTGAACCAATGCCCGGTACTGGTGAAAAGTGACTGTTTCCTGACTTGGGGCTGAAAGCACAAATTCATAAACTCCCAGGACCACGGTGCTCCTACGGCGTCTGCCACCTGCACTGAGCTGGCAGATGTGATCCAGGACTATCAGGATCAGTAGCTGATGACCAGGAGTCCCATCACTCCTAAAATGATACCCAATAATTATCTTGAAGCAACTGCCAGAGATGTGATGTGAATCAGGAGCTGGCACCACAGCCGGTTCTTGTTCTTTTGAGCAAATTCTCTTAAAGCCCCACATTTTTTCCAAGGAGGAACCAAAATGGGTCAAAATGAGTTGGAGATGTAAAACAGCTGCAAAGAGAAGGGGAGACTGTTGCAATTCACAGGGAGAATTTCCCTAGTCCTGGCTCTTCTGAATGCAAATTGTGTCAGAGTTTCACTCTGAACTCAATGCCTCACATTTTGCAACAGGACATTTCCAAATTAGCTGTGACAAGCCTTCAGCCTGCAAGAAAAGGAGTGGAAATGAGGAAGAAGCAACACTGTTTATCCCAGAAGGCTGCTGAAAGAGGAGGTGTGGATACAGAAGCCCATCCTCCAGGCACCTTTCTTATCCCCCTGACTTGCAGGACTCCGTGCACATCACTGATTTCCGAAGGTGATGGGAGATTTGACCACCAGCTCATTCTTCAAGCACTCAGAGAAGCCCCAAGACATGTGATTTCAGCCAGCACTTCCAGTGGTTCACAGGGGACATGAGATATTGTGGCACGTTGAGGAGGTGCTGAGAAAACCGAGTTAGTCAGAGGTTTGCCTCCATCACTTTGCAGCCCTTTCCAAGGACCAGGGCAGATGTAGTTCTGGGTTTCTTTGCAGATGAGCAACTGAGGAAACGAAATCACCAGAAGAGATGTTTTCAACATGCAAACAGAAGGTGAAAAAAGTACCACTTTTCCACACATTTCTTATTTATATGCTGTTCCAGTCAAACCTTCTGTAATTCCTCATCCTACCTGGAAATAGCTGGAGAGATGCTTTCACATCCTAGAAGGGAGAGAAGCCAATTCTGTGAATTTATTTCCCAAGAGATTAAAAAAAGCATAATGGTATGACTAGTCAGGGGTCATCCATGGCTTGGATAGGAGGTTTTCCTTTGAAGTAGGTTGAGAAACTGAAATGGCCAAGTTCAAAGGCTGAAAGCTTCCTCTTGCATCAATTGGAAATATGCCATGGCTGTTCAGACAATAAAGCAGGAACTCTGCAAATTACAGAAGTAGCAGGTCATAGCTGAGGGCTCAGCTGGGCTGGGCTGAGTTATATTTTCCTTTTACCAGGGGAGAGAAAAAATTGCTCCGTGTGCCCAATGCTTCGTGCTCTGTGCTAGCAGGGCATCAGCAAAGCCAAGTTTACAACCCCACTTAGGCGGGTGTACAGGTCCCATCTAGCCCTTTCCTAAAAAAAAAGGTGCCTAAAACCAGCATGGGTTTTGCTCTCCCAGGAGCAGCTGATGTTGCATGCGTGGTCCTGGGCTCCGTGGGAGGTCAGCTCAGTGCTCCCAATGGGGCTGACAGGAGGAAGGAGATTTCTCTGGCATTAAAACAAATTCGTGTCAGAGTGGGGAGACCTTTATCCTCTGGCTGGACACTGTGATGAGCAGTGCCCACAGGAAAAATTGAAAAATGATCAAACCCCACAATCAGCTGAAACTCTTTGAAACCACTAATTGAGTGGAGGAGGCTGCCTAGCAGCAAGAGCTGCTGTAATTTCACTGGCTGTGCTTTGGGACTAACCATATTGGCAGAATTAGCGGGTAAGGTATGATCCATGGAGCAGTGAGGCATGAAGGCAGGTGGCTTAGAAACACTTGTTTGGGGGGAGCATCTGCGTCAGCAGGTCCAGAGAGGTGACCTTCAGCCAGACCTTTTTCTGTACTTTCGTGCTGTAGTCAGTTAGGCAGGGCACAGTGATGGAGTTCAGTGATGGAGAATCTTATGAACACCAGTTCAAGTGGGTTCCTGGATATTTGCATCAGTGCTGACTAAGGACTCAGAGTATTTTGCCACCCCTGTGGTGGATGTACTGTCATTGCCTGAGCATTTCTGCTGTGAAAGGCAAGGGCACACTGCTTGGTGTGACCCCCCGGTCACGGTGTGACCCCCCCAGACCTGGACACCAAGTGAAGGTGGCCTCGCGTCTTCTGATGCACGTCGTGGCTCTGTGCGCTGGGTGGGAGGGGAGCGGGAGCGGGAGCAGAGCTAAAGGCTGCTGCTTCTCTCCCGGCACTGTGGTCATCAAGTGTGCAGCATGGTGCTGTACCAAGTGTTTGCTGTTACAGCATTAAGGGGTTGACATTTAGAAGTCACAGAATATGAAATAACCTATAATTACAGCCTAATTATTCTGCCAGGGCTTTCTTCTTTCATAATATTGCATGCAGTGCTTTTGTCTCCCCTCAACCTTATTGCTTCTATTATCTGCCCATCCATCCGGATGAGGATGCCCCTCCAGCACCTCATCCACCCTGATTATTGTTCTGGGGAACTGCCTATTTCTGTCCCTACCCCAGGCGTATCCCACCCCGCATGTTGTCCTTGGGATGAGCACTGGGGTGGGTGATTCAGGTCAGATGTGATGCAGCCAGTGCCCAAAAAGGAGATCGGAAGATGTGTCATTTTTCACACTCAGGACAGCTTCAAGCCTTGCTGGTTTTGGTAAAGGGTCAGTTTTGGTTACCCAAACCACAATTTCCCCTTACAGCCATCGGTTTCTGTGCTGAGTGGGAGATGCAGGAAAGGCTGGGACTCTCAGAGCTTCCCCTTCATTGTGCTGCCCTGAAAGCCAACACATCCACCTGCTCTTCTGGCTTTGTGCTCACCCAGGCAGAATTCCTGGTGGATTGGGCACACTGGAGCAGGCGGCAGAGCTTACCGGCAGCAGTAAGAGTTGTGAACACCAGCTCGATGCTGCAGGCCATACCTCGAGCCCTGGAGGGGCCATGGGGTATGCAGGTAATGCCATGGGTGCTAGGCTCGGTGAGAGGAGAAGGGGCACTTTGGGCTCCTTCACCCAGGGCTGAATTGCCTCCAGGTGCCAGCAGCCAGCCAGGAGCCAGCGCTGCTGGTAGTGCTGGGCAGGGCAGGGAATCCCTTGGCAGGCAGGACCACAACGTTTATTTTCACAGACTTTGTAAAGACACACTGTGCCCTGTGCTCGCTTGGCTTCGCTCAAGCCAAATGCCTGCAGCAATGGGGGTTTACGGGTGAGGGGAGGGTGGCACCCTGAGGGCTGCACAAAGCATCCTTTCCCATGCTGTTATTCTCTGCAGAGCTGCATAAGTGACTGCATTGCCCCGAGCTTCGTGATATAATAAGTGGTCGGAACTCCTTAAGCCGGCACCACCAGGCAGGTTTTCCTGTCCATCCGTCAGGCACCTCACAGGAGATGCTGCCTGCCCCATTCCTGAATCTAAGAGCCTAAGAGTATTCTCCGTTGTATTCAAGCCTACATTGTTTTTCATCCACAGAAAACTTTATCACTGCCTTCCTCTTAATCTTTTTCCATTCCCTCCATCTTCTTTTCATCCACAAGGTTTTACAGAGGGACCATATGCTGTTCCCTTCCATATCATTGGCACAGATGTGATGCAACCCAGGTCCGTGAGCTGGTCCCTGTGGGGCTCTCCAGAAGCTGCATCCCTCCAGGGATGCTTCCCTGCTCACAGGAATCATTAGAAAACCACAAGGTAGTTCATTTTTATGTGCATGTAGCACATAATCAGGTCGATTTTGCATCTTTTTAATTCCTTGACAGCTGCCTTTTTGCTTGGGTTTGGTCTCTGAGGGCAGTAACCCATAAAGCCCCAAAGCAATTTGCTTCTAGACTGTGATTCTAGAACAGGTGAAGGCAACTTTGACAGAACTTCTTCCTCCTTTGTCTTTCTGAGCAAGCAATAATACTGCTTTTAACAGACTGACTCATACCCGATCTCTAACAGCCCTTGTCAGCCCTCAAGCTGCTCTGCGGAGCGGCTGAGCACCTTCCTGCCTGCTCCATCCTGAGCTGCAGGGATGCAGAGGTGGGAAGCACTTCCCCACGATCACTCACAATTCAAAATCTGGCAGTTCCCCAGGGCCCAAAATCCTGTAACACAGCCCCCCAAAACCACTTGTGGCCTCTTGTAATTCAGCTTCTCCACGTTCACAGGCACCATGCAGATGCAGCCTCTGTGCCCCAGCTCTAACAGCAGAAGTTTTATGGGTTTAATATTTGTAGGTTATGAAGCACCAGAGAACTGAGAAGTGTTTATCACAGTTTTGGATAAGATAATCGCTTTCTCTCACCTTTATTTATTAAATATGTGAAGCCTCAAAGGCCTTTTCTGTCCATAGGACTAAATGAGCTGCCCAGCGAGGCTGAGTGAGAGGGATGAACTGCATGAGGAGAGCGGGGAGATACTGAAGCTGGTGCTGAACTTCCCGAGTACCCAGCCTGGGTGAAGTGCTGCAAACCCAGTCATGGGACTGCACAGCCACCCTGTCCCAAAAGCAGCTCTGCCACAGCCAGTGCCCAGGGACACGTCCATTCCCATTTGGGAACCCCCAGGAAAATTAAGACCTCTTCTTCCTGACATTTCAGGCAGTGGGTGATAGCAAGTATTCACAGAGGACAGCAGCTCAAGGCAATGCCAGCAGAGAAGGAAATACAGAAGTACGTTAAAAGAGCCTAACATGCAATGTTAGTTAAAAGAATCAATGTCTTCGACCATCAAAATATTTGGATTTAAGTCAAACTGGAAGAAAATATTTTATATAAGGGTCAAGCTGGTTGGCCTCATCTTAAATACACGCCTCAGTCACTTCCTGAACGTTACAGCTACTGAAGAAGTCTATAATGGAAAATGTTAATCAGCCTTCACAGCAAACCTAACCATTCTGACGTGTAGGAGATCTCACCCAGGTGTGTGTGTTGGGCATAGACAGCCCCCCTCAGCCCCAGCCATGTGGTGGATGCACAAATTAGCTCAGGGACTCAGGCAGGAGGAGCTGCTTCAGCTGGGTGATTTAACGCTACTGTTATCGCTGTGCTAATAACTACTGAATTATCAGTGCCACAAAGCAGTGTCAAGAGAAATAATTATCTGCAACGATCCTACACAATGTTCCAGGTTTGAAACAAACCAAAAACTTTCTCCAGGCTCTGCAGGAGTTTATTTTTGTTTCCTGACACCACAAAGCCAATTCCTGGAATGGGTTTGAGGAAGCAGATGAACCCCAAGTTCCCCCTCAGAATGTTTACACAGGGTTTGTGCCTTCTCCCCTCCCATGTGCAGTGCCACCACACCAGCAGCTCGCCCACCCATGTGTTTTGCAGTCAGGGATGTGCCAGGAATAAGGTCTTTGCCTGTCTGGAACGGCTGCTCTGCTGCTGGGCACAGCTTGGGGCTTGCAGGATTGTTAACAGACGGGTATCAGACTCAGGGCTGTGTGGCCACATGATGCTGCTGAATGCCACATCTAGTGCCTCGACACATCAAATAAAGTTGAGGAAAGGGGAAACATCATCTTGTGGGTTAAGCAGAGGACTAAGTTGGAAGCTGGATCTCGTTTTCAGCTCTGCTCAGCTGAGAGATCTCAAGGGACTGAAAGGTCTCAAATCCCAATGAAAAGCAGAGAGCGCCAAGGATGTGGCTGTCCTACAAGTGCCCGTCCCCTCAGAAAGGAATTTATTAGATGCAAGGACTCATCTTTTGGTGCTTGCTAGGCATTTCTCTGTACTTCTTTTGGTGTCTTTCTAAAAACCTGTGGGAACTTTTATTGTGATGAAATTGTGCTTGGAAGTGGAGTGCCCTGTTGGGCACAAACCCAAGCAGGAGTGTCACACTGCATTCCTGCAGAGCAGGGAGACTTTGGCCAAGGCACGACAGGGGGGTGATGCTGTGAACACCTCCAGCTCCCAGCCAGTCCATCCGCTTGTGGGAGGGCAGGATTTACAGGACAGAAAAGCCCAAATCCTCTCTAAAGAGGAAGGAGGAAGGGGAATAGGAGAGGAAGGGCAGATACTTAGGGAAAGATATGCCCCTTTCCCCCATTTGAAATAAACATTGTTTTCCATAAACTCAGGAAAAGCAGGCACTAATGATTGTAATTTTGAGGCCTCAGCTGTCTCTGCCACAGTCTGCATCCAGAGGACCCCCAGCATCGCTACGGTACAGCAGCAGTCTGACAAACCGCTGGAAGCCTGTCTGTGTTAGTCACTCCAGAGCAGCGGAGTATGCAAACCCTTGAATTATGTGGGCAAATACACATGCCCACATTCCCCGTCCTTCCCACAAGCATGTGCAATAAGATTAAATCTTGTCATTACGCATTTATCTCCTGTTATGTGCTGCTTCACGACTAACTCCAAGTGCCATGCAATAGTGGAAGCTGGTTTCTGACCACCACGATCCTCAGACCTGGGTGTTTCCTGGTGGTATCCATCAGGGCCTGCAGCACAGGGAGCTGCCGGTGCTGACAGCTCACCGTCTATTGAAATAACTGTGTGCCGACCACAATGAGCTACATGCAGGAGTAGCGTGTTTTTTCAGCTTGGAGAAGGGCCAAGGCAGATGGGAGTGACAGTGGGACTGAGGAGCAACTTCAGGGAGAGATAATGTATTGCAGCTCTGCTAATGACACAGGGTAAAGCAGCCAGGATGCTGTACCCATAATAACCAGGCTATGTTCTTACAACAGGCAACGGTAGTTATTACAGGTAACTGTAACAGTGTCTTTTGCTTGACAGCTCCCCGAGCCTCACAAAAAAGTGTGTGACGGATGCCATCAGCCTGGTCCTTACGCGGAGGTAGGCGATGGGTATTTCTGTAACATGTGCTGGAATGGCAGCGAGTGCAAGCACTCAGGTGGCAGGCTCCTGGTGAGAGGCCGCAGGATGATGCAGAGGGAGAAGCAGGGGAATTTGGGCTGTCGGGATGACTAAAGGGGGCATTGCCTGGCTTCTGAAGAGGTGACTGACAACTCAAGTAAGTGAGTGCAGCTTAAGTAGTATCATTGACCAGCTGTAATTTCTAGGGGGATTTTAAAGTGCATCTATTTAAAAAAAGGGGGAAAGTTAGAGTGAAGTGCAGCCTGGGCAGGTCTCCAGGGGCAGGGACGGGACCTGACGTGCCTCCCCAGCCCCGGGCCATAGGGCAGAGTTGTGAGGCTGGCCAGGGCATGGGCAGGCCCTGGTGCAGGCTGCCAGCAGGGTGCTAAGGAAAGTGAAGAAGAGAAAATTTTTCCTTTGTAACTGATCCAAAGGTGAATGAAAATCTGCAAGGATTGTCCTCTGTGGAGATGAATGGAGGCATAAGGTTTCCCAGAGAAAAGGGTGAAATATTATTTGCCACAGCAAGCCAGAGCCTGGGGCAGACTGCTGCTCCCTGGGAGAGGAGCATGGAGCTGAGGCAAAAGGCATTTTATCCACCCAGTCAGGCCAGGCTTAGAAATTTGCCTGTGAAACCCTGGACTTGACTCACCCAGCATCAGGATGATCCTTCACATTTTGGATATGCGCCTCAGTGTCTGGAATTCATGGGGCAGCTCTGCCTCTAATTGAAATCTAATCTAATAAAAAAACAAGCTTTCCCCTTGTCCTTTCCTCCTCTCCTCAGGTTAGGGGACCCTTAGCACTTTATCTCTGCAAACACAATTGCTCTTTCAATTTGAAAATGCATTTTCTGACCGATTGCAGAGAGGTCAGGAGCAAGCACGGAGCTGGCAGCAAATTCGGGCTACTGCTGACCATCAGGGACATACTGGATCTCCCAGCCTGACAATCCAATAGATACTGGATCTCCCAGCCTGTCCATCAGGGAGATAACAAATATCCCAGCCTCATTGTTGGGGATCTCCCAGCCCAGATCTTCCAGCTGGGCGATACGGGATCTCCCAGCCCAGGACTGGGTAAGCTTTTCCCCAAAGGGGTGACACTGATGTGCTTGTTTGGGACAGGAGTGGCTGTAGGAAAGATGACACGAGGAGTTCACTACCTCGTGATTAATGACCTCCACGGAAGGAGCTCATCTGCCCCAGCCCAAGGGAGATGGGAAAGCTCATGGGTCTCCGTGACATCACCCTGGTCTCGTCCTCCTGAGGATGAGGAAGGAAGGACTCTTCATCCTCAGCTCTCCTTGCCCGGGAGGGACAGTGCAGCCTGTGGCTTGGCTGGGGACACTAGTCACCCACAGTCCCGGGTCCCCGAGTGGACCCACTCGTCGCTGGGGCGTTGTCAGCCCCTGTGCCTCTCCGCCCCCGGGGTCTCCAACCTACCACCCCCCTCCCCTGCTTGGGCTCCTTCCTCCTCCTCCTTCCTCCTCCTCCTCCTCTTCGGCTCAGCGGTGCGCTAGGACCCGGCAGGCGCAGGCGGGGGACGTGGCGGGAGGTGGATGGGGGCTCCCGGGGGCTGGGGTAGCCCTGGGGGGTCGCGGGCGGCCCTGGGGAGGTCCTGGTGGTTCCCGGGGGTCCCGGCGGCTGGGGGAGGTTCTGGAGGATCTCGGGAGCTGGGGGTCCTAGGCGGTCCCGGGTGGTTCCCGGGGCTGGGGGGTCCCGGAGCATCGCGGGGGGTCCCGGGAGCTGGAGGGGTCCTCGGCCGCTCCCCGCCCCTCCCGGCGGAGGCTCGGCGGGAGAGTTTGCAGGGGAGGTGGGTGCAAGGAGCCGGGCGGCTGAGAGACTTAGGGAGAATGGTGGGAAAAAAAGGGGNNNNGGGCCGGGCCGGGGGCGCGGGGGGCACCGGGGCGCCGCGCCGCCCGGCTCCCGGCTCCCCCCTCTCCCGCTCCCCGCCGCAGGGTGCGCGGAGCTCCGCCGGGGACGGCTCTGGCGTCCGATGGAGAACGCCTCGACCAGCCCGGGAGCCGCGCTGGGCGGCAGCGGCAACCAGACCCTGGGCAGGATGCCCCGGCAGCCCCTGGAGCTGCAGGTGGTCACCATCCTGCTGGTGCTGGTCATCTGCGGGGTTGGCATCGCGGGCAACGCGATGGTGGTGCTGGTGGTGCTGCGCACCAAGCACATGGTGACCCCCACCAACTGCTACCTGGTGAGCCTGGCGGTGGCCGACCTCATCGTGCTGCTGGCAGCCGGGCTGCCCAACATCTCAGAAGTGGTGGCTTCTTGGGTGTACGGCTACGCCGGCTGCCTTTGCATCACCTATTTGCAGTACTTGGGCATCAACATCTCCGCCTGGTCCATCACCGCCTTCACGGTGGAGCGTTACATCGCGATCTGCCACGCCATCAAAGCGCAGCTCCTGTGCACCGTGTCCCGCGCCAAGCGCATCATCTCCTCGCTGTGGCTCTTCACCTCCCTCTACTGCCTCATGTGGTTCTTCCTGGTGGACACGACCCAGGTCACCTTCTCCGATGGGGCACAGGTCAGCTGTGGCTACCGGGTCTCCAGAAGCCTTTACATGCCCATTTACTTCTTGGATTTTGCTGTCTTCTACGTCATCCCGTTGGGGCTGGCAACTGTCCTCTACGGCCTCATTGCCCGCATCCTCTTCATGAGCCCCCTGCCCGCCACCCCGCAGCACGCCTGCCTGGGCTCCATGCACCAGGGGGGCTCCCTCAAGCTCTCCTGCCGGGGCAACAAGCGGGTCCTGAGCTCCCGCAAGCAGGTAGGGGCTCTCCACCGGGCTGGGGCATGCTGGGCTGCAGGCAGCACTGTCAGGGGCTCAGTGCTTTGAGGGGCATTCTGGCAGGGGTTGGGGTGCCCCAGTATTTTGCTTCCCTTTGTGGAGGGAATGGAGAGGGTTGGTTTGCTGCACGGAAGCCCCCCCCAAGCCCAGCTGGGGTCTGGCAGCACAGATGGGCTCCCCCTGCTTTGGCTGGGCTTGGCGGAGCAGGACAGGGCTCCAGCATCGCTTGGGAGAGGCAGGAGTACAGGGGTGTTTGCTGGATAATTAATTATCGATTGCCTCTCCGAGGAGGGGAGTGCTGGGTCACCTCCCAGGCAGGGTCCTGGGCAGGTCACCTCAGATTTAGAGGAACAAAGGGAGAGGAGAGCTGGCATGAACCCCTGCCCTCTGGGCTCGGTCCTGGCTGCAGCCCCCCGGTCTCTGCAGCTGAGGAAGGCACCTTGGTGTCACAGTGGTGTGTTCACCTCTCAGTGATTCCTATCTCATTCTGCCGCCCGCTTGCTCCTCATCTCCTTCTCCTCCCACCTCCTGCCCTCCTTCCTCCTCTTTCTCTGTCCACATGGACAATTACTATTGCCCCATCTCCTTGGACAGGTCAGCATCTGGACATGGGACACTATTGCCTGCTCGCTGGCTGTTTGCAGGAGGCTCTCTCATTCCTGTTTCAAACTTTGCATAGGCAGAGACATGGGCAATTTTAAAGGAAAGGGCTGAATCTGGGAGTCTGGCATAAGTCCCTGAAATCACCAGATCTGCTGTGATTTTGAGTGAGCAGGACCTGATTTCCAGACAGCCTGAAACTGGCTTCAGCCTGTCTTAAAGTCCTCATTTTTCCAACTTAGTATCTCATTGCCTGACTTGCACAGGAACGTCCATTCCCCAGGAGAGACGATTCAGTCACAGGGAGGAAGCAAACAGCCCAGAGAACGTGTATTTCTTCACGAACTTCTAAGTCTCTCCAGTTCAGCTTTTTCTCCCTTTTGCTCCAGCACGGCAAGGTTTAAAGCAGGTCCTGACTTCTGCAGAAGTACTTGCCTGCTCTCCCTGGGTCACTGGCTGCTGCAGGAGCCTCGGACAGGGTGTTCAGCAGCAAGGTCTCTAGATACTACAAGGCAGTACCTAAAAGTGTGGGTCGATGGATCTCTCCTTCCAGAGCAGCCAGTGCAGGGGCTGTGCTGCTCCCCCCGCAGTGCTGTGCCGTGGAGTGGCCGTGCCGCACACAGCGTACTCCAGCATCATTGGGATGAGTGGCTGATGGGGCTGGATGACAGTCACTCCAGCTCCTGGAAACATCTTGTGCTCTCTTTTCTGTTACACCAGGAGTTTTCTCGAGATTGTCATTACCTCCTGAAATATCTTAGCATGCAAAGACTTCCCCTGGCTGGCCTGACGTTGCAGAGCTGGTGTCATTCAGTTTTTAAACTGTAAAGCAGTTTCCCATGGCTTCCAGCTATGGTTTGTTGAATGCTTTCCTCTGATTTCACACCAGCAGCTCTTCAAAGCAAGCTGTGTTGAGAGTGATGGAGGAAGAAACCCCAGGTGTGCCACCGGTGGCATGTGGGCTAGGTGGCTGACACACGGGTTGGTGGCTGTCAAATGGATGCAGTGCTGCACCCCAGAGGTGGCTGCAGTCCAGGTTTTTCCATAAACATCTTTCACAAGCTGGATGTCATGGGACGATTGCTTCATATTATATATAATCATAGGGAAATTTATATGACTATCCATAAAAACAGAGGGGGCAAACCCAGGATCTGGGGGTTCAACTTTAACCATTTGATTCATTGCTGAGGGGATCTGCTGGATGCTTGGTGCAGAAATAAGTTATCTGTGCACCAAAGCCAAGTAAAACCACACAGCTATTTCGATAAGAGTTCCGGGTAGCATGAACAGGAGTGCGTGGAGCATAATGAATACAGGTCCTGTCAGAGCATCCACCTGAGCACTGCCTGAAATCCAGCCAGAGATTTTTGCTGGTGGTGTAATGAATTGAGGAGCAGAAGCTGCAGTGAGTCATGATTCTGCATCTAGTTATGAGGGAAAAACCAACAACCCAACCACCCAGGGAGGAAAGAGGCCTCCTGAGACCCCGAGGGGTCAGCACAGGTTTCTGCCTGGAATTTGCCTCCCTGAGCACAGGCAGCCAGGGCCCAGGAATTATATTTTCAGGGAGATGCTGCAGCATGCAGGACCCCATGAGGGGTGGTGGGGGCAGAGCAGAGGGGAAGCACTGGCTGAATGCTGGGGAATGGGCAGATCATTAAGAAAGGGATTTTAATGTGAGAGAGAAGGTAGCTGAATCCATTCATGCCAGCTGAGCTGGCAGATAGAGGTGCTGGATAGAAGGGGCTTAAAAGTGAGCGCAGAGTAGAGCATTCCGTGGCCAGTGGGGCCCCCCACTGGGACACATGGGTGAGCGAGATGGAGATGCATGTGCCTGTGTGAAGGGGCAGGGCAAAGTCCAGGGGGGCTACAGCCCCCATATCACCCCCAGCACCTGGATCCATGGGACACCCCACCAACTTGGCTTTAGCAAAGGTGGGAGAGAGGCACAGAAGGGACCTGAGTGGTCTTCTCCAGGTGAGGTTCACCTCCAAGAAAATCAATGTCAAAAAGCCCCCGTGCAATGGGCAGGTATGAGCCCTAAAAGGAAGCAGCCTGGACACTAGTGTCCAGTGTTGTCTTCACCAGAAGAAAGGTTTCGTCTCTGATTTTCTGATAGCTGTGGCATCACTGCCCTCAAAGCCAGGGGAAGCGTGTGGAAAGAAGAAACAGATGGATCTCAGCTTGGACAACTGGTCACTGCTTTGCAATAGCTGATGCTGGCTGAGGAGCTCATAAGCAAGTTTCCTTGCTCATTAATCACCTGCGGCCAGGGTGGAAAGGAAAGGGCAGCCTGACAGGTAATGCTGTCGACCTCTCACGCTCTCCTGAGAAGTGCTGACAGCCCTTGAAAATGTCACCAGGAATTTCCATGGGACCCTTGGTAAAGGGTCCTATCCTGAGCACCAGAAGTGAGGACACAGAACGGGAAACTGCTCTAATAACAAATGCTGGTGGTCCTCAATCTGACAGGGTGATGAGGAGGCCATGAAAGTGGTGCATGTGCTACCAGTGGGGAAGATTGAAGTGAGAGTGCAGCTTCTTTAAAATGCAATTGTCATATAGACTAAACCACTAAAGACACCATTAGAAATCATGGTTGCAAGTTTGGGCCAAACCAGCAGTAGTGTTGCTGTCTGACAGGCTTCACACATGCAGCAAGAGCTTCACAGGACCTTGCAGGCAGCAGGTTGCATCCCAGTGATGGGGTGAAGTAGGACTCCAACCTCGCAAACACCTTTGAGTTTGTTGTGATAGTGCACAAGCATCTGCCAGTTTCCCAACACAGACCAGTGGTATGAGAGGGTAGTTTGGCTCCTGGAGGATCTCTCGACCAGAAGAGCAGAACAGTGTGGGAGGACGGGTGCTGGGGCAGGTGTGTAGCTCAGGAGGTCCCTCTGACCAGGGTACAGGCACCTACGTCAGTGGTATTCCTCTGGCCTCCATAGAGGAACCGGCTCTTCCAGGCCCCATGCCCAAAGTCCCCTGGGAGATGTCCAAAAGGGGCTACCACAGAGGTGCCCATTCTTCTCCTTTGACTCCAAAGAGCCTAGATGACTGGGGATGTTTTGCTGTGGAGATGCAGAGTTTGGAAATAAAATTCTCACTGTGTGCTCCTACTCAGCCCCAGTGCTGCCCTGCTTGCTTTTCAGAGCATGAAGATGCTACTGTTCCCTCACTGCTGCCTCTAAACCACTTAAGTCCAGAGCAGGACAATGCAAGGCTGTGTTTTTGTTTTTTTTTTTTTTGTTTTTTTTTTTTTCTTCTGTATTTATCACCTACAGAAGAAAGGGCCACAGATAAAAACACCAGCCACCTCCCAGCCCAGACCGTATTTCACCCGCCGGAGAGGGACCACTAGAGGGAGTGGGATTCCTAAAAAAGGATGCTGCAGCTCAGGATGATGGTGCCTGGACAAGGAGGGGTGACACTGGCTGGGGAGAAGCATCTGTCACCTCCAGGCCAGGGGCAGAGGCTGGACACAGCACTGCGGGAGGGTATGGGTTGGAAGGGCTGTGCGGGGATGCAAGATGCCCGTCATCTCTTCTGGAGTGAGGAGGCTCACAGCGTGTTTGGTTTAGAAGTTACACCAGGCTTGTCCTGTGGAGGTGGAAGATGGGCTGTCCCTTAGCTTTGACACAGGGACCCAGGATGTAGTCAAGGGTCTGTACAGCAGATATCCTTGGCCATCCACCAACAACACTGGTTTATGTGCTCAAAAGTGTTTTTTCAGCTAAATATCAACTGTTCTGGTAAAACATCCCATTCTGTCTACAAAACCCGTCTTGCTTCTATCCATAGCTCCTTTACAGCTGTTGTGCGCACACACTATGTACAACAGAGTTGTTGCAAAACACTTGTCGGAAAAATTGTTGTCCCTGAGCTGGTGCTTCCTTGATGGATGCTTTGAGGCTACAGCAAAGCTCTGGCTTTTTTGGGTGCAGCTGTTTTTTTGCAGCCATAATTCAGGACTACTCCAGCTAGGGATAAATGTCCCAAGCTCTCCTCAGTGATGATTAGGTTCATTTGTCACATGAGGACCAGAAATAAGTTCAGAGCACCTCAAGTATGCTATAGGCACTTGCTTCAGCCAGGTAGAGTGAGGAAAGGCATGGAGACAGGTTTCAGCCTTACATGCAGACAACACTGGAGATTTCTTTCCCCACAGTGAAAATACGAGAGCGAGTTTGGGATAGACTGTTAGGTTTTATCCAGGAGAGACATCCTGTGTTCACACAACTTTGCTAAAGTTGCAGCCAGGAGAACATGGTCTGTACGGACAGTTGGCTTTAAAATGTAAATTTCAATCTTACAGCAAGCTCAGGGCAGGACAGCCCGTCCCGGCTGGTGGTCTGGATGCAGCATCCTCAGGGAGCACTGAAGGCATTTAGTGAGACAGAGGTAATAAATCCTCACGGTGCTGTTTCCAGCCGGTTTCCCCTCCCAGGACAAAGACAGCTTTTTTGCAGGGCTGTAGGACGCGTAGCAGGAAGCGCTCTTTGGATGACAGCACTTTGTGGTTTTCTGTGGTCTGGGGGGAAGTGTTGGGAACTTGCTCAGGCAGGAGCTTGGCAAGCGCTTGCTGGCACCACTGGCATTTCCATAACAACTGGCTGAAAAGCAGGGGCAGTTATGGCTAAAAAGCAGATGAATCACTGGTTCTTTTCCAGACTACATTTCTTTTGGCCTCAGGAAGGACTGGAATGAACTTACTTTTCAGCCTTATTAGGATACGCTCTCCTTGGTGTTGTCACTTGGATGCAGAGTGCAGATCACTGTTCACAACCATCGTGAGATCCTGGACAGCAAAATGAGGCAGAGAGTTACAACAGCCGAAAAGCCGAAGATGTTTCAGTCTCAGGAGACAGCACATTAGCAGCATTGATGCATTAGCTTTATAGGAGATATTTTGGTCATACAGAAACCTCCGGGCTGGAAGGGACACCAGAGAGCAGAGCTAAGTGTATAAAAGTTCAGGGGTTTATTCTCCCCAGCCCTGTGTGGGGTGACTTCGCATCTCAGGAACTGAGACAACTGCTGAGTGAGGAGTACCTGAGCCTCAGTGAGGACCTGCAGAGCTATGGTATTTCTCTTTCCCAGGGCATATTTTGCAGCAGTCCTGCTGCCTAAGGATTGGTGAAGTTGATGGAAAGACTCCCACCAACTTTACCTACAAGACAGTCCTTTAACATGGACCCTTTTAGGTAGGATGGGGACATGTTCAGTCTCTGCATGGGACGGAAAAGCACAGAGCCTGCCTTCATCTCCCAGGAGGAATAAACTGCTTAGCAGAGGGGAATTAAATTCTGGCTGAAATGGTGCTTAGGATCACTTAAGCTGAAGAGTTGGTTGCATTTTGCTGAAGGGTTCAGCTGTTAGCACAGCTTTGTTCAGATCAGCTTCATTCAAGTTCTTGGGAAATGAACCTCAGATGCATCAAAAGTATGGCAAAAGCAATTCTCTCTACACACCTGTGAAGCAGGTCTGTGGAAGGCAGCTGGCTGGCTGAATGCTCCATTGCTGTCATGTCTATTTGCTATAAAGTTGCTTAGAACAGTAGAGAATATGAGTCTCATCCGTATGCACTGCTCATGCAGCACATGGTGTTGAAGCAAAATCTGCTTCTTCCTGGGCCGATCCAGTATCTGGGAGCCCTCTGTTCCCAGGTCTTGCAGTACAGACCACAGCAATACAGTCTCCCCACTGCTGTCAGGACACTCCTTCCCTTGGCAAGGGGTGGCCAAGCATGGATTGCCCTGCTAGCCTTGGCAGAGACAGTGGCTATAACCATGATGGTTGGTAAAGATTTTGATCATGGTCAACTGTGTGCCAAGCAGCTGCTGTCCACTCCCACCCTATCTGTTCAGGAGTATTTCTATAAAGCAGATTATCACCTAGCAGTTGCACACTAGCTAGGCTTGAAACCAAAAGCTTATGGGATGGTTCTCACTCTTCTGAATCCAGCCAGCCCTTGTAAAAGGCATTGAAAAGCTCTGAAGCAAACCTTTTACTGAAACAACTTGTACAATCTCTTATATCTTTCCCAAAAGGCAACACACTGTGGCAGCAAACAGGCTGCAGTCTTAGCAACAGCCTCAGCACTCACTGTATCAAGATCTTACTCTGGGAAGTGTCCTCACGTTCCCATTAAACCACACACAGCAAAACACTTCTGTTTTGGCCTCAGCTTGGTAATAGTCCCTTTCTTGTAGGGAAGGTTTTGTTGTCACTACCAACCACCCCCGATTTCTACTCACAGCATTACAGGAAGGCACAGTCGCTCATCACCAAGTAAAAAAAGCACTCCAAGAAAAGCTGAGAGACTGTGAATGTGATCTAAGTGATTCCATATCGAGAACTGGAGACATTGCACAACTCCCTTTCTGACGTTTGAAATGCCACTGCCTTAATATGCATGCGGCATCAGTGTTTACTCATACTTTCCTCCTTGGAGCCGTGTATTCTGTAAGTATTTGTTGGAGGATGATTGTCACCTACCAGAAATAGCTGTTGAAATTATTAGGATCACTGGAGTTTCAGTACAAAACACCCATTTTCTTAAACAAGCTTGAGCCAAGCTGAGGGCAATTACTGCTCACTTCTGAATTCTCAATATCTTGTTGTTCCTAATGTGTTACTGTAGTACTTCCCTAGTGTGCTGCAAATTAAAATAGCCCATACCAATTAGCTAACTAACTCCTATATCAACACAAGTAGGAATTTACATAAGACTCCAGACAGTCTCCTCTGCTCCCAGTGCTGCTCTCTACTGTGACCCTGTTCCCTGAAACAACATAGCTGGTGTAGAAAACCAGGAGATCCTAGGCAGCTGATATACACTCCATGGCACCCCCGAAACTTGTGTAAAAGTGGGGACCTAAGTTTTGGGGGTGCCATGGAGTGTATATCAATTCTCAAATTTGCTTTCTGGTACAGAAATTCCCACGATTATCCCAGCCCATTTCCAGGCTAGTGGATGCTTCTCCTAAAGAGTTTTAAAGGCTCTTCAATGGTAGGAGAAAACCTGTCATTGAAGGGGTTTCTTTATGCAAGATTGTTTCATGAACAAAATGGATTCCGACAGGAATAGCCCCGTGGTTTGGGTGCCTATTTTAAATGCTTAAAGAAAGATATAAGCAATATGTAGACTGAATTAGCTGTCTGCACCATTTCTCCAGGTGGGAAAGCTCTGCTGGAGGTTTAGCATCATCTGACTATTGTTTCTCTTTTTGCATATCCCCACTGGCAAGGTGACCAAAATGCTGGCTGTTGTGGTGGTCCTCTTTGCCCTTCTGTGGATGCCTTACCGCACACTGGTGGTGGTGAACTCCTTCATGGACCCTCCGTACCTGAACATCTGGTTCCTTCTCTTCTGCCGCATGTGCATCTACTTGAACAGTGCCATCAACCCCATCATCTACAACCTCATGTCACAGAAGTTCAGGGCTGCCTTTAGGAAGTTATGGAAGTGCGAAGAGAAGAGTGCCGAGAACCCTGTGCCGTATACCACCCCAGTGTACTACAGCGTTACGAAGGACTATTCTCATGACAGCTCTGATCACAACGTCACCGAACAAGAACAACTGAACAGTCTCCCTGCACCTGCAAAGAAGAACAAGCCTGCCAAATAAATCCTGGGACCCTGAAACAATGCAGGCAGTGGGAGCTATGCAGCTGTATGCACTGTGTTGGGAAAGTGCCAACAGAAATTGCTTTGGCATTGCAGCAAGCTTAATTTAATACCTCTCCAGGGCATTTAACAAAACAGATTCTTAGAGGCAAATTAATTTGCTTTTCCTTAAAGCTAATTTTTTCTTGTTCAGTGAAGTGTTAAGCACAGGTCAATGTTTAGCATCTTTAAAGAATCTGTAGTTATATGTAACAGTGCAACGCCATTCTGTGTTACGTGCAAGTGCAATTGTTTGTTGAGTTGGGCCAGAGCATTGACAGGAAATCCAGGAAGAGAAGGGCATTCAGAAGAGAAGGGCATTCAAAGGGGAAAAAAACCTCAATCTATTTCTGCTGGACCAGTTCTTATATAGAATGAGATTCACCTACCCAAATTTACATGCCTGTAACACAGACACCCCATGTGAGCTGCTTCTCTAGAGTCCTTCTAGAGTTAATGTGAACAATTAAGCACTTCCAGGAAGCAGCTCTTCTCAGCATAGTCCTCTGAGGAACATGCATACCTACCAAGGAGATGAGTGCCTCCCCAGATGTGACTATTTCTGCCCATTGACTGGAAAGGGACTCTCTCAGGTGGAGACTCCTACGTTAGGAATAACCAAACATGGGTGTCACGAACCTCACCTCATGTTTCTGGAAACATTGTAGTGCTGGTAGCACATAGACCCAAGGTCCAGACCAGTTGGATTTGTTACAGAAAAATGAACCAACTAATAATGAGCATTCCCTAAGGTAACAGTAATGCTTCCATCATTGTGGTCTAAGCTTCTTTTGGATAATTTTACATTTTCTGTCCAAATTCCTCTAGTTGCTTCAGCTGGATACCATAGGCTTGTCCTATAAGCCCTGGTGCGGTGCAGCTGCACACCCTCAAGCAGTGTTGCTCTTCATCCCAGCTACAGTTGCATTTCAATGGCAGGTGAAATATTTCTCTTACTTCCTGAGAATGATTTGTGAAAGTCCATCAAGTGTTTTGTAATGTGACACAGTGACTGTAAGACATTAACAATACTCATTGCTGCTATCATCTTGTGAGCAAAGTAGATATTCATAACCTGTGGCATTTGAGAAACCAGCCCAAGGACACTTGCCCCAGACTTGCAAGAGACTGTCTGGACTAGGCATAAAATGAATAAGATTACACGAGCCAAACGCTAAGGCTCTTGCCAAATAAAACAAGTGTCAGCCATTAGTAACCCTCAAGTGACTGTAAAAAATTCTTTGAACAGCCAATTCAGCCTCACTAGTCAACACTGGTTTTCACCATACTATAGTGTTAAAAGATCTTAGAATTTTGCATCCACTTTGGAAAATATCTGTGTGATATTTTTAAGAGCACAAGATGTTAAGTAACCATTCTGCAACTATGGGAAATCACTTCCCTGGGTGAGTCAAAACAAGACCTGACCTCCCACCGATGTGTCAGGAACTATTTCATTTCAGTGTAGGGTGGCTTTGCATGTATGATTATTATTGTGAGTTATCTCTATCTACTTCATCCCAAAAATAACTGTAGCATGAAGGAAGAGAACATTGGTTTTTTGCAATTATTTGGAGCAGTGTATGTTTGGAATTTAATAATTCATGCCATTTTTGCACTCTTTTGTGTATATTGGGAATTCAGGAACAAAGTTCCTCTTTATTGTTGTTAAAGAAGTTCTGCACAGAGATTTGGGATTTGCTTCTTGAAGAAAATGGAAATGGTTTTGCTACGATGTGAGTGGTTTTTTCCACTTAGCAAAAGAAACTAGGAAATAAAATAATTTTCTTGTAACAATCTTTTCTCTAGTACAGATTATTTTTCCCCTTAAAACAGATTTTTCCTTAGCAGCTCAGAACAAGCCATTGATAAAAACATCTGCAGACAAACCAGAGCAGTAAGGATCAGGGTGCCTTGAAGTATACACAAGTAAGGTGTAGGAGGAGGAAGGGGAACCCTGGGGCAGCTGCTGGTCCCCTGAACATGGGAAAATCCAGGGCTGAGGTTTGGATGCATCAGCTCTTACCTTTGGACGTGTCAGCTCTTACGTGGGCTGGGTTGAGGCTAACAGGAACAACTTATTGCATAGCTCAGAGATAAGCTCGGCTCTTGCGCTAATGAGTTCTTCTTCCAATGCATCAGAGTTATCTCCTCGAAACATAACAACTTCTTTCCCTTAAGCCACTCCATGCCCTGTCTAGCCAGCGCAGGAATTGATTTTCTTCATCTTCACAGCCAACTGTGGCTTGCAGCTCCCTGGAGCACAGGGCCCCGAGCACACAAGCACCTTTGGGTGCACACACGCCATAGCCAGCCCCAACAGCCAGAGACATACAGCAAACAGCTTCCCACCCTCTCCTCTCCCCTTTCCCTCCCTGCTCTCCAGCCAACTAATCTGTACAGCTATAGTGGGATGGGGGATGGCAAGGAAGAAGAGAGGAGAAAATTAACCTTTTAGCGGCGCAGTAAATCAGTAACACCCTGCAGCACAGTAGGGTTGGAGAGGAGGAAGAGCCAGGACTGGGACTCTGCAACCCCATGCTCTTTGCTTTGGTACAATAGTTAGATCACAGCAGCAAAGCACAGCCCAGCTGCCCTGGGTGCTGTGGGGCTGGGAGGCTGTGGTGGATGGTACCCCCCTGGGACCTTGAGCACAGGCAGCATCTCCTTGGGGACAGGCTGTCCTGTGTCCCCCAGCCCTTCACCCTATGGCTGCAGGTGCAGAGAGCAGCATGAAAGCCAGCTTTGCTCTGAGGCCACGTGAGAAGAGGATTTACTGTCCGAGCTCAGAAACCCACCTGCATCCTGACCTAAGGCATTTCTCAGGCATGGGATGTGCAGTTTGACAGATGGCCTTGATCTCTGTAAACCCAAGTAGCAGCTCAACTCTGAAGCATCTCCAGCAGGATCTTTTCCATCTCCCCATCACATGTTCCTCTTTATGCTTTTTTTCTCCCTCTGAGACATCCTAAAAGCACTATTCTCTTAATTAAATTTCAGCCCCAGGCCAACAGCTAATTGACAGTTCTGAAATTTTTGTTCAACATACTTGGAATTCAGCTAAAACCCAGCTCTCTTCTCCTCTTTCTGTCCTTATCTGTCAAGTGCTCTGTGACCCTTTGTTATTTCTTGAGAAGTAATTGGCAGATAAAATCCCCTGGCACCACGAGATCTCCAGCAAATGCACCAGAGCATTAAACTCTGTAGATGAGGAATGAGTTCCTGCTCCTTCCCCCTGCACGTATTCTGACATGTTAGGAGGAGTTGAGAGAGTTTTAGGTGGAAGTGGAGGCAGAAGGTCAACACTCAGCTTGCTAAGGAGATGCTGGTTGAGAGGACAGGCAACTGTGTGCTGTCGGGAAATAAATCACTAGCAGAAAGGAACGAAAAGAAATAACTCATCACTGTAACTTCCTCTGGCTAGCCAGGGCCTGAATAAAAACCTTAATTCCTTATAAGAAATCAAAGAGCCCCCTTCAAACTTCATCCTGGATTACCTTGTACCTTGCAACATCCCACCCTGCTCATAATGTCTGAAGCTGCATTTTACCCTCAGCATTTATTTAGTCTCAACAGAATGAGCATAAGCTGTGAGTTTATAAATATGTCACCAAAGAGAGAATCTATTACTCCTAAGTAATTTACCACATTGAAGCCATTCCTCAATTTATTCTAACCTGTTATTTCTTAATTAAAGCTCATTATTTCTAACCCCTGCCCTTCTAGTGCTTGTTAACCTGGTAAAATGCCATCTGCTTTCTTCAATTACAAGCAAACAAATCCCCTGGCAGGAGAGGGGGGGACCTGGCACTGCCACAGAGCCCCAGGGAGAGGGGATGAATTTGTGAGCAGTGCAGAGAGTGGGAAGGGCTGGTGGGAGAGGGGTGGGTGAGGTTTATGGGCCTGAAGAACTGCAGGTTGGCTGAAGCACACAGCATTCATCAGAGACTTTCAGTTTAGGAGACACCACATCCAGCATATTTACCTGAATCTGGCTAGTCCCAATACATTGGTGATAGAGGCCACATAGTAATCGCCTCTATGTGGTGCACAGATGGGTACCCAGGAAGGGTTATTTACTCATGCAAAACACAGAAGTTTAAAACTTACCAAATTTTCAGTTTAAGCTCCAGTCAGGTTGTCTGCTTACCTTGTCTCTAAATTTGGGTGGTGGAAAAGATACTTTCAGGGGTGAAATTGGGCATTCACGCCATCCCGTGCTAAAGGAGACTGTGGCCATGCTGATGACTCTTTGGGAGAGCCTCTCCCCTGCAGTCCTGGCCAGCACCCCAGGAACCAACCTGGCCCAGGGCCACGTTAGGGGGTAACCCACAACACACCAGCATTTCCCTAAAAAACAGGATGAAAAGACCACGAAGGCACCCAGCACCTCCCTGCAACCAGAGCAGGCTATTAGAGCTCAGCTTCTGCTCTGTGGTACAATCCTGCAAAGAGCATGTTACTGAAGTTAAAATCATAGTACTTTTAAATGAGTAATACTCAGGTCACTAAAGAGGATGCTGAGCAACCGCTTAAATTTTTCAGAGCCACAAGAGAGAGTAGACCACACATTAGGGAATGAATTGGATACAGCCCCTTTTCAATCTGGTCTGCCCCTGGCTGCTTCTTTGAACTAATTAGTTCAAGTAGGCCCCAATTAAGGAGCTGCTAATGAAGCCTGGGGGATAGTCCTACAGCAATATTAATGTAATCACTCGGCAGTTATTTGTTTATTTTGCAATTCGTGTTTCCCGAGGCCTCTGGAGGCCTCTTTGGCTAGCATTCCTCCTGGACCTGCCTCCTCTCTTTGCTCGCTCAGAGGTTGCTCCTCCACACCCTTCAAACTAAGGCATCCATCTTGGGGAGCACGCTGTAAAGCGCAGTGGACTGAAGCTTGCCAGGCCTGCAGGACTGACTCTATTTTACTAAAATACCCTCAGTTTAGCAGTTAACCAGCCCTGCATGTTTCTGCCTTGCCAGGGTCTAAATGCAGACCCTGATGGGAGGGCACTGCTGGCATTGCCCATGCCCCAGATGAGGGGCACTTTCCCAGCTATCGCCTGAGGGAGGGGACATGACTGCAACGCTACAGGTCCCCTGTGCCATGGGTGATGGGCAGAAGTATTAAGGACAATCTGTGTTTTATAATTGCTGAATTTTCTTCAATAACCACCTCGTGAATTGTGCTCCACGTGATGTCTCTGTAGAGACAGGGGATGCTGCAGGTGCACCAGTAGCCGCTCACTGCTCCTCCAAAGGGTAATGCCTGAAGCCTTTAAAAGCTTTCCCCTCTCAAGGAGAAGGTCCTGGGGTGGTCCTGGTGCTCATATGATTTTGAGACAGTCAGCAAGGGCCCATTGTTCTCCTGTGCTGGCTGATCCTGTCTGTCCTTGCAGGCACAGTGTGGGTGGCTGCTCAGTGGAAATAAAAAAAAAAAAAAGCAACTTTTTCCAGCCACACAGTGCCAGCGTTTCCGACAGGAAAAGGTGGCCACCGCAGGGCCCCTTGCTGCCAGCCCCAAGCCGGGCATGGCGTACTCATGGCTTGGCCAGGGGGAGGGGAAAGCCAGCACTTTCAGTGCCGGGGCTGGGGGCTAAGCTGCGGCCAGGTGTAGGAAAGTGTTTCGCTGGAGCTGCTAATGGTGGCTCTTCCTTGATGCATTAATGCTGCCGGGACTCACTTTGGCTTCCTCCGGAAAGGGTCTCTGAGTGAAGGCGGTGGTGTGGAGCCAGCCCTGTTCCTGGCTCCTGGGCCAGAAAGGAACACAGTAACCCCCCTGTGCTTCCTAGCACCTACTCGCTGCCAGGGCCACCTTCACCCCAGCTCTGGGCCTTCCTCTCACACAAAGATGAAGGCCAAGAGAGGGGGTTGCTCCCGTGTGCCT
This sequence comes from Aviceda cuculoides, assembly GCA_035590195.1. Classification (NCBI taxonomy): domain Eukaryota; kingdom Metazoa; phylum Chordata; class Aves; order Accipitriformes; family Accipitridae; genus Aviceda; species Aviceda cuculoides. The sequence continues at coordinate 21,754,404 of JAVJGG010000009.1, read as the reverse complement.
CAATGCCCTGCAAGGACGGTGGAGGGTAGCGTGGCCGTCCCCAGGACGCCTCGGGCAGGTCATGCTCAAAGGACACAGGGGCTCAGATTGCACCTTCCCTCCCACCGGTGGAGGCTAAGGCCGCTGCCCTTCAGTCACAGGACCAGGCCAGTGCCTTTATCCTGGTTCTCACATATCGGACACTTCCCTGCCCGCACCCAGGAACGCTCAGCCAGGAGCAGTGCGGGGGACGTTACCTGTGAAACCAGCAGTTCCCGAAGCAGAGACCCAGCACTTTTCCCCCTACCCTGGGGAAGGGGCAGGCCTTTTGTTTTGCCTTTATTCATATTTTTGAAGGAATATGTCATTGCTTTAGCAGCAGACCCGCCTCCCTCCCTGCTGCCTCTGCCACACATGGGCCAAAGATCTGCTCCATTCATCAGCCTGAGATTTATGAGGTGCAAAGGGCTCAGGTTACCCCACTGCCCCCAGCCTCCTCCTAGAGACTGGATGAATGAGATGCTACTGGTTCCTCCCATACCAGAAGCACAACGAGCCCAGAGGAGAGTAAAGCCATCATTTCACCAAACTCAGCTCCTTAAGTCTGTACTAGAGCACAAAATCTTCTGCCACAAGACTCCTTGCACCCACAGAAGCCAGGGGAGGCCCTGCTGCCTGCAGAGGCTGAGCCTGCGTCCCACCAGCCTCTCTGCACAGCCCGGCTTTGCTCATGTGAGACACTCCAGAAATAGAAAAGGGATTGAAGGTTTTGGCTACTCTGGATTCCTTGGGCCTCTGGGCCCTGCTGCCCCTGGCTGGTGCTGGGCTCTGCTCTCCCATCCTCCCCTGTAAATCACTCTTTCCCCGAATGCCATTTCCCTGTCCCTCATGCCTGACTTTCCTCTCACTTTGGCCATTTCAAGGGGCTGAGTGAGAGGACGGGCCATGGGCGGATGAGAATCATCAGTCCTCTCCAACCCCAGGAGTACTGTGGTACTGGAGGAGCAGGCAGCGACGCACAGCTTGGAAGAAACTTGGCAGCAGCCCTGTGGTCAGGATGCAGCGAAGGGACCTGTCAGCCGCTGTCTGCATCACCCAGTCAGGCTTTGGGCCAGTGAGCTGCCTTTCTTCCCGGCCCCATGCAACTTCTGGCAGAGGCCAGCGTGATGATAGCACACAGAGCTTGCACAGAGAGCAGTCGGTGTCCTCAAACATCTGGCACCAAACTTCTAAAAAACAGTAAGTGAAAACGATTCTCTTTGCAAAGTACCTCCCATCAACAAAAAATACAAGATTTTGAAACAGATACCGGGAAAAAGCTAAAAACCATCCAGATGCCACCTATGAAATTCTGTGCCACATGTTGATGAACTCTCCTTCAAGACTGGAGTGAATATGTCAACCTGGAATGAAACATGGAGATTCCCCTGCAAAGATCCACATGGGTACAGTGAGCAGATAACTGTTTATTATTGCACGTAATCCAGCAGAACAACTGACAGAAAACTCCGGACAGTAGTACACAGATTGTAGTAAACAGCTTGCAAAATCTGTGATGAAGGTATTTTTGTGTGAAGAGTGAAATATATCTGCATCTTTGTAAGACCTGAAAAGTATAACACAATATCCTAGTCAGTTTTGAAAGCATGCATTTTGAGGTAAATCCGTTATTTTTGCATCTAAGAAAATGAAATCCCTAAGGGGCTATATATATATATATCTCCATATCTCAGTGTGATATGGATATATTTATATGTCACATAAAAGCAAATCTACCTACTTTTCTCAGAAGGTTACTAGGAGGAAAGCACATTACCAAGTGCACATCACATGCATAAAAAATTGGGGTGGGGGAGAATTACCTTAGCACTGTTGAAAGAGATCCATTTTTGTGCTTAGTGATAAATAAAAGCCCCTCAGGTCTCTCAACGGAAATTGTCTTGGTGGTTAATAAAAGCAGTTGGCATATTGAAACTGCAGAGCTGGCAAGTGAGTGCCAGCAAATGGAGATAAAGCATCAAAGGCAGCAGAGCCTGGGGTTTGCAATACATTTATACTTAAGAAAAAAAGGAAAGAGGCAAATTGCTACCAAACTATGCTCTGTGGAAGTGTAGATGATGCTGCACAGCTTTCTCAGGACTGGTACAGCCACATGGCTTTTAGGAAGGGATCACATTCACTTCTCCCACAGTTAACACCACGTATTTCCTACTGTGGCAACGTTCCTGAGCTGAATAAGGTTAAAAAATAAACTTGGTTCACAAAGAAAAGTACTCAATTATTCTCACTCTCTTATGCCATAATTAGAGCAGATAAATTAGACAGGTTTTGCCCTGTATTGCCAGTCAGTGTAAACCCCTGCCTGTCTGCCACCCCATCTCTGAAAGCCTTTCAGATTGACCTTTGGAGCAGACTGGGCATCTGTTTTTTTCCTTAACCATCATTTCCCCATTCTTTCCAGTCCCTCAGGTTTTCCCACCCAGTCCTGTGCTGTGGGACTTCAGGATACACAGAGGTGCACAACCGACTATAACATTTCTGATTATCTTAAAAAGGGATAGAAAATACATATTGCTCTTAAAAGAAGGAAGAAACATGTCCAAGCACTCAGCTTCACACTAAACTGTAACTTCATCTTTGACGACTTTCTAAGCTTGCACTGCTAAGGATTGGAGCAGATCATGGTGGAAACATCTCCTTCCAAAGGTCACTCTCTGTTGCAGCTTTGGGAAGAATCGGTGCAAATGGCCCAGGCCTCTAAGCCTCGCACACAAGAACAACAGCTATAATTGCCCCACCGCACTCTACCACTGCTGAAAGTCTGGCTGCTGTGTATTTTTGAACCTAACACCCAAATACACTGGAGTCACTCGGGTCTCTGCACCTTTTTTTCTTTCACAAATAACGTAACCTCTCCCACGACAGCCACCCTGCATCCTCTGGTTAAAAGTTTGTTCACTCTGTTCCAATGAGAGAGCCCAGGAGCTCTGCTGCAGCCCAGCGTGCGAAAGGGAGGAACATGTGGGCGTATGGAGATGTTGTTCAGTAAGCACCTCCTTTTCATTTTAAGTCACAACACTTTCATAGAAAAAAGGAGTAAAGGGACAAATTCAGCACACCTATTTCCCTTCCTGTTACAGTGGGAAGTCTCCCTCTGCAAGAGTACTTGTGCAGAGTATTGCTGGTGACTGGAGAGCGCTTGGACGGCACCTGGTCCTGAAATGGGCACCATCTCCACCTGCAGAACTCCCCACATGCATGAACAGCCTCGGACCAGCCAGTCTCTCACACGCCAGCCCCACAGCCCCCATCCGTGGCACTTTGGCAGGTGTGGGCAGGACTCTGGTTACACTTCGATAAGCCCAATCTCAACTTGCTCCCCCTCTCAGTCCTCCATACATGGAAAAAGACTCCAGGCGACAGGGAAAGGAAAGGCTTTTTGTTCATCCCTTTGGATGACTTCCAAGCGTGGAGGGCGACATTGTCGACCCCTAGCCGCGGCACAGCTCTTATGAGTCATTTTGGTTGCTGTGTATTGTTTCATCTCCACGCACAGATGATATTCTTTGGGAAATCTCTGACACTGAGTCAACCAAGGGAGTAACAAAACACATCAGTGTGCACGCATGAGACCTCACTTGTTTTCCTACAGCTACAGATAAATTCCTCATCCCTGGCATGACAGGAAAGTTGATGGCTTTGGTGAGAACAATTTAAGGCAACTGCTAGTTTATACACAGAAGACAAGGAGGCTGAATTGCAGAAACCCTGGCTTTTCCTTGGTAGATTGCAGAGGCCAGCCACAGCCTGGGACCAGGGAGACTGAACTGATCTTCAGGTGCTTTCATTTAAGGTTGATGTTTGCAGTGCAACCTTGGGATCTCAAGTCCTCCTCTTAGGTGTTTCCAAGTGGCTGAGATTTAATCCCCGCCAAGGTCTGTGGTCTCCATCAGCAGCAATGCCTGTCCCAGACACAGATGAATAGGAGAGTCAAGGGGGAGCAAAACACACAACTGACACGTGATGGTGGCTGTCTGCAAGACTTTCAGCTCTGCAGGCTGAGTGGGAACTAATAACATCACAGAAAGCAGTGCCCAGCAGAACAATTTTAACCCCCAGAAGGCCCCGGGAAGGCAGCCCCATACCCTCAGGGGGGCTTGGGAGGCGCCCCTCGCATTACGTTCATGTGAGGCTCAAGGGTCAGGTTCAGCCTTGATGGCTGATTTTTTGCAATATTTGAGCCCAAGGCACCAGAAATCTTGTGCAAACCCATGATGCATTCCTGTGTGCAGGAACCCCAGAGGCACAAGTAACCTCACAAAATTTATTGCCACCAAATCCAAATGCAGATCCGCATCCCAATTCAAGTGGAAGACCTGGGGGAGCTCCAGTTTAAACTTAGTCAGATACACATCTCAGCTCATATTTACCTTTGGTAACACCAACTACATAATAACAGTGGCAGAACTAGCACTGGTACAATCGGAGCTGCAAACTTCAGAGTTTTACATTTGCTTTGTGCTCCCGCCTCTTTGCTGGGCTGAGTGCCAAGAAGCATTGCAACGCACAAGATACCTGGCAGCAGCGGCTGCGGAACAGCAAATTGAAAGTGTTTCTTGCAGCTTATTTGCAGAAAACAAATTTCAAATTTAACATCACACATTCTTGCACTGGAAGTCTCCGTGAATCATGTCCATCCAACTGGGAAGGCAAAAAGTATACTGTGGCATTGCATCCAATAAATACAGTTCAATTTTTTAACTTTGAGGAAATGAATTTATGAAAAGACTAGAGAACTATCCACTGAAATTACTGCACAGACCACTCTTTGAACGGACAAGGGGTTACTGAGAATCTCAACGCTCAGTGCAAGGCAACTGCATCTACTGAATAAATCCCCACGCATTTTCATCATCAGGGCATCCATTAGTGAATGATTTACTTTGGCAGTAAAGCCAGCCAACCCCAAAATGTCCACAGTGAAGTCTACAAAATGAGGATAAAATCTCGTTGCGTCTCTTACCTTGTCCGAGGGGCACATCATGTCAAAAAATGTACAAATAGGATGGCCAGACCAATGTTCAATAAGATGACCATGCAGATCACGATTGTGTTAGGTCCCTAAAGGAAAAACCCAGAACAGAGTATTACACATGGCAGTTCCAGGCAAGGAGATAGATATAGCTTGATTCTCGTATTCAAAACCACCAGAATCATCCCCTCCCAACGCACATAAATCTGGTGCTTAACAACCAGCCTGAATTTCAAACTAGTTGATTATCTATCAATCCCTATTAGTATTTCTCCCCTGCAGACTCCTAAGGGGCTAAATCAGGCTTCTTCTGAGGCTAAAGCAAATTAAAGGAGACCCTGACCACAGGCACACAAACTGCCAAGCCTATGTCAGGCTGCTCCTCCCAACTCATTTCTCCACCCACATTGCCCATGTTTGTAAAGCTGCCATTTTTAAGATGAACAAATACATCCGTATGAGATTGCTCTAACTTCAGAGCAAAATATTTCCAGGCTGTGCTTTTCTTAAATTGTGTTGGAACCATTCACGTCCAAAGGGCTGCAAGATGAGAAGCAGCGGGCTAATAAAATGTCTGGGTTTATACAGCTATATTTGCTAACAGCAAAATTGAATTTCAGTGACTGTATTTTAAACCTGGGAAATCAGCTGGTGATTTGATACCACAGTTCAGCTCATGAGGTGCCACTACTGCAAAAAGTAACAGTAACAGGTAAAAAAGAAATCCCACTCAGCTTTTTCTTCCCTGTCCTACATTTTCCCCCCAGTTTTCCAAATCCATGTTGCCTGGTAAAGGGGTGGGACAAGAAGGAGAGAACAGTCTAAAAAGTGAATCAGAAGATGCCCATTTTCCTCAAATTTTGAAATGGGGACGTGTCTGAAAGCATATCTGCCCTGGTGCAGAGAAGAAGTTAAAATAACAGGTTTATGAACACCAGCCCCAGCAGCTGAGGCAGGGCAGGCTGGGAAGGCAGCAGGAGAGGGGAAAACCAAGGCCCTCTTCCAGCAGGCTTTGGGATCCCAAACATAGACTCTGGGCACCGTTCTGGCCTGCTGCAGACACAAGGCCATGGCTCTGCATCCCTCTGGGCCCCTTCGGACCTCCTGGGGAAAAGTAAACCAAAAATAAAAGGCAAAGATGGCTGCCAGGGGTGCTTCCTGTGCTGCCCCCACGTCACCTCTTCGCACTCCTCCGCCTCCTGTGCTGCCGCCACCGACGCTGCTGTGGCCGGGGCCAGGGCCGGGCTCCGCTTGGCCCCCACTTTGGGCTCCATCCGCCTCGGTGCCCTGGCCTCAGTCTTCCTGTCGGCAGCGGGCTCGGCCCGGCCCGCGGCCCTGTGCTCGGGGCTGGGCCGCTGCTTCAGCTCCTTAGGCCGGGGCGGCTCCGGCTTGGCCTCCGCCCTGGCCGCCGGCTTCTCCTCCCGCTCCTGCGGTGGGGCGGGGGTACCCCCCTGGTGCTGGGGGTCCCCTCGGGGCTCCGGGGAGGGCGGCTCAGGCTCGGGGAGCGGCTCCTCCTCATAGTCCGTGGCCGGGGAGACCGGGGAGGTCCGGACGGCGTAGCTGTGGTAGCCCTTGAAGAGCTCGACGTCAGGCTCGCGCGCCATCCTCTGCAGCGGCCCGATCTCCATCTGCTCGGCTGGGTGCCCCCAGCCCCTTGAGGCCGGCCGGCCCTCACCCTCGGGGGGCGTGGGGCTCCCGCTGCCTGGCCGGCTGGCTGCCTCAGCCCAGCTGCCCGGACGGAGGGTGCCGTCCT
>JAVJGG010000009.1:21719082-21747613 GCA_035590195.1 Aviceda cuculoides | reverse complement strand
CCTCGGGAGGGGTGGCGGCGGGGCTGGGGGCTGGGCTGGCGCGGCGGCGGGCCTCGTCCTGCTCGTGGAGCTGGGGGCTCTCGGGGGGTGTGGGGGGCGGCGGGGCGCCCTCGGGCCTTGGCGCCTCTTCTTCCATGTTGACGGCGTGCTCGGCGTTCTCCACGATCTCCTGCAGCAGCTTCCGCTTCTGGTACTCGGGGCCTGTGGAGAGAGGGATTGGTGTGAGGAGCTGCCCCTGGGGCCGGAGGGACAGCAAGCCACTCCAGCTCCGCGCCACCATCACGCCTCTGAGAGCAGTGCCCCCAGCCACGACGCGTTTGGGGATGACTGCAAGGGGGTCCAGGCTGGAGGCTGGGAGAGGAGGTGCTCCCAAACCAGAGTCAACTTCCAGGAAGGATTTCCTCCAGGAGCAGCCGGAGGCTCTGAGCCCCACCATGTGCTGGCTGGCTGGGAAGAGCCAAAGCAGCAAGCAGGGAGCTCCAGGTGAGGGTAAAGAACCAGTGAAAATCTGCAGCTCAGCTTTCTGCAGTCACACAGATAGGTTATCATGGGGCTAAAGAGAATCCAGCTCCCATCCAAGTTTTGGGGTTTTTTTTAATGGCTGGGAAACTCTTCCATGTGGCTTCTTTGGTGTCTAATAGTGTGGTAACTTCAAACTGATATGGGGGATGCTCAGTCTCCTCGGGAAAAGCAGGTATCCCCAAATTACCTACCTGTCATCCCTCACGATGAGAAAAACACATTTCTCACGCACTAAGCAGGGCTGACAGTTTCACAGCTCTCCTTTCTGCACTGAGCCCTGCAACAGCAGTGAAATTACCTGGCACCATCACACAAGGTGACTCGGGGCTTCAGCTTTCATTCTGGCCTCATCTCCCATGCCGACTTGTCAGCTCTTAGCAACATTGCTCTCACTTCAATTATTCACCTATCATTAAATCTTTACTTCTTGTTAGCCCTAGGCCGTGTCTGCAAAGCAAATCGCAGCCCAGCGAGGGTCTGTGGAAGTCAGCCAGAGCCTGACACCAAAGATATCCACCGTGCTGGGTGGCTGGCTGAGCAAAATCCACCATTGAACAACTGGGATTATCTTTTGGAAAAATAACAGTGCACAGTGCTCTGCACGCTGGGACCTGTGCTGGGACAGGCGTCCCCACACATCATCACAATGCTCATAGCAAGTGAGAACAAGAAGAGCATGCTCCTTATGGGCAGCACAAGCTTGCAAAGCAGCTTGTTTGAAAGCAAAGCACCTGCTTTTGAAAGTGGCTTTGGCCTCATTCTGCTGCATCCAAGCAATGCTGAGGGGTGCAGATGTACAGGGCTTGCTCTATGCTCCTGAACGGCACAGACTCTGGAGCCATGCCATCCCTGGCTGCCTCGCAGTTCCTCCCCTCATCTCCTCCACCCCAAAGATTGATACAGACTTGAGCCTGTTCGGGAAATCAGGATTGGTGCTCCCTTCCCTCTAATAAATCAGTGGTGTGATTTGCACACTGCTACCTCCTGCCCATGCAGGCAATGCCTCCATTTGGAGTGGGCAGTGGGGAGAAAAAGGGCACTGATTTTAGCTGCTCTGCCCTGCCTGCACACTCCTGTCAATCAGCAGGCGACCCATTCAGGGCCATTTATTTCTAGCTGCAAGTGGATTATTTGGAAGCCATTTCAACAGTTGTTCAAACTCCTCAAAACAGGCTGCCTGCAGCTCCAAGCTCCTTGCTCTCTCCTGCTGCTTTCTCCTCCTGAATAATTCACACCAATAAAAATCCCAACTGCCTGGAGGGTACTGCACAGCTCCAGTCCTCCTCACCTCCCCACCTTCACCTCCCAGCATGACATTTCAGCAAGGGAGGGCTTTGGCTTACATACCTCTCCTCTAAGCTATTCAGGTTGATATCCTAAAGGAAACCCAGGGCTCAATACTTATTAGAGATACGGGGCTTGCTGAGTAGGATTGCCCTGTGCCAGATGTAGCAGGGTCTATCTGCCAGGATAGCAGGGGGAAACACAGCTGCCAAACACTGCCAGGCTCTCCTGGCTGTGTGACCAGCAGCTCCGAGTCCTAGCAAAATTCAAGGGTGGACTTTTGTCTGTTTGTTCCTTGACAGTGCAGCTGTGCAAGAAAAGACATTTCCCCTTGTTGTGCACTTAGGGAATTTAGCGATTTAAAAGAATCCTAGAAATAAAATGTGCATCAGCAGCTTACAAGGCCATTGAGAGAGGCCAGGACCCAAGCGAAGCCCTACATAAAAGCAGCAAGAGGATTCAGCTCCTGAGGAGCCAGGAGTGGAGGCCAGGCTGCTTCAGGCATTTTGCAGAGACCATTTCAATCGTCTCGTTCAATTGCCATGGGTGGAAAAAATAACCTAGCTCGATGTCAAAAACCTCCCATCAGGAATTCCAGTTTCCTTTGCTTCTGTGCTATAAATACTACAGTGTGCAAAGGGTGAATGTGGAGCTGTGAGTGGCAGCTGGGGGGGCTTATGTCAGGATCAAGTGATGTTTAGCCATTGTTAAATGAAGTGCCATACACTGGCTCACGCCCATGCCCGGGTGCTGTGGTGTTTCCCCACTCAAAGCCAGCTCTGATGGGCCTCGCTGGGTGGTGGGGAGGAACGGCCAGCCCTCCAGCACGGCATCTCCCCAGCTAGTAGGTGCAGCGAAAGGTGGGAGTACAGGGAATTTAGGCAAATCTGTCAGCATGACTTCCCGGCCAAGCGTCGGGTGTGAGCCATACCCATTTCCCACTGCGTGCCCTGTGCTGGGGTGTAGTACCAGAGACCCAGAGGCACTGAAATCAGAGCAGGAGCAGGTGGCAGGTTTTGCTGAGCACGAGTCAGCCTTTGGCTTCTATCCCCAGTTTTGCTGCTCTGATGGTCCCTTGTGATCCTGCCTCAGCAGCCACAGGGTGCTTGTTCTAGGTAACAAAGCTGGTAATAAGAAAGACAGGATAAAAATGTAGGCACTGGAATCCTTGTTTTCTGCTCTGTTACTACCTTCCTTCTCTGGAAAGGAAAGCTTTCCAGGAAGAACTTATCTCCAGCTAACTCAGTCCAGGGAAAGGTAATGGCATTCACAATGCTGCTTCTAATATTACACTTCCGATCTACTAATCCTCAGTGCTTGGTCTCACAGAAGGAACCTCCCAAGTGTTTTCCCAGCCAAATAATCAGCAGTGATGCTAACAAATAAATAGGGATTCAGGGAAGTAGTATTTTGCATTAGCAACTTTCTTATAGGATATTACAGCCTCTAAGTAACTGAGTCTGAATGTACCCTGGTGCAGTGTGGGGCCCCACAAAATACGGGCTTGTGAGTCAATGTGCAAAGCTGTTCCAAGAAAAAGCCACAAGCAATAATCTACAGGAGTGCTCCAAATAAACTCGAGCTCGCTGCCTGCCCTGCCTGGCACTGGGAGGGCTTCAGCACATGGAGAAACATGAGGAGAAGTTGAGGGACTGTGGGTTATTCCTCCAGGGTATGGTAACATATTCCACCAGGTAAAACAGTGGTGTAAGGAGGACAGCAAATCATCAGGAGCAGGGGGCTAGCTGAACTCGTGTGAAAGAGGATTTAGGATAAACAGGAGGACAACATGTGGAGTTATAAAGTGGGTGAAGTATTTGAACAGATTCCCCAAGGAAATTGCAAAATCCCTCTTAGACGATGCCTCTGGTCCTACCTGGCTGATAGAAGTCCGGGGAGAGCTCCCTGGCCATCATTCTGGCTATTCCCGATTCATTGTTAGCTGCCTGAGCTGCCTGCTCTGACCCTTCAGCCTTGGCTTTGGCATGAGCCGTCCTGTGGAGAGAAGAGGGGAGGGAAGAGGGGACAACAGTGAACACCATCTGAGCCAAGATTGTCCCAGCTTGAGCAGCGGACCCTGTCCAGCAACAAAATCACATCAGCCCATCTGGCATAACAGCACTCAGCGCTTGCCCACCTGACCCCAAAGCCCCACACTTGAGGAGAAAAGACCAGATTTTCAACAAGTGTGTGGCACAGATGCTTAAGGCTAAGGTGTGAAAGTTGCATGTAGTCACACAAGGGAACAGGCCAGGTGTATTTGCAAACGTGAGCATGTTCATGTGTTGCAGGAGGCATCGGGTGCTGCAAAACGGGCTTGCCGCCGTGCTGCGAAGTACTGAAAACCTAGCTCAGAGGAATGCCTAAAGCATCACTGCAGACATCTCTGGAGCATAAGGGGACAATAACATGATGGCTGAACTGTGAATAACTGTGCTGTCACCAGCCCTGAGCTGCTGCACCTCGCCAGAGGCAGCATGCCCCTGCCCAGCACACCAGACACGTTTTACCCCAAATGTCTTTCCAGCAAGCAACGCACGTTGTCCAAGCGGCTTCTTTACTCACCGCAGCCTGGGGGGCTGCTCTCTTTTCCAGTGCTAGGAAAGGCAGAGCTATCGCCTCCCTCTCAGCTCGGCTCCCCGAGTCCTCCCCACTCCTTCACAGCACATTGCCTTCTTGCTCCAAAGGGCTATAGGGCTATCAGTTATTTTGCTGGCCAGCTGTCATATTCCTCGCATGTCTCGTCCTCTGGGCCCTGTGATCTTTATGCTAAAAGCAGGGCTGGCTTTACAGCCCAGCTGCTTGTGGTCTGGGAAGGAGCTGACTTCAAACAGCAAAATTGCACCTTAAAAATAAGGGAGGGTGAAGCATAGTATATTCAGCTCCTTTGTTCCACCTGGGGCTTACAGAGAACTGCTTTCCTCATGCTCTCACTATCATGTTTGCCAAGGCTCCCTGTATGTCCCTTGCTGCATGTAATGGAGCATACGCTGGCTGCACATGCAAAACGACATATTTTTGTGTGGACAGTTAGATAAGCAGTTAGCAGCCCTCAAACACCAATTCACTATGAATTACAACCTTTAATTGGTCCTAGGATGTTTGATGAGCCCTTTTCAGACTCAGGTTGGTATCTGGTCATGTTTTAGGACAAAAAATAAGGAAACATGCCGTTCTTATCCCTGCAGCAAAAATGCTCCAGAGGAATTTTTGGACCGTCGGTCATGAAATCAGGATTAATTCTTTCACATTAAACTGAGATGCAGTACGCAGACAAGACTAGCTTTAGTCTGAATACTCAACAGGTGCAATGAAAAGGTGATAGAAATGCTGTTCAGAGATCCTTAGGAGGTAGAAGATATATATATACATACATACACATACACACGCACCATTTTGAGTAGCTGCAGGGAAAGAACTAAACGTAGGGCATTAATCCCAACTGATACAGGCAACAGTGTGACTTGACAGGGAGCCGAAAACGCTGTTCAGGACCCTGCGATAGAGAAGAGAGCACAGAGCTGCTGTGGCTCAGCCTGTCTCTCCCTGGGATGACATCCCGCTCTGCTGGGGCCATGATTCACCTCCCTGCCCACAATCACATGTTATCTCCCTGCTTTCTCTGCAGGCTGAGCTCCCTAGGATTGCTGTCATTCTTGGTCTTTTTATCCAAAATTATTACAACTCCTGAAAAAACCTAGAAACAAGACACAATGAGGCAGAAAACAGCAGTTTTAAGCTGCTGCTCACAAGCAGGAGGTCTGAGGCAGCACTGAACAGAGAAAGCACCTCCTTTTTTGGAAGCATATAATCAGCGTGATTAATTCCACTATAATCTGGCAGGGGCCAAGGGGGATGTTTCTGTGCTCTCCATGCCTGGGGGATCAGAGCGCACTGGGCGCGCTGGGCATGGGGCACACAGCCTGCCCGGCGCCAGTCCCGGGAAGAAGCTTGCAAATGAGGATCCAGCTCTTCACCTCAGCAGGACGTGCTCCGACGCCTGGCTTTGTCCTGCTGCTCTCAGAGGATGGGATTCATCATACAGAGATAAAATCCTCCCTTTCAGCCGCTCACCGAGCCAAGCAGAGGCTATCCCGGCCACTTTCGAGCTAGATCAGCCAGCTGGCCCCAGCTGGGGCAGCAGCAGGCAGCTCCTGGGAAGTGGATGGATGCTTTCCTAAAGGTGATTTCCAAAAAGGTCTGGAAGTGGACTGGATGAAGGGTCTGCTCCCTCCGCTAGTAAGGACAGAGCCAGACTCGTGCCGATGTGCTACCAAATGGGTGCAGATGGCTCCCGCATGCTCAACTCTCCCCTGGCATCTGGACCCAATGCAAGGGAACAGCCTGGGGATGGTGGAGGTGACAAGGCAGCTCCCAGTTACGCTCTTCTCCTGCTGGAGATTAGCTTTCCTCCAGAGAAGCTGCTGGATGCTATGTGGCTGCTGTGTGGGGCTTGAGTACTGTGATTCCTGCGGGTAAAGAGATGGCGAGGCCGGGAAGACCCCAACCTGGGTTGCAGAGGCTGTGGTGAGGATGCTGTGGGTGGTGAGGAGTTGAGCTGGCTGGGCCGAGCCATCGCTGTAAGCCACCGTGGCCCCAAGGCTACCAAGGCTCTACAGTGAGCTCTCCTGGGCACAGAGGGGCGTGAGGCCAGGGAGGCCATGGGACAGCTCCCGAGCTCCACGCGTAGAGCTGCGACAGCAAGCTGAGCGGCACCACTTGGGGATCCCCCGCTGCCCCGGGGATGGGAGCTGCATGGCAGCCCTGCCCAGCTGGCTCGCTCTGTGGGACACAGCCGACCTCTGCTCCCGTCCCCCTGCTTGCAAAGTCGTCCAGAGCGTTTGATTTGGGGGACTGAGATCAACACTGCTGCACCTTCAAATCTGGCAGCTCCGGCACACCACATTGGCCCTGCCGGCGTCCTGGGGAGGCCGTGGCACAAGGCACAGCACTGCTCTCCCCCAGCCACCAGCCTGGCCCCAGCAGGGATGCTGATGCCCTGCGCCAAGTCCCTCCGTTGCTGAGATCATTTATTACAGCAGCAACGAGGTGATGAACATCAGGCTTACGGAGACACAGCACGGTGTTTTAAGTACATCTCCCCCGGCTGTGCTGCGCATCCCTGCAGCATGAAGGGAAGGCACTGCTGCTCGCAGCCCTCCAAAAAGCCAAGCTGAGGATTTAGTAACACAGTGACAAAGCACAGCTTGGAGGAAAGGGCCCAGCCATAACAATAACATCTAACTTGCCTAGAGTATTTCTGAATTTATTATTTGTCCACATGGCTGGCAGTGCCTGGGAGCTCAACGCAGAGAAAAACTTGGCCCCAACTGCAAAGCAGGAGACAAATACCAGCTGCCTTGGGAGAGCCCAGCACACACAACCCACAGGACAAAAGCCTCTCCCAGCCCACAGCCCAGGGTCTGCTGGACACAGTAGTTAAAAAAAAAAAAAAAAAAAAGCTCAGGCAGGTTTGAGGAAAGCAGGAAGGTGATCTTCAAACCTTTGACATGAAACATATAAGAGGAAAAACTTCTTCCAAGGTTAAGATCTGCTTAAAAAACCAGAAACAGCTTTTGCAAAAAGGACAATGCTTTTTATTATATGCATATAGATTTGACACTTTTCAGGCAGCACTTCAATCAGGGCCACACTTTTTTATTTACTGCAGGTTATGCTGTCAGCTCCCAGTGCCTCTGCAGAAAGCAGCCCGTGCAAAAAACAGCAGAGGAGAAAGTCTGGAGATGGAGGAGGTCAGGGTGAAACTGAAACAGGGGCCCATGGATTTTATAGCACTCAGCAGCAGAATTCAAAAGCCCCTTTTCAAGGCAGTGCTGGAAAATGAGCCACGAACATCAAACACGACCAGCCGGGGGCAATAAACACAAAGTGGGGACTTTACAAACCAATGCTGGTGCTCCCTGTCTGAAGTGAGGCACTGCCATCCGGGATGAGCACTTCCCAGTTTCACCCTGAGCCATCTCCCCAGGGCACCGCTGTTAAAAATAGCTCCAGTGAATTCTTTGCAAGGAGGAGCAGCAGCCCTGCGCTGAGCCGAGGGGAGGTATGTGGGCAATGCCTGCAGCCCCCATCCCAGCCTCGCTGCCGCTGCCTCCCAGCAGCACCGGCTGGGTCACGGCGGCTGCTCCAGGGCTGCGCGGGACAGGGAGGCTTCACACCCCAGCTGGACGGGTGGGAGAGGGAGGGTTAAATGCATCTGCTGTTTTATTTGTTCCTCTGGCACGGCTCTAATACTCTAATAGTTTTTGTACTAGTGCAGGACAGAACACCACTCCTGTCCTTCCTGGCCATCTCCCAGAAACACTGCCTGAATCATTCCTCCGACTGGTACTAAAATCCCCTGTGGATACACGAGCCGCAGCTGAGCACCGTGCTAACAGGTGAGACCCAAAGCCAAGCCAGCGTGCCCATCTCTTTGGATAGTTTATGCGGTTTTGCACATCCACATTGGATTAGACTGTAAATGAGATTGGAATTAGCAGAGAATACTGCAAATACCAGACGGGGCTGGGGCGCCTGCAGGTGCAGTGATGACCTTGGGGCTAGAAATAGAGGAAGAGCTTAGCTCTCTGCCCGAGCTATTGCACATTTGCTTATTAAGGGAAAGACAGACCTGTCCAGCACCATCCTTCCTTCTCTGGGGTCTCCCTCCTCCCACTGATTCAGCAAACCCTGACCAAGGACCAGCTGAACACCTTTTTCTTGCCATTCTTGATATCATGATCTGCCAAAAAGGCCATTAAGCAAATATAATTCATCAGTCAGCTCTATTAAGCGAGACTTCTGCCAAACTCCTCTCTCCTGGAAACTGGCTTTTCCACCACCAGGCAAATCCCTCCTCCAGCATGCAGCAGAAATTGTTTGGCCTTCTGAAGAAACTTAAGTTAATGGTTTGTCTTGGTAGGAATGTTTGCAGCACTCAGAAGGGATAGAGGGAAAGCTGCAGAAATGCTTTTGCTGATGACAACATGGTCCCTCCTGCATTCACATTGCAAAGGGCAAGACCTGTGTTGGGGAGTGGACTAGATAACCTTTAAAGGTCCCTTCCAGCCCAAACCATTCTATGATCTGACCTGGACGGACACTTTCCAGCTTCTCCATTTTCCACACTGTCTTTGGACTTGTGTCACCTCTATAGTTGGAGCATCCCTTTCTTCCTCCTCAGTCCCAATCCATCTCCTTTGTGCCTCTCCCTCTGCCTCCACGTGCATGGAGATACCAGCAAATCTCTGCTACCCTCATTTGCCTGTAACCAGCCCATGGGACTGAATATCCCTTTTCAGTCCATTTCTCATGCCACTTTCCCAGGCCACAGTCAAACCCATCTGTGTGTCCCACCCCATGGGCATTCTGTGCTGAGAGCCAGCTGTATCTTTCGCCCTCCTTTTGCTCTTTTTGCTCCATCATTCATGTGCACATACCCACTCAATTTAGACTCTGACATCCCTGGGGCGCGTGAGTCTTTGCTGATTTCTATTATGGACTGTGCACCTGCAAGGTGTGATCTAAATTGTGAACTAAGCATACATCAACACAAACTGCCTCCTAAAGGAAACACCTCCATATCACTGTAAAAGAAATCCCAAATGAGAAGCCATCCTGACCTTGCAGAGCAGCTCTGCCCTCCAGCCTCCCTTCCCTTACAGCCAGCTCATGAGATGTCCCAGGCTTTTCACTCATGGTACCAGGACTTACACAGAAGTGGTGGCATTCTGTACATGCCCAGGCTACTTAGCTGGATAGATCAGACCTTTTCTCCTTCCTTCCACAGAAAGGGCATGAACAGACCATTCAGCCAGGAGAAAAGCATCCTTTTCTGTGCTGTGCTTCAGGAGCACAGGCCTGGCAGAGCTCCCTGCCACCTAATGAGCTCAGCAAGCATTAGCCTTTATGATTACTTGGTGAATTTTTAAAATACCGAAATGTTATCCTCAGCTCTAAATAGCTCAGAGCCACTTGCATCTTTCACCAAGGGATACTTCCCCTTGGAACAGTTAAAGTGATATTAATCTTACAGCAGACATATCTGCAGCTGTCTTCAATAAGATGACAACCTACGCACCGCGGCCCTGCGTACGGGAGATTTGCTCAATTAATCTCCGCTACCGTGACTGCCCCACAAGCCGAGTGGGACCGGGTGGGCAGCTAGCTGTCAGGGCTCGGTCGTGGCAGCCTGCATGGGAGCCCACGGGCTGAGACAAGCCGGCAGGACTGGCATAGACTGCAGCTGCTGTTTCCCCCACGGCCCTTGGATGCCAGCCGGCAGCTGCCCGGAGCCGGCTCTAAATGGAGCAGTGCAAGCCAGAGCCTGCCGCCTCAAAGGACTGCCGGCCACCGGTATGGCAGCATGGCCACGGGGCCACTGCGCTGGCCCCAGACAGGCCAGACAGGCAGCTCCTTGCCCTGCTGGAGCCCATCCTGCCAGCACGGCTGGGCTGGGAGCAGCTCATGAGAGCATCCACAAAGATAGCTTTGGGGAAAAAAGGGGGAGATTTCCAGCTGCCAGCTGGACTCCCTCTTCCTCCCCCTGGGTTTCAGGTCCGCTCTTCTTTGTGCTGCCCTGGGTGCAGATCAAGTGGAGCTCAAAGGGGCAAGTCTCGCAGAGCGGCACAGCCTTGGGACTATGTACAAATGCCACTGATTTGTTCCAACTTCCATCACACCATTACCAAAGGGGCTCAGCTAATGCTCTGGGGACCTTTGTTTAATTACCTACCACTACAAGATCAAAGCAGAGAGGTTATCCCACTAGTAAGTGCATCAAAACATCTTTACAGTGCATATGCAATCAGGGTCTTCCAGCCTTTCACCCCCTGTGTACTCCTGCCTACACCTGCACTGAGCGGACAGGGGCTGCTGCCTGCCCTGCCCAGGGGAATGAATTCCCACTTCCAAGAAAACCAGGGCTGCAACAGTCATTTGTTTCGAGGGAGTGCAGCCTGACTCAGGAGCTCCTGCCCAGTCCCGAGCTTTGCCAAACGGACAGCATCCACAAGCCGAGTGTGTTTTACCCAATTGCCAGCTCTGCCAGCACTAAAATGGGTCAGAAAGTGTGTGTTTTCTCTCCAAGATTGTTGGGGTTTTTTGGCAAAAAGTTTTAGCAACTTGTAACTCGAATGTTTTTCAGATTTCAGCAATCCAAACCGAAAGAGTGAGGAACTGCAGAATCTGTTTTGTGTTTTTTTTTCCCCAGTCAAAAAATAAAAACAGGATTCTTTTTTTTTTTGGAAATGAAAGCAGGTAGATTTCTTAAAATATTGCATCTGGTCAGAAGCCCAATTATTCATCAAATTTAAGGCAGAAGCCTTTTTCTCCCAACTCTCTACATCTCTTGAGTTGACATTCACAGATCTGAGGCCCAGGAGAAACAAGAGAGGGAGCAGGGAGCTGCAAGGGCTGCCAGCCCACTGCCCGGGCTGCAGCACCCACGTCCTCTGCACCTGCACCCAAGGCTGCTTAGGGCACCCAGGTGGATGGGACACCAGGTCTCTCCTGGCGCTCACTGAAGGCTCAGCAGGCCTCACGGGAGCAAAATGACAAAAACTTGGGCTCAGAAAGCCAAAGGACTCTGGCTTGGCACCAGGCTAAGCTGAAAAAAACGCACCTCCTCCAGGAGGAAGGAGGGTTTCTGTATCTCAAGCTTTATATTTAAATTGGACATTTTACTTAAATATTTTTTCTTTTTCAAGATAAGCCTATTTCATATTCCACTGAACTGACGATAACCTCTGAGCAAAGCCTGGCTGAATCAGATGATTTTAAAGCCTGGCTCCCTGCCGGCTGATTTCAAGCATTTGGATAGGAGTCAAAGCCTTCCTGCTCCACGGGGCAGCAGATCAATTGAACAAGAAGCTACCATTTTCCACAGCCATTTTTGCAGATTAAAGTCACACTTCATTTTTCCCTTTCTGTGTTTGTAAGCTGTTGAGATAAGGATTTCCCACAAGGTCAGAATGAACAGCCCATTAATTCCACTTCCCCTGTCTGACCGGCTATCTGAGTCATACCCATCCCTGGGGCTGATGTTCTGCCATCCCGGCTCTGCTCCTCTTGAAGGGATCCCTACAAGCCACAGCCCCGCTTGCTTCGACCCCAAAGATCCAGGAAGCCCTGGAGAAAGCAGTTTGCTGCACAACAGATGCTTTCTCCTTGGAGCTACTGAAAGTGCATGCTCCCTCTTACCCTAATAGGGCATGAAAGCGCCTAAGGAAATTCATGCAAGGCTGGTGGAAAACAGATAAAGCTGCGCGCACTCTCCTCTAGAGTCAAAACACATCAGCACAACAAGCACGGTGGGCCAAAAATGTGTCAGTGGTGGAGCCACAGCCAGCCTGGGCTGGAGATGAGGCCACTCTGGGAAAGGGATGAAAAAAGGGGTGAAGACATCACGCCATCACTCATTTCACTGCACCAAATCCCTCCAGCCTGCAAAGCCCTGCACACGGTGGGGACACACCATGGGGGTCCTTCAGCTGGGGCAGGTGTCTGATCCTGGCGCTGGACCCTAACCCTGGGGCTCGCTGTCCCCATGGCCACACAAGGCCAGGAACGGAGAGGGGCTCACACAAACCCTGCAGCCTGCTCCCTGCCTGGCTCCAGCGGCCAGGACAGCAAGGGTAAGCTAGAAGGGGGGGGGAGAGCAAGGGGCTGGATGAGGGTCAGGCAGCAATTTGAAACATGCAATACTTCTACAGAGCTGGAGACTGGTGCTCTGGGGCAGCAAAACCACAAAAACCCAGCCCAACTAAGCCCAAAACAGCCCTGCTCAGTCCCAATCACGAGGCTGTAAAGACAAAGCCTTGGCTCTGGGACAGGAGTTGGGTGTTCCCATCTCCAAGACGTGAGTGACACAAAGTGCCCAAGCTCCCGATCCAGGGCATGGGGAGTCTTGTGTGGAAGTATTGCTCCTAACCAAATCATGCACAGTGACAACACAACGCCATGGCACAAGGCAGCCAGAGGCATTCCTGCTCCAAGAGCTTTGAGGGAAACCCAAGCTGAAGTGGTCCTGGCCATAGTGGCACGGGCCAGGCAGGTTTCCCCTTGCCACCCCCGCAGATGATTATCCTGGACACTGACCTCAGTTTGTGCTGATAAGCCATATGGAGGATGTCACGCCTGCTCGGGAGCTGCAAGGGGAAAAGGTCTTTATTCACCTGGTTTTGTGGGAAGGAGTGAGCACTGCTGGCACTAGTGCTGCGTAGAAAGTGGAAGAGTCCCAGCCCCAGGCTTCAGTTGGTGCGGAAACAGATGCCAGCGACTGGGTTTCTATTAACCAAGAGTGAATGAAACAAGATTATCCTCTTTATAAACACACTGAGCTCTGTGAGAAATGTCTTTGCTGGGAGAGCACGACTGAGGAGCGTCCCCTCACTGCTGTGTCCTAGCACCCGGCTACGGCAGGAGCCGCATGGCTGCCCTCGTTTCTCCCTGCCTACATGCACGCTGTCTCTCTCCGAGCCCTGCCTGTGGAAGCACCGAGATGCTTATACCCACTACGGTGTGGCTGCACTTTGCTTGGCATGAGCTGCCCCCTGCACCCTGCGGGGAGTCTGGGGGGATTTTAATGAAGCCAGGGTAGTCCTGTCTCCCCCTTCACCTGCACCCACCTATATTTTAAGCCCCTTGAGAGGTCAGGCTGCAGCACCTTTGGTGTCTGATCATACAGTTGCAGAAATGCTGCTCCCAACCCCTGTGTCCCTCCCTGGCAGCTCCCGCTCGGAGGCAAATCGCAGCCAATGAACCACCCAGGTCCAGGACAAGCTCTGTCCATCTCCTGCCGGCTGCTGCCTCCTCATTACACAGCCATCCATCACATGGAGGTGTGCAATCCTGGAGCAAAGAAATCATGAAGCTGGGACAGCAGAGGAGGATCAGCTCCTCTCCCAAGTGGGAAGCCCATCTGGCAGGGACTGCCCTGAACCACCGCTGCTGCCTGCTCTTGTGGGGTGGCTATGAGCATCCTGCCCTCTGGCCTCAGACCTAAAGGTCTGGGACCACCCACACCTCTGGCTTTTTAAAAGCCCGAGGAAGCAGAAGGCAAAGGATATTTTAAAAAATCCTAAAACTCTTTCAGAGCAAGCTCCCAAGTCTGAGCACGGAGGTTCAACAGACCTGAAAATCCCAGGCATGAGCAGGGATTTTCAGGAAAAACCCAGGCCCAATCTGACCTCAGGAAAGCTGAGCTGCACCGCCAGCCCCAGGATGGCCGAGGCCACCACGGCCACCAGCCCAGCCCAGCTTTGCCCTGAACACACACCATGGCTCACCAAAGAGGTGCAGTGGGAAGACCTCGCTTTGGTTGCCCACCTTCCCCACTAGCAGCATAAACCCCCGAGAGTGCTGGGGACGAGGACAGGAGCTCGCCGGGGCAGAGCCGTGCCAAATAAAGCACCTTATCGGTGGAAGCGCGCGGCTGAGCTCCAGCGGCGTGGGCTGCCGCGGACCTCGGCTCTCAGCTGTCGTGCTTGGGCAGCTCTGATAAATCCCTGCTCTGCCTGCCCTTATTTAGTCAGGAGGCTCTGCTGACTCCAGCGATTTCAGGACGTCATTTGCACCACACACTCGCGTTCCCCGAAGAGACGCTCGCTGCCGCCTGGCCACGCAGGCTGGAATCGCTGAGCGCAGGGAGACGGCGGCAGCGCTGCTGGGAATGTGGCTGGGCAGGGGAGGTTAGAAAGTGATACGGGAGCCGTCAAGCACTCTTGTTATTTGAAGGGAGAGCTAAGACATGCTTCAAAGACATGGGTATGGACAGAAAAACAACTTAAGCTTCAAAACCAGGCAACAGCTCACACTATGAATGACGCCCATGTGCTGCTGCTGGGGAAGCTGCACTGATGCGATTTCTGACGCCAAGTGCTCACCGCAGTTCTACAGTGCTTTAATGCAGCCCAGGCTCAGTGTCATGAGTAAACCCTACATTAACAGGAATTAAAGACTAACATTTCAGAATGCAGTTTAGAAATTCTTACAGGTATCTAGCCAAGCAGCCATCTTGCAGGACCTCTATAGATATTACATTACAACCAAAAATAAATTCAAAATGTATTCATTTTTAGTTGTACTCTCGAGGCATAAAACACCCCAGCTGCACAGGGGCTTCAGGGCCAGCATCTTAAGACAAACAGGTGGAGCACAGCAGCCATTACTGCCCCTTGTCCCGTGCTTTCCTATTGATCTAGTGACATCTGGCAGATAGATCTGAGGTTTTGCTAACAGGACATATGCCTGTCAAACGATCTCGGAGTGTGGCCAGACCCATGTCTTGCAGAACACACGGCCAAGTCCCTCCATTGATTTTGGTCCAAGTCACTGGGAAGCACAACCCCGTGCAGAGGCAGACCACGACAGTTGTTGCAGTGGGATGGAGGTGGGATTTGCAGTATTTGTGCTCATTTTATCCCCCAAAAGCACCAGTGAGAAAGAAATCCCCTGTAAGAGCTGCCCGGATACTGAATGCACAGCTTTCAAAAAATCAAAGGTTCCCCCTGCAGCTGGTCTTGCCCTTTCTCTTGCTTTTTATTTTACTTTAATCTATTCTGAAGAGATGAAAGCTGACCACTTCCATGCTCCTTCTCCCTGCTTTCAGTGGGACAACCCTCCTCATGTGACAGGCAAGCACATACTGTGCAGGCAGCACCCCTGGGAGCTGCTGCTCCCCAAGCACACAGGGGTGCAGAGCACCCTGTTTGCCACCAAACCACATGCCCAGAAAACTCCAGGGCAGCTGTTACACACCTCAGACTGGCTTTTAACTGGCCTCCTCATGGCTTGGTGGTGGCTGTCCCCTCCTTGCCGCAGCTGGTGGGGGACAGACCTGCTGGCTGGTCCTCGAGCCATCTTGTCTACTTAAGCACTGGGGAGGTGATGTCCCAGCTGTGATCCCAGGACCTCACTGCCTTCCCCACCCACCCCAATATTTTTTCAAAGAAGCCCCCAGATGGGACGGAGGGTGGGAAAGAGGCTGGAGGGACACGGTGGGTGCCTTCACTTGAAACCATGAGAACAGCCACATTCCAGCTCTGACAGGAATCCCTTGGGATCACAGCAAGACAAGTCCCAGGGCTCCAGCAGTCCAGGGCATGGCTAACAGACATTGTATGGTGCATGTTAACCCCCATGTCCACCTGTGGATACCCTTGGGCAGGAGTAAAGGCACCTCCACTAGCTGCTGCAGAGCCTGTGCCTCAGGACGGCTTCTCCCGAGTGACACAGTCTGGGTGAGGATTCATCATAGTTTAACTTCCATTAGCTCCACCCTATTAGCTGATCCCCAGCACTGCCAGTAGATGTGCCTGGGGTTTCTGCCCGACGTCTGACCACCACTGAGGGGCTTTGCCTGGGGTGAGGGGGCAGCTGGCAGAGCGGAGATGGGCTGTTCAGGACAGCGTGACCCCATGCCAAATGATTTTCACTAAAATAATGAAAAAAAAGAATAATAAAAAAAAAAATTTAAAAAATCGCCCTTCCCTCAGCTGGCGGCGAGATGATGCCAGCTCTGTCCTCAGCCTCTTGCACAATGGGGAAAGCAGCTGGATTGCCAACCCAGGACGATTCAGGAGGGAGCCAAGGAGGCCAGGGCAGTGCTGCTTGGGCAAGACAGGCAGCGGGGCAGGCAATAGCTGGCACTGCCCACGGCGCTGGCTAGAATGCCCAAACCAAGCAGGCAGGTGGGGCAGGAGCTGCAAAGCAGCCTGGTGCCTCGGACACCCTCAGAGCAGGATGCGGCTCAACGAAGGTTTGCTGACAGCAGCTGACCATCGTCCCCCTGACCATCGCTGCTCTCCCACCCGTCTCCGCAGGGCAGATCACAGGCAAGGTGCCCATCAGTGCTGCCGGTAGCCACCTGCCCACGCACCACCAGAGCTCAGGCACGTGCCTGGGATTCCTGTGGTGCAACTGGCCGAGGCAGCTTCCAGGCGTGGGCTTGTTTTCCTCAGGATTTCCATCCCTAAAGAGCCTTTTATGGTGCAAAAGAGTGAAATCTGGTCTTCTCCTGACATTTCACCCCCAGACAACAGAAGGCTGAATGTTACAGTAGTTTAGCTCTGCAAGGGGCTCCCCTGAGCGCCAGAAGCAAATGAAACTCAAACAGCCATATACAACAGCACAGGTATGTGGAGATAGTTGGGCATCTGTGGGACACAGGCTGCTGTGTCCTGCTAATTAGTTCCTAGCAATAATCTTACATATAGATATGTCACATCTTCCCCTAAAAAAGGATTCATGTAGCCTCAAATATATTTCTTTGGGTAAGGTACACACTGCCATCCGAGGAGAAATATAAATGCTCCATCTAGGAAATTCCACCTCATGGTTATGAGCTTGGGCAATGCTAATGACAGTACAGCCCTTTTGTAAACCATAACAATCGGTTTTCACAATCTGTCTGCAATTACTCTCTGTCCTGGGTGTGGAAACTTAGGCAAGGCTCAAGGCCAAAGAAAAAGTCGGTGGGAGAGCTGGGGTTTAACCTAAGGACCCTCTTGAGACAAAATTATCTATATTTACTCTTGACCCCAAAGCTGAGCTGAAAAGAGGAGGAAAGAGAGCACCAGTCAGATTTTCAAAAGGCAGCAGGTAGAGTGGCTCTGCCCAGAGCAACATACACAAGGAATAAACGCTGATGGAAGTGGTAAGTTATAGTTTACAAGACGGAGGAGCCTGAATTCTCCTCCTTGCAGCAGATCCAGCTCAGCTGTAGGCAGTGCCGCAGGCACGGGACCAGGGGCATCACACTGCTGGGGAAAGCGGCGTTCTCTTCCCCTGCCGCAACAGCCGCACTATCGCAGGGTCTGCTAGGGGAGGACTCCCTGGAGGAAAGCGGCTTTAACGTCTTATTTCCTCCAGCTCCAAGGCTTCCTTAATAGGAAATTATTCCCCAGCTGTGCTGCGGAGGGATGCAGTCCACCATCAGGGCAGCAGGCGCATTCCAGCCCCTGATGGAAAACACTGCAGAGCTGCTTTTGATCCAAAGTGTAAATAGTGTATAATAAAAAGAGGCTTGTGTAAACCGGCTGAGCTCTTGGGGAGCAGCTTTTGCAGCTCCAGCCTCCTTATTTACGGGTGCGTAGCACTGCGGCCACACGCTTCTCCCGGGCACGGCAAAACGTGTCGGGCTGAGCCTGCCCTGCCAGGAGGCTCCAGCAGGCCCCATGCTGCCCCAACCTGTTATTTTTATCCTAGCTGGCCCTGCGTGGCATTTCACTCACAATCCCGCCGGTTTCTCTCTGCTGGTCTCTGAGCCAACTGGGTTTTGCTAAAGAAACCAATCACATACCCCACAAAACTCTGGAGTAGAAATGGCCACTGGAAGAGTAAAGCTGGGGTTTCTCGGAGGGGACGGATGAGGTTCGGGAACAGGTGCCCTCCCCACTGCTGTTATTTCCCATCTCTGCTTGACAATGAAGTAACTGATAATTAAACAGCACTAAAAAGAAGCAAGGCAGGATGGCCCAGCGTTACAGCCACTGCCCAGCAGCTGAGCAAAGCCTGCGTGGGGTGAGGTTTTGACGGAAAGGCAAGGTGAAACCTCGAGGTCTGTCACAACCACGTTTTCCTGAGGAAGAGAGGAGGAGCAAAGGCTCTGTCCCTGCCTGACAATCTCTGGTGTCTGCCAGGCTGGCTCTGAGACTGGCAGGAACGCTGTGGGAGTAGGAATGTGCTGCTGGCACAGCTCGGACACGGACAGGGATGCGAGCAGGGGAAGGAGGTTTTCTCCTGCCCTTCCCAGGCAGACACTGGAGCTCTTTCATCTCCTCCATCCCAGGAGGGATGATGGAGCAATTAGCACTTTCCTTTCCCACTAATTTCTAACACAGCTAATTCTGAGCAGAGCCTACCTGTCTGGTCCCAACATACCGGGCAGTGTAGGGGCAATGTGGTGCCCGGCGGTGCCTGCATGTCTGTCAGTGCAAGGGACACCGGTGCAAGGGACTGCCATGTGCTCGCAGCAGCCCCTCACTCACCCCTGCGGCGTGCATCCCCAGGCACGCTGCCGCTCGCTCGCTGATGGCTGCTGCAGCCCTCTTCCCACCCCTGGGGTCCAGCCAGGACAAACTGGGGGGACAAAAGGGGACAAACCCAGCTGAGCCCTCCCTGCTTCCTCCTTTCTCGGCATCCTCAAGCATCGCGGGCTGCGGGATGTGGCTGTGTGCTGCGGGATCGGGCTCGGCCATCCAGCATGGACACAGCCATCTGCCCTGGCTCCAGCTGCCGCCCCCCTTGTGGCAGAAACACTCATGCAAAATCTGGCCGAGGGCAGCTGGGTCCTGGGGGGCAGACAGGGCTCCCCAAGGCAGCCCCCTTCTCAGTTTGTTACCTGCCATAGGTCCTGCCTCCCAGTCCGTAGCATACCAGCACAGCAGTGCTTGTCCCACAGAGCCCATTACACTCAGCCACTAAAATTAAGTGACGACCCTAACGCATCCCATAGACTCCCCACAGAGCCACACCGGCGGCTCTGGGGCCGAGCCGCGCTCTGCTTCAGACCGAATTTGTCTGGGACACGTCCCACTGCCTGCTCATGAGCCTGTTGGATTTACCATAGCCAAATCCCACTATTTCTCATCCTGCCTCGTCAATGAGACCCAGCAGCTCCGGCAGCCTGGCACAGTACCAGGGTGGTCCCCATCCCACCAGTTCCTTGTCCCTGTCCCGCTGAGTGCTGGGGCCAGTGACAGTTCCTGCTGGCCAGCAGCTCCCCCTGGACTAGGGCTGCAAGGGGACAGGAGGGGGAGTGAGAGGGAGGACAGGTCCTGAACACCCCTGGGCTGCCACAAGGCCTCTCGGCCCCACTCCACCAGAATTAAATAGAAATTGCAGGGAGCCATGTTGGATCCCACTGCCAGCCATGCAGCATGGCTCCAGAGGGACACATAGGATGGGGACCACGACCACCGTGGGGACCCGCACGTTGGAGCCCCAAGCACCTACCTGGATGCCGCAATCTCGGACTTCTGCCGGGCGATGGCTGCAGCCCTCTGAGCCCCCTCCACGCTCCTGTCCACCTTCTGCCGGATCTTGGCACTCTTGAGGGGTATCACACGCTTCTTCATGCCCTTGACGAGGACGTTGTGGCGGTACTTGCCCTCCTCCTTCTTGCCGTCGGGCAGCGTGGTGCAGCCATAGCCGTGCCGCAGGTTGTCCAGCCACTCGCCCTCATACTTCAGCCCGCTGGAGCGCTCGCTGACGCCGAAGCCGGCACGCTTGTCGTTCTTCCACTCGCCCATGTAGGTCTCCGTGGTGGTGGCATCGATGTCAGACTCGAAGGGGGGGTACTCCTCGCCCTCGGCGCCCTCGCCCAGGCTGACAGTGGAGGTGGCGTCACTGGCAGCCGA
The DNA here is from genome assembly GCA_035590195.1 of Aviceda cuculoides. NCBI lineage: Eukaryota > Metazoa > Chordata > Aves > Accipitriformes > Accipitridae > Aviceda > Aviceda cuculoides. The sequence continues at coordinate 21,727,445 of JAVJGG010000009.1, read as the reverse complement.
GCTGATCCCGCTCTCGCTCTTGAGGAAGCTGACACGGCTCTTCTGGCTGGCCAGGGATGACTTGGACTCAGACTTCTTCAGCTTCCCCAGCAAGGAGCCCCTGCGGAAGAGCCCCCCCTTCTTGGGCTTGCCGGCCTCCACCTCCGCGTAGAGGCTGAGGGCAAAGCCCCCGCGGGTGATGGTGGGCGAGAGGGGCAGGCTCTCGGGGTTGGCGGCGGGGGAGTCCTGCTGGGGCAGGGTGCCGTTGCTGTGCTCGCTCCGCAGGGAGGAGAGGGAGGTGCGCAGCGGGGAGCGGACCACGGAGGCCATGCCGTAGGGCACGCTCTGCCGCACGCCGTAGCCGTGCCGCATGCCGTTGGTGAACTGGCCCTGATATGTGCCTGCGGGAGAGAAGAGGGATAGGGTGAAAACGTAGCTTGCTCCTGGGTGAGCCAGTAAAGGAAGGCGGGCTGCATGAACGTACCCACCTTCCCTTGGAGAGGAGCCCCAACTCCGCTAATGCTCACCCACATGCAAAAGCAGCAGTCCCCAGGGAGTGGAGGGCAGAGGACACAAGCCTGAGAGCCGCTGCTGGCAGGTGACAGCCCACTGGAAAGAGGCTGGGGTGCCAGGGGACACTGGTGCAAACCCAAAGCCACTTAACGGACAGAGTCTGGATTTGCATCCAGAGCAGGCAGTAGGATGCAGCCCCGTGGGGCTGGAGTTTGGGCTGTGCCAAGAGGGTGGCAGCAGCCCCAGCAGACACACGAGCTGCGGTGGCACAGCTCTTCTTGGCTCAGTGACAGTCCCTTTCAGCCTGTTTTGCAGTTTGTCACTTGCAGGCTGCCAGGACCAGCTCTAGACCCCTGAGTCGGGCGCCTGGCCATAGGACGGGCTGCCCCAGTACCTGCAGCAGCATCTGCTTGGCCCTGACAAACAGCTTCTCCGTGGTCCCAAGACCAAAGCTTGCGCCACACTGTGCCAAGCAAGAGATGGGTGAAAAAGGAAGAAGAGTGAAGCACCTCTGTGTGCGGTTCCTCCAGCTCTGCCCCAAAACCCCCTGCTCTACCATCCTCCTCCTGACCCAGCTCAAGAGGGCACATGGTGTCATACGACGGTGGGACACAGAGAGGATTGTGCTCGCCATGGCAGGGCTGCACCCAGGCCACGAGACCCTGCTAAGAGCCAGCAGGACCTTGGCAGCGACACCTTGAAGGATCAGGAAAAGCACACTGCTCCTCTCCAGGTCTGCAAGTTTGCAGGCTCCAGAAGAGTGAACTGGAGACCACCGCTCTGATTTTTCTCACCAGGATGTCAAGAGACTTAAATTAGTAGCATCGAAGCCCCCTGCAAGAAGAGCTCCTAGGAAGGGCAGGAGGGCTGGCAGGGCAGCCTTTGCCTACAGCACCCACACTCACATGCCAGCACAGCAGGCTGCCAGGGTCAGCGCTGAGTCCTGTGGGATGGGACAGGATGGGATGGAATGAGCTCCACAGCCCAGCTCTCCTCAGTCTGTAGATGTGGTTGCCTCAGAAACCAGCAAACCACCCAAAACAAAAGCAGCATTCAGCTCTGCTCCTGGCATTACAGGACCTGGAATGGGCCACCTCGCCCCAGACCAGCACCCTGCAGGGCAGAAGCTGCCAGCAGCCCCCCATTGTGGGGCACGGCCAGAGGGTGCTGGGGGAACACAAACACCCTTGGAAAGGCCACCCCACTCCTTCACTCTCCCAGGTGCTGCTTCATGCAAGCGAAGGGTCAGCTGTTCTGGGGGCATTTTCACGGGCATCTGTCCTAAACGTGGTTTTCATTAAGCAGTGACCTACCAGGAGGCACCAAATTTGGGGAGAGCAAGCACTCCCAGGGTCCCAGGGAGACTCAGCAGGGCCAGGCTAAGACAGAAGGGGGTGACCTATCTTCAAGGCACTCATCTCCCCCCTTGGACGCTGTTACCGAGACCAGGGATGACCCTGCTCCCCAGGGAGCAAATCCAGTTCCTTCTTTGGCGATTGTGGGAGTGCATATTTTACAGTCTCCCAGGCCACTTCTGCAGCATAATCTCTCCTCCCAAGCTTCAGGTTTCGTTGAAATCCTCTTTGGACCTGCCTGTGGGGTGTTAACTTACAGCGCTGGGGGCCAGGAAAGACAAGAAGTGCCCGAGCGGGCAGCAGCTGCTGCCCCGGGGTGAGCCGCCCCCCGCCAGCTCCTGCCCACCCTGCGGCACACAGGACTTCGGGCTCCCTGCAACAGTTGGCCTCCCCTACTAAAAAAAGTAAGGGTTCAGGTAGTACAGAGCATCTGCAGGCTGTGGCCAGGCACGGGGAGCAGGCTGCCAGAGCAAGGGGCCGTTGCGCAGTTTCTTGGCAGAGCCTGAAGCTCTGTTAGGAAAAATAAGATGGGCGGCATGGGTTAGGGGTCTGGGCATGAGCTGGGAGACAAGGACCGTTGTTGATGTCCAGGCATCTGGGTGTGTTCCTCGCTGTGCTCCCAATCCCTCTCTGTAAAATGGTGATGAGTCTTCCTAACACAAATTGAAGTTATGGAGACCCCGTAGTGCCCCCACATCCCTCCCCACTGAGAGCCAGTGAAGTCAGTGCTCCATCCCCACCCGCCCAGCCAGCGAGCAGGGCTGACACACGATCGGGCTGACATTGGAGACCTCCTCCTAGGACAGGACAGCCTCGCACACAACAGGCTGCAGCTGATAGTGCCGCCATGTTAACCCCCTGGAAGAGGAACTCCAGAAACGTCTCACAGGTTGAGGGGGCTCAGCGGCTCCTCGGCGGCCAGGGCAGAGCAGCCGCTGCCCTCCAGCAAGTCCCCATCCCCCTCTATCCCCCCAGGCAGCGCCGGGCCACCTGGATGGGAAAAGCCACGTGGCACAGCGGATCTTCAGGGAGCAGAGACTGAGGTGCCGCACATGCCTACCCTCAACACGAGGGTTCACACCAGCTCTTCAGGCTGGTCCCAGCTGCCTGATTTCAGCCCACATGGCATAAGCAACGTCATCCCTCTGGCACGTGGTGTGACCAAACCTGCCAACCCCACCCGGCTTAACAGAGGGCACCGACACACCATGCCGGCCGCGGCTGCTCAACCAAGGCAGGGGTGAGCAGGCAGTGCCGTGTCCCCGTCATGCTGCGATTCAGTGCCGGGCTGAGGCTTCAAGCCAGGGCAGAGCCATAAACCACCCCTGGAGCAGAGCCAGAGGCTGCTGAGAGCAGCTGGAGGCACCGGCGGCCGTGCGTCGGGGCACGCAAGGTTTGAGCGGAGCCAAGCCCTGGCTCACCAACACGTCCCAGTGCAGCCGGTCGAAGAGAGAATGGGGTTGTGCAAACCCCCTTTGCACCACAGGCGGTCAGCAGGGCTGCACGTCCCTGAGCCTCTGCTACTCCCTGAAGAGCAAAGCAGCCTGGGCAAGGGGGCACAGGCAGGACACAAAGCCGCCGAGCCAGGCAGCCATGCGCTCACACGCATCTGAAGTTCTGTAAAAAATAATTTACAAAGCAGTAGATGTGAAAAAAAAAAAAAAAATCTCTATTTAGGATGAAAATGGGACAGAGCCCCACTTTCCTGCCTGATTCACCAGGGCGATGGGACAGAGCCACCTAACCCCATCAGGGTGCAATTACTGGGGGACAGGACCCCAATAATCCTTTATGGCCTGCATTTTTTCTTGTCATAATGACAAAAACCACTGCTTTCTCTGCGACCCCCAGGTATGTGGTTCACCACCTCTGCCTGTCCCCAACCAAAGCAGGGGGGTGGCCCTGCCTGGGTATCTTCATAGGACGGGAAGCATTAAATTGTGGGATTGATGAAAACAGTATCCCTGCAGCCTTTACCTCCAGGGTGGTAGCACCCTCCGTTTCACCTTGGCAGCAGGACAGGATGGTGCCTGGCTGCATCAAAGGTGAGAGCTCCAGCTCCTGGTGCACATCCAGCCCGGCAACAAGAGCCTGCTGTCAGCAGTGTCACCTCTCCCCTTCCCAGCCTGCCTCGAAACTCTAGTATAATTAGCGATGAATGTAAATAATACAACCAACCAGGTAAATAATGCAAACAACTCAAATCGTATCACTGCCCTACGATCTTCTGCTGTTACCCAAATACTGTGATGACAGATGCGTTAGAAGAACTCAGTGTAAAAGGCCAGGGACATTAAATCAATGCACAGCACCATGTGCAAGACCGGCGAGCGAAAACGCAGTGCTTCTTTTTGGTGCCAACAATACTATCTGATGGGGTCTATTGGAAAATGAAGGCAGGAAAAAAAACCCAGAGAGGGGTAAAAAAATTCACAGCATTAATTCATCGGTCAAATTCAGCCATGCAGGAGCTTTGCTACAGAGGCAGCAGACACAAGTCAGCACCATCTCGGCTTGTCCAGAGCCCGTTCCTGCTTCCCCAGCTGCAGTCCCACAGATGCTGCTCCTTCTGTCCCAACCTAGGCCCCTTCCCACAGAGCCTTCCCTGCCCTGGGCACCCAAGGAGTTGGTGCTGCTCCATATCGCCCCATTTCATCTCTCCTGGTAAAGCACACTTCTTTTCCCCTTTCTTGTGATCACTGAATGGTCTAATTGTTTCTGCACAAAGTTAAGTGACACCGCTGTTTTCTCTTAGCACTGAGACCAAAAATTTTTGACCAGCGTCAAAAATAAGTTGGTTTTAGGCTGCTTCAATTACAGTTGAGTTCCCTCCCCCATAGATATATATAAACAGGTATTTGTATAGCAAAGCCTAGCTTTGGGCCCAGATCCTGCATGTGCAGTACAATTCTGCATTAGCAGCGAGATTTTTTTCTGCAGTAAGACTTGACTGAGTCACTCAGACTCAAAAGCACAAAAGTAACCAAAAAATGAGGACTTTCTTAGAGCGGAGACAAAACCTACAGGTGAAAGCCAAATAACTGTTTACTCAGCTTAGGTTGCAAAATGATGACTTCTTTCATGCTGTGCTTTCCACAACCCCAATCACCACCCGCTTTAGCTAGCGCATCCTGCCCCTGTAAAGGGCTCCAAGCTCTTTGCTGGTGACAGCAGCAGACACATGTGTATATTCAACTTGGATACCCAAGGAAATATATCATAATCATAATGTAACTGTCTCTGCCCGGCCATACCAGGAGCTCTGAAGCCCGTGGCTGATTTCAATCAATGTTAGAGAAGGCAAGTCCTTTAAGCCATCAGTCACCTGTAGTTTTCACAAAAATGGGCACTTGGTAGCTGAGAGAAAAAGCAAACAACCCATGCGGTGCCTAGGCTAAACCATACCATAAGTCCACTTCTTAATAGACACCAAAAATCTACACATGATTTCCAAAAGCTTCACTGCAGATTTGGACTTTATTTAGCCACCAGCCTTGGCCAGCCACCATATAAAATACAAGGTTGTCTGTGATTTGTAAGTGTATTTTAAAGTTTTTATGTGTGTGTGTATATATATATAAAAAAATAAATATATAAAAAGTTAATTTAAAGTCTAATTTAAAACTTTAGAATCAGCTACATCTCCCTGAAACCCGCAGGCAGCCCAACCATGACCTAAAGCTTCTAATGACCTGGCAAGATCTGTACGTTCCCAGAGCCCGCTTCCTCGTGTGGCTAGCTTCCAGGGACCTTGGGAATCACGTCCCCTACTCAAGGGACGGCAGATTTCCAAAGCCTTTCCAGATGTTTATCTTGGCAACCTCAGATTCGAATATTAACAGGTCCAATTAGCAGCCTGGTCACATCTGGATCTTGCAGATGGTTACCGCACACAGGTGAGGAGACAGAACAGGAGCCTGTCCTGCAAGTCAGCAAGATCATTCCACCCCTGTCCTACGCGTGCGATGCTGGCTGGCGATCCCCACCTTGGCTTCGGATGCAGCTTTCTACACGTTCCCCTACCCTCAGAGAAGCTCACGTCTTGAATGAACGGCTCAGACCAGCCAGGACGCGACGGCCCAGCGCAAGGAGCAGCTGCTGGGCACCGGGGCACAGCCCTTGTCAGCCAGGTCTGGCCGGGCCCTGGGGGGCTCAGCTCAGCGCTGCCCAGGGAGGCTTTGGCAGGGCACATCTTCACGGATCAGGGCTAAACTGCCAACCTCGGGCAGCACCAGGGATCGCACAGACGGCACGTTTTTGGGTGTGGGACAACACCCCGGGGAGCTCTACACTGACCGAAGCAATATCTTACATATCCTTACAGGAGAAATTCTTGAGTCCTCTTTCTCTCTCTTCTATCCCGAGCTTTCAGTCCATGATCTAATCACATTCAAACTCCTACGTCAAGTTTTGCCTCTCAAAATTCTGTACAACATTAACTTGAAATCCAGTCGCCCTGCACTCTTAGAAGATGCATTTTAGGAAGCAACGAGGAAGCAGCCATGCAATTTCATAGGAGACCTTGACATCTCCAAAATTAAAGTCCCAATGGCAGCCGTTGCTGACAGTTATCTGATCGCTGCACATTACTCACCAGAGCACACATTACACGTAACCTACATGTCTTACGACCACACGTGAAGTTTCTGCGGTGCACAAGTGCACGCGTATGCGTTAGCCTGAACTCTCGCTGCCACTGGGCAGCCCGCACAGGTCAGCATTTTACCACTCCACAGCACAGGGCAGAGGGGGCAGAAAATTTAAGGAGCTGGAGGGAAACATCAGTTCGTGTCTGTGCCTACGACCTCCAAGGGCACAAAGAAAGTGAGTCAACTTCAATACTATATTCCCAGGCTCAAAGTTAGCCACGTACCTAGGCAACTCATTGAGAAACATCTATGAAAAGCTAGACTTGAATCAGTCCATTTTTCTAATGTCTATAAATTGGACACTTTTCATTTGGAAAATTTATACCATTCCTGTTATTTTTCTTTACAAACTAACTCCATTGCTTGTCCTAGATAAACATAGATGCAATTCTGATCCATATTTTGAAGCATATTTCTTTCAAATCACCCTCTCTATTTAGCTATCCTAAATACGGCAGCCTGGAATATTACAGTACTGAAGAGCTACAGAATTACTTGCACAGAGATTCTTGCAACGTTTCTAACCCCAAAATTGCCACTAATGCAAGAACACAATTAGACCGAGCATTTACAGAGCACAACAAATATCTGACTATGCGGTGCACTTGTGTACTAGCAGGGGTTGAGAGCTTCCAAGTAATCAAAGGGATTTATTTTAGGGAAAGGCGTGTGACTACATAAACAGTTTAGATGAACTCAACCAAAACGGTTCAGCAAGACAGATGTCCAGGCAGCCTGTCAGGGACACGCAAGCGGTGTTTAATGCATAGGCAAAGTGTGCTACGATGCCGTGGGTGGCTTACATCTGATGTGAAAACATTCACAACTCGCTGCCCAGCGAGCGAGTGAACGGCTCGCTGCGCTCGCACACCACCAAGGCGTTTCTGGTTTAGTTCGGCGATGAACACCAATAACCAGTCCCTGGGGAACCAGGAATCACAGATTACACAAATCAAGTTGGTTGGTGTTAACCATTGATATGGACCCTCGAGAGCAGCTCCCGAGGGAGGGATGGCGAGGGCAATGCTCCTGCTGCTCCTCCCTCGTGTCCGCAGACAGCGAGCCGCGCACGCTGCGCCCAACAGCAGGGACAAGGGACACACGCGCATTTATGAGGCGGTTGCCCCCCAAGCTCTGCTTCTCAACCCAAGCACCCCAATGGCTCATTGTAGACCATCATGCCTGTCCGGACCTTGCTACTAGGGACAGGATTAGGTCACCCCTTCAGCAGGGACAACACACAGCCTCTGCAATCACAGGCTGGGTATCACGCTGCTCATCACCCTCTCAGCCCCTCCGGAGTCACCCGTACCTCCGTCGGCGTACGTCTCGGTGCCATAGCCATCCTGCAGGCCGTTATTCCAGGTACCTTCGTACTTGGCTCCGCTGCTCATGCTCTGCCTCGCGCCGTACCGCCCCTTAAAGCCATGGGTCCACTCGCCTCTGTAAACCCACCGTCCTTTGGTCTCGATTCCTAGGCCGTGCCTCTTGCCTTGGGACCAGTAGCCTTCGTAGGTGTTGCCGCTGGGCCACGTGTATACGCCCACCACTTCGAAGCCATAGTTCCAGGAGCCCGAGTACTCGCCCTGGCCCTTGGGGCCGGTGCAGATACCGTGCCCGTGGGCTTTGCCCCCTTCCCAGCCCCCGCAGTAGGCACCTCCATCATCGAAGTCGAACCTGCCGCCGCTCATGGTACCCTCCGGTGCCCCCTCAGCCGGGCAGCTCTCCCAGGGGCCGAGCTCCGGGGCGCGGCTGCCGCATCCCCGAAGGAGCCGGGCTGGGCGCCGGGAGCGGCCGCTCCTGCCTCGCCTCGCCCGGCCGAGGGGCCGGGGAACGGGAGGAAGGGAAAATTGGAGGGAGGGAGGGA
>JAVJGG010000009.1:21707278-21718734 GCA_035590195.1 Aviceda cuculoides | reverse complement strand
CCCGTCCCCGTCCCCCGCCCCGGGCAGGGATCCAGGCGGAGAAGCTGGCTGGGAAAGTAACTGTCTGCTTAAAATAGAGCCTGGGAAGGGGACGCGTCGCTCCCTCCACACCGGGCGCACCGGCAGCCGCTCCGGGAGGACAGCCGTGCCCCGCTCCGCCGGACCCCCTCCCCGGCAGGGATGGGATGGGATGGGAAGGGCAGAGGCGGGCGGCAGGCAGGCAGCCGGGGGGAAGCACGCTGCGCCGTCGGGCAGCCCCCCCAGGCGGGCTTGCTGGCAGCGGTCCTTAAGCGGGCAGAGTCAGAACAAGGAGTGGAAGTGCAGCCCCCACCCCGATTTCAGCATACATCCCACTCACCTGAGGGCAGCGCAACTCGCCTCCCTGTCTGCTCCTGTGAATTTCCAGAGCTGCTTTAGGGTAGTGAAGAAAATTCACCAGTAGTCATTCCCTTCTCTCTCCCCAGCAACAACAAACTCACCAAAATCTCCTTCTGTCTAACAGCTGGCAGCATAATTTAGTCTATGTTTGGAAAAGAAAGGTGAGACCCTACCCCTGGGACAGTTGCAGACACATTAGTAGTGACAGCCCACCTTGCTTGTAACAATCCATGTTATCAAATACAGACGGTGGAGAGGACAAGGAATGAAACACCAGGTAACAGGCTAATCCATGCCCTCCCTTCTTCCAGCCACAGCTGTCCCATCTCCTAAAGACACTGTCACAGCAAGACCATGACCACGAGCTGCTGAGAAGCTGCAAGACCCGTGGGGTGATACTGAGCAGTCAGCGGGCTGCGCTCTGCCTTTCAAGATGAGCTCCTAAGACCCACGCTGAGCTCTGGGGCAAAGCTGCCACAGACAACAGCAAGTTTCAGATTCACGTAACACAGCTTCACAACTTGGACAACCTCCCCATCAGTGTTTCTACAAAGAAGAGGCATAATAAAAAAACATACAATATATAAATGCAAGAAAAGCTAAGTATGTATATGCAGCATATAAACTAGGACATAGCTGTAGGGACAGGTGAGAAGGACCAGCTGCCCACTATAAAGCTAATTACAAAAGGCCTCGGGTTTATTCAGCCACAGGAAGGAACAGGCACTTTGGTGAGGGATTCCAACACAACTCAGAAGTGCCACTTGGCAGAACTAGCCCTCTAAAGCTTTTTTTTTTTAAGGTCAGATTTTGAAATTGGCTCAAGCTGGATTTTTTTTTAAAGCTAAGCTTTTAGACTACTCAGTCATGCTTTCAAGGTTCTTGCTGCACGATTAAGGGCTGGAAATTCATATTTTCTCAAAGCAAACTCAGAGGTTTTTCTTTTGTGGTTTCTGGGTAGACCAAAGCATCTTAAAACACCTTGTAGTAACAGAAGGGAAAGTGTCAAGGTAGCAGTTGCAGCTGCCCATGGTTTTCTATTTCATGGTGTTCTAGGATTTACCAGCCCAAATATGTCGTAACTGCCCTAAGAGGATGTCAAGTTCAGGACCATGTAATCATTTACTTAGCAACTCTTCCCAATTACACTTTAGAGTTGTGAATGGATAGTATACTTCGTTTAAATAACTTACGCAGATGTTGGCATTTAGAGAGCCTTTGTTGACCTCTAACACCCCCACATAATCAAGCTTCAGAAAGCACTAACACTGTGTGTGCACAAAGGCATGACACAGAGCTGGTCTTATTTCTTCATTTTGACAAAAAAAGTCCCATTCTCCCCGAAGGCTGAGGCAGCGGTGGAGCCCGCAGCACCTAGCCAGCCCACAGCTGGCCTGGGGGTGACCTCTAGTGGCCCAGCACTGCTTGCCTCCCTTCCCGGTCTGCACTGCTCCCCTTCCCAGTCTGCACCAGTTCACGTCTTTCTGCTTTTTTTTTTTTGTTTTGCTTTACCTCCTGGATTTCAATCCACTTTCTATACCAACATACTATAACGAGGATTGCACTTGACCTTGTGATCCTAAATCCTGCAGGTACAGGTCTATGGTGACCAATGAAAGAAATGGTAAAAAGCAGTGTGGTCTTGAAAGGTGTTCTCAGCCCCACAACGGTGCTGTGGCTGCTGCCTGCAATCATTTGGGAACAGTAAAGTATAATTAATTGAGGAGTAAGGTCATTTTGCACTTTGCGTCCCAGTATTGCAGACAATAGTTACCCAACAATTGCCTTGAATTCAGAACACAGGTCGTAGAAATACAGCTATTTAAAAGCAGGGAAATGGAATGGGGGATTTGGGACCCAAGTATGCTCTGTAAGTGGTAGATGACACTTCAGAACTGGCAGAACAGGTAAATTTGCATGGCCACTTAGTTCTAAGATACTAGGTATTGCCACAGAAATGACAAAAAAACCCCCCGAGAGTAACACCAAAGAATTGTCTCGATTTCTTCTCCAGACCTTACAGGTCAGAAAAGTTGGGGTACTGCAAGTAGTAAAGACAAACTTAACACAATTCATCTCTCCCTCAACAAATCGTATTACTTGATGGGATGCTCCGTTGCTATACACATATGTATAAAAGACAGATTGTGCTGACGCACACAAAGTATGGCAAGCTGGTTGTTTCTGAAGAAGTAGATTTCGGGAAGAATGCAGGGCTCCACCAATGTTTTGAACCTGGACAAGGCATCTAAAGTGACAATGGTTTAGTAAAAAGATTGGAGGGGAGGAGAAAGAAAACAAGAGTGCTCAAGATTTCCCCACTGTGCAGCTGACAACTGGTCACTCAAGTCTATAGGTCTTAATTCTTGAAAGGTTATACTTGGTGTTATAAAGCAGGCTGAACAAAGCTAAAAAAAAAAAAAAAAAAAAAAAAAAAAAAAAAAAAAAAAAGCCCCCAAAACCACACGAGTGCATGAATTAAGACCACTGAAGTGAGTAAATGTTGTTTCAGCCTTCACAACACACTGAACAGTCCATCATCTCATTTTTCCTTTGGTTAACTGAAGAAGCAATCCCCCTGAAGCAGGGTATTCCTCCTGCTGCAGACAAGTCTCTGAGGCCTGTTCGACATCCAACAAAAAGTTACCCTTGCTTTACATTTTCCACTAACCAACACTACAGAGATCAGAATAACCTCTTGAAACAATCTTGCTTTGATCGTCCAAGTTTCTTTTCCTCATCAGGCAGCCTTGTAAGCAAATGTTACGTTAACCTAAGAGCATCTGACTACATTAACATCAAAAAAGATAGGGCAGGAGGATGCCTGTGCAGCCAATCAGAAATAAAGCCTCTTTAGGCACAATGAAATAACAACATCTCCAACACAAGAAAAGACAACTCTGTCTCCTGAATTTGCCTAGAGCCATGATAGTACCAAGAAGAGGACAGGAGATGGTCACTCCTTTATGAAATAAAATCAGAGGCACAAGTGTCCAAAAACATAAGTGTTAACAACCTGCGATCAAAGCGATTTCAAAGAAGCTGAATTACACCAAGTTTCTCACAATAAAAGCTCTTATCACAAAGCAATCAAGACACTCTTTTCCTCCAACAAACCAAAACAAGAGGATTTTGAAAACGAAGTAGAATTTCCCAAATGTTAGGTCTCTTAAGTATAGGCAGGTACGCTCTAAACACATTCACTGCGTTTACTTCATTATCTATGCCAAGCTTAAATGGTAATGCTTAAGCTGAGCTGTTTGTCCAGCTTAAATAACGAACATTAGCTAAGATGCAAAGAAGTGTTTTTATTGCAAGCACTGTGAGCAGGGAGTGGGCTGCATCTCACATGAGTGTGACTGAGGGCAGATTTAAACCACCCACCCTTCTGTTTTTAGTTTAGCTCCTTGCTGTCAGGTGTACATCATTTCTGCCATGTGAGACATTTTCTTTGGAATATACAAGTAATATTCCATGTATCCCGAAAGATCTTCAATAGTCACATCATCCACAAAGGCCCTGGCTTGCTCAGAGCAAGAGCGTGGAGAACTTGAGGGAGTTCTTGATGGCAAAGACTGGGAGTGATCCTCAGAAACTGTTCTTCTATCTGGTGCCAATGGGAGGGTGTTCTGCAAGCCAGAGAATTTGTACACTTCCATATCTTGCCATCGTTTACACTGACAGGCTTTATCTGCACATGCACACGGCTTATTTGTGTTCAGCTTGGACATAGACTGAAAATCAGAAAGCTCCGTAGTCTTTAGGCTTGCTTTGGATACTAGAGAAACGGCAGCTGCAGAGTTCTCCTGTCTGTTCTCTGATGCCAACTGTGTAACAGAAGCTCCCAAAGACTCAACATCAGCTTCCTTCTGGCCAATGTCAGGAGCAATACTACATCGTTCATGTGCACAAGCTTCCTTTGGGACTGGCATCCCAAACCCACTGCTGTCGTCCTGGGCATCAATCTGACTCTTGTGCACTAGCTGGTTGCACGTGGAATGTGATTTTGTGCTGCAATGGATAAACTTTGGAGGATGAAGAATTGGAGACTTGGAACGCCTGCGACGCTGGGTTCTTACAACTCCTCTTGAAGGCTTCTTCATAGACCTACCAGGGAAAGATACAAAAGGGAGGGGAGATTTACTGTAAGACTTATTGCTGGATTACAAATAACATTGGGCAAAATCTCTACTGTGTTCATACCGCATGCAAGAGCTTTAAGCTCAGAGTATTTGCTCAGGATATTCTGCTACCTTGGAATTTGACTTTGTTCTAGTCAGGCAGCTGTATAAAACGTAAAAGAAACACCTGAGAAATGAAACCAAAAGTGCATGATTTTAAGGTTAGAAAATAAGTAAAGCATGTGAGACATGACAAAATAACCTCTAAGGGAATGACAAAGCACAAGAAGACAGCACAAAACTAATGAATCAAGGGCAAAGGGTAGTTTTGTTTCAGCAGGAGATGAGCATGAAGTTCTCCATAGACACTCCAGAAACCAATTCTTTATTTTAATCTAGTTCCCAAGGCACAGTGACAGCTTCTGCAATGTCAAACAATGATTGAAAGAGATGCATTCATGATTGTCCGATTCAAAAACAGCAGCTCACATTTATATTAAGAAACATCTATAATGTTTAGCAACCTATAGCTGAACAGCATTTCCTTGCACTTCACATAATTGCAAATAAGAATAGCAGTCACGTGAACAGAAAAAGGTGGTGGAGAGTATTTCATATAGCCATTTAATAAAGAAAACTTGGGTCCCTCGTTTAGGAGTGTAGTTACCAGATACCTTGTCTATTTAATATTCCCTTTCAAAGCAGTATCATTTGAAGTAGTCTGATAATGCCAAGCTTCTCTTACCCATGCCAGGTTTCCTTAGAACTACACACATTCTTAGGTTTGGTTTCATCTGCCACTGTTCTAACTAGTGCTCTTGGACTTGTCCCTTCACCAACAGAGAGAGATGCAGTAGATCTGTGAAAGACAGAATGAAAAGTTATCAGCCTATACTGGTTAGCATTATGACTACAAAAAAAATTTATGAATCTTCTTTCCCACAAAATATTGTTCCAAATCATTGACACTATGTCTTAAAAGACCTGCCCACAAAGACAACCCAAATCAGAAAGATAATGTTTACAAATTCCTATCTCAAAAGTTTGTATAACAGACTCCTTCACCAAACATGATGCCATTCAGCAACTAGACTGCAAATCCAAACTCCACATGTCAATGACAAAGCACACACAATGGCTAAATTTCAGTTTCCCGGGAGAGGGGAGGGGAAAAACACCATCACTGAAGAAACACGTCCCTTTTTCCAGAGACAAATCAGCCATTCTCTCCTAAAAATAAATGTTCTTTGGACATAAATAGACTTTGTTTAACTGAAGAACACTTAAGCCTCTGTCTAGGACGACATAAGCTAAAACTCTTCATACTATTGCAAGTTCAGTCACTTGAACAACAGAGTTGTGTCAGATCTTCAATTGTTATTCAAGCCAGGGACCTTGGAAGATTTACTAATTTTTGTGGTGCTACAAATTCATCCCAAACTCCCATTTTCAAGGAGCTGTAATAATCCCAAGAACAATTTTTCCAAGTTGTGACTTCACATATTACGCTGGAATTCACAAGAAAAGATTTTCCAAATCGTATGCTAAATTAGTTTGTAAGCAGGGCAGATTCCCTGAAAAGCAGTCCCCACACACCAATTTAAGATACGGTTAACTGATATTTAATAGAGTCCAAACTGTTAGGCAAACATCTGCTAATTTCCATTTAAAGGACAATGAACACAGAGCAGAAAATTGAAGGCCAGCAGTAAAAACTCCAAAGTAATTAAGTATGCCTGACTGAGGCGTGGGACTAGAGATACTGAAGAAATAAGAGGCATTTGCATGGTGATTCATTTCTAAGAAGTTTAATTACTTAAATGAAAGATAACTTTAGAAGCCCATCTACTTACAGTCTAAGTTCTATGGTAATTCTGATTATCACCTTTGTATTTACATACTGCCTTACCTGCAATTTCATTTCAGTTACTGGCATAATTGCGTCACTGACAATAGCTTACTGAAACACAGTACTATACAAGTAATACGTAATGGCACACGTTTGTCATCAGAAAAAAAACTTTTTTTTTTTTTTTTTAATTTTTGGTTGGGTTTTTTGTGTTTTGGTTCCCCCCCAGAAAAAAATGATCATCATCAACAGAAGATACATGCTGCTTGTGTTCTGCCACCTCGGACAGGGAGGGTAAGTACCACATGTCAGATCTCCCAATAAACAAGACAACACAAAAAACATTCTTTCCTATTTAGTGATTTTGCTTATAAATAGGAAATTTGTAAGTGACAGCAATGAAAATAGTTTGTGTGGGAATCATGCACTGCATCTAATGCTCTCCTTTACTGACATGGAAAGAACATTTCTCTCCTGGGAAAAGATGGGAATTTATTCTCATGACAGGCCTTCAGAGCCGTGACAATACGCTAACTTCAATAGTAGAGTTCTAGTGCTATGGACATAACCACTGGCAGCCAGATTCACACCAAAATTAATGTCAAGCATATTGTCAACTGCTGACTATTGTTAGGTTTGTCTCAAGCCTGTTGGGAGCCAACAGTGATCAAATAAATTACAACTCCTTCAGAAGTGCAGTCTACAGCTAGTGAATTTATTTCAGTTTAACTACAATGAAGGCTTTCACTACCTAACCTTTTGCAATTACCTCATTCCTTCAAATTTAACAGCAAGGGTGTTCCCTTTGAGCCTGTTTGTAATGTGTTAACTCTGTATCTCCCTGTGGTGTTACTTACCCAGCTGTGTCAACTCTTAGCTTTTTGAACGCTGTCTGCAGGCTTTCCTCTTCTCCATCCTTAGCTTCTGTTTTCATTATTGGGATGGCCAGAAGGTGACAGAGTTACCATGTACTGCTACAAGCAGAAAAAAAGATGTATGAAAATAAGGACCAATGCCTTGCTAAAAACATTAGTTGCCCAGCAGCATCATAATACATGAAAATAAACTCAAAATAGCACACTGAGTGCACAAGCTGAGGTCATTCTAGCAGAACATTTTTGAAAGTTGATTCAGAAGAAGCCTTATGATACCAAAGAATGGAACAAATAATCTCTTGTACAACTGCACAGGTGAATTACCAATTTAAAGTAAAATTTGGTGTCAATGTGTCTTGCACCTCCATTACAGACTCTTATATTTGTCTTACAGTGTTACCAGAATAATTCCAGAAGAGGTGAAGGGCGAGAAGGAACAACACTATTAGAAACGGTCTAACTTTCTACAACTGCTACTTCCAACTTTGGGACTTGATGTTACATATATACTTAAAAAAACCAAACCCAACAGATTTTTCTTAAAACAAGATAAAGTTTTAAGCAAACAAAATTTTTTGATCTTATGTCTAATCCCAGCAAGAGTTACGCAATCCTATCAGAACATGGTATTTTGATTGCAAATAGCCATTAAAATTTTCTCTTACAGGTTCTCGGACAAGTACAAACGCAAATAAGAGTACAAACAGCAAATGGTAGGCCTTGTTTTAAATTTAAAAAAGGAATTGATAAAAACTGGCAAACTGTCTGATGTATTTTCTTCTTAAAACTACCCTGGCCATCATTTAATCTAGCTACAAAGGAATCTCAAATCTTTCTAAACTCAATGCTCTTCAGTGCCTTACAGTTCTGCAGTCACGTGCACATCCTACACCAGCCATGCTTCTGCTAAAAAAAAATACTTGATAAAGGCTTGATTCCTTAGCACGGGCTTTGCTTTTGCTGAGCAGAAACCACTGACAGTAGCAAGTCTCAGTTCTACATCAGACTACCTCAAGCTCAGTATTTGTTGAAGTTTACCTGGCTGATTAGCCTGCTTCATTTAATGCTTTTGACTTGACTACTTCTGGAAAAACAGGGCCATTTGGTGTGGGTGCCTTTACTGCAAGAGCCTTTGGCCACACGGTATGGGTTGCAAAGAGATAATCTTCTCAGTCTTTTTTTTAAATTACAAGGTTGTCATACTTGACAACATTCTACAACATTCTTGTTTTGGTAGACAAGGGGAGAGCAGTGGATATTTTCTACCTGGACTTCAGTAAGGCTTTTGACACCGTCTCCCACAATACCCTCATAGAAAAGGTGATGAAGCACAGGCTGAGCAGTCAGTGAGGTGGACTGAAAAGTGGCTGAATGCCTGGGCCCTGAGGGTGGTGATCAGTGGCACAAAGTCCAGCTGGATTTCAGTAACTGGTGGTGTACCCCAGGGGTCAGTACTGTGTCCAGTCCTGTTTAACATCTTCGTTAATGATCCGGATGATGTGACAGAGTGTACCTTCAGCAAGGTTGCTGATGACACCAAACTGGAATGAGGCTGATACACCAGAAGGACCTTGACAGGCTGGAGAAAGGGGCCGACAGGAACCTCACGAACTTCAACAAGGGGAAGTGCAAAGCCCTGCCCCTGGGGAGGAACAAGCCCATGCATGTGCCAGTACAGCTTTGCAGAGAAAGCCCTAGGGGTCCTGGTAGACACCAGGATGGATGTCAGCCAGCAATGTGCCCATGTTACAAAGGGACTAACAGTATCCTGGGCTGCAGGTCAAGGGAGCTGATCCTTCCCTCTATTTAGCACTGGTGAGGCCACAGCTAGAGTGTTGTGTCCAGTGCTGGGCTCCCCACTACAAGAGAGACACTGACATGTTAGCGAGAATTCAGTGAAGGGCCACTAAGATGATGAAGGGACTGGAGCATCTCTCCTACGTTGAAAGGCTGAGAGAGCTGGGACTGTTCAGCCAAGAGAAGAAAAGGCTCAGGAGGGATCTCGTCAACGTATATAAATACCTGAAGGGTGTGTACAGAGAGGACAGAGGCAGGCTCTTCTCAGTGGTGCCCAGTGACAGGACCAGAGGCCACCAAAACACAGGAGGTGCTGTCTGAGCATAAAGAAACACTTCTTTGCTGTGAGGGCTACTGTGCACCAGCACAGGCTGCCCTGGGAGGCTGTGGAGTCTCCCTCCTCGGAGATATTCGAAAGCTGTCTGGACACAGTCCTGGGCAAGTGGCTCGGGGTGGCCCTCCTTGAGCAGGGGGGTTGGACCTCCAGGGATCTCTGCCAACCTCAACTGTTCTGTAATTCTGTATCTTCCTGAAGCTCTAACAATCCATTATGAAGGTAACTATCCAAACCCAGCAAATGACAACGGCTCTTGTAAGAACACCACACTTATACAGAGCACTAACTCTACCTAATAATACAGCAATAATGCCTACATTAGTACTACTTCTACCAACTAAGCACCAGCTTTTTTGTAGCATAGAAAAGAAACAGTGTCAGTGAAGAGAGAAGAGTAATCTGAACCTCTGCAGCTCAGTTACTTATGCAGTAGCAAGTTGTACTTTCTGCTCCCTCACAACCTCATTCCAGCTGGAGGTGACAGCTCTCCTCGCTGTTGTTCCGGCTGCTTGCTCTGCTATGATTTCATCTGGACGCCCTGTATTGCAGACAGTTATTATGACACATGTAGAAGGATAATGTATCATAACAACTTCAAGGCACACCATGTCCAGTGAGTCAGACAGCAAGTAAACATGAGAGGAGGAAGCAAACACAGAGACTGACAATAGGATGCTCATCTGAGCAAGTTATTATTTTATATACTCTCTTAGTTTAATACTACTGCTCTGGTGAAACATATGGTCCCCACTTCAGTAAGATTTTTCCTTGACCCAAAAAGAATAGTCTTTAAAATAAAAAAATTCAGCCTACAGCCTTTTTTTTTTTTAAATACCAAACCTATGTATTATATAACCTTAGCAAGAAGGTGAGAGTAAGGAGTTTTTAAATCACTGTACATTATTCAAAACATACTACCAGTTTTAGACTAAATATTTTATCATGCTGTCCTTTATCACTGACACAGTAAACCCTCAAAACGACACCAAATTTATTCAGATAAAAACCCACCTACTCTGCGATAACTAAGTATAAGCTTAAGCATTTTAGACACACCAGCCAACTAGCACCGATAACAAGAAACAGTTCATTACTGTGAAAAACAACCAGAGTTCAAAGTTGTGTCAAAAAACACATTAAAATTTATATTCTTTATCTCCTAGGGGAAGACACATCCACCCTCTCCCATTTCATTTTCACCTATTTCCCAGCAATACAGGGCTACCAACCCAGCTCGGCGCACTGCAGGGCGTCCGCCACTACTCCATACGGTGGTACAATGCACCAGCACTTCCCTTTGGCTTTAAAGACGGGCACGTAAAGGGATTAAGAGCTCCCCGGCCGCTCACGGCCAAGGCCTTCGGCAGCAGGAGCGGCGCACCCAACGGGGACGCAGGGAAACCCTGGGGCAGCACACGGGCAGGGGGACGAGCGGCAGCGGCGCTTCCCCGGCCGCTTCGCAGGCTTTCGCTCCCCCGAGGCGCGGGAGCCCCCGGGTCCAGCGGCACCCGGTTCCTGCCCCCTCCCCCCCCCCACCCTGAGGCCCGCCTGAGGACACCCCGGCCCCGCAGCTCCGGGCTAACCCTGCCGCCGGCGCTCGGGGCCGACACCCGGCGGGGTGGGGGGAGGCCCGGCCGGCGGCGGGGGTGACTCAGCACCGCCAGGGCTTTCCACAGAGGCCTCCCACCCCCGCGAAGGGACCTGCGGTGGCTCCAGAGACCCGCGAGGGAGAGGGACGCGACGGCCCCACCGGCGCTGGCCGCCGGGGGAAAAAGGAGGGACCCGCACAGGGGAAGACGCCCCGCCGCCCACACTCACCGCGCTCACCCGAGGGCGAGGGCCAGATCCGGCCCGGCCCCCGCCACCTCCCGCCGGGCCGCTCCGCGCCGCCCGGATGAGACCCGCCCCCTCCCACCGGAAGCAAGGGGGGGAGGGCGGGAACGGGGCCAGCGCCGCTCAGCGCACGCGCTCCCGGCAGGGCGGGGGGAGAAACGGGGCGCCCGCGCCTGCGCGCCCCCGCGAGGCGGTGACCTCACTTCCTGTTGTGCTCTGCGACCACCACCCCCCTCTTCCACCCCATCCCCCCCCCCCCGCCCCGG
>JAVJGG010000009.1:21682689-21707224 GCA_035590195.1 Aviceda cuculoides | reverse complement strand
CCCGGAGAAAGCCTGGACGGCCCTGGGGAGCGGGGGGGCGGGCGGGGCTTCCGCGGGCCTTCCCGCCGAGGCGGTGAGGAGAGGCCCCGGGGGAGCTGGCGGAGAGCCGTGAGGGGACTGGGGGGGGGGGCTGGAAACGGCCGCCCTGGGAGGTGAAGCGTTGCGTTGCCAGGGGCTACGGGGCCTTCGGGTAGGCGCGGGGGGCGGCGGCGGCAGCGTGGGGCCTCGTGGGGGTCTGGCGTGGGTTCCCTTCCCCTGGGCGGTGCGGCTGTCACGGCGGGAGGTAGCGCAGGGACGAGCCGGCGGCGGCGGGGGCAGCGCCCAGCGGTCCCTGGGTCTGCTGGTGGAGCCCCCCCTCACCGCCCCAGCTGTCCCTGGGTCTGCTGGTGGAGCCCCCCCTCACCGCCCCAGCTGGGGTCGTGCTAGTTGACGGGGTTATGCGTCGCCGGGTTACCCGGTGAAGTAAAACGACAACAGGCGCGTCGTTATTTTTGACCCAGGCTGTGCCCGTTGTGAGGAGCGCGGGGTTTGGAGTTCACGGTGAAAAGCGAAGGTAGGTCTGGTCAGCGGGCAGTGAGAACGAGCCGAAGAACGAGCGTCTGTTACATGTCTCGTTTCGGTTTTGTGGAGACCGTGTGTGTTCAGACCTCAACGTCAAATCCTAATTTCTGTATTTCAGTTTATTCTATATGGCACAGCTGGTTATAGACTGAGAGCCCATCAATGGACTTGGAAGCTAAAGATGAAGAGGAAGAGAGTCTGCAAACGGCTTTCAAAAAGCTGAGAGTGGATGCAGCAGGGTAAGTGAGCAACAAAAAGGACTCTCTTTTTTGTCAGTTTCTTTTTACATATTTGTTTTCTATTATTTTGAATCTCAAATGTCATTTGGTGAGAGATTCCTTACTCTCCAAGAGGGGACAAATGCCTCGCTTCACATGAAATGCAATCATTATAACTGCCTAATAGGCAAAGCAGTACTTTATTACTGACTAATTTTGACACAATATCCAACTGAAATTACACAGTGACTGTATGAAAACATGAAATGACTCACCCAAAGCAGTGAACCCGCTCTTAACTGTTGTGGTAGCCAAAGTCACCTTGCGCGATAAGGAATTTGTTTGTCCATTCATGTAAATGCTGGTGTCTTCAGCCACATTACCAGCCTTTACATGAAGATTTGCTTGGAAAGCGTCTGAAAGACAGCACCATCACTTCGTCGTGTGCTGGAGAGCCCAGTCTCACTGGAAATTGTCATGCTAAATATGAGCACTGATCATTTCTGATTTTGGGGGATTTTGTAGAGTTAAATGTCTGCAGACAGTCTTACACTAAAAACTTACTCCATAACACGCTGGGTATACTGATAATATGTAGTATAAGCATCCTCCTTAAAAGTAGGAGTCAGTAAAATTATGCAGTCTAGCACTTTGTGAGGTGGTTCATTTGAAGCCTTTTGGGAATTCACAGACACAAGAGAAAGCTTTGTATTGATAATTAATGTTACCTTGTGAATTCATCTCTGTAGCCACCGAAACGGTGGACTCATGACTTCCTCTGCATGTTGAAATACATTTTGCTTTGTTACTTGTTTCCTCTGCTTCAGGAGGTCTTCTGTTAAATGTGGAAAAAAATAGCTGTTCTCCAACAAGGAGCTATGGTTATTAAGCGTACTACTTCTGATGTCTTACCAGTGACAGACTATGTGGAATTCTGGTTGATTCCTGATGATATCTTCTTAGGCATAAAAAGATCTTGTTTTGCAGGCATATCTTTTGAACAGCTCAAGTCTTGTGACTAATGCCCTAAGATCAACTTTGGGCAGAGTTCTTGGGGTCTTCTGCTAGGATTTCAGCCTTGTTTCTTACAATTTCCTAGCCCGTGTTCCAAATCACACATACAGCCATCATAAATACAAATTTGCGTGCTGAGGCATTTATGTTTGTTGTCTGAACCTCTAGAGGCAGATGTTTTTTTCATTCCATGTTTATCTGGGAAATCTAATGAGAAATAAATTAGTAATCTCTCTGTGTCTGTTGTTGTACCTCATGCACTGCTCCACTGACGACTCAGCCTGCTGCTATGGGTTCCTGACTTTGCATTTTAGATGAGTAGGAGTCTATCTTTAACAACTATTGTCCGACAAGAACATTTGGAACCTGAGTTTACATTCCTTTAATGTGTCATTTTGGTACAAATAGGCCATGACATCAGCCTCTGGGCATTTTGGCCTCCTTTCATTTCATCTCACCTATCTTTAGATGCTTGACAGAGGTCAATGTAGTAAGAGTGGTTAGATAAATCTCTGTAATATCGTGTCTCTAGCCACTGACTATAGAGGAGGTCAAGGCTGCAAACTTACGTGTCTTAGCTAAGCATCTAAAATGAATAGGCTGAATGTAGACCTCTGAAGCAGTATGTTTAGGCATTACTGTAACATGGTGTTTCCCTTTTTACTCAGATGTATTGCAGCTCTGTCTGTGAGCGACGGGACAATTCTCAGAACACCGATAAGAGCAGCCATGGATGGAGCCAAGCAACAGACTGTCTGCTCAAAGGAAGCATGGCATGGGTAAAAGATACCACCCACTGCACTGTGCATGTGCTTCTGGTTTGAGACACTTAACACTTGTGTACTGTTTCTGGTGAAAGTTGTTGTTAATTAGTTGCTTCAACATATCTTTTTTTCTCCTTTCTATTACAAAACTTTACCATAAGTGTTTGATATGATGTTTTTTAAGGAGCTTTTGTCAAAGACTTTAAAAACAATATTGCCTCTTAGAGAGGTACCTAGAACTTCCTTCTCCACTGATTTCCTCAGAAGTCCTTTTCTTCAGCTCTTATACCTTTGCAATCCCCTCTCGCCTCTTTCTTGTGTTATTTTATTTCTGTATTGAAGTACCTGCATATTCAGTGCGATTCTGCCAGCAGCTCCAACTAATATCCAGGTTCTGCACTACAGTTCTGTTTGGGGTGACAAAGTATCATTTGCTTAACACAGAAGATCTGGGGGGAAGTGCCTTTAAATAAGGGCTGTTTGTATGTGTCTTTCTTTTGGGGGAGCCCCAGTTTCTTCAGACTCCTCCACTGTTCCTGTCAAAGATTGTAAGTGACCAGCCATCTGATTTTTCTAAGCAGAAAAAAAAATCTCAAAAATGTTTTTAGCCACATCTTAGAGCTTATTGAGCTATGGTGTAGATTCTGGAGTTACCTACTTGCTCACCTGTTATAACCCTGCAGGTGCGTGAGAAAGCCTTCCAGAGGATCAGCAAGAGTCCCACGTCGCAGACGCTCAAAATCTCCTGTCCTGCATCCTCCCAAGTTTACATATTGCAATATGAAAGCCAACAACCAGCTGAAACACAAAACCCAGGCAGACACATCAAAGGGTAGTATCAGTTCAGACATTTTTGTTACAGCAGAACACGGTACAAAGGACAGGCACGATTCTCACTTTGAGGCCAGTGATGACAGAACTGAACCTTTGGAAGCTTTCACTGCTGAAGAGCCTTTGGAGAAGTCAAGAGGGAATTGCCCTACTCTCTCCTCATCCTTTGAAACTAGCTTGCATTCTAGCCAAACCTCAGATTTCCAGTCCTTATCCATGCTTAGCAACGGCAGGCAGTGCCCTTGTACGGACAAGAATTGCCGGTGCAAACAGTGGCGAACCATGGAAGTGTACTCTTTCTCTGGCTTGCGGAGCGTCCTGTCAGAATGCGAAAAGGCAGTCCTAGGAGTCCATGCCCAGTCTCTTCAAAATAGATCCCCTTGTGGGACAGCCTCATCAGGTTCTCCTAGATCTTGTTCTGAGCAAGCTCGAGCCTTTGTGGATGATGTGACTATTGAAGATCTCTCTGGATACATGGAATACTACTTATATATTCCCAAGAAAATGTCTCACATGGCAGAAATGATGTATACTTAACTGAAAGCAATAGAGAATCCTGAAACAGAGTTTGTGATAACGATTGGGTTAAATGCCTTGTTAGTGCCATGTTTTCACTGTTGTGCGTTTCAGCAAATGTTTCTTTGCCTCATACAGTTCGGTTTTCTACTAAAATGAAAAAATGGAATATAGTTTCTGAGCTTAGTTCTAAAAAGAATGCACTAAAGTCTCTGAATACCTTAACAAAAGCACTGTAGATCAAATGAACTTCCTTTGTTTTTCGGTTTGTGTTGTGGATATTCAAGCTCTGTATGCTGTTTTCACTATGTTTTAAGAGAAGAAAAAAAAAGCATTTTAGTTTTTTTTCTGAAATTTTGCAATGTTTGGAAGGTTCATTCTTAATGTGTCCCAATACTCAAGAGAAATGTTTCATAGTCACAGCTCTATCCTCCTCATGCTGCTTGAGAGAGAAGAATGAGAAGGCATCCAGTATTTTGCATAGGATGGATTTCCTTTCCTTGAACACTATCTGGCTCCTTTTTAGTTGAATCAAATTGTGAATGCTTCCTCCTCACAAATCTGTTGGGAGGTCCAGAATGTGCGGGTGTGTGCTTGGACCCTTTCATAATCTAACTAGCTCACTCTTAAGCAGTTCTATTTTTCTGCAGATAAGTGAAACTCTTAGAAGCAAAAATATATTTTGTTATTTGTGCTTTACAGATGGAATAATTTAGCGAGGAGTGAAGCAAGCTAACGGTTTTTTTGGGCACGCTGTCTCAGAAATGGAGATGGTTGAGCCATCTATACACGTTGTTTCTGAGTATGTTTGATACACAAGGCAGTGTGGAAAGAGGGTAAGCAAGAAGTGTGTATCATACAGGCTTTGTGGTGTAAAGCTATACCATTCCTTCTGGTTGAAAATATTGAAATAAAAAATTTTGTTGCTGAGACTTGCATTAATAAATGTTTGTCAAAACCCAGCAAATTAAAGACTGAATAATTTGACTTGCTCTCATCTCCCCTCAAGACCTATTTTAAAAAAAACCAACACCCAGAAGTCTGCTTTCAGTGTCAGCTGTACTCACATGCTAAACAACCGTGTTTGAGTGAAATACTGCGGTTTTTACTTACATGCTTAAAAATTAGTGGTCGGCAAGCCAAGGAGTCACAAGCAGTTGTATAAAAATAGATTGTAGCAGATGTAGACAGTTAGCCTTGTATTCTGTGCTAGAGAAGTCTTAGACATTCTGGATGATAATTGTTGTCTGCAGATTTTACTCTAATCATCCCTAAAATTTATACTACGAATCCAAGAAGTTCAGATTTAAAGTTCAAATGAGTCAAAATAAGTTAACATAAGAATACAACTAAAATTTACTTTGCTTTTAAGTGTCATATAGTTATTTAGCATGTGATACTGGCTTGTACTCTCAAATTAAATTTAACTGATACCTAAATTTTCTTGGGTTAGTACTTTACTGTCCCCTTCCCTTCACCTTCCTCTTCCAGCACTATCCTGCATACACACACACAGTTTCAATTTTCTTCACTTTCCCTTCTTTCTCCCTACAGTAAATCTGGTATAGTGTGTACTTGGCTTTTAAACGTAGATGTTTAGTACTAGTTATCTTTGCTGCTGCTGTTTTTCAAAGGCTATTTCTGCTTTAGCAGAGGGTGTCTGCTCATGTTCCTGTTCATGTTTTGGCTTTGTGCCCTCTTTAAAATCATTTGACGGTATTGCTGCTAGTCACAGTGTTTCTCCCTTTTAGATTCTTTTAACAATTACCTTGCCTCTCGGTGAGCGTTGACCTGGAGTCCATGCGTACAAAGCTGGGGCACAGATCTTTAGCATGCACAAATACAGTTATTTAAAACCAGTATTGGTTGTCCCCCACTCCCCTCTGGAGCTGGAGCCCTATGAAGGGGCACAGCGAGGCTTTCGTACGAGCGAAACATGGTGTGGCAGCCTGGCTGGAGGTCACCTTGGTGCAGTTGTGTCTGCTGTGGAGCACAGTCTTACTTCTCTTTAATAAAGTGTGCACAAACCCCTGGAAGTGTCTAGATCTTCAAGATGGTGTTACATAAAACTAGTAGTGATCGACGATGTTGGAAGGGCACAAGGCCATTTTCAGCTGTGGAGCAGGACAATGTGCAGTAGACATGCAGCGTCCAGGGAGAGTGAGGGAATTGGGGAAATCATGGAGGTTAAACTAGTCCAAGATACACCCCACAGTTTAGGGCTGAGAAGTGAATTCAGATTGCTAGGCCGGATGGGAGGGAAGAGCCTGAGAGCAGGTTCTCTGGGCCCGTTTCCATAGTGTCCTATGCAGGAGAGAAGTAACTAGTAGTGAGGCGGGGGGAAGGAAAGGGATAAAAAGAGACAATAACTCAGTGGTTTAATATTCTGCCTGAATTACTGTTTGTGCTAGTGTTTCAGCATGTCTAGTGCTGCCTGAGGCAGAGGAGGGGCAGATGCTTTGGGTTCTTGGCTGCAACTATCAGGCTTGTAGTAAACACTGAAACGTTGCTGCTGACATTCCCATTGCTCAAACCATCTCCTTTGGGTGAAATGACGAGCTCTAAGAGAGGCCCAAGCCCAGACTGACTGTTTCCTTCAAAACCTTCCCAGTTCAGCTTACCCACTTCACTCCTCTGATAACTCACTGACTCCTGCTTGCTGCCTGCCAGAAACCTCAAGCTTTACTAGCAAACGGCATCTTCTCTGGGAATGCCTGCACATTAGCTTGACGGATGAGCATCGGTGCTCAGCCTCAGAGGTGGCCCAGTACAAGCAGTGCTGAGCACGGCCATGCCAGCCTTACTGCTCCCAGCCTGCTACTCTATCTGCCCCAACAAGCCTGGGGAATTTTTTCTGTCCACAAATGCTCTAGGATGTGTCCCCAGTCAATCTACAGAAGAATATGTCTAAAATATTCTGAGACAGCACAGTGGGCTTGCAGCACCCCCAGGACTTTCTTTAGGTCCGATCCCACCTCACTACTTCCTATTTCAGCAAATGCAGGCTGGGTTTTTTTTCAGTGGCTTCCCCCCACCCCCAGCACTTTATGAGTTACTCGCCTGTCTAGTTTCAGGACTAGTTCCACCGAAGCGTGATGCAGAAGGGCACCCTGGATCAATAAAATTTATTTCTCACATTACAGAAGCCAAACTGAGTCCTAGCTAAGCTTTACATTGGCAGACACTGAATCAGGCCACCGGGGGGGACAAAAAAAAATAAAAAAAATCAATGGAGCTGATTCTACAGCCCAATCTCCACCCCCTCCTTCTAAAACAGGGAAGGTGCTTCTGTGCCTGCAAAGTCCCCTGACTGACTCTGACCACCTGCTCTCTCCCCTCCGTAATGTTTGTATCAGCTCTGAGATGAGACACCCCAGACTGTGTATTTCCAAACTGCCAGCACCCGCAATCCTGCCCTGATGGCACCTTTTGCCAGGGCTCTGCCAATGCCACAGGGTCCAGCCGCACAGCATCCCATGGGACAGCCCAGCATCGACTTCTTTCACAGGCAGGGAGGCTGGGGACAAGAGCTGGGGATGTTCTCAAGGTCACACAAGGTCAGGGTACCCTTAAAAGGGGCTGGCACCAATCCTGCCCTGCAAGCCTTGCTCACTTTAGCAAGCCAAAACCTAGCTAAATAAATAAGTGCCTCCAGAGGCACCACGTACCTGCAGGACCCAGAGGGATGAAGTGACTTGTCATTTTTTATTCCCAGTGGCGCAGCATTAATTCATCACAAAATATGCCACTAGATGGGGCTTTCTAGACAGCAATTCAGAGGAGCGAACCACTTCTGCTTGGTCAAGCTGCTCCTTTCCTAAACCCAAAGGTGAAGGGAGCCCCAAAAGATGCTTCCGGGGCAGCGAGGGTTCTCCTGCACAGAGGGGGTGGGGGGGAGAGGCTGCAGAGCAGAGAGCAGGACAGCACCATACCATGGGGCCAGCTCTTTGTCCCGAGCCCAGCTGGCTCTGAGTTTGCAGCAGCGGGGGCCACCGCCTTGACTTTGCAGCCCCAAAGCAGAGGCTGAGCGAGAGCCTTTCCCTGTGGGTGTCCCCGAGGCCAGCACGGGGGCTCCGGCAGCCCTTGGGAAGCCCTGGGCTGGGGAGGGAGGATGGTTTTGGGGGCTGCTGCCTATGGGGGAGAAAGCAGAGAGGAGGCAGGGCAGGCCATAACACTTCCCCGCCTCACCCCTCCACCATCACCCTCCTGCACGCCCTCGGGAGCAGGACATCATGACACCAAAGGATTCATTTTCACCTCCCAGTCCCCAGAAAATTGCTCCTTCCACTATGTTGATGCAGCTGGGTACCAGTTTGGCCCCACCTCCTCCCAGTGCTCTTGGGTGAAGTGTGCCTCAGTTTCCCCAGCTCTCCCAAACCCTCCCCTGTTTCCAACCCCACCAGCTCCAGCATGGGTGGAGATCGGAGCAACATATGGAGAAGCTGCATTCGCACCCAGAGCCCTCTCGCAGCCCCAAGACGCGAGCTGGCTCCCTGCGCCTGCAGAGCCCTCACCTCTGTCCTCTCCAAAACCTACCTCTGCAACCCCCATAACCAGGCTGGTTTTACCCCCTGGCACTGGCAGCTAGTCCCATGTGTGAGGAATTATCTCCAGGCTGCCAGATTGCTGGACATGGAGCATGACGAAGCCAAAAGTCATAAAACACAGGCCCAGATGTCCAGGTCACTGTGCCCAGAAAAGTGTCACCTGCCTACACACGATTGCCTGCAAACCTCTGGGTGATGCTCGTAGCGCCCTGAGAGCAACAGCTCCTTCTGGAGCTCCCGAGTGATGGAAACCCACCCAGTTTGCTACTGTGGCACACCCTGCTAATTCTGGAAATGACCCCCAACCGTGCCTGCTTTGGTGCAGGAG
This sequence comes from Aviceda cuculoides, assembly GCA_035590195.1. Lineage (NCBI taxonomy): Eukaryota > Metazoa > Chordata > Aves > Accipitriformes > Accipitridae > Aviceda > Aviceda cuculoides. The sequence continues at coordinate 21,698,445 of JAVJGG010000009.1, read as the reverse complement.
GGTTCGTCCGCTTTGGCCCGGCACCCCAGGGCACACAGCGAGGGCTCCTGGGCTCTACCCCAGTACAGACTACATAATGCCCATTAGGCAGTAATTAATCTGTGCTCTGCAAAATTCACTGAATACCTTTAAAGGGCCATTGCTACTTCTTTCCATGAAGGTTGCAAGGCAGCAAGACACCTGCTAGACATTTTAAAGCCAGTATCCACCAATGTAGCTATTTATTACATATCTGCCTTATCTAAATGAGTCAAAACCCCAATCTTAATCTCTGCTGCAAAATATTCCTGAGAAGCTGCAGGGGTTGGAGCTGCCCTGGATTGCCGAGCTGGCAGGCAGGCAGGCAGCGGGAGCCTCCGCTGCTGACTCGCTTATCGAAGCGATGCCTGCGCGTTTCTGTGGGAGCCCCGCCACGAGCGGGGACGGGCTGCGATTTCACCCACACCACCACCGCCATCCTCTCCCGTGACCCCCGGCACCCACCGCCCCGTGCTGCCCACCCCAGCCGGGGAGATGGAGCTGCCCCAGGAGTGATGCTGCTGGCAGGAGCCCATGTGATGCTGGGCTAGTGCCGCTCGCTCCCTCGTCCCTCTCCCCGCTCGCTCGCAGACTGTCATGGCGACTCCCAATAATGTTACTCCCACCAACTGCAGCTGGTGGCCCATCTCGGCACTGGAGAACGACGCAGGGAAATCCACGGAGGGAGAGGAAAACCAGGACCCGACAGACCCCGCTCTCAAATCCCAGGACAGACTGGTTTTGTACCACTGGACCCAGTCCTTCAGCTCACAAAAGGTAAAAAAATAATCGCTCGGCCGGGTTCCCAGGGAAGAATCACCTCCAGTCCCCAGGGCATCCCCTTGCCTCAGGAGGATGGATGGACCCGTGGGGAGAGCGAGGGGCTCGTCCCCAGGGCTGGCGAGGGCAGCAGCATGTGGCCAGGCAGCTCTTTTGTACCTGCGGTTCTGCATTTTAACAGCATCTGCCTGGGGAGGGAACAAGGAGGGGGGGGCTCAGCCAAATCCTGTTTTTGCTTTGGGATCCTGGTGGGAGCCGCCTTGGCTTTGTGTTCCCTCACAGCCCCATTCTGGCGTGGTCAGGAGTGCAGACAAAGCCCCGGGACCACCCTGCCGCCGGGAGAGGGGGAGGCAGCCCCCGAGCCGGGCTCCTTCCAGGGAGCGGGACCCCGGCACGCAGCAACGATTTACCCCTGACATTGCAGTAGCGCCCTGGAAATCCAATTCCTGGGGCGCCCCAGTGAGAAATCACATTTTCCAGGCAATAGTAAATGCTCATTTTGCAACACAGCAGCTGTATAGCAAAATCGACCCTCTCCTCCTGGCCCCAACCCCCCCTGTCATTCCCACACCGTTAATATTATCTGGGGAACGGGCTATTCGGAGGGGTGGGGGGAACACAAAGTTCTCCCGGTACAAGGGCCCCCTTGAGCTCGGCGGGGAGGCCGGGGGAGGCTGGGGGCAGAGGCACCCATTCCTACTTGCAGGCACAAAGAAAGGGGAGGATGCCCAATGCAGCAGGGTGGCTGCACATGGTCGGCTTCGCCGCTGCCGGCAGCTGGTGACTAATGGGCTTCTGATCCGCACCGACGAGGGATGCTCGTGCCCAGCTCTCCCGCCTCGCTCTGGCCTTGCTGTTATTTTTTGTCTTGCTCATTTGGCTGCCGGCAGCGGTTGAGGCACTTCTCGTACGGGGTTTCCTACCATCGGCCTCACCTTTGCGGGGCCGGGGGTGCTGGGGACAGGGCATGCACACCTAGAGCCACCAGGCCACCTGGCACTGCTTCGAGCTTTGCTTTTGATGTCACTTGCAAGGAAAGAGCGTTTGCTGGAAGGTGGACAAGCACAGGCTGGTGTGATGGATGTCACAGGGCAGCGAGCGGCAGGGGATGCACGGGACCCCCCCTGCAGAGGAGTTTTGCTGGGAGCTGGCTGCAGGCGAAGGTTTTTCTGCTCTGCCCCAGGCACTGCTCAAAACCACCCTTCACGGGCACTGGGTTGTTTGTGGGAGGGAACCTGAGCCCCCGTCAGGATCCGGCCCTCCCTGCAAAGAGATTTTTGGAGTTTTACAGCCAGCATTGGATTTTTACACAAGATGCCACATGGCAGCCGTGCCAGCGCTGCAGGGACTGGGTAGGGGACCCGGGCACATTTTGTCACCCCCAGCTGGGACCCCTCCTTGGGGTGCTGTCAGGGGCTCCCCTCGCCCGCAGGCACTGGGGTAAGTTACCCCATGAGCTGAGCCCTCCTGTCCACGCTGCCTCATGCCCAGCAGCTGCCTCCTGCCAGGCCTTCGGCTTCAGCTCTTGATAGAAGAACAGGGAAGCGTGGGGAGTTTGGGGACAGATGACCTGGGTGGTCCTGCCCAGGGTTTATCCATCAGATGGGAGGAAAAGCCTGAGAGCAAGTTGTAGTTGAGGGACCCAGGCTTTTCCTTGTTTGACTTTAAAAGAAAAAATTAATTTGCCAGCCCTATAAATAATTAATTACTAATTCCCCAGAACTCTGAAGTACTCATAGAAATGCTTATATTTGTTAAGTTGTATTTTTAGCTGCTGCTAGTTAGAGGAAAACAAGTGCTTTTCCCTCATTCAGTGGTTCTGTAAGACGTGACTGTTTCATGTCCCCTGAGGTTTGGTTTTTTGGCCTGTTTGACTTAACTTAGTTCATAATGGTCAGGTTTTTATGACCCAGAAGCCTAAAATCCATCCCTGAGTGCATATTGAACACCATCTCAAGCACAGAGCAAAGTAGCAGGATCAGCCCTGAGGGCTGTCCACGGGAGATGGGGATGGTGCCCCAATTTCAGCCCCGCTCCTGCCTCCTCCTGCCCCTCCACACCACTGGGCTCAGCTTTTCCTCCCACGAGAGGGGTGGGTGCCAACCCAGCGGTGCTGCTCGCTGGCCTAGCGCTGAGGGAGGGCAGCGGCAGCGGTTTTGGCAGAGGAGGCGCAAAGGCGATGGGCAATGCCCCCAGGCCGGCAGCGGAGTGGAGCAGGACGGATGCTGTGCAGGGGCTGCTTTAAACCCTCCATGAAGTGGAACCTTTTTCCTGTTCAAAACATGCCCGGCAAAGCCATCTCCCACCCCCAAGCATGGGACATACCTGAGTTAGCATCTGGGCCTCCTTCAGCCAGGTGGTAGCACCCACTGCATGCAAGGTGTAGTGTTGCTGCAGCCTCTGCTGCTGCTGCTGCTTCCTCCTCTTCCTCTTCCTCAGGTGTGTGCTGGGCTCTGCTGGGACCCACAGCAGCATCACTGATTCCCCCCAGCTGGGGTGCTGCTGCCTCTCTCCTCCTGCTGCCAAGGGGTGGGCTTGCAGCCCACCAGGACCCCTGGCCCCTTCACCTGTCACACGGGCCACCAGTGACCAGCGGGAGGATGGTGGTCCACGATCCTGCAAAGTTAAGATGGGCTTGGGTCTCCCCCATTTGCTGGGAAGAGAAATCCTCGCTTGGCTGCCCGGATTTTGCAGCTGCCCCATGCCAAGAGCTGCTTGGCTTCTTGCAGGACGAGCGTGTGTGGTGGCACGTCACTGTGCTTAAGTGGCAGAGGAGGACATGCGATGGGGTGGCAGTGGGGCTCTCGGGGTTGGCTTGGTGCATGGGGCTCAGCCCTTTCTCCCCGGCCTCTTGCCCCAGGTGCGGCTGGTCATTGCGGAGAAGGGGCTGCCCTGTGAGGAGCGGGACGTCAGCATGCCCCTGATGGAGCACAAGGAGCCCTGGTTCATGCGGCTCAACTTGGGGGAGGAGGTGCCCGTCATCATCCACAGGGACAACATCATCAGCGATTACAACCAGATCATCGACTACATGGAGAAGAACTTCGCAGGAGGTAAGGAGGGGCTGCGTCTTGGGGGAAACTTGGCTCTAATCCAGACATAGTTTGCCAAATGCAATGTCCTTTGAAGTTTCTGCTTTACCCCAGAAGAGCAGCAAGTCACCAGCCCTCCCCAAACTTTTATGTTTTCCCATGAAAACAAAGGATTTCCAGCAGAAATCCCCAAATGTCCCTTGGAAGTGCTGCTGAGAGGCTCTGCGGGGGATTGTAGCTGGGTCGCCCCTTTCTCTGCCTTGGAGGTCAAGCTCCCAAACCGGAACATTTCCCCCCATTCCTTTGGTGCGTGGTGGCATCTCACCAGAGCCACAGCTGGGGCACGGCCCATGGGAATACTTCTGAGTTTAGCTACCTTTGTACTTTGGCACTGGGTAACGGTATAAAAATCCCAGTAACTCCCTGTAAGCGGCCCCAGTGAGACAAGGTGCCTTTGAGCTGGATGCTGCTCCCCTCTCCCCTTCCTCGATGAGCCCTGTGGTCATGGACAGGGGACCCTGCCATCCCCGGTGCCGCTGTGCCTCAGAGAAAACTGCCTCTTTAAAGTCAAACAAAGCCAGCAGGTCTGGGGACCATGGGAGGATGATGTGACACAAACCCAGAGGAAGGGACAGCTGGGAGAGGGAAGCTTGTATTCCCCCCCCGGAGCAGGGCTGCAGTCAGCGGCCAGCTGAGCCTGGTGCACCAGGATGCTGAGACGGCACTCAAAGGCAGCTATTTGCAGGGCTGCTGTGACAAGCAGCCTCTCCCTGGCATCTCACGTCCCTTCGCCCTCATTTCCCCAAACCTGCAGGCTGTCGGACTGGGACCTTCCACTGAGGAGGCTTCAAAGCTGAGCAGGGAGCTCAGGCTGTGCCATCACGACGTTCGCCCCAGCATCCATCCCCCTTGCAACAGAGACATCAAAAACATCTCAAAATAGCTCCCAAAGCAAGGGCGTCTTGCCAGCTCAGCTGCTGTCCTCTCCTAGCCCCGCCACGGTGGAGCTGCTCGATGGAGGCACAACGCTCGCTCGCCAGCGGGGCGGCAGGGATGGGGTCGGGCAGGAGGAGCCCATGCCGGCAGCGGCTCTCAGGGAATGGCAGCCACTTTCCTGCCTGGTGGCAGCCGAGGGGACGAGGGGCAGCAGGGAGCATCGCTCCGTGGACCCCACACTGCGCGGCAGCTTCAGCCGGTCTCTGTGAAGGGCAGGTGGTCCGGCATATGTGACAACAGGCTGTCCCCAGCGGGAGGGGGACACAGTGCTGCCTGTGCGCTGGGAAACTCCTGTCATTGAGATTTTCCAGCCAGGTGCAATTTCTTACCTTTTCACTGAAAAATGGAGAGGGGAAGCTCCAGGGAAGAGGGCCCAGAGCATCACTCCCTGCTGTGTGCTCTCCTCCGAGCCATTGCCCACCAGCGCTAGCTGGCAAAAGCATTATCAGGATGCCATGGCATTTGTCCGAGGGGGAAACACCCAACTTGCAGAAACATGCAGAGCTTGAAAATGCCTTTATAAGAAGGTGTATTCACTGAGTTACGTTTTCCCCTGGGCTGGGAGCATGGTCTTTTTCAGTTGCTTACACACAAACTGAGGGTCAGCTATCAGTAAAGGGTGGTGTGATGAGCAATGTTTTTCTTTCCCCCAAAAAGCCATGAATAGTGCCAATAAGGACCTGTGAAGGTGCTTCTCACTAGGGGTGAGAAACGCCAAGAAACCACTGATGAGTTGGCCAGTGGCAATGCCTCTCAGAACCTGGGCGAGGGGCTTCTCCAAGGGCTGCACCCCCAGCCCCGTCGTCCTGAGCCTCCCCCCATCCCACCTTTGCATGGCCCATCGCTTGCTGAGTATATGCAACAGCAGCCCATATGTGCAGGTCTGCCGTGGCATGCAAAGGCAGGGTAAGCACCAACCCACCGAAAAACCTCCTGGGATGTGCTGAAGGACATGGGCCAGCAGCCAGCACGCTGCTATTTCATTGTGGTTGCTCCGTCTCGCTGCTGGACAGGGCAGTCGCTCTGGATGTGCTGGTTTCCAGCCTCGGTCCCAGCCTGCCCATCAGGTGCTGGCCAGGAGTCCTATGGAAGGAGCACACAGGCTATAGGCCGGTTATCATTATTTCATTCAGCTGATTGCTTTTTCTCAGGTGGAAGATCCCTGCTTGGAGAGTTGGAGTCCAGGCAGTGCAGGCAGCAAGCAGCCCGTGAACAGGGAGGAGCTACCAAAACCTCCCCTTGCTCAGGGACAGTAGTGCCAATGCCCATCGGTCAGAGACAGCCCTGAATCAGAAATGTTAGGAGTTTTGCAACTCCAAAATTTCCCTGGCTCCTGTCCAGCCGCAGGTGCCGGCGGGCGTGATGCTGCCTGGCCCAGGGCAGGGCGAGCTGTGCGTCTCTGCCGGGCAGGCATCGCTAGGCTGTGCCCGCAGTCCTGCTCCTGCTGCTGGTGCAGGGCTGGGCAGAGCTCTCATTTCAGCCCCTTAGTTAAGGGGCCGTGATGGCCACGTCTGCCAAAGTCCTTCTGCCAATGTGCCTGAACTCAGCCCAAGATGCCTGCGTGTGGTGAGCCCTGCACTGCGGACGGCATGTGGGCAACTGGGTGTACCGAGTCCTGGTGGTAAATTTACTCACTACCTATTAAATGCTACCTGAAAATGCCATAAACCTTTATGATCCCATAAAAAAAATGGACCTGATACTCTTGGAGACAAGAGCAACATTTCGCTCCTTGTGGTGTCATCCACCGTGTCTTTTGAGCTGAAAGTGTAATAAAAAGAGCAGGATACAAACTGCCCTCCACAAAAGATGAATAAAACAAACCCGACAAGGCAAGGGAGGTGCCAAGCTGGCTGTGGTGAGGGATGCTCCTGCAGCTGAGGCACTGGTTGAGTGCAGAGGGAGAAAGTGCTGGGCTCCTTCTTTGGTCATCTATTCCCTGATTACCCGTTTTGAATGGGGTTTTCAAGGAAGCCCAAGAGAAGTAGGTATCTCATTGCCACTGGTGTAATGGGTGTATAAGTCAGGAGATCCCAAACTCGAATCCCCATGTTTTAGCTCTTTTCTGCAGAATGGGAAGATTTTGTTCCCCTTCTAAGAGATGTGAAACCACAGTGTACAAATTCAGGGGCTGCAGAGATAAAGGGCTTGCTACCCTGAGCTCCTGGGGATGCGGGAGCTACGGGGGTGGGTAACGACATGCGTACAACGTCCCTGTGGTCCTGCGGGTTTGCTGATCTCTGAGCACAGCCTGGATGTGCTCCTGGCTGGGATGGGCAGAGTGGAGAGGGCAGAGTATGGGGTACGGTTTTGAGTTAATACACTGCCACAGCCGGCCCTGCTTAGAGGTAGCTCAAGCAGGATCGCACACTGGTGTCCAGTGCAGGCTAACGAGCCACTCATGAGTGCCTGAGCCCCCCTGAGTCCTGCTAACAGCTTTCCCTTTGCCCTCGCAGAAAACGTCACCCAGCTGATCCCCGAGCCGGGCAGCCTGCTGCACTCGCGGGTGCTGCAGTACCGGGAGCTGCTGGACTCCCTCCCCATGGACGCCTACACACACGGCTGCATCCTGCACCCTGAGCTCACCACCGACTCCATGATCCCAAAGTACGCGACCGCTGAGATCCGCAGTAAGTCGCCTCTCCAGCGGGGCTGCCCAGGGCCGGCACCAGCAGGACGGCTCCCCCAGCCCTTCCTCTAGGCTCGGTTTGGCTCTGCAGCCCGGCCAGCCCCCCTGCTCTTGCTCGTCTCCCCTTCTGCCAATGCAGGCAGGGACAGAGCTGGGAAATGGCAAAGCACAGCTAATCTGGGAGCTGCAGGCACCCTGTAGAGGCTTCTTAGCCCTGCGGGTGTCCAGGCTCCCTTGGGCCGTGCAGGCTTCTTGCCCAGCTCTTTCTAGGGCACATGATTTTCTCCCTCTCCTGCACATCCCCTCTCCCACGCGTCCCCTCTCCCTGCAACAGCTTTAAGGGCAGAGGTGGGTGACTACAGCCAGAGTTGCAGATAGTGGATGAATCGGCATAAGACTGTGTACCTGACCTTCAAGTGCTCATGAAACATTGACGATGCTTAATATAACTCAACGGCAAGGATTGCTCCTGGAGAGAGTCCCTTGCCAGAGAAGTGACCTTGTTAGGAGGGCACTGGCATGCCCCATGTCTCTCCCCTCCTTTAGGCTCCAGCCCCAAACGGCACCTGTAGCAAACACTGTTCCCCTCCCACTGTCCCTTCAGCTGCCTGGTTCACAGATGGTCCCTCTGAAATGGGATGCACTCAGCCACAAAGAGAAATAGGCTGTTCCTGAGGTGTATCTCGTGGTCTGCCCTGCCTCTGCTGGCAACCTGCACAGGCAGCTTTCCCCATGTCACAAAGCACCACCTCCACCCCCAGACCTTGGGCAGATGCAGGGTGCAGAGCCCATCCCTCCCCAAAGGGTCCTGCTGCGACGGCTTCAGACCCCGTCTGCCTTGCATCACCTCCCCAGCACTCTGCCGAGGTCATTAAAAATATCTCCTTGTCTAAACCTCCTCGATGGTGGCATTTTTCCCAAGCCACTGCAACAGAGGGGCTATGGGCAGGTCCGTGGGATGCCCCAGTGCCTGTGGTGCCCTTCCTTCTCAGCACATCCCCTATTCCCAGGCAATGGTTGGGCTGCCCCGTTGCAGTGGGTGCTGAGGCAAATCCATGTAGTTGTGAACCAAGGAGAGGGTGAACCCAGAGCCAGGCTCTCCCAAGGGGAACAGGGGAATGAAACCGGGGTGATATCCAGGCTTCCCTCTGAGTTACAGCCCCAGGAGAGCTGGCTGGGAGCCTTAGCAAGCATGAGCTTCAAGGCTCATGGTGGAAATCAGGGAGTTTCACCATTTTGTGGCAGCATACAGCCTGCTGCTGGCTGCCGCCCCAGCCAGCCCTGGCACCTCCCACACCCACGCATTGGCAGAGCCAAGCCCTTGTTGGAGGGACAAGGAGGGACAGACAGATGGTCCCTGGCAGGAAGAGATTAGCCCAGCTTCGGGTAATTTATGTCGTCCCTAAGGTGTTACTCTGCATCTCGTATTCTCTTCTTCCATTTACTCTGCTCCTTTCCCTCCGTTAGCTCCCTTGCACAAAGCCCTTCGCATTCTCCCCATGCCCCGGGAGGGAGGAGGGTGGGTGTCTCTCCCATGCTCGTGTTGGGGTCCACACTACCAAATTGCATCCCCAGACACCGAGCCTGGGCAAGACAGCTTCATTCGGGAGGGAGCATCCCCCTCCGTGCTGCTCCCAGCCATGCTGCTCTGCACGCACACCCACATGTGGGCAGCCAGCTCAGACATCCCAAAGGACTGACCTGCTGGGGATGGAGCTGCAGGAACCTGGTTATGGGGAAGCTCGGGGTTGTTCTTAAAACAGTAAGAGACAGAGATCTACTGGCAGCTCTAATATGAATCCAGCAAAGGAAACAGAGAGCTGAACCCACCCTGAAACCCACAGAGCTGGGACTGGCCATGGCCAGGGAGGGGGATCCGCTGTACCCCGCAGCCAGTGCTGCCTGCTGTGAGCGGATGGGAGGGCTGAAGAAACCACGTACCCTCGGGAGAGCACGTGATGCCCCAGCCACCCACTCGTGTGGCAGCACAGCAGCAGCAAGCCGTGAATTTGGCCCATTTAAACTCTGGGGTGTTTTGTTTGGTGCCACAACACTGTTTTGCATGCAGGACAAGGTGCTTTGCCACCGGACACAAGGTCATCCTGACCCCTGCCAAACACAGCCCCCCCAGCCCCTCTGTCTCCCCCCAGGACATTTAGCTAATGCCAGCACAGAGCTGATGAAGCTGGACCATGATGAGGAGCCACAGCTATCAGAGCCCTACCTCTCCAAGCAGAAGAAACTCATGGTAAGTAGGTCAAAGCCACACACATCTCTGGCAGTGGGGGGACATGACCCATGGACCTGCCACGGGCACCTGCTCCTCATGTCCCTGCATGGTTGCAGGGACATGTGTCCATCTGTCCATCCATCCCCACCCTAATCCCACTCTCCACCCAGGCCAAGATCCTGGAGCATGACAACGTGAACTACTTGAAGAAGATCCTTGGTGAACTGGGGATGGTGCTAGACCAGATTGAGGCCGAGCTGGAGAAGAGAAAACTGGAGTACCAAGGTAGGCGCTGGGCTGCATTTATGGGATGTTTTTCCACACGAGACCGAGGTGCAACGCCAGGAAGAGCTGATGGCTTTGCACCTGATGAACATCCCACATGGGGTGACCACCGGTTTTGGGTGTACCAATGTCGTTGCAGCTGTGGTCTTACTAACCTCCAGCAAACCACCCCTGGTCCAGGGAGCCCCCGCACCCCTTGCCAAAGGGGACAGCAGGACCTCTGTCCTCATGGCTGCTCTGTGGGAGCTCTGAAGTCATCGCAGGGTGGTGGCAGGTCCCCTCCACCCCAGCGAGGGGCTGCCAGTGACTGATGCCCTGGCTGGTTCAAGAAGGCACAGGCTGGCCCTGGGCTGTTGCACCATGAGGAGCACAGGCTGACAAAAGTGCAGGGCTGGGGACGTGTCCTGCAGCCAACACCCCTGGCCATGGGACTGCTGCGCATGTCAGCGGAGCACGGGCAAGGAAATCTGATGGGAATTTGAGAGGCCCTGGAGGGGTGGGAGCCTTTACAGGACTTGCGTCAAATGCCAGCAAGTGGGAGAGAGCAACACCAGCCATCCCCGACATCAAACACATGCTGCTGGGTGCCTGCCGAGAGCCACCCCAGCGCCCTGGCAGACAGGGATGCATGGGCACAGCTGGACATCGCTTGTCCCACCGTCACCCCAGGATGACGCCATCCTCCTCCTGTCCCCATTGCCGGCAGGGCTCATAACCCCAGCCCCAGGACGGCTGGTGGCTGCCAGCGCCGCGGTGCCAGGTCCGGATCAGAGCCCAGATGCAGTTAATCAGGGGATGGCCCCACAGCTGCCCCTGCCCTTGGGGCTGGCCTCGGCCATGGGGAGCCCTGTGTCACGCTCAGGGCCGCGCCAAAGGGCCCTCGGAGGTGCCGAGGTTGGGCCCTGCAAGGCACCGGGTTGGGGATTTGCCGAGAGCCCTGATGCATTCACAGCGGCACCCTGCGTTGCCCTAATTGCCTCCAACGAACTCTCTCGTTAAGGGATCTGAGAGTTGGGACAGCTCAGCAGAATTCAGTCTAATGAGGTGCCCTTGGAAGACATCCTGGGTACCTGGAGCAGAGGGGTGGATGATGATGCTGCTGCTGCCGGCACCTGGGCACTCCGCCGCCTTTGGTCCTTGCGTGCTGCTCCTGCCCCCCAAACTCCCCCTGCCGTGCCCACAGCCAGGTCAGGATCTCAGCAGCGGGCACAAGCACCAGCCCTTTGGCAATTTCCCAGGAGCTGCAGTGCAGCAGCTCTCCTCCCACGCAGCCCAGGCTGCCGGCCCGAGGCGCAGCGATGCAGGCAGGGCAGGCAGGGCAGGGCAGGCAGGAGGAGGGTGGGAGATGCTGCAGGAGCACAGGGCGACCCCCTACCACAGGCTCCCCATTCGGCTGGGACAGGCTGGTCCAAACTGGGGCTGCCACGGATGCAAAGGGGACGAGTTGCCTTTGCCTGTGCTTCTGCCCCACCTTGGTGCTGGGAAGGGGTGCAAGGGGGCTGGGGCACCCCACAGCTGGGTCCAGGCCTCAGCAGTGGGTGCAAGCTCAGAGCCAAGAGGGGTAGGGCCAGATCATGGCCCTCTCCCAAAGTCGCCATCCTCACACGTGTTTTCTCTTTTGCTCGCAGCAGTGCCTGGGAGCAAGGCAGCCACCTCAGCCCCGTTTCCCTTACCTCTGAGCCAAAGCATCCTCAGGGTCCCCCACAGAACCCCCATAATTCATTAGTCACCAAAAACATTTATTGACTAATTAGGCACAGGCAATCTGTCCACTTGGGCTGTGCCTCTAGCAGGATTAGGCAGGCTGCCAAGCAGCTACAAATGAGGGCTGCTAATTACCAGTAATTCCACTGGCCTGGCTCTGCAGGCAGCCCTACAGCACCAGTGCCTGCACAGGGGTGCAATAAAGGTGCCTCTCTCTCCTTCCCTGATATAGCAGCCACAGGACAGTGGAAGAGCCCCAAAATTAAGGATTTGGTGCAAAGCTGGGGGCTCAGGCTGGATGGGGCCAAGTTTTGTGCCCCTTCTGTTGTTCTTCCTTACCTACACCTCCCTTCATCTGCCTTAGCTCCATCCTAGCCCTGCTCCTTAGCATTGAAAGGGCAGCAGAGGAGTGTTTAATGCTATCCTGGCCTGAGCCCGCCTCTTGCAGCCTAACAACAGCTTGGTTTGTTCCTGGTCATCTCTCTGGTGAGGTTATTTCCAGGGTCACCCATTATCAGGGGCTGTCAACGCTTTAGCGTCCTTCCTCATGACCAGCATTCACACTTGAGGTCTGCCTCCCCCGAAAACCTGTCTCAGCACAGATGTGCTGCCAGTTTTGGTGTCCTGGAGCAGGGTCCCTGGTGCAGGAGAGTGGACAGAGGCAGGACCTCCCCAACAACGCACTGGGAGAGCAGCCAGGCTGGGCCAGCAAATGGTTTTGATTCCTGAGGATTTCTCACATCCCTAAAATAGGACAAGTTAACATGACACTCTTGAAACAGCTCCCAGTACAGCCAAGGACAAACACTGCTGCTCTCCCCGAGCACTAACACAGCAGAAGGGGTCACTGCGCTGCACCTTCCTTCAAGGGGGGGTTGGTTAGGGCCCTTTTCCAGGGACCTCCTGGGTACGGGAGGATGCCATCTCCTGCTAAAGTAGCATCTCCTGCTACTTTAGAGAGAGGTAGCAGAGCCATTTTGCAGACAGCGATTTGTATCTTTACGTGGGCTATAAATGATAATCTCATATTCCCAGCTTTGTGGCCCCCCCCATATCCTCCATCACATAGCCTGGTAGAAGGGGTTTGATTTCTTGGGATATCAGAGAGCTGAGAAAAAGCACCCCAGCTTCAATGCAAATGCTCCTGCCTTTGTGGATCTTTTGAGCAAGCCTTTAGGTGCCCACCCAAGGGTTTCTTCTCACCCTACCTGCTTCTCTCTCCAGGGCAGAAATGTGAACTTTGGCTCTGCGGATGCGTCTTTACTTTGGCTGATGTCTTATTAGGAGCCACCCTGCACCGCCTCAAGTTTCTGGGACTCTCTAAGAAATACTGGGAAGATGGCAGCAGACCTAACCTACAGTCCTTCTTCGACAGGATACAAAAACGCTTCGCCTTCAGGAAAGTTTTGGGAGATATACATACCACGCTCCTCTCTGCAGTGGTACCCAATGCCTTCAGGCTGGTCAAGCGGAAACCTCCCTCCTTCTTCGGAGCCTCCTTCCTGATGGGATCTCTGGGGGGAATGGGATATTTTGCTTATTGGTACTTAAAGAAAAAATACATCTAGTGCTGGCTGCTTGGTGTTTAGTTTGGTGTCTCTGTGCTGTGTGAAATTATGATGAAACCTCAGTAACTGTAATGAAATTTGAAGCAAGGTTATGAATAATTATATTGTTTAATGTAACATTCCATAGTCTAGAAGTAGAAACGTATACTGCAAGGAAATAAGACAACAACAACAACAAAAAATGCGTCAACTTGTAAATGCCTTTTTTAGGTTTAAGTATTCAACTCCAGCGAGAGGCTCAGGGGTTCACAGGCTCAGCCCTGCCCACCGGGAAGCAACACCACCTCCGGCACCGGCCGGCTGCAGTGGGAGAGACAGGAACCCCGGGAAGTTTCCTGACGCCCAAGTTAACTAATGGGACTCGGATACTCGGTCCTGTACGTTTGTGTTTCCAAATTGTTCACTGGCCACATTTCACACATGCAGATAGCGGGGACTTTCTTCTTCTAGAAGGCGTTGTGTTGTCGTGCTTGGAGGCTTTCTTGGGAGCAGGGTGCAGTAGCTGGTCACAGTCAAGGTGGATTTGCATTCTTCAAGTATCCATTTTTAAAATTATTTTCATTAAAAGGAATATTTTTTATTGAGCTGCTTTTAGAATGTATCCACTTTCTACGTCTGGTTTTGGTGGGCTTTTTTTTAAAGAATTTAATGTCTGTCTTTAACTGCCGCACTTTTTTCCTGAGAGAAATCATTTTGACCTCCATCTGAATTTTGGCACATGAAGGAGATTATTGTTTTAAGCCTTTTGGCTCTGTCTCTTGAGTTTTCCTTCACGGATTTGCAAAGCATCTTTCACCGACTGAGCATATCTGGACTCTGAAAAAGTACAACCATTTTCAGAACTTTTCAGCACTTTCCTGAAGGCACTTTGGCTTTCTCTTCCATCGGGGGCTCTTTTCTGTCATTTCCTCGCTGTGTGTTTTCTTAGAGACACTTTGCACAGAATCACACTGATGACTTTCTTGTGCCTTTTGCATGTTGGAAAGAATAACAGGCCTCACTGCTACTCATGCTTTGAAAACTGAAATCCTCAATAAACCATATGGGAGGAGTAACGGCTTCACATTTCTAAATGTGTTCAACATCCTTCTGCAGGAAGGGCAGAGGGATGTGCAGGTGGTTTGTGCTTTTTCTCATGCACTGCCTTGGCATAAAACTCGCACGGAAACAATATGTATTCCTCTTCCAAGGCACTCATTTCTGCAAGCGCTCAGCCTGCTAGGATCTCCTCTGGCTGGTTTTCCGAGCGCTCTGGTGATCCCTAGTGAGTAATACTGCATCTCTAGGCTCGGGAACATACGCCAAATGTGACCAAAGTAATATGAATTGTGTTTGCCTCCAACTCAAAAATTATCTTCATGTATTTGAAAGCAGCAGGATTTCCCAGGAGCTTTGGTTCTTGATACAACCTGGCAGCCATGGAACTGTGAATGTTTAGCAGGAATTACAAGGGATGAGCACATAGTGATTAGACAGTGCAAAATGCACAAATTTATGCTGTGCTCGTTGCAATTGTGTAGGTTGGCCTGACATACTTCTGGAATACAATGACCCACATAGCTGTGTTATCCATGTTCCCCCCCGGGGATTAGGGCCACACTTAAAATTGGTGTGCAAGAACCCAAATGCACTACCTGCGCTTGCAGACCAGGCACCTGCAGCCAAGGCTGCTGAGTCAACTGTTAAAGACACACATTCTCCCAAATACAGTTAGATATTTGCTTCACAGTATCAATGACTTTGGAAGAAACAGTTACTTTGCTTCTTTCTGAAGAGGGAGGCAGGAGGGTCCCCTGAGGTCATCCCTTTTGCTGAATCTGAAAGGTGTAAGAATATACACAATGACCCATGGTCCATTAGCTGATGCTAAACTCCCCACAAGAATGTACAAAGATACACTGACATGAAACCCTTACCAGGATTTCATCCTTTTACCTTTGCTCATTCTCCTGCACGGATATTCCTTGGTGATCTCCAAAAGCTGATGCAATGCACATGCTGGGTGTAGAAAGGAAGGGTAGAAAGGGGGTACAAGGCCAGGAAACCCAGAGAGAACGAGAGCAAATACTCGCACGGTTCCCAGGATTTCAGCCTGAAAATGAGGCAGAAGGAGGCTTAGCAAGACTGCTGCTGGTTACTTTGCTCCTCGCTTTGTTAAACCAAAGAATAAATTTAAAATCATGGAGCAAATCAGAACTCTAAACGCTGGAGAAAATAGGTGTCTCTTTTGTTTTGGAGCAGACTGTTAAAAATGCAACTATTATAAGGAAGCCAGACAGAGCCAGCAGCTGGATAAAGGCACGGGTCAGTTCGGACCAACACGTGAGAGCTGTCTGTCAGTCATGTTGCTTCATGGGCTGCTGGGAAGCCACAGATGCTGTAGTGATGAGTTTTGTACAGGTTTTCAGCTAGGAATATTCACTAACAAGCCTTTGCTTTGGACCAAATAAAAAAAAAAAAAAAAAAAAAACCAAAAAAAAGTGAAGACAGTGCCATTCCCTGTCACTCAGCCTT
>JAVJGG010000009.1:21656756-21682589 GCA_035590195.1 Aviceda cuculoides | reverse complement strand
GGCGCCCCCTGCAGGGCCCTGCGCGGGTGGGTGGCGTGGGGCGGCCAGTGGCGGAGCGGGAGCCACAGCGGAGCCCTGTGCGCCGCCCCCGCGGGGCCCTCGCCGCCGGTCTGTGTCGCAGGAAGAGAACGTGGGCTCAGACACCTCCGTGGCCCCCTCTCACCCCTCAGGACGAGAACGGAGGTTACGCTTTGCACCCGTCACCAGAGGGGCAGGTGGCTTCCCTGGTGACGACTGGGACGTCGGAAGAGAGACCACGGGGCTCGTGGGTGATAGTGTCTATACCACAGAGTCGTAGAACCATTTAGGTCGGGAAAGACCTTTAAGATGGCCGAGGCCAACCGTTAACCTAGCACTGCCAAGCCCACCACTGAACCGTGTCCCCGAGTGCCACATCCACATGTCTTTTAATTCCCCCCTGGGATGGCGACTGGACAAACCCCTTCCCTGGGCAGCCTGCTCCAACGCTTGACAACCCTTTCAGTGAAGACATTTTTCCTCATATCCAACCTAAACCTCCCCTGGTGCAACTTGAGGCTGTTTCCTCTCACCCTATAAAGAGCATCCACTACTTCTAGAGTAAGGTGGCAGATCCTCTCAAAGAGTGTCATACCATAATATCCAAGAGAAAATTTGAGACTATCGTCACTCAGTAAAATTTTTTAATCTTTTTCCTGGGACTTAACAGAGAGGGAGGAAGTATTTCTGGGTCTCTTAAAGCTCCCACACCTTTTCACTGTCCATGTTTATAGCCCAAAGTGGTGTTCAAGCACTGGCCACCACTGTGGTATTTGAGACCTATTTCATCTCTTGAACTGCTGCCGCTGTCATTTCAACTTAGGTTTTAAAAAAAATGTAAAAAGCATCACCAAGCTGAGAAACAGCTAAATGAACAAAGAACCTTTATTCATCCCAATGGCCTCAGTAAAAAAAACGTGAGGCGGGGGGGGGAAGCAGACCCTATCCGAGACAGGATGGGAAAGTATTTCTTGCCAGAGCGCCTTTCAAAGCCAGTTTGTACTCATCGTCAGCAAATCTATGACAACATCTGGGCTGAAAGAGCAGAAGGATACATCAAAGCAGCCCCAGTAGATATGGAGAGTTTCAGCTAAGGAGGTTATCCAGGGTAAATGGCATTTGGCAATTTATTAGATGTTGTTTTTAATAAGACTGCTACGGCCATGTCTAGCACTTCCAGCCACAGCATTGTACCCCTGAATTAGAAAAGACAGACAGCTGCGTTCACTCAAACGAGTGAGGATAAGAGGGGCTGGGAGCAGGTTTTACAGAGTCCGGCATTGTCTTCCTAAATCCCCCTCTGCCTTTGAAACCTTGCCTCCTTTGCTTCCCAGGTTTGGGTCTCTGATCTCCAGACTGTTTGCAATGCCTGCGAGCTGGAGGTGGCGAGCTGCTCAGCTGGTTGCTAATGAAGCATGCTGTGGAGCCTACCACACGGCAGGAGGATTTCATAAGCTTGGCACCTGTTCCAGATGAATGGAGTTGATGGCATGGGCTGGAAATGTGTCTATCTTCAGCCCAGCTTGAAATGTCTGAGGATTATCTCTGTAAATTGTGGATTCTCACAAGCGCAGTGAGCAAAGCTCTGCTGGGTCCAGGTGTCCTGCAGATTTAGAGTAAATCTCTACTTTCGGGCCATGTATTTGCTGCCATGTACACCAGCCAAGGCCAATAGCCCTTCTGAGGAGCCTATCTCCATTCCCCTGTAAAGAATCAGTGAAGCAGAATTTAGGTCTTTTAAAACTGCAGAAAAAGCTTTTATTCATAAACAGGGAACAAGGTTTGTTCTAGGGAGATTGCAGAACATTCCTAAAGAGCTCTCACAGACATCTGGTGGTGCCATGACAGGTATAAACCATACTAAACTGAATTAATTTGTCAGGTATAGCAGATGTGGCTGTCCTTCCTTTTTTTTCTATCTTTTTCCTTAACCTCACGAAGTCATTGCCTGATTCAAGCTGAAATCTTCCAGATTATTTGATTTAAAAAATTGTGGTTTGGGTTTTTTTTTTTTCTGGTTTAATTTGAACCAAGGCCCCAACAAATTTTTTCTCTTTTGTGCAGAAATCACATTTTGCCTTTAAAGTACACAGGGATAGATTCATTAGGGGGTGTAGAACCACTTTCAGAGATGAAGAGTGGTTGGTGAGCCTTGTCCATGCAGGCCCAGTCACCCAGAGCTTAGGGCACTTATTTGGACAGGAGATGTGGAGATTCCAGCCACATGAGCAGAGGTTTGAAGTAAGATCCAACACGCTGGGGAAGATCATCCTTACTCCTGAGCTGTGGCAGGTTTGGGGGAAATCTTTCCTAGTCATATAGTTGTATCAGGTACTTCACTATTCATTGGAGCAAGAACAATGACAATAGTATTAATTATTTTAAATAATTTAGTTGCTTAGAAAATGAATTTATCTTATTCCAATGATTCTATTAATCATCTGTTAATCTCTTTGCAAAGAAGTCTGTCTTGCTGATGTGAGACTATGGCATGGATACCTTCCTCAGAACTGAGGATCATCACAAAGTCATCCTAGTCTCAGTGTACAGTCAGTGGAGAGACAACCTTAGAACCCTTGCCATGCAGCTAGGGCAACTGTACACCTAATTTGGGTTTTTAAAATTACCTGTGGAGAAATTCAGACCTTCTTGCAAGACAGTGTCATTTTGCTCAGGCTCATGGTGCTGCACTGTGGTCTGCTGTCACTTCGATGCTGAGAGAATGCTGCTGTATCCAAACATGCTGCCATAGTGTTACAGCCTCACGTGTAAGTGTCATGAGACCCCTAATCACAAGTTCTTCCTACTAAACACACTCAAAAATGTTGCATGCCAGAAGAAGGCAGGTTCATTACTGAAAAGTTGATTGCTCCTTAAAGCCATTCACAGGATGAGTTACTGGACTTTAATTCTTCAGTCCATTGACAAAGCCCTGCAGGACCTTCAGCTGTCATGAGTTCCCCAGCCAGGGAGCTTCCTGACACTGAAAAATAAACTGGCAAAGGTTTGGAGGTTTGCTATGGAGCAGGACCAAGAAGTTTGAACTGAAATCTCAGCTCAAACAGTCAAACTAAGCTTCTTGACTGTGCTAAATAGGATTTTTTTTTTTTTTTTTTTTTTTTTTTTGGTGAGATTTCTGGGTCCACTGCAGTCTGTTGCAACCAAGAAAGGATGCCTGGAGAAGGAGAGAAAAGCTACCCAAATTTTTTTGCAAAACACAAGTCATGGTTCTTTTCTGACTCGAGTTTGGGCTAAGGTGGGTTCTCGCAGGCCAATTGACACCACAGGAAAGGTGTGCTCCAGGGGCACCGGGAGGCGGTGGTGGGCGCCCATCCGAGCACGCTGCCTAGTGGGACCAGCAAAGCCACGAGCCTGTTTCCATACCCTTGGTGGGGCCAAGTTACCCCACCAATAATGGCCCACTCAAACCTGGGAGACCTCCTCTCCTCCCAGCTTGTCCTCCTGCCTCACAGTGATTCCCACACCCCACTAGCATCTGCTTACCCATCCTTTCCTGCCTGGGGGGGTTGTCGCCAGCCCCCCAGCCTTTCCCTTTGGAAGCCAGGTGCTCATGGTGGCCGTGCCACTCATTCTTGCCGAGCCTCCCCTGCTTTTTGTTTTCGTTGGCGAACGCTGCTCACATCTCCATGATTGATTGTGTTTGAGTTTGATTGTGGAGCATCCTGGGATGTTTGCATGAGAGGTGCTACATAAGCATAATTTGTGCTGTATTTTCTTTGCCTAATAGGAGCTTAAGCTTGGAGTTTAAGATAGTTTTGGCCCTTTGCTGAGACATTGTCCATCAGCCTCAGAGCTTTGAGCTCTGCAGCCTTCTCTATTCACTGTCAGCTAAAACAAACAAAAAAAAATTAAAAAAAAAAAAAATTGTGCTTTGTTCCCTGGTGTCAGTGATGCCTTTGAAATGCAGCCTGGGGCAGAGGTGTAGCAGCCTTCCCCTCACACTGGCCTAGATCTTTGCTGCCTGTCTCTGGTGGGGAGGGATGCTCTTCCTACGAGTCCTGGTCTTGTCATCAGGCTGGGCCAGAACAAGGTTAAGTTTAAGTCTCACTCCTGTGAGTGGATGCTGCGTTATTTACAGCAGAGATGCTGAGTCAAGAGACAGAAGGGAGATGATGGTAACTCACTACCTGTGTGGCTGCCCAAACAAATGGGAAAGGTCTTTCCCAGTCCTGAAACCCCAAGAATTTTGGAAAAAGGTGTGGAAATTAACCTGAGGGAATTTGTACAGACTGAACCATTGCTGGACCCGGCCTGAAAACCTCTGCAGGTCACACATTTCCCCTCCATCTCTCCTCAAATGAATAGGAAGGGTATGATCTGAGCTGTAGGGAATTTTCAGCATATTTGGTGGTTATATCCAAAGATCAAAATATTTTGGGATAGGGGGCAAAGCATAAGAAAGAACCAATTCAGTTCTCAGCAGTGCAAACCTTATTAAGGCTACAAATTAATACGTACTGCTAAAAAATATTTACATTTCTTGTTCCACACAGCCAGATTGCAGCAGAGCAGACTAATGATGGGTTTTGATTTACAGGATAGAATGATCTTGTGATGAGCATGGACTCTGAGGAGCTGGGTTTCATTTTGGCTCTGACAAACTCCCTGTCCAGCCATACGCAAGTCCCTTAATTTCTCTCTGTATCCCCATACCCTGAGCAGGATACGGGAGAGGTTCTGTTCTCCTCCTTCCTAAATTTCTTTCAGAGATAATTGTGAAGTTGCAGAGGGATACGATAATGGTCTGAGGAGCTTAAAAATAACCAGAGTTCAAAGAGGTAAAATAGTTCCTCTTCCTACAATACAAATTAAACAGCCTATTAGCAGGTGAAGTGGGGATGAGATTACACATGAAAAAAATATATAATTCATGTGATTAAGTGTACATGTGCTTGGGCATAAAATGGTCTTAATTACTCATGTTTATCTATAATTACCTGACTTCCCTGAGCAACTGTGGTGGCTGTGTGTGCAGTTCTTCACTGAAACATTCCCCTTTTTGCACACAGCATATAATTCATGCCTTCTGTGTTTGTCAGAGAAAATCCTCACCCCCCAACACCTGCATATTTGAATTAATTTGATTCTTGCTGTGTTGCCTTTCGGGCATAGCTGGGTAGGTTTTTCCCTGCAGGCTGAGTGGGCAGTGCTCTCCAAACAGCACAGTTACTGGGAAGTAACTCCTGCCTAGTCCGATTAACCTTTGTTGGCTATGTGCTAAAAGCGTTATTTGTTGTTTCTATGTATTCCCTTTCTATAATGATTATCAATCATAGATTAAACATCACGCAAAACTCTCAGTGACTATTTCCATGAAACCCTTTGCTGGGTGGCCCTTGAGCTACTGTACCAAAACATATCCATTTTTTTTTAGACAAAGAAACTACTGTTTATTGGAACTGATCAAATATGGGAAGGAAATGGTCTGTGCTTATTAATTCAAATTCAGAAATATGAACCTTTCAAACTTTAATGGTACATTTTTAGCTCATATGTTTGCAGGAAAGAGTCAGAGTCATATATTCAGGTGTAAAATTTGGAAGTGACTTTGTGTTGATTAGCTGCAGGGACCACAGTTAATAGTCCTGGTTTCTTGACTGGGTAACTGGTACAGCCAGTCACATAACATGAGCTGTGGCTATTTCAGTCAAATATATAATTACAAATATTAAGCATAAAACTAGAAAATATACATACATAATATTTAATCTCTGCTTTAATGGCTTGGTTAATTATATAAGTGTTGGCTGGAAATGTGATTTGAATTTGTCCTGACTATTGACTATTTAAATGCTCTGTAGATAGAAAATAATAATTACAAAAGATGTTCAAAGCATGTGCTGAATAGCCAGTGCACTCAAGATTGTCACAGTCTTAATCTGTATGTTTAATATAATAAATTATTTTTTTGCAAATCATTTGTTCAGTTTTTTCACCTATGTATTTCCTCTGTTCAGTGAGCTCAACACCACTCCCTCGCCTTGCCGTGCTCTTTCACCACAGGGCTGCCCCACATCTCAGCCTTCAGCAGAAGAAACAAGGATGCCCTAGGCTGTGGAGTTTATTGGGGTGGTCATCAACCACAGGTGATATCTGAAAGACAAGACAGGCAGAAAAACAGCGAGGTGAGAGGACACGTCAGTGTGAAGTGTGACAAGCAATGCCCAGGTCAGCCATCCCCAGGGTTAGGGCAGTGAAGAAATTAATTTACCTCGAGGAGAAGCCCAGAGCTGTAGTGGTGCCTGGGCTCTGGTTTACCACCCTTTTCCCCAGCCAGAACTCTTCCCTTTAGCTTCTGCAGGACTTTGGGAGCACTTGGTTTGCTGTGTGTACCTCTGGGGTCCCACAGGTATAGAAGAGGAACTGCCATTAGGGTTAAATGCTCCCAAACAGCAGATTAAGCTCAAAGTGTTTGTTGGGGGGCTTCTGCACTTTCTCCAAGGCACCTCATGCTGTTTTACTGACAGGACCATTACTGGTCCATTATGGTCTGGCCCAGTTTCCCCGTCATGAAGCTGGCCAGGCTGTCTGCTCCCAGCTCTTGCTGAGGAAGCACATCACAGTCTGCCAGGAACGGAGCATCTCCCAAAATACAGTGATCCTGTCTGTGTCTTACCAAGTGGAAGGAAGGTATTGAAGGTGGACAACAGTGCACAGCGTGGGTATCACCAACAGCCTGCAGAGGAGGTGGGTGATGAAGCTGTGCTCCTGCTGCCTGGACTCTAAGTATTCTGAGAATAAACAATATTCCACCCCCCACCCCCAGCTTTAAGTTTGGTGAAAAATAAAACTAAGGCCAAATCCTAGTGCTTTAACTAAATCAGAACATTTACCAGCTTCACTTAAAGAAACAGGATTCTTTTCACAAGTGTTTATTTGTACAGTTCAAACAAGCTATTTTTTTAAAATACGAGCCCACCACAGGTGTGCATCTCAGCCCAATGTCTAATGACACCATTCAGAAGTTATGAAAAAAAATACATGAGAAGCATGTTCTGCCACTTTTCTAGAAAAAGGCCTTTCTTTGGGCTGTTTATTTAATGTAAGCTCTAAACAATTGGCAAAGCAGATCTTACCCTGGTGTGGGGAGACGAACAGGACACTATGAGATAATGGAAGATGCCAGCACTGCGCCGGTTCCCCTCCTTGTAGAACAGCATTTTTGCACGCTGGCAAGAGCTCACTCCCTCCAAGACATCAGCGTTGCTGGGGCTTTGAACTCCACTTCAAAGCTGGGGCTGGAGTGAGGTTTCTGTAAACCTGAAGAAACAGGTAAATATTTGTCAGAGTCAATTAACCCTCCTCATCACCTCAATGGTCATCTGTGTGAGACAGCTGGAGGGGAGTTGGCAGGCACAGAGAGGAGCCTTGTTGATTTACTGAACCACTTTGGCAGGCGGGTAGACACAAAACACTGCGGTGAGGAGACCTGGAGGTTTTCCCCTTAGCACGGTCCATGAACTCATGGAGACATCTCATCACTTCCATCACTGGAGTAGGCAGAGAGGAAGGTCCTTTTCTTGTCTGGTGAGAAAACCAGTCCTGCTTCTAGCACTGCTACTGTAGCTTTATAACCACTTCATTCATCCCAGTTACTCCAGATGGGCATCAGCTGTTCCCAGAACCTGAGAGCACATTGTATCTCCCACCTGCTATCGCAGGTTTAATGGTGGACATTGTGAACCACCCATGCCAGAAGACAGACCATCATATAACACTTCCATGAATTTATCAAGTTCTAGTTTCTGACATCCCCTGAACCCACTTACAGGGGTTCAAGGTATCAGTTTTGGAAAGTGTGCTTTGCTGGGCTAGTCAGTCCGTGGTGTCTGCACTGCAGCAGCTGGTGGAGGGGGAGATGCAGACACCCAGCAGCTAGCCCCAGCCACCAAACCACCCACCAGTGCTCCCAGGCTTCCTCTCTCTTATCAACACAGCATGAAAATACCAGCTTAAATAAGAAAAAGGGAAAGGAAAAGCTAGAAACAGCTGAGCACCAGATGAGAAGGATGCAGAAGGATGGGGCTAGGCTCATTCCTCACCACCCTGCCCAAACCTGACCCAGCACACCCCTCCCCCACTCGGACATGGCCCCTGGGGCAATGCCACCCTCCCTTTCTCTGAGCCAGGAACCTGCAGCTGGATGTTGACAAGCACAAAAGGAAGCGCTGGGGCTGTAACGGGTCCAGCTGGGAACTGTGTGCAGCCCTTGAGAATGTCTTTCACCTTGGCTCTGGGATATGCACCGGGAAGATGCTGGGGGAGGCTCTGGGGGTGACCCCCTCTCGATGCCTGGGGTACAATGCTCCTGCACGGCTCTCACCTCCCCTGCTTTCAAGGCAGGGAAAGCCAGGTGCAGAGGGCCCAGCTGCCCAGGCAGGCTCAGTTCGGCAGCAACACACGGGCAGCAGACGGGGTGCTTGGGTAAAACCACGCTCCGCGTCTGCCGGGGAAGTGGAGCAGGGAGAGGGACGTGCCAAAGGCAACAGCTGTCTTAGTGAGCTCAGTGTTTGCTGTCCTGCGAGATGCTGGCCATGGGGCAGACGGGCTCTCTCCTTTCCTTCACCAAGCACCTCCCTCCAACATGCCCAGTGCCTCTGTGGGAGCTGGCACCAGCACATCTGCTAGCAAGATGAAGGCTGGATTGTACCATGCTTGCCTGCACAGGCTAGTTAAATATTGCTAGCAGCAGCCGGGAGGAGAAGGTAGCATGAACCTTATCAGCCATGGTCCTTATCAGCCATAGTCCTTATTGGCCACCACAAGCCCAGGTCCCTGTGGGGTGCATGCTGCAGGTACTGGTGTGTGCCCAGCTCCACTGCCGTTTCCTCCCCATCACTTGTGGCACATGGGCAAGGTCACACTAGCACAGATGTGTCAGCACAAGCCACCATCAGACCTCTGTGTCGCTGCGTGGACACAGCCTGCGTGACAGACAGAGCCACCGACGAGCTGCAGGAATCCCCCATCCAGCTCCCTCTGTACTTCAAAGGGTGGATGGGGAACATGGGCTCAGTGGATTTGCTAGTACTCAGAGCACCCTCAGATCAGATGGTTATCTTCAGATGAGGTGTCCCAGTTTCAGGGTTTTCAGGGACTTGCATGTCAGCGTGTCCCCTGATCGGGGAGAAAAGACCCTGGGAAGTGTGGCTCCATGCTGAGAGAGATGTGGACAGAATCACTCCTGGTTTGGGTGTGTTCAGTTAAAGTGCAGATCACGGGTTTGGACCTTCAGAGGCTTTGACTGGAATATGATTCCCTTCTGTATCTTCCTAGATATGTGTTTTTTTCCCAGTGTATTTTAAGCACTCTCATTTATCCCCGGCAGATCAAAGCACATGCACACCAAGGAGTCATGCCTTGCTGGGATGGTGACCCTGGTGTCCACCCACCACGGGTGTCCTGGTTGAGGAACCCAGGCCATGCACTGACACACCAACCCCTTACCATGGCCAGCAAAGGGGAACCTCCCTGCACCCCTGGGATGGTTCCCCACCACCGGCAGCGGGGACCAGCTCGTGGCACTGCCGAGGCAGCCAGCACTCTTCGTCCTGCCCGGCACCGTGAGCCTCAGCCATGCTGCAGCTGGGCTGGTGGGCAGCAGAAAGCTCTCTGGGGTTTACAGCCATGCTTCAAGCTCTTCAGGGAGGAATAATTCACTGCTGGGCAGGTTAGCCCACAGTTTCAGAGAGTTCGTGGGCTTCTTGTTGACATTAAGCTTGCACAGGGTAGGATTTTCAAGCAACCCTTGCTGTGGCCGCTGTGGCCAGTGATCCAGCCTCCATCACCTCTCAGCAGGCAGGGAAATACATCCCAGCATGAAACAACACAAACTCTGCCTTAACATCCAGAGCAGAGGAGTAATGACCCCCCAGCACATGCACCAGCGAGCACCGACACTTGCACCAGGTCATGGGCAAGGTGCGTAATGGGCAAGGGGCAGATGGCAGAAGCCAGTCTCTTTCACTTGAAAGATGGGGACGTTTTGATACAGTCTCTGCACTGCAAGCATGTGTTGTTCTCTTTTTCTCTGGGCACAGATTATCTATAACAATGTTGTGCTCTTTGCTGCCTGTTTTCCACTTCAAAACCCTGCAGGATGGCCCAGCATGGGAAGGAGGCATCAGTGTGCTCCTCACCACCTTTGGCTCTTCTTTCTGAGCTTCTGCATCCCAAAACCATGGCCATGCCCATCTTCCAGCCCAACCCCCTCCCAGCTTCTGCAGCACAAAGCAGCTCCACAGGGATGCTGTGACACCAACAAAATATGTCTGTCTGGGACCTCCAGCTGCACAGTTCCTCACAGGCTTTTACCTTCTTGGAACAATAAAATTTATCACTTGTGGCAGACTGGGTGTCTAAGTGAGTTCAGGGACTGCAGCTCCTTCTTGCAGCATCTGGCACAGGCTGAGCCCAGGGAGCTCCTTTCTTTATATCACTTGGCAAATGTTTTTGGAGACAGAGCTCTTGATTTCCATTCCTTTATACCTCACATAAATGCTTGGCTCAGCCTCGGGGTAGCAATCCAAAAAGCAGGCCGTTGCTTTTTGGACAGTCAAGTGCATGCAGGCCCCCAACATGCACATTTTGCTGTAATGAACAAGACAGAGGAGAAGCAGACGATGCCTCGGTAAGTCTGGCATAAGACAGCAGTGATGGTATGTCTATGGGCTCTGCAATCCCTGCCTGGTGTGCCAGAGCAGGGGCTGCACAAGCTGTGTTTGCAGGGCAGCACAGTCTTCCTTGAGTGAAGGCTAAGGAAATAAAATAGAAAAGAGCATCCCAAGATTCTCATTTTCTGCTTTTCCAGCCTTTGTCCAGCTTTGAGCAAAATGGTTCTTGCAAACATCTGACCCTCCATGGTTGAACCTGAGAAATTTCATGTCTAGGCAGACAGAAATCTGGTGGCTTGGATCCAGCCATCTGGACGTGGGAAAGCTTCGAAGTCCCACGAGAAAAGGGAGATTTCTTGGCAAAGATTCACAATAAATCTTTACGGCAGAGTGGAGGGCTGAAAATACAGTGTCCATCAAGCTGCTCATGTTCTGTGGGCAGAAGCCAGGAAGCCCCAAGATGTGCAGGTACAGCAAGTGATTTTAAAAGTGAGCAAAAATATTTGAGGCTCCTTTCAGCTTCAATGCCATAAACAGGCAGATGTCGCAGAAATCCTGTGTAGTCCTGTCCTGCTCACCTGGAAGGGCAGGACCAGCTCTGATGCAGGGCTGGTCGCAGGCAACCCTCCAAGCCCTCCGGTAGATGTGATCATTGTGACAGTACAGATGGAGAAATATGTATGGAAGGTGGTTTTCCCAGTGTCACTCAGGAGACCAGAAGCTTCAGGATTACACCCCCATCTCACTCATTAGGTGCTCGCTCTGCTTCAGCACTGCTGGCCTCCCTGGGGAGCCCCAGGAGAGCTGAACCACTGCTGCTGCTCAGCCTTGTGAAGAGATGTTAATACAGCCAGAGCCTGTATGGGCACGCCTTTCCTGCCCAAAGCCCCTCCATCTCTTCCGGATACCTCCGAGAGCTCCTGTGCTATGTCTTTCCTTCTGCACCACCTTCCTGCCCCCACCAGAATCTACTTTTAAAGCAAGCCAGGCTTTGAGTGATCACCACCCACCTGAGCTGCATCCTCCTCCCTGCTGGTCATGCCCCAGACAGACCCTGGGGACAAGTAACACCTTCAGGAGACCCCATCCCAACATCCCAAGGAATGATAAATCACGGCAAACATTCCCCTCTTCCTTCAGAGCTGGGAAGGAAAAGCAGCATCTCTTTTAGCCCCACTGTTATTTAATCTGAGCCAAACAAACAAACATCAACGTTTTTCTGCAGCAAAAACATTTTGCAGCTGGAGACAGTGAACCGTGCACTGGTGGGGATGACTGGAGGGTGTTTGCTGGTGCCACAGTGGGGGCCCAGGCACGTGAGCAGTGGGGCCACCCCTGAGAAGAGGAGCAATGGGAACAAGACCTCCCTGTGCAGCCCTGAGAAACCTCCCTGTGAAGCGGTGCCAGGTGCTCAGTTTCTATCTTAATTTTGGTCTTGGAAAAAAAGGGAATGGACTGAATACACAGGGGCTACAGTCAAGCTGCGGCACACACCCGTCCAAGCAAGAAAATTACACGGTAAGGCTGCCAGGGTGTCCTGACTTCACTTTGCCAGGTCTGGGCTTTTGGGGCTGTGATCTGCTAGCTCCCAACCAGCAGCTGATCCAGCCCTTTGCCAGAGCTGCAGCATTTCCTGACTATTACACAGGTAGCACTTACTGTGTCGGATGCCGAGGAAAGAATTATCTCAGCTTGCCCCAGATGATGTCTTTCGTGCAGGCTAGTTTTGCCCCATGGGATGGTGAACTCCCACTGGGACCACTGGATGGGACCAATGGGTTTCCCACCACTGAGCCTGAAAGGCGGCCGTACGGAGAGCTGGCGATAAGCACAGTAAAAAAACCCCCACCATCATCATATTTCCAGAGCTGCTGACCCCCACCATCACATATTTCCATGTGCGTGGGCAGACCTGGGTGTGAGCTGCACCCACGTGGGCAAGCTGTGGGTGTGCAGTGGGGATGGGGGTGGTGGGGTGGTGGGCACAGCGCTGCTGTGGGGCAGGGGTCTCGGTACCCAGCCCGGGTGCAGCTGGCAAGGAGGTCACAGCTGATGTTTGGCTCCCAGGTTTGGGTCTATCTCAGTCTCAGCTGACTCGTGGTGCGATGGGCCCCTCTTTCCATTGACCTGTTAGATTCTTCTCACGTTGGCAGAGTGCAGCAAGACCATCACACAGCCGCAGCGCTGGGCTAAAAAATAAATTGTTAGCAAACAGCAAATTAACTATCTTCCAAATTATGCTGAGAGGGCTTCCATGTTATTTGTTAAGTGGATTTCTAAACTTAGCCCAGTTACTGTAAAAAATACCTTTGCAAGAAACTACCATCTGCAGCGCTCAACTTCAGAGACATTTATTTCTAGAGCCAGTGGAAAAATTTCTCACCTTTCAAAGGCTCCAATTATATCTTGGTGCTGGCTGGAACCATTGGCCTTCACAGCTTCCTCACAGGCAGGCGTGGGCTGCTGGTGGGGACCACGGCTCCGACAGTGCTGCCGGGGAGGGGGGGCGGGGGGGGCCCGCCCAGACACCCACCTATTGACCAAGGAGAACGTGTAGGATCCCATTAGCCTTGATGGACACCTTAGTTAATACCCCAAAACAAGTGGTTTTTACTTTGTGCCACAAAAGCATTGATCCTGCTGCCTTTTCAGCCACGGCTGCTGTTAGCACTAAAGGCTCCCAGGATCAGGCTCCTGTAAGGACCTGGCCAGTTGCACCAGTAAAAGGAGCAAATCGCAGCTCGCAGCACTGGGGCAGTGCTCAGATGGCCTCTGGAGAGTGGGTTGGTAGCCAGGCTGTGGGCAAGGCTGCTCTGTGCCACCTCACCAAGCCCAGCCTGGGTGGTTGGACCCAAATGTGCAGGCTCCTGCCTGTGCCCCTGACTGCCAGCTCCCCACAACATCACTATATATAAAATGGCAAAGGGGTTTTTTTCACCTTTATTTTTAGGTTTTCTCATGTCCTAGCAAATATGCAAGCGTAAATGGTGAGTTATGAGAGGACATTGCACCTGAAGTAGAGGCAAGTACGAGGCATCATATGAAAGGCTCCAGGACCATGGGCTCCACTACAAAGAACACAACCGCCTGTCCCTGTTGATGGATGAGCCTACCTCTGGCACAGGAACAATGCCGTGGATGGATTTTACAGCAATATCCATGGATTGCAAACAGTCCTACAAATCAGAGAGGTGTTCAATATCTTTGAGATTGGAAAGAGCAGGAGGGAGTAGTGAAGCATCTCACATTTATTAATAGAAATGCTCTAAACCCCAGAGTTTGGGCTAGGCTTTAAAAGCCGCTGTGTCAGCGTGCTGTCGTAGGCAGGCCATGGTGCCCTGAGTAGCTGAGATAAAGGATGGAGAAGACCTGGCCCTCTCCAACCCGTCCTGCTGATCTCTCTGCTGTGGTCCCTGCTCCCGTGGCTGCGCATTCAGGGTGACACAAGTGGTGCCCCTGGCAGCAGCTGAGCCCCACAGCTGGCTCGGGTGCTCCTCCCTCCCCTCCTCCCTGTAATCACAGCCCCAGCAGAGGTGAAATATTCCTCTGCGAGGGGCTGGTAGTGTGCAGTCTCAGTTGTGCTGCTGCTGCCAGCTGGCCATGAACAGCAGAAACGCTGCCCGGGAGACACGATCACTGCCCAAGTAGGTTAGGAGGCAGTCTCCGAGAGGAGGATTTGGCATGGGCCTGAGGTCAGGAAAAAATCTGGTAGAAATCAATAACTGAACCCTTCATAAACAGTCCTGCAAGCTCTGGTGAATGCACATGGGCTATCTGGCTTCAGGTTTGCTCCAAAGGTTCCTGTAAAGCCCAGAGCGTTGCAATTTGTGGCACAGCTACCAGCTGTTGGAGGAGATGCAAGCCTCCAGCCAGAGGGTTTGCTCTGCTCTCCCATCCTCTGACTGGTGTGTCTCCTGTGTTCCCACTGCCCAGATCCCCAGTGCCAACTATACCACTCATGGTTTGTCTTGTGCCAAGTGCATCACCAAGCCCATCCTGTTAGTGCATGCAACAGGAGCAAGGGACCTCCCTGGTAGACCTGAAAAACAAATTAGCAAGACCCTCTCATTTACTGCTGATCTTAGGAGCCCATGCTCAATTTTACCTCCTTACTGGTGTGACTGTAGTGCACTAGCATGGGGAAAGTAGGTTCTTGGGTGTGGAGGTGGCCTGGTGGGTGCAGCAAGAGAAAGTGAGGTGAATGAGCATTGCACCTTGGCTTTCTGCTCCATCCCAGGTTTTAACAGTGAACGACAGGAAAAGTTCAGGTGATCAAAATTCACTATTTTAACTACTTCTCATTAAAATTGTGAAATTTTCTTTGAGAAACTTGCCCTGTTCCTGCGATGTCTGAGATATCAGGGAGAAGGGGGTTGATACCTGTCAAACTTCTTTAATTTTCATGAAGAAAGGCTGAATTTTTCGGAAAAGCCCATTCCAACATGGTGTCCCTGCATTCTGGCCAAGAAGGGCACAGTTTTACTGGCAGCCAGGAATTCATTCCCCCATTCCCACAGCCTGAGAAGTCACCTCTTCAGTGTTACATTTGACTTTTCTACACCTCTTCCTCCAAGGCTCAGCTTGGTTCAGAAAGGGATTCAACATTTACAAGGAGCTGGTCCTAATTAGCAAGAAGGATGACTCTGAAGTCCTCAGACTTCAGGACTGATCTCAGCTGGGTTACAGCTCAATGGGGTGCTACACTCCAGGGAGATCACAAATAAATGTAGAGGAGTTCCGCCTGGGTTTTGCCATGTCACAAGATGCAGAGATTAAATCTTCTGACCTCTATGTCA
This sequence comes from Aviceda cuculoides, assembly GCA_035590195.1. Lineage (NCBI taxonomy): Eukaryota > Metazoa > Chordata > Aves > Accipitriformes > Accipitridae > Aviceda > Aviceda cuculoides. Next base: position 21,667,141 of record JAVJGG010000009.1, on the reverse strand, counting down.
GAAGGAAGATCTCCTTTCATGATGCACAAGGAGGAACCAAGCTTTGTATGTGTTGGACCTCTACAAGGCTCTAGAAATGTAAAAAACCTCCAAAAGACCCACTTTCCTTCCCTGCCAAGGTGGGCACCAGGGTAGCTGGAGCTGGTGGTGGTGTTTGGGGCAGGACTGAGGAAAATGAACAGCTTTCAGCAAAGCTGGAAAATGAGCCTTTCTGCCAGTTCATAAGAGGGGAATATTTTACTAGAGAAACGGAGTTTGTGCATTACCTGGGAAAATAATTTTGCTCAAACAGGGCTTTGGTTTTGTTTTATTTTGCCCCAGTAAAGAGAAGGCTGCTGCTATGGAAAGTCACATCAACCTCCTCCAGGCATAGGGATGCTCAGGGACCACAGCAGATCCCATCCTTCAGCAAAGGGCAAAGCCCTGCTCAGTCCTATGTGGGCTCATGTCACCATCTGCCACCTTGTTACATGGGTGATGAGTGACACCTGAAGACAACAGATGGGAGAAACGTGACAGAGAAATCCTGCAAGTCTAGTTATGGCTTATCCTGGAGCGAGCTGCTATGTCTGTTGGTCTTAAAAGCATCGGTAGGCGTCTCTGCCAAGAGAGTGCTGTTGAACCTAGTGATTTATCTCTTTTTTTACCCCTGATGCTCATTAAACTGAGAATTTGCCGGTGCTGCTGCTGTATCCAGCTGAATGTGTGTGCTTCTTGGCTCCTAGCAAGGTCCTCGCTGCAGATACCGTGTGCTTTGGCAGCTGGGCCAGTCTGGGCTGCAGGATATTACGCCTGGCAGGGACACAAACCCCTTCCAGTTCCTGGAATTTGGATTGTCTCGTGGAGTGCTGATTAAGCAGTGCTTTCAATGTGCACCCAAGACAAAACCCTCGCCTTGTCTCCACACAGAGGTTCGGTGCGGCTCGGCTGCTGCGTGGCAGCGGGAGCTGCAGTGGGTTTGCTCTCCCCGAGCCCCAGGGAAACAAAACCCCAAAAAACCCCCTTCAATGCAAAGCTTTGCAGTTCACGGTGCTGGATGAGCATTTGCTGCTCAGGCCTCTGTCTTCTGTGAAATAATAAATCATTAAAAAAACTCTCCCCATAACACAGTCCCAGTGCCCTCCCTACCTTGGCGTGCACTTGGTGGCAGCTGCTCCTCCCAGTCTGGCCAGACCACGTCCCCATTCTGCCCAGTTAAGATTGCTGCTGCGTGTCCCCATCTGCCTTTCTAATCCGCTGGGAATGAAATGGCCTTTACCAGCTGTTACTAATGAGAGATTTGATAGCTGGGGTTGAGTGGAGGGAGGCAGCCCCAGTGTGTGCCATCCCAGTGTGAAACAAAGGGCTGTCCTGATGCCGGCTCCTGGAGCTGGCACTCATCTCCGCATACGTGAACATAAAATAGGAGTGTCGGTAGGATTGGCAAACCGGGGATGGTGCTTTGCCCGGCACCTGTGGGGAGGTGGCTGGTGTTTTGGGGTGGTCTAGTGCTAGGAAGGTGAAGCTGAGCTGGTTAGACCACCTGCATTAGGCAGCCTGGAAAGCCGGTGGGCTCTGGGAGCCATCCTGACACCCTGGCATGCCCAGCGGCAGCATCCATGGCACGGCGCGGCATGGCTCAGCCCGCAGCAGCTTGCCCAGCCCTGCTGGTGCATGGGGTGCTACTGGTCTCCGCACCGAGAGGTCCTTTCCTGCAGTGCCGCAGCGGGGCTGGAGATGCCTCAGCAGCGGTTTCCCTGTCTCCTCGCTGGCACAATCGTCATCCCACCAGCTGGGTGGGGAGTGGATGGAAATATCCCTCCGGCGCATGTCTCCAGCCACTCCCCGGGACCCGCAGCATCTTGAGTTGCTTTATGAGAGGGCAGATGCCAGGAAAAACATACATGGGGGACTATTTCAGCAGTCTCACAGCAGGGTGAGGCTGTATTGCTATAGCACATCAGCTTGCCACCTGGGTGTTACTCCTGCTCCACACTTGGGTCTGCTCTTCCCTGAGCTCCTGGTTGGCTTCTGTTGCACTGTGGGTCTCTAGGGTGGCTGAGTGCAGCTGGATGGGCTCTGGGATGTGCCATCAGTCCCAGCATGGGACAGGAGTTGCGCGTCTGGGATCCTCAATTCTTGCCCCAGTCAAAGCAGTGAGGATGAGAAGCAGCAATGGGTTGCTGCTGTGGGACTGCCTTCTCCTCCTCACACTGTCCTGGCAGCCTCCTTGTCTCCCTGCCTGAGCACCAGCTCTTCTCTGGGCACACTCTGGTCTCAGTGCCATGTTTCTGTCTCCATGCCTCCCACCAGCTCAGGAGAGGGAGTTTGGCCTTGGTGCTCCCCTTCATGCAAGCAAAGAGCCAAATCCTGGCTCAAAACCTGCTTGTGCCCTGGTGAACCCAGGCCTGGTGAGGTGCAGGGAGAGCACCTTGCTTACCTGGGGCACCATGGCATGGAGGGATGATGGCAGCAAGCCCCACTGCTGCTCACATGTGGCCACTCAACAGTGGCTCTGAGCACGGTGGGAGGAAGAGATGTGATGGGCATTGCAAGCAGCCCCTCCAGCCTGCCAGGCTCACATTTTTGTGACCTGAAATAATTCAGCTTGTCCCAGGCTTTGTGAGTGCTTGAGATGTTGTAGAGAAACACACTTGATGCTGCAGGATAGTCCATGGCTTTCAGAGTTCTGCAGCCATTTCCCCAGCCTGGGGACAGACACCTGGACACCAGTCGGGCTGCCCAGGGGAGCACAGCCCACGGAGGAAGGATTGTTTTCCCCTGAGATGCCCCTAGTGGGCATCACCAGCCCAGGTCAGTGGTGGGGCCATGGGCAGAGCTCCCACAGGCTGCGGCATGCCCTAGTCCTTGGGGAGCCCAGGGCAGCAGTGCCCAGCCTGGCAAGTGGCTTCACTTCTAACGGAGAGAGCTGCTGGCCCAGCGACATGCATGGTCACCAGGTCCCCTCCCAGCCGCCCCCAGAATGGGACATCTCTGCCATCTGCTCAGCTCGCATCAAAGCAGGGTGACCCCAGGGCTCCCCGTGAGTGCCAGCCCCACCACTACCTTGCCAGGGCAAAACCCCCTCCACATCCCTTGCTGACCTGGATTCTCTTCCCTATCCACAGCTCCCAGCAAGACCCCAGCTGGGGGGGGTTGTGAACAGGGCAGAGACGACTCTGGGAACCTCTCCTTGTAGGTAGCTTGAAAAAAACCCCAGCCAGCAGCTGATGAGCAGCTCCTCTGCCCGCTGGAGGAGCGAGCCAGGCTCTGCTCGCTTCCCCCCACCAGCACCGTGCACGGCTCAGCACGCCTGTGTGCGCGCCTCTGCGCGCGGATGCATCCACCAGCCTATAAATCTCCTAGCAGGGCTCCTTCCAAACTTCAGGACATTCCCCGGGGGAAGAGTTAAGATGCAGCTTTTGCGTCAGATGCCGCAGCGGGCTGCCCGGCAGGGCTAGGCTAAACCTCTCCCCTGCATCTGCCCCAGCAGGTTGTTTGCAAAGGTCAATCCCACCAGCTGCCACCACCACCGCCGGGCTCGGCTGTTCTTGGCTCAGTCCTCAAGGTACGTAGTCGGGGGAACATCCTCCCCACCGCTCCGGGGAAGGGCTGGCAGGGATGCTAGGAGGTGCATCGGCTGACAGACGAGGAGATATTCCAGCAACCTCCTTTTTTTTTTTAATTATTCTGCTTTTGCGGTGGTTTATTTTTCTTTCCCTGAGAAAAAGACTTGTTAGGATTTCTTGCCAATGCTTTTAAAACTTGCCATGCATTTCTTTATCTGTATGAGATTTACATTTTTGCTGGGGATTTACTCAACACACCAAACGCCTGGGAAGTTACAGGGCAGGCGGCTGCAGCGAATATCTCAGCATGCTCCTAATTAGCCCCTGCCTGGCAGGTACGTGCGCTAAGAGAAAAAATGGGGGAGATTTTGTACTGATTTTATTTCGTTTTTAAAGAAACAACAAGAAAACCAATTCCCCAGACATCTCCCTGCCAGTCCTGGGGAATTTGCTGTGATAAATGAGGTTATCAAAGAGATTAATTTTAAAAATCTTATTTTGCAAAGTGGTAGTTGCATGGTGTTTGCAAACCTGAGTGGTGCCTGTGTTGTTTTCTCTCCTAGATCCAGGTGCCGGCAGCAGGGACCGGCAGTCCACCTTGTCCTTGCTTAACTCTGTGCGGGAGTGGAAAGCTGCCGGCCGATCCCGCCGGCTGGGCTAGCATGACTGTGCTCCACTTGCACCTGTACCTCACTGCCTTGGGCTTCTGGATGACACAGCAGTCCAGCTCCTTCCTGCTGCCCAATGCCACCGAGCTCCTGTCCCCCCCCAGGGGCAGAGCTGCGGGCCTGCTGTGGGGCACGGGGGTCCCCCGCAGCCGTCGTAAGCGATACCTCTCCCCCCATGACATGAGCGTGATTTTGGACTACCACAACCAAGTGCGAGCACAGGTGTCCCCCCCTGCTGCCAACATGGAGTATATGGTGAGTCGGCCTCCGGCGGGGTGGTTTTGGGTCCACAGCTCTTGGGTGCTGCAGTGGGGTTGAGGGGTTCACCCATGAGGTGGGCACCTAACCTGGTAGGGACAGGGCACCCACACATGGGGGTGTCACGGTGCTGCCAGAGATTCATAGCTGAACATCTGTCCCGGGGACGTTTTGCATCCCTGGTGCAGGGCAGACCCATGCAGCCTCTGTGCAGGAGGGATGGAGTCCCAACAGGGCAATGTTTCCACCCAGGGGCAGATTTAGGAACCCTGGTCCCATGCCTGGAACATCTGGGAGCTTGCCGGCTGCGGAATGGCGGGATCCATCCATGCAGAGGTGGCGTTAGGGGAAGGGAGGTGGCTACAAGCATGAAAAGCTCAGGTTCCAGCCCAAAGCCCAGGAGGGAGCATCTTCCCTAACTGCAGCCGGGACGGACAGCCCTGTCCCAAGCTCCAGGGTCCCTTGGGAGCATGCCCAGGGTTGCCAGCCCCTAGGAGAAGAAACATGCAGGAGTGGGTCAAAGAGGGGCTGTGCAGCCTTACTGGATCGGGGACCTGCTCTGGTCCAAGGCTACCCTGGGCAGAGCTTTCCCCAGGCTGTCTCCACCCAGCGTGGAGCTCCTAATCCAGTTCTAAAGGGAGGAGAAATGGGGAGCCACCAAAAGAAGGGATTTCTAGCCAGCATAGAGTGGGACCCTCGGGGCAGGAGGTGCCACATGCTGCTCTGCTCACAGGGAGGGGACTGGAGCTCTGACGGAGCAGCTGGGTGGTCCCTGGATGCCGGTTTGGGAGAGAGAGGCAGCAGCTTGGCTTGCTGGGTACCAGAGTGGGTCAGACGTGCCCGGGAGCATCCTGTGCCGCTTCTTGCTCAGCCTAAATTCCTACCTTCCAAAATAACTCTCTCAGGCATCTCTCCAAAGCAGTTCAGGATGGGTGAGGAATCTTTAAATAATGCATGAGGGAACCAGCTGTCCTCACCGGTTAGTCCGTGGCCAGGGCTGTGGTGGAGGGCTGGGGATGTCTGTGAGCTGCAGTGGCCACACAGAGTTGCGGGGTTTCACCCCTGGGCTCAGCTCCACCTTCTGCAGAAGCAGCTCATTCCCAGAGGGAATCACACACGCGGAGCTTGCACTGCTTCAGGGCATCCGTGCTCTGCCTGGGCGGGGGGCACCTCAGGTGCTCAGGAGCTATGGTGGGCTACTGGAGTGATTCATCACTCCTGGACATGCTGCCGTGCTTCCCCTGGATATTTTCTAGCCTGATGTGTAAGCCATGATTTTTGGACACTCATGGGTGCTCAGAAACTCTCCCTGAGCCTAAAAGAGCAGGTTTCTCCTTTTCCCTCCTCTGGGCACCCAAAACCCCTGCCTGCCCTTTTCCTTTCCTCCTGGCCAGGTGTGGGACGAGCGGCTGGCCAGGGCAGCGGAGGCGTGGGCTGCGCGCTGCCTGTGGGACCATGGGCCCCCCCAGCTGATGAAATACATGGGGCAGAACCTCTCCATCCACTCGGGCAGGTGAGTGCCCCATGGGCGGAGTGGGCTCCCGGGGATCCCCCACACCCCGCGATGCTGGAGGAGGAGTAGGAGCAGCCCCTCAGTTGAGCAGCAGAGAGGTTCTGAGCTGGGGTTGCAGAGAACTGAGATGCAACCAAGAGGCACATCAAGTCCCCCAGGGTGGAGGAGGAGGGTCCAACTCTTGCAGCAGGGTAAATGTGGGAAACCAGAGGTGCCCACTGCTCATTTGGGGAGTATGGCATTAATCTCCTCTTTGCCAGGGACACAGACCAGGGGAATGTGGGTCCTGGATCTCCACCATGCAGCTGAGCACTCAGGTGCCTCCAGCGAGGGCCAGGTCTTCTGGCCTTGGGCACAAGTGGACTTGGCACAAGGATGTCATTGCCCCCTTCTCCCCAGGAACACTTGGTCCCGACAGGCCCTGGCTCCAACCTGTTTCACTCCCCCATTCCCTCAGCTTAGAGCCTTCCTCCCCCTCCTCTCCTTCCCCCACAACCTCTGAGGTGAAGGAGGTCCACCTTACATGCACCTTTTGCAGGTACCGCTCTGTTGTGGACATGGTGAAATCGTGGCATCAGGAGAAGCAGCACTACTCTTTCCCCCACCCCCGTGAGTGCAACCCCCGCTGCCCCTCCAAATGCAGCGGCTCCGTCTGCAGCCACTATACACAGGTGAGCACCACAGCCCCCCCGCAGCCCCCCGGGACCCGGCTGCAAACCGGGGGGCAGCTCACAGCACCTTGGGCCGCTGCAACACCCACTGCAGCAAACAGCTCTTCTCCCCGTAGCAGCAGCTGGGATCCGGGATTGAATCCTGCCAGCTGCCTGCTTCAAATCAGGCAGCAGGGCTGGCAGCAGGCAGCGTGCCTGCCGGAGGGGTGAAAGCAACTATTGGTGATGTCCTCCCACCCTGGGCCCCCGTGGGAATCGGGCTGCTTGCATGGAGGTCCCAGGAGCTCGCAGCCCACTGGAGCGCAGCTGGGACCTTCTGGCCAATTCGCTAGGAGGTTTTCATTTTTTTTAAGCTTTTTTCCCTGCTTCGGCCTTCTTCTCCGTATTACCCCACTGGCACCTCAAAGGTGGTGAAGAGAAAAAAAAAGCCCCTTTGTGCCTTTGCTGAGCATGAATCCTCTCCTCTGTGATGGAGCAGCTTTATAGCACCCAGCCATATCCAGCTCCCCGGCATCCCCTGGCACATCCACTGGCAGACTGGCTGGCACAAGGTAGAAAACCTCCCTCTGCTCCCCTGCTCAGTGGCAAAGCTGTGCCAACCCCTAATTACCTCCTCTGCATGGCTCCAACCTTTACCTGAGCAGCTGCATCCCCGTGCGGCTCGTCCATGGGGATGCTCGGGCATGCTCCGCGTTGCAAATGGGCAAGATGGTACATTTTTTAAGGAAGAGCTTCAGCCTGGAGAGGCTTTAGGAGGAGCTTCTAGATCCGTTTCACCTCCCTGTGTGCAGGGTAAGCTGCCAGCAATGCTTCAGGGTGAGGGTAAAGCGGAGAAGTGACCCAGACTCTGCTGCTCATTGAAGTGAGCTTGGCAAGGCAGCCCCTTGCAGGGCAGCACAGGCTGCAGACAGAAGAGGGACAGCAAGAGATAACCCTCTGGTGACAAACCACTGCCCTTGATGGGCACAGCATCCAGCCCGAGAAGTTCAGAGAGGCGAGATGTGATTCCCTGGTGGGCTGGAGCCCCGTGCTGAGGTCCTGGGGTGACTGGCTGTGGGATGCCCGGGCAGGCAGTCCCCGACAGTGCCTGTTCTCTGTCCCGGTGCAGATGGTGTGGGCATCCTCCAGCCGTCTGGGCTGTGCCCTCGGTGCCTGCACCAACGTGCGGGTGTGGGGCAGCACGTGGCGGCACGCCGTCCTCCTCGTCTGCAACTACGCCATCAAGTAAGTGCGTGGAGTGAAGCCCCCCCTGTGCCCTCCTCCCTCCTTGCTCTGGTGTGGGCAGCGAGGTGATGGCACTCAGAGGTGATGCCCTTCTTTCTTTTTAGGGGCAACTGGCTGGGAGAAGCGCCATACAAGTTGGGGCGGCCGTGCTCAGCCTGCCCCCCCACCTACGGCGGGGGCTGCTCTAACAACATGTGCTTCACCGGACTCAAATCCAACCAAGTCAGCTGGTTCTAGGGCTGCAGCCCCACGAGGAGCCCCCGGCAATGGGGACAGGGTGAACCAGAATTATTTATAACACTGACCCTCCCCAGCAGCCTGGCTGCCCAACCTGCTTCATCCCTAGTGCCATGTAGGAAACTGCTTTAACACACCTCTCCAGCAGTGCTTGCGTTGTCTGGCTGCTTCCCACTTTGGGGGAAATAGGGATAGTTCGGATCCCTGTTACCTGAAATAGGGACAGTTCAGGGATGCTCAGAGGGAGCGGGGCTGGCTGGCATGGTCCCTGCTCCGTGGTCTTGGGGGGCTTTCCCCACTGCCCCCCGCCTGTGCTAAGGCAGAGGCTGGTGTAAGCGAATACCAAGATGTTCCCCTCATGGCGAGTGGCTGGAGGAGAAGTGGGGAGCTCCCAGCGTGCCCCCACTCCACAGCAATCCCTCCTGCCACAGGGTCCCCCGCTCCGAGCCCCCCAATAAAGCAGCCTGGAGACCCCTGTGCTCGTGTTGGTCCTCCCTTACTCACAGCCCGGAGCCTCGGGGTAGCACCGAGCCGGTGCCTTTGCTCTGATTTTTGGGGTAAAGAGTGAAGGGGTGCAGAAGCCCTAAGCAGGGCCATGGGCCACGGCCGCAGGAGATGTCTGGGTGCTTTGCTCCATCGTGTGGGAGAAGCCAGCACTGCTGGGACACCAGGTGATGACGATGCCGGAGGGCCACGAGCTCCCTGTCCCACCCAGGCTGCACCATGCCACCCCACTGCCCTGCCTCACCCCTGGCACCACCGCGCACCCTGTTATGCACATCCCCTCCCTCTCTTGGACCTCTCAGCCCTCAGCAAACTCAGAGGTCCCCAAATTCCCAGGCCTTGGGTCTGAGCCCCCAGCCGCAGATTCCGGCATCGCAGTCCACTGCGTCCTGGCAGCCCCTTCCCCACTCACCCCCGCCCTGCCGCATGCTCCTTTGGGATGTGCTTTTCCATCCAGAGGAGCAGATGTCCCTAATTTTGTCCCCTTGGGGCTGCAGGGTTTCGACAGCCGGGGTGCTGGGGGTCCTGGGACCAGCAGGGACCTCTCGGTGCCTCCTCTAGCCTGGCCCCTTCCCAAGATGTACAGGAGATGCGGGAGGCCCCGCACTGCAGCTCCAGCTCTGGACCCCCCATATATTTGGCATCATCTAAGCAACACTTCTTGCAAGTGCCCTGCTTGCCTCAGCGCAGCCCCCTGTCAGCAGGGGCTGCTTCTGCCATGGAGCCACCGGCTCCACAGGGAGGTTGGGGACCACATCTGTGCACCCTGCCACCATGAAGACCCTGGGGCTCCTCCTGGGTGCTGCAGTCCAAGAGAGAGCACAGATGTCCATGAGCAGCTGCAGCACCTTGCGAGTCCCCCCGATTTGGGGAACAGAGGGAGACAGGGAGGAGCTGCAAATGCCCTGCGCCCCAGCCCTGCGCTCAGGGTACCACACTTCATCCCACTGCCGCATCCCCGCGGCTCCCCATCCTCAAGTCACCTTTCTGGTTTTGCACCAAGGGGACAAGTCCCAATCCACAGCTGGGGCGTTTCGCCCTTTTTACATCGGCTGTGCTCTGCCCTGCCCGTGCCAGCCCCCAAGACTCATCCCACGGCCCCTCGCCCACGGGCAGGGTTAGCCCCTTGCCTGCAGGTGGGCTCAGTCCTGGTTTTCTCACCATGGATAGGCCACAGCACAAAAACCGGCAGCACCCAGGGCGCTGCAGAGCCAGATCTGGCCTCCCTGTCCCCTCCATGGCCGGGGATGAACCCCAGCCCAGCGGCTGCCCCAGCCTTGACACCAAGTGGAAAAGGGAGCCCCAAAAGAGTCCAGTAAAAGCCGTGTTTGAGTTTCTAGCTTGGCAGCAGTTACTATAGCTACAGCAACGGCACCTTGCAGATTGGTTTCCATAAGAGCTTGGTTACTATTTAACATCTCCACCCACATTAGCCCTGATTAAGCGAATCAATAAGATAACAGGAGAGGCAGGTTTCCTCGCCCTGCCTCTCCGTGCTCCCTCTTGCCTTCACCTAGTTCCTTAGTGAAAGACGTTTTTATTTATTTATTTAGATTTCTTTTTATTCCTCTACTTCCTCTGGTTTTCACCCCAAGTCCCCATAGCAGTAGCCGGCGAGACATGGTCAATGTAAGCACCCAGCTAAGCGCTAAGATGGAGGCTCCATATGGTGAGTACAGCGTTTCCATCGCCCGCGCTGCCGCCCCGGCGTCGCTCGCGGGAAGCGGGGCTGGGAGCGGGCAGCAGCCCCCGGCCCCACGTC
>JAVJGG010000009.1:21616151-21656742 GCA_035590195.1 Aviceda cuculoides | reverse complement strand
CTGCCTGGCCCCCACTGGCTCAGGCACCTGCAAAGGCTGGGAGATAGAGGCAGAAAGAGGGTCCCCAATTGATATTTTTATATAGTATAAATACATATATATGTATTTTCTCTCTTTCACTCTGCTTGGCTCGAAGAAGAAGGCACGTGCCCGAGGGAGCAGAGCGGTCCGACCTGCTGGCGGAGGGGCTGCTGCAGGGTTGGCAGCAGAAGTGGAAGCAGTTTAGAGAGGAGGTGACGTGCTGCCCTTAGGACACGCAGCCAGCCCCAATGCAAAGTCTGCGGGCGGCCCATGGCACGGCCGGGCTGCGTGAGCAGGCACAGCGGGCGCCCGCCGGTGCTGCTGCTCTTGCCGAGGGCCGGGGCTGGGCTGGTGTTAATGCTGGGCAGGTTTCCCAGCAGGGACTATAGAGCCCGGACAAACGGCAGGCTGCAGTCTCTGCGGGGCAGAGCATCGGGCAGCATGCCACTGCTCGGGGCACCCCGGCCGCAGGGAGATGCCCGTGTTCCCTGCGTGGCACAGCAGGTACCAGCCTGGGGCAGCCCCGTGCCGCTGCTCTCTTTGGCTGTGGCAGATGCCAACCACCAACAAACACACGTGGGCACCCAGGGGACGGGTCCCCCTGCCTGGGCTGTCGTCAGCCCGATGTTACCCTTGGGATGGGTTCAGCTGTGCCCGTGCTGCAGCTTCCCTGCAAGGCAAGGAGACGGGGCTGGTTTGGTCCTATGTGATCTGGGAACCCCTGTCCCCCGGGCATGGCCAGGGTGCAGAGCGAGGCTCCGGCAGACGAGGTCTCACAGTTACAAAGTTTTCCATCGTGTCCTGTGGCTCTCCATCACACTCCGTGGCTCTCCATCACTTCCTCATAGCTCCCTCCATCACTCCCCTTTGGCTTTCCATCACACCACATGGCTCTCCATCACATCCCCTGCATCTCAATCAGGCTACCTTGCCTCTCTTCACTGTATTTTTCACGTCGTGCTTCTCTTCTCCTTTACCACACCCCAGCCACGAGCATGTCCAGCCCCACCAGCCCACACTCCAGCCGCTGCTCATGGCCTCGTTTTGGGTGGTGGCTTCTCCTGCTCCAGGCCTGCAGCCTCCTATGGGTGCCACCTCCAGCCCTAACCCACCCTCATGCTGGGCACCCACGCTGCAGTGAGGGCCCGTGACTCCTTGCGCCAGCCCCCAGCACTTCAGTGCTCTCCAGATCACTTTAATTTCGGCTCACATCGCCCCATGGTGAGCCATGGCCAGATGCGAGGCTCATTGGCGTTTCAGTGGGTCCATGGCCTATTGCAATGGAAACATGTAGGAATTGCACAGGATTTGCAATAGAGTCACTGGGCTGAGCTGGAAAAGGAAGGTGTAGTCAAGCAGTTACCAAATGCTGAGTTTTAGCCCCTTTTTATCAGGTTCCTCATTTGTATGTCCCAGGCCCACGGGAGCCGCGGCTCTGGAGAAGCTCCCTTCACCCATGCCTCTGAGCTGCAGCGGGACAGGGCCTCACATAAAGCTGAACTCAGAAAAAAGACGAGTTTTTGGTCTGTTCAGTGCAGGTTGTGGTTTTGCATCCAGCTGGCACTGCTCGGACAAATGTGCAAAGAGCCACACAATGAAGGCTGCTTGTGAGCACGTAAAACGAAGGCTTGATGCCTCTGAGATGTACAGAGGGTCGGATCCTGGAGCGAGGGCACCTCTACGAGCTGGCCCAGCAGAAGAAGGTGCTGAGCATCCTCCAGGCTGAAGTCCTGCATGGGTCTTAGCTGCTGGTGGGGAGACGGCTCCTGACCTACCGAGCTTGCAGGGACTGACTTCTGCCTCTTTTGGAGGAGAAGGGGAGGCTCAAGTGATGTTCCCATCAGCCTGGGAGACACAGCAGTGTGGGGTGGCTGGGTCTGGGTGTCCCCAAATCCAGGGTACCTGTGTCCTGCTGTGCCCCGGATGCGAAGCCAGCCTCATTTCTGCAGCGAGCAACAGACTTTGCCTGACAGATGCAATGCAAGGAGCCGAACAAGCTCTTTAACAACTTACGATTAAGTTATTCTGCCCACTTGCAGCTGGCTTTAATGTGAGCAGCCGCTTGCCAGCCCTGGCACATTGGTGACCTTTAACACAGGCAGGCTAATCTTTCTGCCATTAATTTTCTCCTGACTTTTTTTTTTTTTTTAATCCTAATTTTCTCCTAATTTTTCAGCCTGAGGGTCCAGGGCCAAGCCATGGGCTGAGCCGGGGCAGGCGCAGGCAGAGCTGAGTGCCACGGGGCGGCTGGGGAAGAAAGAATGGCTGCACATCCCACCTGCGGCTGCTCTCCCCATCTGCTCCCGTGGCCAAACAAAGGCGCGCTCCAGCCGGCACCCGCTGCCTGCCAGGCTGTCGTGGGGCCAGGCTGCCGAGCCTGGGGCCTTGTGAGGGGGAGAGAGGAAAATAGTAAGAATAAAAAAGCGAGATGGGCCTCCCAGACCTAAGTGAGAGGAAGCTCGAAGTGTTGGCAGAAGGAGGGGAGTCCTCATAAATAAAACGGGTGAAAAAGTTATCCAAATAGAGGCAAGGAAAGGTTGGCAAGGAGGGGGGACCCGGCAGTGCCTGGTTTCCTGGGGAGCCTGCAGTGCCACAGAGCTGGGGATGGGCTGGGATGGGTGGCAGGGTGGGCACAGCAGCCAGGATGCACCATGAGGCAGACAGCAAAGCGGTGGTCAAACCCTTCCCAGGGTCACCGGGAAGTTTATTCCCTTGAGAAGCGACGGGGGTGCCCCAGCCGTGGCCGCCAGGGCTGCTCTCGCAGCCAGCCAGCTCCCAGCCCTTGGCAGGACAGGCCACCCCAGCTGGCGTTGCACTGGCATTGCCGGGGCTCAGCCAGTGGATGCACACCGGGGTCCACCAGATAAGCCTTCAGCCCTGGAGGGGTCATACAGTTATTTTCAGTTTGCTTTGACAGATGGAAAGATTTTCTGTTTTTTCAGTCCTCGCCCCCCTCATCCATCTCAGGGGCTTCAGTATTTCAGCACCCAAGTGAAGTCAGGGATATATCCTAAGGGGGAAGCTGGGCACCGGCACCCAGCCTCAGGACAGCGAGCGGGTCTAGTCTGCCCTTTGCAGTGGTGGCATCAGTAAGAGTAGAGAGTGGGGCATCCCCCCCCTGCAGTTACTGCAACCCTCCCTATCCCACCCTGCCCCAAACTGCCACCAGCATTCCCCTAAACCATACCTTGGGGGGCACTTATTTCCCTCCCATCAGACCTGTGCCTTGTGTAAAGGACTTGGAGGATGCCCTGCCAGGTGGTGACAAAGGTGTCCCATCCCCAGCACCCTGTGTGGGTCCCTGGGCAAGAAGGTAATGATGCCGCAGCTCCCAGAGAGCTGTGGGGCTGGGGGCACATTCAGCATCCTCACCAGCACCCACTGAGGATGGGCTGTCAGCTGGAAAGGGCTCCTCCAGACACCCTGGTGCTAAATCCCTGGGGGAGGCTGCACATGGGAGTATGAGAGGATAGGGGATGGAGAGGGGGTGAGGAGACAGTGCTCTCCTGGGCAGCGAGGACGCAACGAGCCCCCAGCTCCAGCTTTATCCTCCCAATGAGACCGGGGTGGAATCCAGGCAATTGCCCTCAATCCCGGCACAGGCAGCACCACTCCTTTGTATTTTGGGAGCAACTCCTGGAGCCGGGGATCCCCAAGGCCAGCAGTTACAGCAGGGACCGGCGCATGATTGGGGCCAGCTCAGTAAAGCAGCTTTGGAAATTAGCTGAAAAATGTGAGACGTCAGAGCTGCTCAGGCGTTTTGGTCAGATGTGGTGAACAGTTTCAGCTGAAGAACATAAGAGGAGGCAGAGCCGAGCTTTTCCCTCTTGATTTCTCATGTCAGCTGCTATTTAATTCCTCTGTTTATTCCTTGTGCTCTGTGTCCCTGGCCTGGAGGCCATTAAGGACTGGTGGGTGTTAGGACACCCAGCACAGCCCCCTTCCCTGTCCCCGCTCCCGCCGTCCCCGCCAGCTGTTGTGGTGGCCGTAACACTGGGGCTGACAGGGTCAGCACTTACCAGGGCAAGAAACGGCTGAACAGGGTCTTGCTGCACCCAGGAATAAGCACTGGTATTTAGATGGGATGTAAAAGGGAAAATCACTGCTTTAGCTGCCTTGGCCCAATCCTGAGTGTTGTTTGCTGGTGCTTGGTGGAAGTTTCCTCGGGGAAGAGCTGGGGATGCTCCCTACATTGCAGGGGGCTGCAGGGACCCTGCTCGGTGTTGCAGGGTGGCTGCGCTTACCCGCAGGGCTGCGACTTCCACCACGCCAGGGCAACCACCTCACGCCAGCCGCTTATTGGGCCAGCAGCATGCCCTCGTCTTTGGCTTTGCTTGAAAACTTGATGGTATTTTTATAAGGGGGAGTGAGCAAAGAGGGCTGCTATCAGTGGGCAATGAGCTCCAGCTCTGGAAGGTGAGCAGCATGAGGCTGGGGAAGGTTTGAAAAGTGTCTGAGAACTATCTTGAACTCGACAGGGCAGGTGTAGGTCTGCTAGTCGGACATGCTCAGTTAGTCTTCTGCTGACATTTCTTAAATGGCATTAAAAAATGGTGTTTATTTAAAGGGAGTGCAAAGGGGTGGTGAGTGATGGTGGTCCCACAAACAGCAAGGTCTGGGTGATTTCCTTTTAAATACAGCAATATGCACAGTGGGACCAGGGCCAGCAGCAGAGGATGGGGCAGCGCACAGGGCAGAGCCAAGGGGTATGTTGAGCAGAGGGGATGCCTGAAAGTGTCTCTGATGGTGGGCTCAGGGTTAGAACAGGGCAAAGACTGCAAAAAAATGTCCATGACTATTTGTGTTCAGGCTCTTTGTCTGTTTGCTTTCCTCAAATATCAAGCAAACAAGGTTCCTGGCAGAAATGTTTGTGGAAACAGCAAATGTTGCAGAACTTTCACAGAAGGCAAATTTCAAGGTAGTGGCTCTATCATGAAGCCAGGGCTGATGGCTCTGTTCGCCTGCACTGGCAGAGGCACCACATTCCTACCAGGGCCTCTGAGCAAAGTTGGGTCCCAGAAGCAATTACTCCCAGGAATGGCTCCTGTTCAAGCTTCAGCCTGAGCTTCAACAGAAATTACCCATCAAATCCCTTCAGGAAATAGATGCCTTGAAAAATAATGGTGGGCTCTGGATGATGCACCAAAGGTGCAAGAGGAGCAGCTCCATGCAGAGCAAGTGGCTGTGGAAAGGCACCAGCAGTCAAGGAGCAGACAGACCCTGGCTCCAAAAGCTGAAGGGTCTGAGGGGCTGGACCAGACTTTCTATCTCAAAATGCTGCAGCCACTGGAGGGACTCCAGCTGCATCCCCATGGTACCAGGAGCCCAAAGCCAAGGGGCAGATGGGGACTATCACCGTGGGCTCAAGCCCTCTCAGCCCCCAGCACCAAGGTGTCCCTGTGGGCCCAGCTGGTGCTGGCATCTCCTGTTGGGAAGAGGACTGGAGGTGGAGAACGGGTGATAGCGTGTGCCTCCTGCCATGGGTCACCACACGTGGGCCATCTCTTCTGCAATGATGGTCTGGGAGACCTGACACCTTCTTCCTCCCTGGACATCCATGCTGGTTTGACACCCCGATTTTCATTGCAGCCCTAGAGACCTCTGACTTTGCTCAGCCCACCCCAGGCTGCCGAGGGCAGCACCTTCCCCATGGCTTTGCCCATCCACCCTGAAACTCATCCGTCAGGGTGGGTGGCTCAGCTCCTGCCATCAAGTGCGGGGCACCCAAACCCACCAGAGTGGGACCAGTGGGCACCTTTCACCTGTCTCTGAACCAGAAACCTGTCCCAGCCATGGGTGTGTGCAAGATTTTATAGGTGATAACCCCTGGGAAAGTGGGAAACGTAAGGAGGGCTGTACAGTCAGCTTCCTGGCATGGCCCAACGCTCTGGTTAGGAGAGCCAATGTCAACAGATAGACCTGAAGGAAGGAGCAAACCAAATATATGGGCACTTCTCAGAACAAGAGCTGTAAAACCTGCACAAACCTGAACAAGTGCCACAACACTCTTTTATACGGTCAGAATCAATAGTCGAGCCCACTCAACGTGTTTGCTGACACATAAATGACAGCCACCGTGCCGCGTTTATGGCCCAGTGCTGTTCACAGAGGCTGCAGAGCTCGGCTCCTCCTGTCCCCCTCAGCCACTTCTCTCCCGCTCCGCTCCCATGGGAGGCTCATCCTTTCGCCACATGGTCCCCAAAGCCTTGATGACCCATGATAAGAAGCTGCTGCTGCTCCCCTCCAGCGTGCCAGCCTGCCCTGGTTTCCAGCCGGCTGAGCAAGTCCTGCATCCCACTCCATCATCAGGATGGCGGGGTCTACCCCGCTGCCCCGGTGAAAAGCAGCAGCTCAGCCTGGGAAGAGGATTCACTGGTGCTAAGGTCACCCAAGGAAATTTGGCCATGGGCTGTGAGGCTGGGCAGGGTGTCACATTAATGGATAGGGCAACACTGCGGGGCTCAGCAGAAGGCATAAAATAACCACCCCATGGAAAAAAGCCCTGCCCATGCTGCAGGTCCCCATCCAGCAAGCTGCGTGGCCTCTCGCTTGCAGCCACCACGGCCCGTGAGCAGGAGCAGGTCCTGCCCCAGGGACAGGCAAGCTCAGCTAGGTCGAGGTGCCCCGGCAGGGAGGAGCGAAGGCACCGATGGGTGCCCGAGGGAACCAGCCCATGCAGAGAGCAGGCAAAGGCAGCACCGGGAAATGAAGGGTGGAACAAGGAGGCAGGAGAGGCAAGGGGACAAACAACCAGGCTTCAGATCCACAGCTCTAGCTGCTCCCTGGCCTGGAGTCTGCCGCCTTCAAGGACTAAATGGCGGTGGACACCCTGGTGGAAGCAGAGCTGGGTGCTGCCTGCAGCTCCATCCATAGGTGTCTGCCTGGGGACTGCCACCGTCCAGGAGAAATCTTTGTTGACCTGGGTGTGTTTCCCTGTTACAGGTGTTAAAACCAGTGTGGAAAGAGAGGGGTGAAGGGAGGTGTCATGGGGTTATGCACAGTTCAGACCTGGCCCTGCCCTTGATGCTGCTCCCTGCTGCACGCAGGCATGCTGGGCATCTGCCCCTGTCGCCAGCGCACCCCTTCCCTGGGCACAGAGACAAGGGTCATTCCCCACCCCTGATCCATCAGGAGCCTTCTGAAAGATGCTGGTTGTCCAAATTAATCTGAATGCACCCCAGGCAGCCCTGGGTGGGAGTGGAGGCTCACAGAGACGGGACGGTAATGGTTTAGGAACATCAGACTCACGCCTTCAAGATGGTGCTCAGGGGCCAACATCTCTGGAGTGCAGGAGCTAGCTCTCTCCTCCTTGGCACAGTGAGCTGAAAGGCGGGCTCTGCGGGAGGAAAGCCATCCGAGGAGGAAGGAAAGTACAGGAAAATGGGTGTTTCAGAAGGGCTTGGCCCTGCGTTGGTTCCTCCAGGTGTGGAGGCTGGCAAGGCCATGCTCGCTCCCGGCTCTGGCCGGGGCCACGGCCAGGCAGCACAGGGCTGCATTGCGAGGATGGCCAGTTCTCCCTTTCAGCATTCAATCCATTGCTCAGTGCCTGTGAAAACACAGTGAAGTGCCACTCTAATCCCTCACCTAATTTTCCTCTTCCGGGCTAAACAGGGCCACGCATGCCAGCACACACTCCCTGCAGAGGAGAAAAATCTCAGTGCTCAGCAGCCTCTGTGGTCCCCTTTGGACTGGGGCCAAACGAGTCAACATGAGTGTCACAGCAGCTTCATCTCCAGAAAAAAAAAAAAGAGAGCGCAGTGCTGCGGTGGCAGAGAGGGGCTTCTTGTAGTCTGGCAGTTGGAAAATCCCTTTTCTTCCTGCTGGGCTTGCCTTGGCCCAGCTGCATTGCAAGGCACTAGCTGAAATCTCAAGCTGCCTGGGACACGGAGGCTCCTGGATTCCCAATCGACAGCACAAACATGCACAATTGATTAAGAAATCTCAGCCCTGAGAGTTTTCCAGTTTCCTCTGGAGAGGACAGGGAAAGGAGGGCGCCAGCGCAGAGCAGGCAGGCACCCGGAGAGCTGTGGGAGAGCTCCGGCAGTGATGCCCCTGGGGCGGTTCGAACCACTGGAGCTGCTCTCTGGGGTCTGCAGGACACAAAGCTCAGGGCTGCCCAAAGATGGGGAGCACCATGTGCGCAGCTCCCTGCCTGCTCCCTTGCTTCTCCCTGGATTGTTCCAGCCCTGCACGTTGTAATGGCGGCCAGGAGGGGAGACAAAGGTTGTTTCTAAAGGATACGGTGTTCTGGGTATTTATATAGAAACATTTTAAAGCAAAAGTGGCCAGTCTCTCCCCGGAGGGGGGGTCAGACCTGCTCCTGCTGTTAAACGCACCCAGGGACATTTTCTGGAGCAGCCTCTAGAGCTGCATGTGCGATCAGGCACCCCCTGCCCTGCAGAAACGCAGCGGCAGGCCAGAGGCCAGGGTGAGGGCACCTCAGAAAGGTGGCCCAGAAAGCAGCGGGCATTGCTGCAGGCACTGACAGTGGGGCTCAAACCCAGAGCCACCTTATAATTCCCCTCCGGGTAGTGGCCAGAACCCTTTAAAACCTGCGGCTCTGCGGCAAAAACTCCTGCTCCCCATCAAATCTCATTGTGACCAGCATTAAGGGATTAGCCGGTCCCTGCCACCATACCGCAGCCAGATCCCGGGCATGGCTCCTGCCCCACAGCCCGTGGGGGGCTGGCCAGCTGGATGGCCCCATCGAAGGGCAAGACTCCCCTAGCTCTGCTCGGAAAGCTGAGCGCCCCTGGAAGATGAATGGCAGCAGATACGACCTGCTCCAGGAAACACCAGGTACTCCCCGTGCTCCCCCGGCACTCGCAGCAGGGAGAGAAGTAGCTGCGTAGCCAGCGCTGCGGAGGTTATGTGAATGAAGGGCATTGGCAATCCCCAGGGTCTCCAGTGGGGTTTCGGAGCAGCTGAAATATACTCATCCCCCACGTACATACTGCTGGTCCCCATTTGAGGGGACGCCCACATCTCTGGTTTCTGTTTTGCTTTGTGCAGAACAAACATGCCAGGTTTGTGGGTGGCAATAGCTGATGTCCCCCAGCTCGGTTCTGGGGCTCTTGAGAGAGATACCCCAATGTGGGCAGCGTGGTGGAGTGGGTGCTGTGACTCCTGGGGGAAGAGTTGGTGGAGCCAGGCTGGTGTCCCACACACGCCCCAATGACTGCCCACACCATTTGGGAAATGAATGCCCAGTTCTTACTGTCTGGCATTACTGCCCTGTGCTGCAGCCTCGGCAAGCCCGGGGACGGATCCTGCCAGCTTGCAGCACAACCTCTGGTCCTGCCATTTGCTGCCTGCTCCTTAGCCAAAGAGGTCTGCAGCGGGACTTACCCAGCCCTCATGATGAAAGCTTAAAAGCAACTGAGAGAAAAACAGTTTCAATGCAAACCTTACCAGCTGCACAGAGCTCTTACTAGAAAGGTTTTTTGGGTCCCCCTCCATGGCCCCCTCCAGCGCACGTCCCCCACCAGGCAGCTCTGTGCTCAGCCCCTCAGCCCCAGCACCCACGGGGACCCCAGCGCGGAGGAGGCTGGCTGGGCTCAGGGTGCTGTGAAGGGGTCCGCAGGCACTCAGACATGTTTGGTGCATCCCGAGCCCCGGACCGCTGTGCCTCGCAGACCCTCATCCACAAAACACCCCGACAGCCCCTGCTCAACCCCAGGGGACAGCAAAAATCCTGGGGGCTCCTCTTGCTTGAGCAATTCCCCCCCAGGCACGGCTTGCGCTGGCGGTGGGGTTCGTGCCTCCTGGCACAGCCTGCACCCTGAGCCACCCTCCTGCAGGACAAGCTCCCCAGGCCAGAGCTGCATGGGGACCCACGTGCTGGGAACTGCTCCCAGCAAATACCTGTGCTCTTTATCAGCTGGCGATTGATTTAGAAGAGTTCATGGCTTCGGCGTCCCATGATACGTTTACTAGAAAAGGTTCATTTCCTCAAATGATGTAGTTTATGGTCATAATATATTTTAATTTCTTTATGATCCAAGAGGCCAATGACACTGGGCCTTGCAGGAGTGTAAAGGGACAAATAATAGTGTTATCCTGTCTTGGAGACACAGGTCGAATACTCAGAGGCTAATTAGCAGTGTGCCATGTTGTTTGTTAGCTAGGAGCCAGGCAGTTGGCACTGCAGAGTCCTGGGCATGGGTTTATGAGACTGTGGAGACATGTGATCCCCTCCCTTTGCTGTCCCCCACACAACAATCTTTGCATGTAGAATGCTCCAACGTGCCTGTACCTTGCTTTCTGCTGTGTTTTTTTGTTTCTGTGGCAGTAGACAGGATGGCTGTGTTGCATAGGAGAGTGCCATGGTGGCCACGGGCTGCAGGGGCTTGAAGCTGCTGTGGAGGTGGAGCTCCTGGGGACTGTTTTGCTCCCACTGGTGCTTGCTGTGCTCTGGCGATTGAGAACACTGGGGACAAGACAGGCTATTCAGGCACTCTGCACACCTTGTGGAGAAAAAGCACTTTGCACTAACTTGTTTCCTTCTGACCCCAGAAAGCAGAATCTCTCAAATTTTAACCTACCAACCTCCCCCCCTTTTTTTTTTCTTATTTTTTTCCATGCCCAGCCTACCTTTCCCAGTTCAGACCTGACCGGGGCTCCCACCTATGGCAGCCTTCCCCCTTCCTTGTGCTGCCTCCCATCAAACACACATGTGGCCCTGCGCTGAGATGCTCCCCCAAAGTTCAGCTCCCCAGCTGGGGCTGCCTTTGCCAGGCAGCCCAGGGCAGGAGGAGGGCAGCTGGAGCAGCCCATGTCTGTCGGATTCAGGAAGATGCTTTTTGCCCTTGAGGAGCCCTTGACTTGCCCTCCTCTGGGGGCACCGGCTCAGACCGTCCCCCCATCACCGTCGCCCTGCTGCAGCTCTCCCTCCATGCCCCCAGCAGGTTTGCAGTCTTTTGCCTTAACTTCTAGAGAGGGCCAATCCCAAGAACCTCAGCAGCGACTGGAGGACACTTCCAGGCATGGCTTGGTGATGTACCCACCTTCACAAAAAAAGATAAAAGAAATTAAAAAAAAAGTAAAACTTGCTTTGTAACCTTTGTTGATTTTGGCTGTTCTCCTCCTCCACCTATTGCTCCACCAGCTGGAACAATCCAGGGCTGTTTCACGTGTGTATAATGAATGTATAAAGTCAATGAAACCTAAAAGCCCTGCTAACAGCTGGCAGGGGTGAAGGGAGAGACTCCCTTGCCTGCCAGACTGCGAGCTCAGTAGGGATCTTTTTCCTGGGAAGCTGCAAGATTACTTCAGTTCCAAAGGGATCACTTCCAGCTGCTAAACAAGTTCTCTCCAGGTCCAGATGTGGGCTGCTGAGATCCCTGCCATACTAAGCACGTGAGCTGGCGAGGCATGGAAAGCAATAGGTGCTCGTTGCTGGCAGCAAACCCTCACCAGCACTGCTGCTTCCCCGTGGCTTCTGCTCCCCCATTTAAATGGGGCTTAAACCGCTGGATTCAAGCTGAGCATCTGCCAGCGTAAACAGTGAATTGCGAACAGCATGTGGCAAAGTCAGATCTTTTCTGGATTTCCTCCCAAATAGGCAGGAGTGTGTTTTGTTTTGCTGGAAAGTGTCTGGGTCTCCGTCGGGTTGGGGTTTGGATGGAGTGCAATGCACGCAGTGTAGGGGTTTAGGTGGGGCAAGTGGGATCAGTGGTGGGAGCTGTAGCTTGGGCCAAGTTGCAGCCTGTGGTGTAATGGAAGAAGATGAATCTAACAGTTCCCCTTCCTCGCTTGGTCTTGGGCTCATTGCATGATTTTGCTTAAAACATAGCAGCCAGATTTCCAGAGTAGTGCCAGCTTGCGGGTCCCAGAGGACAGATGTTGTTTTCGAGGGCTGCAATGCAGGCAGAGTGATTGCAAATACACACCAGCAAATGCACAGGCATTTTTGAGCACAGCTGCCCTTCTGAGAACAGCTCAAACTTATGGAACTTGCAAAACAACAGCTCCCAAGAGTGCTAATAATTACTTCCTCAAGTGTTCAGAGCCTTTGTTAGGCAGGATAATAAACTCCTTTCTGGTCCTGAGATGAAAGGCACGCACAGTTTTATCACTAGAGCACTATATGCTGAAATGGTCTGTCTGTCCCCCTGTTTGCAGTTCTTTCCCTACTGCTTTTGCATAGCAGCTATTTGGTTTGGTTCCAATAGTTGCCTCCAGCTCCTACATCCATCCCAGCTTTGGCTGAAATGCACCTGTTGCTTTTGGAGAGAAGTTCAAGCAGAGTCTGCCACCTCCTTTGAAGTGTCTCTTCCCCACGTCCAAAAACTGCCTCAATTCTCCATACGGTGATTTTATGGCCTGGGGGCCTGGACAGTTCTGGTTGGTTTGGCCACTTTTTGATAACTTTGGCATTGGTGAGAAATAGCCCAAGGTTGCAGTGAAGCTGCCTCTGTCACCCTTAGCTCTGCTGGGGAGCCCAGGGTGCCACAGCATGTCACAGGCTCACCAGTGACAGCGTTTCTGCGGTCTGCTCAGGCATTGCCTCTCCTAGGCATCACCCCCAGCTCCAAACAGCATCTCTCCCAACCACAGTTGCTTCAGTGCTGGGGAAAATAAATCACCAAGAGCAATTTGTTGTTGAATAGGATGATAAAATGCCCGCATCTTCCCCCGGGCACAGGTCTAACACATGGCTGTGGTCACCTCCTGCCTCTCGGGGCTGGATCTTTCTGATCCACTCCCCTGGACAGAGGTGGTGGATCTTTCTGGTTCAACTCCACAAAGTGTTTTGCCGGGGCAGACGTGCTGTGTGTGGCTGGCAAGGGGCAAACAGACCCTAAACAACTTCTGCTGAAGCGTTGGTTTTCCTGGAGACTTCTTGCTGCTGCTGGGGATATTCTGGGGACAGACATGGGAGCTGACCCCTGTCTGTGTGTCTGTCTAATCATTGCTGGGAGCAGAGGCAAAGATCCACCGTTTGAACCAGGGGTTTGTTTCAGCTGCACTGACCTGCAGCCCCCCAGCCCCTGCCAATTTCCTTGGAGCTGCTTATGAACACACTGACAACTCCGCTCCAGAGTCACGGCATGCTGAGGCGGAAGGCAGAGGGGTTCGACAGTGTGGCCTAAATATCCCTGTTTACAAAAAGTCTGACAAAACACAAGCCCTTGGCTTTATCTTCCCCATTTGGAAATAGCCACAGAGCAAATATACTTAAGGTATGAAGGGAGGGGGATTTGTATTGACTTTAGAAAAAGCTATTCTTTAAAAAACAGGAAAAAAAGTTCATACTCGAGCTGTGCAGACTGGCTGCTAGACCCAGAAGTCTTGCGCAGAGGCTTAAAGCCTGCCTGCTAATCTGTAGCAGTTCTGTGTGAGCAAGTCATGCAGTAAACTGCTCTCTGTTAATTTTTTAATGCAGAATAAACAGGTCAAGAAATGATTAGCATGAGAATAAGTTGAGCTTAATTGGGAGAATCAGAAAAGATGAGAGGGAAGAGGCAAATTGGAGTTATCAGTTAACCATACAGAGTGGCTCTGTCTTCACGAGCTCATGTTTTCTCTTGTTTTCCATCCCCTCTCAAGCTGCCTTTTTTTCCCCCTTCCCTAATTTAAATGATGAGCTAAAATTGCTGGTATAAGCACAATGGAAGCCCTTGTTTCTCCTTCTCGTTTTCTATCTGCGATGGCCGCCCAAATGAATTGCAGGTGATAAGGCTCCTACCTGGTTATTACCGATGCTCCTTCCCATTCCGCGTGGAGAAAGGGAGCTGCTGATGTTAAGGTTGAAATGTGCAAAATCCGCTTTGTGCAAGTATGAGCACTCTGCTCTGGTGCAAAAGTTTTGGCTTGATCCTGGCAGATCCGGAGACTGAGTGGAGGCATCCGTGGGCAAGGGGAAGAGCAGCCCTCAGGACTGCTTGGACTGGAGTTTGGTCAGTGGTCGGAGATCTATATTCTCAGATAGGCAGGACTTTGTCCACAAACTGGAATTTGAAATTTCAAAGGGGAAAAAAAAAAAAAGGCAGAAGGGACCTTTGCATATGCGGAGATGACTACGCTGGCGATGTTCCCCTGGGACTTTTGTTCTTGTAACTCGGCTTCATGTTTCCCCAACAGCTAGCTTGGCAAAACAGTGCTGGGCTGAGCAGGGGGTCTGACCTTGTTCAGGGCTTTCCTGCTCTGGAGAGGTTTCAGAGCTGAGCCCACCTCCACTTCACTTGCATGCCAAGGAAAAGCTACTCCAGTCCCACAGTAGCCTTGGAGCTGTGAGTGACATGGCAGGAGTGAGCTGGAGTCAGGGCTGCAAGGGGCAGCAGTGGCATCGCTGATGCAAGATGAGGTTGCTCCTGCTGGCTCTGGGCACTGGCATTTCTGCTGGGGATTTCCTGAGAGTGCAGAGTTGTAAGAGGGAAAAGCAATGAGCAGGAGGGCCCCAGGCTCCCAGCCACAGTCTGACCATTATCCATGCTCAGAAAGTCCACAGGTGACCCCAAACTAGGGGTTTTGGCCGATACACTTCAGGGCAAGGCTGCCGTCCCACGGCAGGCTGGAGAAAGGGGCCAACAGGAACCGCAGGAGTATAACCCACGCAGAGGGCATCGAGAGGACGGGGCCAGGCTCCTCACAGCGTGCATGGCAGGAGGAGGTGAATAGGCATAAAAATTGGAGAGAGTTTCAGACAGTGTCTAAGACCACAAGGACAGTCAAGCACCAGTTGCCTAGAGAGGTTGCGCAGTCTCCATCCTTGGAGGTGTTCAAGACCCGACAGGGCTTTATAGCCCTGAGCAACCCACACTGCTCTCACAGCTGGCCCTGCTTCCAGCAGGAGGTTGGAGTAGAGACCCCAAGGTCTCTTCCAACCTCAGTCATCCTTTGATCCTACAAAACCCTGTTCAACCCACTTGATGTGAAGAGCTAGCAAGCACGGTAGCTGATAGCATCCTTATCATAAATGCTGTATTAAATAGTCTATTCCTGATCCTTATTTACTGAGAAGCATGGATCTTATTTTCAGGGAATCCCCTTTTGCTTTGGATTAATGTGCCAGTCAGGGATATATAGATAAGGCAAAATTAGTGTCATGATGTGCCAGTGCGGGAAAGGATTTACTGCTCAACACATAAAAATTAATTGCTTGGTGCAGAACACTTCATGCCCTGGAGCTGTCATGGTCTCCTTTGCAGCCACCTCCTGGTGTAGGAAACAGTGGGTGAAGGGCACAGAAAATGGGGACAGGAGGAGAGAGGACAGGGCCTGAAAGATGAACTTCCCCTGAGCATCTGGTCTGGGAACAGCCTTTGCCTAACAGTGGGGGTTTGCCAGCTTTGAGTTGTCTCTCTCTGGAATAAAAATTACAAAACATCTTCCATAGGACAGAAGTGTTTGAATCAGCCCCACAACCAGCTAGCTGCTGACTCGAACATCTCCAACCTAAAGCAGCTGCAGGGGTGCTGTTAGCTAGTACAGGCCATGACTAGATTGGGAAGCTGTCTCAAAACCCACCATGCAGGGACATCGAGGGGAGACAAGGGCTCCCCAGGCAGAACACCCCCAGGGAGACATCTGTCTCCCGCAGCAGACCATGCCCAGGGAGCAGCCACCGATTGCCATCACGAGCCCATCGCTGGGGCAAAGGAAGTGCAGGGTGTCCTTGGCTGGTTTGGTCCTCTACCTCCACACTGAACCGAGGGATTTGGGAGGGAACACCAGTACTGAGAAAATGACAGTCAACACGACCCCAGGGCGGAAAGCACCATGTCCCATCGACAGTCCCAGCCTCATGAGCCACCTAATACTCTCCAAACTTCCCCACTCCTTATCTGCTGCTTTCCCGCACATGCTGCCTCTCCAATGTCTATTCCTGGCCCTCCTAATCCTTCCTGCCCGGGGAGCAAATGGCCTTTGCAGCCTTCCTTGCTCAGCAGGCTATTTAAGCAAAAGGTTTGTTTTGCTGAGCAGAGCAAAATGGGCCATGCTTTTACGATATTTTACTAGACGCTGAGGCAAATCCTGCACATATTTGACCTAGTGTCTGTAGCATTTATCTAATCACAGGGATCACCGTGGCTCGGCCAGGACTGGGCCGGAGGTCCCTGGGACGAGGCCACGGAGGGGGCTATGCTCTGCTCTACCTTAGCATCCCCATCCCAGTGTCCACATAGTAAAACCAATTTTTGGCTCAGGACTGTTCCTGCTGAAGGGAAGAGCCACTGGCACATGAGTGCAGAGAGCTCTGGCCTCTCTCTTGGGAGCACAGACGGGATGAGTTTTTTCCCTGCAGCAAAGGAAGGAAAGTTATCACCAGTCCCAAGTGAGAAAGCAGGGGCTCTCCCCTGTGCTCAGCTTCACTCCTGCAGACCTGTAGCCTTAGGGTAGAAGAGCTGGTTGGAAGTGCTACATAGGTCATAGTTTTGGGGGGCAAGGGCTGCTTGAACAATCCCTTGTGCTCCTAAAATGTGAATAGCAAATCATCGCTAGCATCACTGCCCAAAGGCACGTGCTGCTGTGGAGCCAGAGACCTTGGTGTCGCGTTGTGGTAGTGATGCCACCATGGCCAGGGCAGCTCGGGGTGCCAGCGGGGCCGGGGCTGCATTGGGGTGCCTGGGAAGCACAAATACAAGCCAGCTGGGAGCCCGAATTAGCAGCGTGTGGACTCGGTCACCCGCTGCTGGTTGCGAAATCAGGGGGAATTTTTCAACGCAGAATGAGCTGATACTGAACCATTAACTGCTGGTTCTCCTGTGCCATTCAGCTGATGACATTCACCAATCAATTAAATTGCCACTCATTGATCTTGCAATTACACTGAAAAGTCTCTGTCCTGTCTAAAGCAGAGGAGTGACATGCCCAGGGTCAGCTGTGGAGGAGAGCACAGGCAGCTCTGCCACTTGCGCCGGTCCCCCCTGCCCAGTACCAGCAGGGTCGGACCCCAGGACTGGGCGAGGTGGCAGAACCACCGCCAGTGCTGGCAGCGGAGAGCTGGCAGTGGCTGCATTTGCAGAAGGAAAAATCCCGCTGCAGCATAAACCTCTGCTGCATTGTAAAATGCCTAATGAAAATTTTAAGACGTGTCAGTCAAAACAGAGGCCCGGGGGTATCTGGCCCAGGGTGGCTCCTGTGGTGGGACAGGAGCAGCCCCAGCAATGCCCAGGGCACCCATGCCACCCTCTGGCCCTGCTCACAGTTTGGGCACAGCTGCAGGGTGGGATCTGTTTATAGGGCATCCAACCCCTGTAAAACTCAGTTTATAGGGAAGTAAAAGCAGTCGTACGTCGTTACTTTGCATAGCAACGTGTAAATTGTCAGGGAGGCACTGACCTTCTCTGTCAGGGAGGGAGAAATACGAAAAGGTGTGGGAGGGATGGAGGCAGTGAGAGAAGGGAAAATCAGGGGGAGAAGGCAAACAACTGTGGAGAGGGGAAGGCAATGACTGAAGTGAAGAGCAACCTTGTTCTCCCGGCGGGGATTTTTCCAAGTTTTCCACCCCAGGTACGATTAGGACCAATGCCGGCAGCTCAGTATCAAGGTCAATAGCCCGGGAAGGTGTTCCCTGGGCGGCCAGTGCCTGCTCCCGCGGTCCTGCCTGCGTCTGGGAGCTGGGATTGGCAAAGCACCTCGAGATTCAATAACAGTCAACAAGAATCACTGCGGCTCCACCAAAAAAAAAAAAAAAGCTTAGCAGCGATCCTCAGTGGGCGAGATGATTAAAGATTAACCCCCTGCCTCCTGCCTCCACCCCTCTGGGCAGTATAGGCCTTGAGGCTCAGCAAATCCTTTCAGAGAAATATTTGAAATAAAAGACAACAGACAGGGGACGCAGCGAAGGCAGAGGGAGACAGAAGGGCCAATAGCCTCGGACAAGGGAATCGGTACAATCTGGCCCGTGTTTGCTGATGATAATGCGCCTTTCCAAAGCCCTAATAGACATGGAGATGGCAGATTATAGCGCAGTGCTAGACCCGGCGTATACCACTCTGGAGTTTGAGAACATGCAGGTGCTGGCTATGGGCAACGGTAAGTCCCCTCCATCTTCTCCCCTCCGCAGCGGCGGGACAAGCCAGGGGCTGCAGGAGGACAAGTCCCCAGGGCAGCCGCTGAAATGCTCCTGGGGTGGGCTGGGGCATGGCGGGGGTGTCAGCTGTGGGGCTCCCAGCAGCTCACAGCGGGGTTTTTGCTTCCCCCGGGGAGAAATTGAGGTGGCGGGGCAATGCTGTGCTCAGTGCAGGTGGGATGGTGCCCTGCAGCCAAGACGCCTTGGGGACGGGCACACGCCAGGAGCTGGGTGCAATGAGAGGTCCCCACCAGACATTCAGCCCAGGGACCGGGACTGGGGCTGAATGCAGGGGGGGTCTCACCTTCCTCAGACTCCAGCCAAGAGAAAAGACCAGCCAAAAGTTTCCGAGTGAAATGCTGCTGGTGGCTCACCAGGCAGATGACTGACCCTGTGGCTCCAGAGCAGAGACCCAGTCCCACCCAGCAGCAGCTGGAGCTAGGTTTTCCCAGAGCAGAAAGCCATTTAGCACCTGTCAAGGGCAGAAATCGCTGCAAAAGCAATTCAGGCATTGCCCCAACAGCTGCACTGAGGCCACAGCTCTTCCCTGTGCAGCGCCGGGGTGTGGGGTGGCATCCCCTGCCCTGCGAGTGCTGCGGGGCCAGGAGGCTCAGCTCCCGGGAAGAGGGGCAAGGGGACTTGGCAAGGATAGACGAGCATTCCCATCCCCTCAGGAGGGTAGGATCACACTTAACCCACTAGGATTTGCAACACTGGCCCACCCATTTGGGGACGAAGGAGTCCCAGTGATTAAATGCTCAGAGATAACAGGAGATTCCTCTCCAAGTCCCCCCTAAAGTCTCTCTAAATACGAGGTTAATGACTAAACGAAACACACCACAGAAAATGACCCCCTGAGCCCTTTCCTCCCGCCTGCTGCGTCACCGAGGCTGCCGGGGCACCCCTGTCCCAGGAGGGCTGTGCCAGTGGCACGGGCTCTCCCCTCACAGCCCGTGCGGGTCTTCTCTTCCCCAGGTTATGGCTCTGCTCCGTCAAAGACATGACACTGCAGTGCCGAAGTGGCTCTGCTGTGCAATAACCCTCTGCCACCCTGGGTCTCAGCCCCTTCTCTGCTCCCGGGGACTAGTCCTACCCACCCAGGGGTCTCAGGGCCAAGAGCAGCCCCCTTCAGCAATGCCAATGCCCACCTGGACCCTCTGGGACAATTCTAGGTCTTGCTCCCTCTCCGTGCCCCTCTCGCACCCAGCACACAGAAGCTCCTGCATGGGGGGCTGTGATTCACCCCCCCTGGACCGAGGGCTTCACAGGGCAGAGGGACACAATAATTTTATATGATGAGATCATGAGCAATATGAAATACGCCCTGGGGTGGATGAGTCACCTGGGTCAGGCGGCACCAGCACCTCTCCTCCTCCTCCTCCACCCAGCTCCAGACCAGGGGCAGGTCTTGCCTCCAGGGCTGCTTTGGCACTCCAGCAACTACCCGCACCTCTGCCCGCAAAACCTCTGCCTCCCTTTCTGGCAGAGGGCTGAAGGAGAGCTCAGCCCCTGCCCTGCACAACTCTGCAGCTCCAGCCCAGATGTGGCTGCTCAGCAATGACCAAGTTTGGCACTGTCACAGACCAAACGCATCCTGTGTTCAGACAGGCTTGGGGACTTCTCGAGGTCCTAACACAAGCCTCAACTGCGAGGTCTCAAACTTAAAGTCAGGTTTTTTCTTTCCTCCATTTACCTTGACTCCAAAACAATCCAATTAAACCCACTTCACTGCAGCAGCCAGAAGCCCACGTTTCTGGCACTACAAAATAAACTTAATTGGAAAATTATCCATTAGGCAATAATTTCATTGTCGGTTGGCTATTAGACTAAGATGTTGTAATTTCTTTGATAATGGTGCCAGTTTTTCCTGTTCTATGTTCATCTGATTACAGCATGATATACTGCTAAAAAGATTTATCTGGGCTGTCACAGATACACAAGTAACATGATTACAGGCAGATCAGCTCTTCCTCTCTTGTGTAAGTCCTATGTGTAGCTGAAACTGGAAATCTAACTTTCCTTCCGGAATGACCTTCACCCAGCCAAGCCCTCAGGATGCTTTGGGAAGAAGGATGCTTTCAGAGGCAAGCTGCTTACAGGGACAAAAGACAGCCAGAATGGTCTTGGGAGGAGCTCAGGGCTTTGGGATCGGAGAGGGGAGCTTATCACAGGCAGTGCTGCACGCATGGAAATGCGGCTGTGCGACAGGGTGTGCCAGGCAGGAACGGAGAGGCAGCAAACTGTCTCAGAAAGAAGTATAGGTGGGACACAAGGAATTAGAAAGACAGAAAGCAGGCAGGGAAATGAAAGGTGCTGCCAGAGCCAGGGAAGGGTCTGGCTCAAGATCCCCCATGCTAGCTGACTGCTGGAGCCACACCAGTTGCTCCTGCCAAGGGATGGCACAAGCAGGCTGCCCAGCACCTGCTGCAATACCCCTTTCTCTGCAAAATAAATACTAAAATTGTAGCCCTGCTCCAGGCAGCATTGCCTTGACCTCCCCCAACACCCATGCTCCAGGTGCTAAGGGAGCCCTCCTGGGATCAGCCTTTTTATTGCACCCAGCCCCCTTTCTGCTGGGTGCCAAGTGGGAGCAGCTGTAGCCCTCCTGGGGTGAGCATTAACTGCGTCCCTGCCAAAGCCAGAGACCAGGGACCAATAGACTCAAGTATTAAAATCCCAGCAGGTTTCTATGGCTTTGTAGATCCTGGGTATCATTTGCAACTGGGATTTCCACTGAGGCAGGGGAATGTGCTGGTGCTGATACGGAAAAATGTACATGGGAGGGGACAATTAGATCAACTGAATTAAGGGCTGATCCCTTCAGCCTTGAGGTTTGTTTGGCTTGCTGGAGGGGTTTTAGTGTAGGGTTTCAGGCCTTTCAGATGTCCTTTCCTACAGAGGCTGCTGCAATTCCCCATCCTCCCAAAAGAGCCCTGCAAGTGCCAGCCCCCCTCACTCTGTAAGGACTGTAAGACACACCAATCTCAGCTGTGGTGCTACCAGACTCTGGAAGACACACAGCATGCAGCCTCCTCCATGATATAGTGTCACCCTTTCTTTCTGTGTTAGCTTGAGCAGTCCTTCTTTGCATGGGTAGTGTTTGCCCACATGAGTTTTCCAGCTGAAGTAATTTGAGTTTGTTATGCACTTAAAGTCTTGTTCTCCTGAAGAACAGCCGTGCAGGCTGGAGCTCCATGCCTGGCAGAGGGGTTCTCCAGCAAAGGGAGCTGGTCACCTCATTTCTCTAATAGCGTCTGCTCAGGGCTGTCTTGGGCTTTTTCGGTGCTATAACACAAACACCTCTCTAATAAATCAGCTGCTCACCCTGAGCTGTAATACCTCAGCTTTAACTCCGTACCAGCTTTTTCTCTGGCCACACTACTGCAGCCCAAAGCATCTGCAAATCCCTGAGGAATTTTGGCTCTGCTTTATGACTCCTGCAAATGGGTTTCTGCTTTGTCTGAAGGCATCGCTGGAGTCAGGTCTTTGGGAAGAGCTGTCTCAGCCTGGCACACAGGGAGCTTTTGCACGCTCAAAATGCAATGACTTAAGATACTCAGAGTACCCATCACTCATTACACACCTCTCTGACCAGCCCCTGCCTCACAGCCTGGCTGCAGTTGCCTGGTTCCTCCAAAAATTAGTTCTCTCACTGAAAACTGAGTTAGGAAATGTTGGCTGGCTGTCTCACTTTCTTCTTCCTATATCCTTCCCCAAGCAGACACATCTCCATCAGAAACAGCCAACCTCAACACTTCCAACAGCATTGGGGTGAGTGCGCTGTGTGCCATCTGTGGGGACCGCGCCACAGGGAAGCATTACGGGGCTTCCAGCTGCGATGGCTGCAAAGGCTTCTTCAGGAGGAGCGTCCGGAAGAACCACATGTACTCCTGCAGGTAAGGACAGAGGGGACAGGTCATGTGGCTGAGACAAAACAGTCCCTAGGAGCTGAACAGCAAAGCCCTCAAAGCGCAGCAGCATGGTGCTTCATCTTCTTCATTCTCCCTGCATCCCCCACCACCTTCCCTGACCTCACTCACTGCCTCTGGGAAGGGTCAGAGACCACTCTCACTCTGGGATTGCCCTCCAGTGATCACTGGGGAAAGATCCGGGGAGGTATTGCCCCATTTTTTAGGGGCCATGCACATGTTCTTGCAAATGGATATGGCCAACTGTGGATGTGGCTAGCAAGCAAGGTGATGCTGGGGGGGAGAAGCCCTATTACAAGGGCTGAGCACCTTGCTATTCCCTGCTCTGAGTGCAGCGCAAACCCCACTCACTCCCTGGAGGCACTTCAGTGGCCTCCCATCCCTCCTCCATCACGAGATGGAAGTGTGTCTGCCATCTACCTAAAATGCTGTCACTGCCTGTTACATGATAAAAGAACATCTAAGGAGCAACAAGCTGGGCAGTGTAGCGTGCACGTCTCTGAGGACGAGGCACCCATGATGCTCCTGCAACTCATGCGCTGCACCTTGTCGTTGGTGGTAGCCCATGGCTCTCCCATGCCATCAGCGGCTGTGACCTGCCTGCTCCCTGCTCTGAGCAACCCACATGTAGAAAGTCGCAGAGGAAACTGAGGAATCCTCAGCTCACAGTGTCTAAATCACTTGGGCTTTTTGAATGAGTTACTCCTGATGGCCTGACAGCCACTTGGAGAGCGTGAAGAGCAACATCGCTCTAAAATCTGAGTGACAGAAAGAAGCCCCAGATTTATGAGTGCATGTGAAGCACATTATCACTTGCACCCCAGGGTTATCTAAGCTGGCTACCCAGGGAGCCCCCTCCCCACAGTTCCAGTGGAAAAGTCAAGGTGCCCAGTTCTTTGAAGACTAGGGCTTTTATATAAGTGCTGCAAAAATGCTTAAAAAGCTGCTTTCAGGCATCCATTTGGGCAAATCTTAGCTTGGGGCTTTAAAAAGCATGGTAGAAAAAAGCCTTTTCAAAAGCTACAGAACTTGGCATGGCTGGGAGCCCTTTCCCAGCTCTGTATGCCTTTGTCTTTACTTTGCAAACTTGGTCAATCCGCAGTAAATTAGAGCAAATTTGCAAGTGAAATTCATGCTGCAAATGGCCACCAGGCTTGTGCTGCATGCAAGAGACACACACATGAGAGACCAGCATTTGCCCCGCCATGTGCGATGGGTTTGGTGATACAAGTGTGGAGGAAGCTGGTTGCTTCCCAAGTCCTCTCTGAAGCACAGGTGGCTCCAGAGCTGTTTGCACACCAGTGATGCTGTCCAGAGGTCAGAACCAACCTGCCTGGATCCCAGACACAACCCTGCAGAGATGCAGGGACTTAAACCCACTTCTTAACCTTACTAGCTCAAGAACAACCTTCTACCCTTTTTTAATTCAGAATAAATGCATTCTTCCTCCCTTCTAACTGGGATCTAACTTATAACAGAGGCTACCAAGTTGGCTCTGACCCTCCTGGCTCACACTTTTTTGTTAGTCCATCATGAGCGTCCTATGCCTCATGGTTAGTGAGTAAGACCAGCAGCCTGAGCTCCTGCATGCAACTGTCAGCTTCCTTATTGAACATCCAGTGGTAGAGCACAGGGCTGAGATGTTCAGTGCAAAGAAGAAACCTCAGGTTAAAGCAAGTGTGGAAATGCCACAGACCAGGGCTCCTTTCCCAGGGTGTGCCTCTGGGCACCTGCTCTGAGCGTATCTTGGAGCTCAGGGCTCTGTCTTGTCCTGCCTTCAGACTCAGTCTTGCTGCTCCTCACACCTCTCTTTCTTCCCAGGTTTAACAGGCAGTGTGTGGTAGACAAAGACAAAAGAAACCAGTGCCGATACTGCAGGCTTAAGAAGTGCTTCCGAGCAGGAATGAAGAAGGAAGGTGGGTGGCGGCATGGCTTCCCCACACTCCCCCCAGCAGCAGTCACACTGGCTGCATATGTTTGCGGAAGCCCTCACAGCCCAAGGCCAGTCCCTGCCATGTACATGCTTGCCCAGCCATCTTAGCCCCTCCATAGTGCTCTCCTGTGCACAGATCCAGACCCCCATCACGGGGGGAGATTTAGGGAGAGTTTTGGCCTCCAGTCATGAGCCCTGCATGTGCCCAACCTGCCCACTCCCACCCATGCAAAGTCCTTGCAAGCAGCCATTGTGCCAACAGTTGAGGGCAAGGCATGGGGGCCCTGTGAGCTCCCAAATACAATTTCAGGGCCCCTTCTCAGGGCACCTCTCAAAATGCCAGAAAAGACAAGCCCACAAGAGTGCTACAGGGCCATGCTTGTGTCTCAGAACTGCCCGTGCTTGTACACACAAATCACACCCAGGCCCCTTCAGCTCACTCTTGCTCACACTGACACACACATCACCTGTCCTCCCACATAGCTGGGGCATCCAAGCAGTTTGGGAACACTTCTCAACATCAGTGAGAAGCAGAAACTTCAAAGAAGGCCTGGAGATTTGGAAACACCTTGGGAAAAACTGCTCTAAGTGCTGTTGACCCAGAGTCACCATCAAATCCATAGCTAGACAGGCGAGTCTGGCAAAGGCCTGTCATTTTGCGCTTTTTTTTCCTAATGTGCATATAGGTTCTTGCTGAGCCTCTGCAGAGAGCTGTTTTATCTGATACAGCAGCCACAGCAGAAAGGACCTACTAGAGCAAGGTGGAGCATTTTGGCTATTTAATTCCATATGAAACGAGTAAAGATATCCACCCCCTGCACGGCCCAGGCTCACCCCACCAACTTCCCTGCCTCCCTGTTTCTGCAGCCCTTCCAGGTCCCCATGAATCAGACACAACAGGACGAGAATCACCCCTTGTTTACCCCTGCATGGTTCTCAGGAGTATTCATAGTGGCAAGGAAACCTGGGGCTGCTGTGGTCTTGCTGGTGGTCCTGCTGGTGGCCCTGTTGGTGGAGGGACAAACCGCCAGGAGCAGCCCAAGGAGCTGCCTGGCACCCTGCAGAGCTCACCCCATTGACATCTGCAAGGGAGGCATTTGGCCCTGTTGTTCCCTGTAGAGAAATTAAACCCTGTGCTCCTCCCATTTCACACCCCCTCCAGGAGAAACTTCGGAGAAAAAGGGTCCCTGGAGACACTGGGGAAGTACTAGTGGTTCCTGGGCAGCTTCCCCAGGTACACCAGCCTGCAGGAACACTTCTGAGTGGGAACATTTCTTCCCTGTTAAAGGGGGTGAGGTATTGCAAGGAAGTTGGCTTGACTTTTCCTGAAGAACATAGGAATCCTCCTCTCCCTGCAGTGTCTGCTCATCCCATGCCCAGAGCTTTGCTGCTGTCTGTTAATATTCAATAGAAGTTACATTAGGTGCATGACCAGCTAATACTGAGCAAACATTTGGAAAACATCATGGCGTGACTGAACTCAGGGGCCTGCTACTGATAACAAGCAGCATAACCTTGAGAGCTCCTATTTACAGCCGCTGACTGCAGGGCTTTTCTTCTGACCCAGCCTCATTATTGCTTTTTATCAGGCAGATTTATACATTGAGAATGTATCAATCCAGAGAGCCACCAGCCTAAGGCAGGGACTGTTCTGTTTCCCCTGCCATCGTCAATACCTTACATGAGCAGATGGCTTTGACTGGTGTGGCCATGGTGAGTTATGGCAGACCATGGCCTTGTGGCAGATAGAGAGGCAAATCCTCCCCCTCAGCACTACTGCTTCTGCGCTGGCTGCTGCCACCTCTAGACTCAAAGCCCAGCACCTCAACACTAGACCAAGCAGGGAGACACGCTGAGGCCAAACCTGTCCTGGGACTCTCTTTACAATAAGGTATGAGAGAGCTCTGCTGCTCTGGATAGATAAGTAGGAGCTGTTCTGCGCTTCCTTCCTTATTGTAGCTTAAATGGAAGTTTTCCAGCTGCACCCATCTGGTGCGAGAGCTTCCCAAACGAAGCTCACGGGAGTCATGTGGACAGACAAAGAAGCCATGCAGATACTCAGTTCCTCCATTTCACACATAAGCTTTGGGCTGCATATGTGAGCATGGCCATTGTTTCAGACCCCGTATCTTGAAATCAAAAAACTTAAGAGCCAGATCCTTTGAAAGGAAACCTTCCCATTGAACTCTACAGGCTTTGAACCAGATGCCTGGGTTCTGTAATGATCCTGTCCCAGGAAAGCCTAATAAAGCAAACGTGAAAACAGAACCACCAGATGTAGTCAGCTCTCGCAGGCAATCCGTCACAAACCAGATGCAGCTGCACCTCCGCCTGCCAGGCAGGGAGGCTGGGAAACTGCAGCTAAGGAAGGGGAATGCCAAATGTCTGTGCTAGTTTTCAGTGTACATTGCCATGAACAACCTGGAGCTCAGCCAAAATACTCTCTTGCAGCTGTACAAAATGAACGGGACCGAATCAGCACCAGGAGATCAAGTTATGAAGACAGCAGCTTGCCCTCCATCAGTGTCTTACTGCAGGCCGAAGTCCTGGCACAACAGGTACCTCTCCTTTCTCTTTGGCAAATACAAAAGCATCAGGCACTATCTGGCCAGTAGAGCCAGTTGAGTATTTAATAGCCGAGTCTTCAAATTACCACCTCTTTTTTAAGTAACTTATCTGCCAACTCAACACTGGTTTTTCAAAGGCATTGATTTGTTACCTGAAGCCATCCCTTTAATGATCTTTGGTCCAGAACCCAGAAGTAATTATATGCAATAATCTGTTCTGCTTTGATGGGACACATGAAGGCTGGAGAGCCTGCTGGAAGAAAACAGGGTAGAATCATTGAAATCCAAGGAGCTGCAACTGCCTAAGCCAGCCGAGGGGCTGGCCTTGCACAAGCAGCCTTCCTTGCCCGTTGGCTGTTAGGAAATTCAGATTCTGGCTTCCTGCAGAGTTTCATGAGGAATCAGTTTCATACTTGTTTTACGCAGATATTCTTTCCAGTGTTTGCTTGAAATTCCCCATTTCCAAAAGCATACTGTCAAGACTTATTTCCTAGAGCATTCACCTGAAAAGACAACTGTGATTTAAGAATCTGGATATTGCAAATGGTGTATATCAGATCGACACTCTCTGGGAGGACACAGGACACGATGGGAGCACACAGGCTGCAGGGAGGATTTGTCTGCAAGAACAAGTGATGAGGATGGGGCTGTGCTGGAGGCAAGAGCTGCCACTCTTCATGGGAGCTGGGAAGAACAGCACTCCTCATCTCAGGGAAAATGAACAGGGGTTCAAGTTGGCAGTCTATGTTCTTCCTTGCTTCAAGGGTCACATTACCCTGAAGGCTGCCCCGGGAGATGCTCTGGGACAGGACATGCTGTGCTCTGGGCTCCATGCTAGGACTCAGGCTATAAGCTCCACTTCCCCGAGAAAGGGATATGCCAGTAGGGCCAAGGGCCAATCCTGTACACAAGAAGCATATCCAATCTCATACCATGCCTCACCTTGTCCTACACAGGCCTTAATATTTTTATATACCCTATAAAAATAATACTGTTGCTGCTGCCAGAGGTGTGAGATAATGGGGTCTCAAGTCACCAGATCTACAAGGGGAGAACATTTCCAGGACTCTGAGACTCTGAGTCCTGCAGTGGCATCGTATGTAAGTCTGAAGCAAGGTCTGCTGATAAAAACTACAACCATCGTCAAATCCAGGGGAGCTCCTGCTCTCCCACAGAGCACAGAGCGACTCATTAAACAAGGCAGGCTCCAGCATAGTAATTGGTAACTTTTATGTGCCTAGCTAATTAGAACAAGATACTGCTGAGGAGCTGCCTTCTCCAAGATCTTGGGTCACTCACTCAGAGGTCTTTATTTATTTGCTAAGCCTTCCGGGCTCTCTGATTAGGGTAATACATGGTGAGATTTTTACAATCTTATTTATTCAATAATAGCTCGAGAGCTGGAAAGCTTCCAGGTAGTGCAACCTGGGGGGAAAAAAAAAAAATGCAGATGGCATTTGAATTCCACTTCCTTGGGGAGGCTGGCAGGGTCCAAGCTGAAAATGCTGGCAGGAACAGGACAGGAAGAGCTGATGTTGTACAAGAGCAGAGAGGGCAGGCAGAGGGCAGTGATGGGGTTGAGTTAGTTGCTTACAGAAGCATGAGGATAAAGTAGTGGCTAAGGGCAAATTTTTAGATGAGCTGGGTGAGCAGCTATGCATGAGAACCAGGCAGGAGGTTGGGTGCCTGGTTTGGGGGAGATATTCTTTCTAGCTCTGTGTGACAGTACTTGCAGAGTTGTCAGGCTTGTTCTTCACAAATGAAATGGCCCCATTTGCCTCTGCAATCACAAATAATTCGCCATGCAAAAAATGCAACCTGTGTTGTGGGCATGTTTGCACATGTGAAGTTTTGCCAAAAGGGCCTAAAAGTTGGGGGGAGGTGGGAGGTGGTTGTCTTTAAAGTCTTGTCTTTAGCATTTCAAATTGGGCAATGTCAAATATTAATGACCTGGCGCTCACAGAAAGCAATGTCAGACCTGGAAAGCTACCTTCAGCAGAGATTTTTTGTGCTCATGCTGACTCAGACAGGAGGAGAAGTAGAGCCTGCGTGTCTCCTGTCAAAAGTGGACAAGGCAGGTCTGGCCAAGCACTGGCTCTGGAGCAGGGTGGAAGGGGGAGCAGTTCTCTGCCCTTTGGTGGGACCAAGTATCTTGTGCAGCAGCACGGGGTGGATGTGTCCTTGTTACTGTGAGGCTGACTGCTACACGAGCCCCTCTGTTCTGTCCTGGATCTTGACTGAGCACATTTGTTCAGTGGGAGGAAGACCTTGGCTTTAGAAACATTCTGCACTTTCCAGTCTATTTAAGACATGACAGATTACAAAGATGATCCACAGCCTCAGCTCTGAAGCATTTCATGTTCACAGATCCCCAAGTTGATCTCAATTTAATTGAGTTGTGCTGGGCCATGTATTCTGGGGACTCGATGTGCAACAGAAAAAAGTAATCATTGGTGCTGGAGTCTGTATCAACACAAGCCACGGGCTGGCGATTTTCCTGCCTGTTTCCTCTGTGGCACTGAAAGCTGAAGGATCTCTTTTCTCCTTCCAGATATCATCCCCAGTTCCTGTGATCAATGGAGACATCCGAGGGAAGAAGATTGCCAACATCTCCGATGTGTGCGAGTCCATGAAGCAGCAGCTGCTAGTGCTGGTGGAGTGGGCCAAGTACATCCCTGCCTTCTGCGAGCTGCCCCTGGACGACCAGGCAAGTCCCCCCTTCCACCCCACCTCGCTCCACCCTGGTGAAGGCAGCAGGGAGCCGAAGGAGAGCCAGGCAGCTGAGACCTTCAAAGAAAATGTGCATTGTCCACTCTGTTATCCTGACTGCTGCAGCTGATTGGGAACGGCATCCATACAATGCCAGCGCAGGCCATTTGCATGTGCAGCTAATCAGTCGATGAGCACAGTCATGATAACACTGAGCTCAAATTAGGTACACAATCAGGTGTGCATTTTGCAGGTTCTATCAGTCAATTATTTAATTATAGTTTGTGCAGCACTTTGAAAACCTGAAGTGCTATACAAATACTTAGTGTAATCAGACTTAGTAGGACAGACTTCTAGCCTAAGGTCTGCTCAAGACTTAAAACCAAATCTGCCTGTCTAGCTTGCTTTCTGCTTCTTGCCTGGGCATATGTTTGTAGCCATTCTCCTGGTGTTGAATCACTGAAACTAAATACTAGTTTTCTCCCAAGGCAATAAGAAAATCTTTAGAATTAAAAAGCAGAAATATATTTGCATTTAACACAAAGTACTAAAATTATATTTGCTGATTCCATAACCAAGACAAGCACAGTGGGTTTGAAATCCTTTGTAAAACTGTACTGCAGGATCTCAGGCAGCCTCAAAGAGATACAAGGAGATGTCTCCTGTGTAAGTCTGAAGTCTGTAGCAGATGTTGCAGACATGATGTGTGCCCCGCCTTGAACAGCATGTGTGGATGCTGGGGAGGCTCCAGAGGGAAGGGAAGGGAAGGGAAGGGAAGGGAAGGGAAGGGAAGGGAAGGGAAGGGAAGGGAAGGGATAGCACTTCTGGCAGGGTATAGAACTTCTGGCAGTGGCCAGCACAGGTCCTGACGCAGGTAGGATGGTATTTCCAGTCTTCCCAGTGTTCAGTCACAAAATCAGCATGGGTCTTCTTCAGCTAGGATCAGTCTCCAGCCCTGTTGATATAGAGATAATTTTTACGTCATGAAGAAAAAGGATATCCAGAAAGTGAAAGCATCCAGCTGATCAAAACCCCCTAAATCCTAAAACTGAGATCTTCAGTAATAACCCAGCAGCACAAAGCCCTGGGGAATTCAATGCTGTTAACACGGAGTGTATTTCCCTCTTTACTATTGTGTGCAAGTGCTAAACCGTATAAATTGGCAAGAAATCTGTTAAACTTCTAAGGCAAATACAACTCAAAAATTATGAAAAACAAAATGAACTCCAATGGCCAATGACATTTACACAGCAAACAGGATGCAGCCCAGCGGAGGCTTGGGCAGCTCTGCATAACCCATTGTATCCTTGTGCTATTTGGAACAGAGGCAGTAAACCTGGTTAATAACTTTGCAAACTACAGCAATTTCCATGTGAGCTCATTTTACATTTGTGGGGCTGCAAAATTTCTCAAAGAAGAAAACAAAGCCTCATGATGACATTGTCCGAATGCTGCCTTCCCACAGAGGAGAGGCTGCTCTCAGTAGGCTCCACAGGCTCATCTCAACTGAAATAGGTCTTCTGTTATGACCAGCTACCCCCCATCATGAGCAGTTCCCAATCTGTCCAAAAGGGCTTGAGAAGAAAGACTGTGCTGCATTAAAACTAACCAATTAATGCCACCCATGCTTT
Source organism: Aviceda cuculoides (assembly GCA_035590195.1). Classification (NCBI taxonomy): domain Eukaryota; kingdom Metazoa; phylum Chordata; class Aves; order Accipitriformes; family Accipitridae; genus Aviceda; species Aviceda cuculoides. The sequence continues at coordinate 21,625,933 of JAVJGG010000009.1, read as the reverse complement.
TGAAGGGCAGTACAAGAACAGAGGCAGCAGATACTCAAGGGAGTGCAGGAGGAAGGACAGAAATGCCAGGGAGCAGGAATGAACAAAACTATGTGCAAGCCAGCTGTCCAAGGGTCCTGAGAGCCAGTGAAGACATGTCCAGTGGGAACATTTAATGTTGGGAAACACTGTTAGATTGTCATTAAAATATTGCCTGAGAATGAATAATCTCTGCCAACATTTTTATAGGAAAGGTCATACACAACCCCTCATTCTTCCTCTGCACCAAAATGTCAAAGTACTGGGTTTGGTGGAGCAAAGCCATTTCATTTCAAATTTAAAGTTCTATTCTGTTGTGCTACAACTTTTATATTTATCCTAGTTCACAATGGGATGATGTATCTCAGGTTGATCACTGCAAGAACAAATATCAAATGAGATGGTTTTTCCTTGTTAAAGTAATTTAACGCTGCTCAAACAAGCAAATTTTATGGAAACAAAAAGAGTGGCTTCAAACTGAGCTTTCTTGAATTTGCATTAGGCAGAAAATTTCTGTGAGGGCTTTGCTCCCCCTTGGGAGTCACAGTTTTTCCATCCTTTTCAAAGTTTCGTCAGATAGGAAAGCTCAGTTTCTTGCAGCTCTGGTAATTACAAGCAGCTTGGCTAACACATCCACCCATGTTTGGATAGCGATAGAGAGGCTAGGGTTTGGCATACAGATAAAGGTTTCCAGGCATCATGTGTCCATAGTCTTTTTGCAAGGACCACTACTCTCTTTATTTTGCATAACTCTTTTTCACCCTCTGAAAAAAAAAAAAAAAAAAATCCCTCTCTCAGACATCAGCATCTTTTCTAACCAGAGCTCTCTGCTACAGGTAACACATTGTCCTGGCATTTCTGGTAGGATAAGACTTCTCTTGGCTTTGTCAGATGCTGAGGGATAACACACTGGAAAAGGGGACCATTCCCATCAGGACACACTTTTCAGAATCTCTCCATTAATGTTTAATGATTGTTTTCTCCAGCAGAGGCTCGTGGCTGGACATTAAGAAGCCTCTGTGTCAGGCTGTCCAATCGTTAACTTCTGTTTCTGCCTAAATCTCTGAAATTTTTAACTTAAGGAGGACAAAAGATTCAGAACATTCTCAGCAGCCACTGGAGGGTGTAAAATGAAACACTTCAATCATTAACGTCAGGGCAGAAAAACATCCCTTTGGCTTCCCTGGCCCAAATGCCCATTGCTGCGGAGGGAACAAATGGCCAGAGGATGACCCCATCAGCTGGGTGGACGTGGGTCCCCATAAGCGTGATTTCAGTGGGAGGTGGGCACTGCCCAGAGGGACAGCAACTGTCCCCAGCAGTGGATCGTACTTCTGCCCACTTCCCAGGCTGGAGCGTGGTTCCTGGTTCTGCACTTGGTAGGAGCTGCCTTGTCTGCAAACGGCCTGCTGTGAACATGTCCTGCTGCTGGCTTGAGGCCCTGGGACAGTCTAGCATGTTTTTGCTCATGACATGTGCCGTGAATATGGGATGTTTCAGGTGCTGTCTATTATCTACTAGTTCTGCTGGATTTATAGCTGTTTATGCATAAGAGTAAACCACTTTTTGACTTCTTTTTCTGACTGTGACTGGACAGGGGCTCTCACTCCCCACGCTTGAGTGCAGTACAGGAATGCTGGGCTTTGTCTCTTGCTTATGTGAAATCACAGCTTTGTCTCCGTCTCTGCATCACCCAGATAACTTTTCCCTGCCCTTGCAGGTAGCACTGCTGCGAGCACATGCAGGGGAACATCTGTTACTGGGAGCTGCCAAGAGGTCCATGGTGTTCAAGGATGTCTTGCTGCTAGGTAAAGAGTGCACTTCTGCTCCCAGCCCATCAGCTTCTGTGAAGCTTCCCTGCCAGGGTGAAGGAGAGGGTAGTTCAGTGTTTGCAGGCATCATTTTTGCAGGGTGGTGGCTTGAGCTTTTCTGTATTTTAGCGAGCCTAGCACAACCTCTGGGTGCAGCTAGGCCTGGCTGACATTCACATCAAGGCCACAACATGTGGCAAAGTTGGGGAACTATCAATATTTACATTCCACCCCCCCAGTTTGTGTAAGCAGACTGTGGTGTGATTGAGAAAAAAGCTCTCGCTCCTCAGTCAGCTTTTCCTCGCTTGAGTGACTCCTGTGTAAGGAGAGGCTACTCTGGCAACACAGATCAGCATTTCTGGCGGGCTGAGCCAGGGAAGGGGCAGAAGGAGGAACTTCTTAAGTCCTCCACCCTCAAAATTATCTCAGCATTGGTTACTTGGGGTTTGAGCTCCTTGCCACCCTTGATAAGTGTTGGGCAATCACAAGGCGATGGTCTCTGTGCTGCTTGTCCAAAGGAAACGACCACATCATCCCACGGAACTGCCCGGAACTGGTAGAGGTGAACCGCGTAGCCATCCGCATCCTGGACGAGCTGGTCCTCCCCTTCCAGGAGCTGCAGATAGATGATAACGAATATGCCTGCTTGAAAGCCATCATCTTCTTCGACCCAGGTATGCTCCAGCTTGGTGAGGGTTACCATCAGAGGGAACTAGTCTGGGTTATGCCAACTAATACTGGTCCTGAGTTGTGGAAATGCTGCCTGGTCTCCTCTCTGGGCCAAACTGTTCTTAGAGGGAGGGGAGAAGTCAGCCTAAGAAGAGACAAAATGTCCATTACAGCAAAGGATAGAGAATCAGAGACAGTTCACCTCAGCCTGCGCCCAGACTTGATGCTATTATTGAACGGCAGCTCCTAGGGAAGCAGCCTGGATAGTTTGTTCTGTGGGTTGTTTCAGATGCCAAAGGACTCAGTGACCCCTCGAAGATCAAGCGGATGCGATACCAGGTGCAGGTCAGCCTGGAGGACTACATCAATGACCGGCAATACGACTCACGGGGCCGCTTCGGGGAGCTGCTGCTGCTACTGCCTGTGCTGCAGAGCATCACCTGGCAGATGATAGAGCAGATCCAGTTTGTCAAGCTCTTTGGCATGGCTAAGATTGACAACCTGCTGCAGGAGATGCTGCTAGGAGGTGAGTACCTGAGGGTCCTACAAGACGCCTCTTAGTGTTCCCTGATCACCGTCCCCTTGAGAACCTCCATAGCCATTGTTTCCTACCTGAAAAAGGTGGAGACAGCCTGTATGCAGGTCAGCCCTTGCCTCAGACAAAATCATCTCCCCCTATCATCGGCAGTGGTAACAAGGGGTCCTCCATTTCTACTCACCTAAAGAGATTCATTAGCTGTGCATCTATTTACAGAGAGGCATCCCCAGCCCTCTGCATGCAGACGAGCATTGCTGTGCAACCTCCAAACTCCTATCAGTCAGCCATTTCACTAATCCTTCTCTGTGTCAGAAAGGCATCATCAAAACAAAAGGGTCTGAAAGCTCAGGTTGAAAGTGACCCAGATTTTCTTGTGGGAGCATTCAATGGGCTAAAACAAAATGAAAAGTTGCCACTGTGCTATTCTTTAGATGGAGATGTGACTTAAGAAGAGAGGAATATTATCCTGTATAAGAGGAAATGCAGGCAGCAGGCAGGGGTTAGTAAGCCCAAGGCATCCATGGAGGAAAATGGGAAGGGTGTGCTCCAATCACATATGCACAAGCTGATCATGCACAAATCCTTGGGGCATTTTGGTGCAGTGGGTCTGCCCATCTGAACTGTCTCCTGCCATTGTGACAACTGATGTCATATGCACGTTTTTAGGCTCATCAAGTGAAACACCGCATGCTCACCACCCCCTGCACCCTCATCTGATCCAGGAGAACCTGGGAACAAATGTCATTGTGGCCAACACAATGCCTCCTCAGATGCACAACGGGCAGATGTGTGAGTATCACCAGAGAAACCGAGAGCTCCCAGGACAAACCGAGAGCTTTCCAGTGTGCCTGTGGAGATAGTTCCTACCTCACAAGGAAAATTTCCATGCAAGACAAAGTCTCTGATAATGAGTGTGTGAGAAATTCCTATGCAGAAAGGAGAGAAAGACAAACAGAGAAGTGGGTTAGATTAGATTAGGCTAGATTAACTGATTCAACAAAATGTTCCCTGGCAGACTGTAACTTTTATATAGCCCTTAAGGGGCTGAGTGATCCCATCCAGTGCACACTGAAATCAATGGAAAGGCTTCCTTTCCCTTGAATGGTTCAGACACACTTTACTTTGCCCTCTGCAAAAACACAGGGGAATCTGGTCCATCACACAGGGCCACCGCATGGGGCCACTACTTGGGAATTTGGGCTGAGATGATCTCAGCTGGCGAAAAAAGTGGCCAGTACAGGTCCAAATGCCAGCAGCTCCCCTCATTCAATGTTCATTACTGTGGTTCTTCCAGGGCATCTAACTGTGCCTGAGCTATGGTTTTGCTACAGAGCCTCTGCCTTGCTTACACCTGAACCTCGCACAACTGAGGATAGGTCTCAGTGCTGTCAGGTCCATGAGGCTCTCTTCTAATTTTGTTCCTCTCTCTGTAGCTACTCCAGAAACTCCACAGCCATCTCCACCTGCAGGCTCAGGACCAGAGCAATACAAGCTGCTGCCTGGAGCCATTGCAACCGTGGCAAAACAACCCACCTCCATCCCGCAACCCGCCATCACGAAACAGGAGGTCATCTAGCAATCTGCAGACCAGATGGCCTCATTTAGAAGACCGTGTGGGACAAAAGCCCAAACTGACTCTGTCACTGTGAAAAGAGAAGCCATCCAGAGGTCAATGGGTGCAAACACACGGACTTGCTTATTGGACTAGTCCACCACCACCAAAAGCTGTCTTCCTGCAGCTATGGACAGTGTGTGCCATGGGCAGCCCTGAGTCCCAGAACTAAAGTTGAAGCCTTACTGAAACCCTCAGTCTTTGTTAGAAGGGCCAGATTTCTGCCTCCCTCTATGGGGAGGTTGCAGTGACTGGCTGGGGACAGTGCACCTGGCTGTTCCCCCATTGCCACCTCTCAGTGTTGGTTCAGCACACACCAGTCCCTGCGAACAAGGAATTCCCTGTGCTGTGAGAATGGAGGATTTCCCTCCTGCAGCCATGCCAGCTCCCCATACAGTCCCCAGTCCAGCCAAACTTAATGGAGATGGAAGCTTCCCCAGGAGCATCACAGTAGGTGAAGCACGTGGGTTTTTGCCCAGGCAGCACTGGCAGAACCACTCCTCAGCCTTGGCTAGTCCCAGGTCTTTGCATGGTGCCACCTTCCAGCACACTAACTCCCCCAGTCGGGTCTAACAAATCTTTTCAGCTGATACTGAGGCAAAGTCTGGCCCACCAGGATTCTCCACTATTTGGATCCTTCTGCCTTTTGAGGGGTTTTGTTATTTCCGTGCCATGACCACCTTCCCACCACAAGGGTCAAAGAGGCAACCACTGCCAAATCCTTCCCTTACACCACTTACTGTCTCCTTGCTACCTGGACTGGGAAGTTGGGGGACCACCGGATTCGGGAGATTTCAGCCAATGGGATGAAGTCATCCCCATACAGGCTGGCGGTGGGCAGCACTGCCCAAAATATCACTGGCCCCACTATTGCCTCTCAGCAGTCAGAAGAAGACTACTTGATGCCTATTTGGAAGGAAGCGGTGGTAAGGACGTACGAAGGGGAGAGACCTGTGAGGGTGAGAAGAGCCCAAGCTTCACAGGTTGGACCAAGGTCTTGGGCTGCCCAAGTGCTGGGAGCATCATGACCCAGGATCTCAGTTCAGACCCAGCTTTAATGCTAAAATATGCCATATAATCTACTTGTCCAGTCCAATGCCACTTCTTCAGCTTAGAGTGAGTGATTGGTAACAGATTTGTAGGTCTTTGTAACATGATAAGAATTCGCTAATGGCTCCTTCAGACCTCAGAGGGTCTGAGGGCAGCAGCCTCAAAACCACAATGCTTCGAGTCCTGCAGAGAACAACAGAGGTCGAGGAAAGACTCTGTCTCACCCAAGCCCCTTGGGTCTGCCCCAGCCTTGGGTCTACACCTGCCTGCCCTGCTCCCTCCCTGCCACAGTCCCCATTTCTCTGTGCCTGCCTGTGCCAAAACCCCGCAGATCTGACCTTTGGTTTACAGCTGAAACCAGGAAAGGAGCCCTCCTGCTCCCAGTGCACGCCTGTCTGGGTGCCAGCAGGGCTGGAGCTCGCAGAGCCCTGCACAAATTCAGGCTTAGAGTAATTTTTGGCAGCCAAGACAATAGCAGCTCTAACTAACCATAGACTATGTGGGGCGCTGGCCTCTCCGGAAGATGAAGCTGGTGGAACCATGGCTGCCGAGAGGTCCCTGGCAGGGACGAACCTGAGCCAGCCCAGCCAGAGGAGGCTGTCCCTTGATTTCCAATGCAAAAATGAAACACCTCGCCTTGTGCTGATGGTGTCAGAAGTATTGTATCATCTCTCAATGCTGGTGGCATCGTACTGAGTAATTTATTGCAATGATGAATCCAATCATTTTCTGTAAATTATTTTGTAAATCATATTGATTATTTATAATTGGGAGATTAAATGCAAAAAAACCATAATAACCAGGCTGTCTTTTCCAACTACAGCAACCTTTTTTCCTGTATGTAGACATACTCTGTGGGGAATCCTTTCTGGTCCATTTGCACCAAGCATTCCCCGATATTGTACATTAATTTTTGCTGGTTACTGCCTTCCAATGGAAACAGAGGAATATTTCTTCACTAGAGTTTGTATTCATGAAAAAAAAAAAAGAAATAAATGCAAAAATATTTTCTAACTTCTCCCAGACAGATGGATTTCTTTCTTCTGGGAAGATTTATTTTAAATCAAGGGGCTCACCTCCCTGTTGGTCTGAGCACAAAGCATATGTGTGTTGAGGAAAAAGCCCAAACAAGTGTTTGAAGCTGTCGCCAGCTGTCACTATTTCCTGGCAAGCCTAATGTTAGCTGGTGTCTGTCCTGAAGCCACGTGTGCTGGAATCATAAGATTGAATGACAATCGCAATTTTCATTAAAAGAAAAACAAACATGAAGAGTAAATATTTGCTTTCACGATTCCAGGGAGCTTAGAGACTTGAAGTAACCACACTCCGAAAGCCAAGCAAAGGAAGCCAAAATGTTATTAGCATTTAAAGCATGTTAATTTTTAAGTCCTTCCTGTATTTCAAAGGTAATTTCTGAGCGCACTTTGGGGTGATGATTCTGCTTTGGTTCACATATAGCCAACATATTGCTGGCAGCAAGTGCAGCCAAAGGCAGACTGAGCCTACAGGGCACAATAAGGTGGTAAAGTGAAAGTCAATTTGTCACTGGTTGTAAAGGTGAAGAAATACACTGACAATTAGAGAAGGCTCTAAATGACCTGCTCTTCCGAACACAGGAGCCTGCTCTCAGCTGTAGCATGCTCAGGAAGATAATGGGAAGACAGGAGAAAGGTCTAGATGGCTGTAAAGATTAGGTATCTGGGGAGGAACAACATCCAGCATTTTTAGCTCTGATCTGCAGGAGATGCCCCTCATGTTCCCCCATCTCTGGCCATGTGAAATGAGGTAGGCAGTCTCATCCCAGGTATGAGAGATGAGAAGCAGCCTGATTTTCCATCCCACTTGCATATCTAGTGGCCTCCCAGTGACAGTCACGCTGGTGAAAACTGTCAGCACATATGAGATGCGGGGATGAGATTCAGACTGTGTTTGAGAACCATGTGGATGGAGACAGCACTTAGAGCCTGCCTCCAGTCCGGGGCCAAAGACCCAGGAGAACAGGACAGACCTCAAATAACATGTCCTCAATACCTGTGCACCCATGATGACCCAGAGGCCCAACACCATCGCCGAATCCCTGAACAAGGTCAGAAAAAGTAGTCGCAGGACACATCTTATCTCAGATAACGACTGCGTGGTTAGTCCAGTCAAGAGAAGAAAAAGGAGTTAGTTCCTTCTCTTTAAACTGGAAGAAAAACCAGGACTCCATATATGTAATATCAAATCTTTGAAGCAATAAATTCTCCTGGATTCCCTCCCATGAACTGCTCTATCAAGGCTGCCCTTTACCTGGTTAATCTTAAATCAGTGCAGTACCTACAGGAGGTTTCTTATTGCTGGATGCAGCTTACTTGGAAAAAAACCCACAAACTGCCCCAGAGACAGTCTTGTCATTAAGTGGCGTTCTCAATCCCAACCCTCACCTCTTTTGTCACTCCAGCCTGGAATCACCCTGAGACACTGGTCTTGCCACTCGTGGGCTGTGTTTTATCCTGCTAGTCTCCCTGGAGCCCACAGGCAATGTCCCATGTCACAGGAGGTGGCTGCCAAAGAGACAGCTAGTATTGGCCTTTAAGACACAACTTATTTACATTGGTTTTGGACATAAGAGCTTTTTACTGACCTTGTCTGTGCTTGCAACCTAGACTGAGGATGATTTCCTGGAGAGCAGTATCTCCAGCTGTGAAATCTTTTCATTATGTCCAACCAAAGATCTGTGAAAGTGGTATTTTTAGGTCCTCTGGCCACTATGAAATGCATTCTTTTCATATTTCTTACATAACCTTCATCTGAAATAGCCAACAGGCTTTGGAGCCTTTTCCACAGCTTTCATATCTCAATGGAAGAAAAAAAAAAAAAGAATGGCAAACGAGTTTTATGGCCTGCGTATCATCTCTGACAAAAGCAACTATTGCTGCTATTAAACTTGCAAATGCACACACAGGCACAGATAGTGATGAACAAGAGGCAGCAGGGATGGCTCAGCAACGTGGCACTGCTGAGCCAGGCAATTCTGTGTGCCAGGCTGGCCAGTCCCTCAAGGCTGGGTGCAAATATCACCAACCAATTTGGGAATTCAGGCCATGCACTGTACAACCCCTTTCCACTCAAAGAGGCTGGAGAGGGAAGGGTAAGGTGTGGGTATGTTTAAAATCCCTCTCCCCATTCCTAATTGAGGTGTGACCCTGATAATCATAAACACGCCTAGCACCTGAAAAATTGCCAGCCAGGCCAATAAAAATGACAATATAGTGTCAGCTTTGTTAGGTGTAGAGTGAGCAGGAGAGCTTGGCACAAACAAGACTGCAGTCATGTTGTTCAGTTCAGTGTCCTGTGTAAGAGACAAGAGGCTGCTGGGGTCAACAGAGTGCTCACAGTTCAAGCCCAGGGGCAGAAGAGTTTAACCTGGGTCTTGGGAAGGAAAGTGGTTTGGGAGCTGTATTTCCAAGGCTTACTCTGGCTTTAGACCTGGAGCGATAGTAAGCTTGCCTGATCACGGCTGCTTCATCAGCTTCCAGAGGCCTGAGGCCACCCCTAACTTGGGAGATCAGCTGCAGAAGAAGATATGGGTTACACAAACCACAGGGCTCTGCAGGCCATCATCTGCCACATCTGGCAGCTCTGCCTGGCTGGGACCTGCAGTTCCTTGTGACCCTATGCACACATGAAGACTGGGGAGCCCTTCTGAGCCTGGGGGACCCCACACCAGATGACTCTGGTCTGGGGGAGCTGTTGCTATTCCCTACATCCTCCTAGAAACTGCTATGCATGCAATAAACAGTGCAAGAGCTGCCTGAGGGACATGCCTGGATAGACAACCACAGCAGAAAACATCGTGATTTGGACAGGAATTGCTCACTGCAGCTGCCAACCCAGGTGTTAGCACTGGCTGGAACATGACATGTTCCCCCTCACTGACCAGGAAAATCATTACAATAAAGTAACTCAATGTCGTGGTTTAACCCCAGTCAGCAACTAAGCACCACGCAGCCACTCACTCACTCCCACCCACAGTGGGATGGGGGAGGAAATCAGGAAAAAGAAGTAAAACTCGTGGGTTGAGATAAGAACAGTTTAATAGAAC
>JAVJGG010000009.1:21591627-21610612 GCA_035590195.1 Aviceda cuculoides | reverse complement strand
GGGGCCCTGGGGGGGGGGGGGCGGGGAGCTTTCCCCTGCCCCCGCTGCTTCGTCCGTCTCTTCTGCCGCTTCTTCCTCCCGGGGGGGGACTCGCTCGCCTGCGGCCATCGTCCTCGGCTGTGGGGAGGGGGGGGGTTAATGCTGGAGCTGAGGGGGCCTTCTTGCCCCTATGGCCACCTCAGTGCCAGAAGCACTGGCAGGGCACAGAGGCTCCTGCGGTGCCCACAGGCAGACGCTTGGGCCGTCAGGGCAGGGGCCAAGAATTTGGGTCCTGCACAGCCCAGGCTATAATGAGGTGAAGTGTGGCCCTGTGAGTGGTCTCAGCACCGCGGGACCTTCCCCGAGGAGCCTGGGGAAGGTGTGGTAGAAGTGAGCAGTTCAGGCATCTGTCACTGCGGGAGGAGACTGGTTATGTGGGACAGGTATTATTCTCGCAGGTGATTCCTGTGTGATACCCAAGAGTGGTATAGTGTGCTATGAGTGACTCTGAATAGGAGTAGCTCAGAAAAAAAAGGCATGTTTTTCCCTTCCAGTCCTAGGTCAAGCTATAGGAAGTACAGCAGGCTTATAATTTTTCACTCGCCTCTATCCACTTGCTACTGGATTTGGAATTTAAGCTCCCAGTTCAGAAATATGGGCAGCACACTGAAAACTAGATTCAGCCTACCTTAATACCCATGCAGTGCTGGCGTAAGAGTCTGTAAATTTTCTCACCTGCTCATCCAGACTTGTGAACTGCAGCCATTTCTTATATTCCTGGATGCTGCTCCTCCTGAATTGCTTGAAACATTCATGTGGGCAGACATACTGATCGATGCACATATTTGCCAGAGAAGTTAATGAAAACTCGCGGTTGCCTGGACTCAGCTAGGAGAGGTTCTCAGAAGAGGGTGTAACTTGACCAAATGTGAGAATCCTGCCTAAATGGGATGTGTTTACTTTAGTTTCCAGTTGGACATAGGAAATAAATGTTAAGGGAAATTAAATTTTGTATTTTGCAATGAAGCTTTATAACTCTATATTTTAATTTATTTATTATTTTTTTTAATTTGGTTAGGTTTCATCCAAGGTGGTTTTCTATCCACTATACAGGGTAAAGAGATTAGAGAAACCTGCACTTTGTAATCCTAGGAAGAGAATTAAAAAGCCTGAACTATGCTTCTGGATGTAGTGCTGGTTCTTGGAAAGGGCAGTCTCCTTAGCTGGGAAACGGAGGGATACAGCACATAATAAATACGTAAATAACAAACATGCTTGTTAGTCCATGGGATTGTTTATCATGTGTAGCGCTTGCTTTTTGACAGATTCCTGCTACATTATGTCAGGAGACAGCGACTGCACCAAGACAAGTCCATCAGCGGGCTCTCCATTGGACAACGAGTTCTTGCCAGATCGGCCAAAGTATGTTTGCTCATTGTCTCCTGATCTCATTACCAAAGCCCGGGAAGAGCTCCAGGAGAAACCTGAATGGAGGCTCCGTGATGTGCAGGCACTCCGAGATATGGTTTGCAAAGACTATCCCTCCCTGGGGACCTGCCTGGACGATGCTTTTTTGCTAAGATTCCTCAGAGCCAGGAAATTTGATTATGATCGAGCACTTCAGCTTCTGGTGAACTACCACACCTGTAGGAGGAGCTGGCCTGAGGTCTTCAATAACTTGAAGCCGTCCGCAATAAAGCCTGTCCTAGAGTCGGGTTTTGTCACTGTGCTGCCTCGTCTGGACCCAGAGGGACGCCATGTTGTCTGCATCCGCCCAGGTACTAAAATGCATTAATATCTTTGTTCTCCATCTTTGAGGTGTGTCTGAGCCAAAAATCTGTTTCCTGCTTTCCTGTGAACAGTAGTTACTTACACAGAGTATCTGGGTTCTCTCTGAAATTTGAAAAGCTAGCTTGTGAAGGGACATATTTGTCGTTAGTCAACGTTATACCAGTTCCTTTTCCTGTGTCAGCAATAACTGCAGTTACGTCAAAATGAAAATGCAACGAGGTTGATGAAATATTAGGTGATTCAAGAAACATTAATTAATGTGTAGTAACTCAAATTGAAACAGGGCTGCTGGCCTACAGTTAGAAGCTTGTAATTCGTTCTGACAATAAGTGGAGAGAGGAGCCTATGGCTTTGACTCCCATGTAAACAATCAGATCTTTCCATGTGCATTTGGTGCTGCCAGGCTTGCTGTAAATTTGTCTTCGTTTGTTCTCCTCTTTTCCATTTACCTGCTTTCTTTCTGAGCTGAAACTGCTTCTAATAAGCTGTGCTGGGTGGAAAATGGGGTTCTTAAAACCACTGCCTTTACTCCCTGAAGTAAACGTGAGTTGCCATTTATGTCTTGCTTAAGAAAGGCTGCTCTGAACTAGGGCTGTGGCTATTAAAGACTAACTTCTAAGAGTCCAGGAAAATGGAAAATCAGTTTTTGGAATGTGTATTGTTAGCTTATATTTACTCTCCGACTTACCATCCATGTCTTGTAACCTCAGACAGATGGACACCCAGTAATTATCCGATTACTGAGAACATTCGTGCCATATACTTAACGTTAGAAAAACTCATTCAGTCCGAAGAGACCCAGGTGAATGGAATTGTAATCCTGGCAGACTACAAAGGAGTCAGCTTATCTAAGGCGTCTCATTTTGGTCCTTTTGTAGCCAAAAAAGTGATTGGAATTCTTCAGGTAAGACCTGAACTGGTGGGAAAATAAGCTTCTGCATTGTAAATGACTGCTTCTGTGCCTAGAGTTCTTTACTATGTCACCAGAAACTTAAGCGTCTTGGCTTTTACTAGCAGAGTTAAAACATGTCTCTGCCCAACCAGTTTCTCACACCCTTGCCAACTTACCTCACTTGCCCTTTTTTTGACTTTTGCATCCCTAAAACTAAATTTGCATTAGAAATGCAAACTTTGAGTTAGAACAGAAAAAAAGTAGTTCTGCTAGGTAGTGGTAAGGAAGAGAGAGAGTGCAGTGAATTACAGTTAGAGAGAACACACCATTTTGCCTGAATGCTGAGGAATGGCCTGTTAATTAAATGGTTCCTGTTAGCCAAGACGCTGGGCAAGTGCAAGTTCAAGTACTGCTGCAAAAATTTTGCAGAGGACTTGTGAATGGGTGTGATTTGAGGAGTATTTCCATCCACCACCTGAAGGAAGAGATGCTTCTTTAGCATAGGGGGCAGCAAAAGAAGAGACAGTAATAAAAAGGATCTCCGACTAGGCATTTGGAAGGAAAATGTTGGAGAACAAGTTAGAGCAAGGGTGTAAGCACAAGTGGAGTTGTACAAAATAGGAAGGTGAAAGGAGTGAGGAGTAACCTGGCCAAAGTGGCAGGAAGGTCTGATGATATTACTTGATGTTCTACCATACTGTCTGGAGGAGTGAGATGAGGGAAACTTCTCTTGAGTGGGTTCATTCCCTCATTACTTTTATTCTGGCCTGAGCTAGTTATGTTCTTTGTTGTATCTGGGGGGTGGGGATAAGGAAGGATAGGGGGAATTGGGCAAATTTACAGAGATGAGACTAGTGAGTTTATGAATGCCTATGTAAGAACTTGCTCCTTTAAAGTATGATCTAAATGAGTCATTTAATTGTCTGAGCCCATATTTAATTTGCACAAATAAAGTGATGGCTGTCCTGCTGTTGTTAGTGGAAGCTATTCGCAAAAGCTGAACTTGATGAAGGACATAAAGGTATGGGTGGTATATAAACATGTTGCATCAGCCTCGCTGAGCTGCATCTCTTGTAAAGATGAGCTAATTCACTGACCTTTGTAAGCAGAAAAATAGTCCTGTAGTGCATGTTATCTGCTTTTCACTCCAAGCATTAACTGCTTGCTTTGTCTATGCAGAGCTGGTTACAAGGGAAAGAAACTTGACCATGGCACATAAGACCTTAAATGCTGATCATGAGCTTTTGCCTTGGAAAAATGTTCCTGCAAATAAATTTCTCCAGCAGAAATCCCATAACTAACTGTTGTTTTAAACTATCTTGCATAGGAGATGCTGTGTGTTCTGTTGGCAGCACAGCCTGTTTATCTTTTGCAGTTAGCATGACAGAATAGTTGGAATGGCAGAAAAATAGTGATACTAGATTTCTTCCTTGCATAAAACATATTTTAGAGTATCTTGGGCACCAAATCTTGTAGCTGGACACACTGGTAGAACCAGCCTGCTCTGGCTCTGAGCGTGGTGCACTCCTCAGAAGCTAGGGTCATCACTTTGTAACTGCATCCTTATCAGGGTTGGGAATACCTGAAGGACAGTGATTGCCTAACTGTCTTTGTCAGGGGAGATGAAGAACAACATAAGAAATTAAGAGTTACTGACAGCACTATATTTCTCAATGCAAGGTTTTCTTGTTTCTTGACTTTATTTCTATGCCCCCCCCTTCTCATCCTAAGACTATTCCCTATTACAAGGTGCATTTCTGTTGTCATATTGGTTTATGTTGGTACCTCAGATGAAAGTTTGGGAGCCAGTGGGTTGTGCTGGCAGTCAGTCTCAAGAGATTTTAAAAAGAGGAAGACGGCAAATGTTTTTTAAACTGCATTATAAAAATCTTCTTTACCCTTCAGGATGGATTCCCCATTCGAATAAAAGCTGTTAACATAATAAATGAGCCTCGTATATTCAAAGGCATTTTTGCAATTATCAAGCCTTTTCTGAAGGAAAAGATAGCAAACCGGGTAAGATTCGTGTCATTTTAACATTAACATTTGTAAGTTCTTTGCTTGGCCACTGCAAGAAAAAATTGTTGAAAAACCTCACAGCTGGAAAAATGTTGGTGCTGTTTACTTGATCTAACTTGTCCTTTCTGCTTTAATGTTTAAAAATATGCCTGTTGGGAAAAATTCTTCATCAGAGAAAAGTTTTGAGGAATTTAATATTGGCATAACATTAATATGTAACTTTAGTACTTATGCTATGTATTCAGGGCACTAATTCCATCCCTGGGGTTGGATTATCTTGGCAAGTAATGCTTTGTTTATGAGGTGGTATCACAGGAAATGTGTGTTGCCACTTTCTTGCTCTTCACCCTTATGCAAGCATCCTGCATGGCATGAGTATCCTCTCCATAGGACTGGATGTAGCTGCAAAGGATGATGATTTTTTTTCCACAAGGATAAGTACTTCTAATCCCATGAACAAACCTAGGGATGAGTTGAATTTGGAACCTCTGCACAGACTGGCAAATGTCAAGTCTCTCTTGCTGGGATTTAGGCTGCACTAGACTTGGATCATCTCAAGGCTTCTCTCAGTAGTGTGTTTAACTGCACCTGCCCAATGTTGTATGCTGCCATTTGCCCATAGACATCACTTCTAAAATTTGCTCTTTAGCTCCAAATAAACTTGTTAGCTGACTGTTTCAGTAATTTGCTGTAAAGTGTTTGATATGCACTGTTCAACCTATCTTTTGCTTGCTTTCCTCAGTTTTTTCTTCATGGCTGTGATCTGAATTCCCTTCATCAAAACATTCCTCCAGTGATCCTTCCTGAAGAGTATGGTGGTACTTCAGGGAAGCTGGACATCTCCGCATGGAATGAGCTGCTGCTAGCCTCTGAAGAAGACTTCCTGCATGATTTCTCACAGCTGGTTCTCCCGTGTGACAGCTCTCCCCATGACATGCTAGTGAGTGGGGATGCTGATGAAAAGCAATGCGATGATTCTCTGCGAGGCATGAAACCTCAACTCTATTACTGTTATTAACAAACCAGTGAAGGGAAGTTTTCCAGCACAGTTAAGATCTGTTCTGGTAGGTGATGTTGTGAACTCTGCCTTACTCCTAAACTTGCAGTTTAGGAACAGACTGCTGAGGCACTTTACACTGTAGAACCAAAGGAAGCTGAAGAGGGCACAATGGGGGCAGGGCAGAGTTCGGTGAGGATAAAGGCAAAAAGCACAAGTTATGTAGAATACTTGATGCTTATCAACCTCTGTGTGAATAATGCAAACTGGCCTAGTCTTTCTAATGATGAAGAAAAAAAAAAAAGTACTGCAGGATGGTAAGCTTCTTATCCCCTACCCACACAGGTGAAAAGTGATGATTATTTACTAGCTTTTTGACCATCTGTTTCCTTCCCCTTCTGCAAACACCAGTACTCCAAGACAAGAAAACTGCTTTTGAACCCTGCAAAATGTAGTTCTGTCAGTGAAGATTGCTTAAAACCATAAAAGTCATAACTTGGCTTGTCCTCTATCACTTGGTTCAGATTGTGAGTTGGTATTTCTGAAATATCTCAATGAATATTTGTCTCAAATTAATACAGAGCAAAACTTTCTTATCCATGAATATCAGTATGGAGATCATCTCTGAAACTTCCTCACAGTAGGAAGAACTATAACTGATGGATTAACTACTACATCTATGCCAAGGCTTATTATAAACAGATGCAATCTTCATTTTCAGAAAACAGGAAGTCTTTCAGGTAAAGTACTAAGGCTTTTGATTAGATAACAGCTTCAAATAATGAGGGTCAGGACCAAATAAGAAAAAGCTATGGCAGCCACCTTCCCACACTGTCAGTTGTTCTTTTCTTCAGCTGGTTGTGATGACGAATTGGATAAGTAACTCATACATAGAATTTGTAAGGAGGCTTTGTAGCAGTTGGCATATGATGTATAGAAGGCAATACTTCATGTGAGACAGGAAGGTGCTTCTTTAGCTTGTTACTTTGGGCAGAATTTGAGTTTAAGTCTGTGAAACCAAATGCAGACAGGCTATTTGAAAGCACATTCTTAAATTTCCTGGTATTGTAGCATTTTGTTCACTGTGCTCGTCGGCTCTTTTGTGAAATGTTACAACTTTGTTTTCAACTTCATCAACCTCTTTTGTCTTTGGTTGTCATGTTCCTGTATGAAGTTAGACTTTAATCATCTCTGTAATATTTACCTGTAGCTTGTATGCCTGTGCTTCTAGGTCTTTGTCTAGAGACAGAACTAAGACTCCAGTGTCAAACCAGGGTAAGATAACTATGTCTAAATAAGCTGTTCCCACTCCCCAAGTTCAGTCTCTTTAATGGTCCTAAATTAGAACTTGACTCTCAGCACACTCTTTGCACATGTTTTTCTGCACTATAATAGGGTGGAGATGGGAAACCTCATTAGGATCAGGGAAGCACACCCTGTTACGTAAAGGTGAAATATTTCACTATTTTTTGAAAAAGAACATCCATTCTAATTGGAGACTTATCTTTAAAGCACTTTCTGTGGATGAAATCTTTATTTAGTGCCAAGTGTGACTACAGGTACCAATTATGTTTCTGTAAATATAAAACTAAAGCATCTTGAGGATTTCAGACATTCATTTTTCAAATTGCCAAACTCTGTTTTGAATGTCTGTCTTCCTTTCAGTCCCCCTACAGCATGACTGCACTGCCAAAGAGAGACTCATCTACCACTTGGCAGCAGACCTTGTCCTGGAAGTAGCGGGTAGCAAATGTTATACCTGTCATCCAAGCATTATAAAAGGAAACTGGGTTTTGAGAAGGGGTAATCCATGAAGCTTTATTCTGGGTGGCAGTTCAGAATTTGTGGGAGTAGGGAACTCGTTGCTTGAACTGTTTTAGATTAAAGGTGGGAAGAGATTAATTTTCCTCACTGAAAGCATCTGATTTTTCCTACTTTTATAAGTCAATTCTTACGCCTCTCTGACAGCTATTACCTTTAGTGCCAGGGAAAAAAAAAAAACCCTACCATTTTAATCTACTTAAAATAACATAAAAGAGTACTGCTAGCCAATTCCTCATTTCTGACCAGAATGTGCTGCGTGTTTTGCAGAGATTAATTCAGTTCTTTGTGCCACCTAGTAAGACAGTAGCACACAGCACCAGGACTTAGAAAGGTAAGTGGCTGCCCATGCTGTTTAACTGCCAGAACATAGAGAGTGGTGTTTATGTTGGTTTAGTGCCTCTTAATTCTAGCCACAATGTACAATTAAAAATAAATAAATAGGATGGACCATTTTTCCTGGAGGTGAAGGCATGACTGGCATTTAATACTCTTTCCTTAATTGTGCTGCAGGGTTTGAAGTGGTGGTATTTTGACAGTTAACCTATAAGAACAGCTAATTTGATCCCCTTATGTAACTACTGGAGAGGGAGGTTGAATATTCAAAATTCAATTTGGTATCCTTCAAAAAGAAAAAAACCTAGTGGCATTCAGCAGAAGGCTGAGGAACCTCTACAGAAATGAAACCCTTTTTCAGGCTTTTATATTCTCTTACATGCCTTAAATAGCAGGCAAACTATATCCATCTCTCCTTCCCCTTTTCTCCTCTGCTCACAGAGCAACTAAGAATAAAGCATATGATTTAAACATAATAGATAAGGCTACATTATCAATGCTGAAAATAGCCTGTGTTGTGCCTCCAGAACTTCTTTTTCTTAAAGCTGGCTGCTGGGCAGTTGATGTCAGGATGCTTGAACTAAACCAGGCTTGCTTTTATCAAGCATTGAACTGTTACTTCTAATTTGCTCTTTCTTGACTTTAAAACTCGGAGTTGCAACTTTATTGAGCTGTATCTCTGACCCCTTTTAGGTTTGTAACCAGTGCTTGGCTTGTCTTACAGAAAGCACAGCTCTGTCTGTCTTATATCCGCCCGACTACTGAGCTGAGAATGCTCTGAGCTTTGCTAGTAAATGCTAAAGAAATCAGTTTGTTTCCAAAATTTCTTATGTCAGCATTTGGAAAATAAATACTTGTTTTAAGTATAGAGTCTCCTTATCTGCAAGTTAAGAGAATAGACAGGAAAAGCTTACATGCTGGGGGTTGTTTTTGTTTGGTTGGTTTTTTACAGCACTAAAATGGATCTGTTCTTTTTTCCACTTGAAGTTACTTTGTTTCCAGAGTTTATATGCCTTGCCCAGTACATAAGCCAACCTTGCCAAATCCAATGCATAATAAGGAAAGATAATTGAACTGCAATGGGCAGCCACAGCTTTTGGCATTAAGTGGGACAAAAGGTAGCAGCATACTATACATAAAAGTACTTGAATTTATACTCTTGCAACTGGGTGTTACAAACCCTGAGGTATTTTCAGGAACTGGGTGAAGTATTGTTTTTGTTAAATCTCATTTTGGCATGAGTTAATCATAGTGTTATTCAAACTAATAATTTTGCCTTCTGTTATATTTGGGCCTAGAGGTGTTGGGTGGTTAAGTGTACATCTTATTTTGACAGAATTTATTTTTATATTGCATTTTATAAAATGGAGTGGTCAAAATGTGTAATTTTATGATGCATGACTGGGTGATTAAACACATTGTAACAGCTGCTAATTTGATATTTTAAATGTTTGCCTTGTGTCATGTTGGGGTATTTTATTGTAAAACTCAATAGCAACATATACTTAGTTCCACACTAAACACACAGTTGCAACTAAGTATAATTGCCACAGTTATATCAGAAAAAGGTGTTGCTTTCTACTGCAGAACTAAATTTTACTTGAATAACTGTACCTGAGCAACTTCAGGGAATAGGATTTGACATTTGGAGAATCACATGGAAGATGGTGTTTGTTTCAAAGGAAATATATTATGACTTACTATTTGCTGCATGGAAAAAACCAGCCAGTCACATCCAACTAGACACTGCAGCAGCTAATTAACATTTTAATCATTGCATGTAGTATTTTGTACTGGAGAATAACTGCTCCTTCTTAACACTTCTCAACAGAGCTGGGACAGTTTCAGTAGTTAGTCCACTTTATTCAAATGAGTTTACAGTGCAAATGCCTTAGTGCCAATAAAAATCATTTCATGTACATTATTTTTATAAGCATATTAGACAAGTGAAATCAATTGGAAGCTCTAGTTTTCCATCATAATCATAAAGCTGTTTAAGCTAGTCATACACTTACCACTCAATATTTGGCAAACATACTAAAAAAGAAGTTACCATAGAAGTTGCCTCTTAGAAAGGGCAAGTTCTTAAAAGGAATTAGAGTTAACCAGTTTTTCAACCTCAAAATTCTGTTCTTTTGATGAGGAATAAGGGGGGGTTTGCCACAACACAGGAAGGTAAGTATAATTTAAATAAACTTTTGCAGTGGAATGTAGAAATCAAGCAGCACGGCTTACACTTCCAGGAACTGAAGCATTAGCATACTAGTGCATTATGCTGAATATAACTGTTCTTTAAAATATATTACTTCATATTTAGCTAAATGTTACTTCTATTCAATAGAAAGGTTGTGGCTGTTGGACAGAACAGATATTTTCTTTTGTGCTTTGACAGCACAGGTGTAGTGAATTTTAAAAAGACAGTAATAAGATAATCATGACTGAAAGTTAAAATAGAAAGATAACATAATAATTTTGATTCTGCATTATGCAATATGTAACTTTCTATCCACCTGCATGTTAATATCAACATAAGAAACAGTAACATAAACAGTGTAACTAAAGCAATACATGAACATTTTGGCTTTCAGCAAAAAGTTCCCCACTTTTGTAAGCTCAGACAGGTGCAGCAGTTTAACTGAATTCCCTATTAGTAAGGACAAAAGGAGCCACTAGGGTCCAAAGGTAGAAAAGGAGACAAACCCAGCTGGAGGTTATCTTCACCCACACGGCTGGCCACTTACTTGTCATTGTTTTAAAATCTGCATCAGGGCTAAAAAGTAAAAAGGTCAATTAATAGATATAGAATGCACCTTCCACTATTCTTTCCTGTCTCCCATATGAATCTGAAGTTAGAACAATCATTTGGGACACTCCAATGCAAGAGCCTTTGTGGGAGCACAGTGAGACAACTAAACCAGGAGTTTCCTGTGGCTCCTTCATAAACCTGTTGCTCTTGGTACCCAGTTTCCAAAATGAACCTGCTTGCAAATGTTAATGTGCTACTCTTAAAGGAAATATTTGAGTGAGCTATGCAGAAACTCCTGATGATGGCTGCTACTCTGTAAATATATTTGCTAATTTATACAATATGGCAGTCCTGGGGAAAGTAGTTATAAGCTGCAGCAACAGAGGCTATGTCCAAGTGCTCTGAAATCATATCTCCATTTAAGTGGCATGTATAGCTGTCCCTGCACATCTTTACCAGGGTGACGAGGCAGTAAGTAACATTAGGCTGGCCTTGGACAAACTTCCCAGGAGGCCACTCCAAGCCAATTTCAGATGTATCCTTCCTGCGACTTGCCTATCTGAAGGATAGTAACCACACTTCCTGCCCTTGCAGCTGTGGAGCAGTCCACTAGGACTGCAGCTGCTGATTTTGCCTTTTTACATCTTAATTCAGCAACACAAAATTGAGAAAGTGCAACTGGCATAGGGACAGCACCTTAACCAGCTTGGCAGGAGTAGCTAAGTCTCCTATTCACCTAGAAACACTGGCTGGCACATACAACCCATCACTTTCTGTTTTGGTCTTACCTGTACCAGTTGGTGAGCGTCATCATGATGTAAAGAGAGGCAAGGCAGAGCATGAAGTGAAAGAAGGTGTAGCTATATTGAACACCATCCTTCTCATTATCCATGACACGGGGCACTTCTCCTTCCTCTGCAGCCCCACTGCCTGTTCCCAGAGTCTCCTCCAGAACAGCAGTGTCACTCCCAGACAGTGTCAGCTTGTTCACCTGGCTGTTACTTGAAGAGCGAATGCTGCAGTGTAACCCAAAGACAGATGTGGTTAAAACTCCCTTTTCAGTTAGCTATGTTTGCTAATAAAGCAAGAGCAAGCAACAGACCACAATGAATGTCTGGGACTAGCAAATGACTTCTTTTTTAAATCCATCTGGAAACACAAGGAAGCTCCTCAAAAAGAGACCTGTTTTCATCCAACCTCTTGTTAACCTAATTAAACAGCATTCCTAGTCCAGATCTCATAACATTTTGTTCTGTTACCTGAATTGAGCTAATAAAGCCTATCCTCAGCCACAAAACAGAATGCAGTTTTATTAGCCATATTCAGGCTTGGGCCTGAGACAGCAGCTAGATATGAATAAATGCAGGTACATTTTTCACTAGACCCAGATTCAAACAAAAAAGGCAGACAAATCCCAGTTGTTTCTCATTTGATAGTAGTGCAGATCCTACCTGGAATACAAGAGGCAAAGGACAAAGATAACCAATCCAACAACACTCTGGGCATCCCACCACTGTAGGGACTTGGGTGGAGCTGGAGTAGCAGGTACAGCAGTGATATTTGCTGGACCAATTGTGGGTGTAGCTATCTGGGTAATGATGTTCAGCAAACTTGGGTTACAGTTTCGTTCTGAAAGGGATTTCAAGGCAGATTAAAGAGAGATGAGTTTTGCCAGCATTTAGCTAAGATGACAGGTAAACTTGCAATTTTTTATTTCCTTTAACTGCTGATCTCTTTGATTCCCCAGAGGCAAGAATGGCATGGAATATTCTTCCTTCCTGTGAGCTAGGCAAGGGTGTAATAAATAAATAAAATCAGAATGCCCTGACACTGTTTTCTTTCCCCTCACAAATACCCCAGTTCTAGAAAGAGGCAAGTTGATGGTTTCAGTAAAGTCAGCTTTACTGCCTCACTAGATTTTATCTACACAGTTCAGCAATCCCCACATAGTGATCTGTGATAACTATGAGCCTCATCACAGCTTCTGTTGCTTACCAGGCTCATTGGACATGGCTGACCAAGTGAGATACATGGTGTAGAGTGTGATAACAGAGGACTGGAGGAGGCCAGAGCGAGGCAGATGTTCCTGTTCAAAAGAATAGCAAGCCAAGGTCAATAGGGCAAGTTTTAGCTATCGTTGGATAGTTTTACCCTACTGCCACAGATTCAACAATTGTTAGCATGAAAAACTTTATTTTTTTAGAAATGCATTGGGCTTTGTTCTATGTTTAAAACACCGGAAGAAACTCCTTAGAGTAATACAATTTATGCAGTGAGCAACTCAAACATGGAAGGAATAAGCAAACCAAATCCATTTTTTTGGTGCCCAAGACTGAGTTAATCCCAGTTCGCTCAGCAGTTTTGTAGATATGAATCTAGCATGGGATTTATTTCATCGTAGAATCCCAGCTTGGAAGCAACCTCAAGGATCATCTGGTCCAACCTTTCTTGGCAAAAGCACAGTCTAGACAAGGTGACACAGCACCCTGTCCAGCTGAATCTTAAAAGTGTCCAATACTGGGGAATCCACCACTTCCCTGGGGAAATTATTCCAATGACTGTTCTCATTGTGAAAAATTTTCTTCTTGTGTCCAGCTGGAATCTCCCCAGGATTAACTTGTACCCATTACCCCTTGTTTTCCCCACGTGAGTCCTTGTAAAAAGGGAGACTCCATCTTCTTTGTCACCACCCTTTAAATACTGGAACATGGTGATAAGGTCTCCCTAAGCTTTCTTTTCTCAAGGCTGAACAAACCCAGTTCTCTCAGCCTTTCCTCATATGGCAGGCTTCCCAGTCCCTTGATCATCTTTGTGGCCCTTCTCTGGACCCTCTCCAGCCTGTCCACATCTTTTTTGCATAGTGGGGACCAAAACTGAACACAGTATTCCAGGTGTGGCCCGACAAGCGCCAAGTAGAGTGAGAGAATTTGAACAATACCAGTTCAGAATCAAGTAACATGCAAGCTTTGTCTCATATTAAACATGCTTACCCATACTTTCAAAGCCACAGTATTAAGCCAATAAATTCCCATCTTATTTTGCTTTTCCCTAATGGGTTTGTCTGTTCTGCCAGAACCATCACCACTAAAACCACACCAGCAGTGCCCCACGTGGAAACTAAGTCCAAAATAATGTTAGCCAAAAAAAGCTTATCTTCAGGAAATACATTACTACATAGTGCATTGGTTTCAGAGCAAGACTTTTTTTTTTTCCCCAAGTATTCCCAGCTAGCATAGCCAAATTTTGAAGTTCTTATGTCTGAATTGGTACTACATCTTTCTTACTTCCCTGCTTTGTATCTCAGAAGAAAATAGCAGAGAAAAATAATACCTGAACTTTTGGAAGGATGGAAACAATGGAAACAGCAATGCACAGGATCATATTAATGCTTATGAAGAACTTGTTCTCAGTGCAGTCATCAGGCTTTGTGTAGAAAACATAGAGGAGAACAACAAAAACCAGCGACAAGGCATAGAACAAGCTTGTACAGGACAGCAGAGCTGGAGTGGGGAAAAAGTAACTGTTACAATACGCATGTATTTTAACAGTACATCTACGGTGATTTAATGACCAGCTACCACTGTAAAGAGACAGTTCCCCCTTCCTCACTTGGAAGTCTGGATCAGAAAACTAGACTAGCAAAATGCATTTTTTTATTAGGTATGGCTAAATTTCTGCTTTGGCTCACTAAGTAGTGTAGCTCAGAGGAAAGCCAATGCTGCCATCAGGGGAATAAGATTTGCCTTTCAGCAAAGGTTTAACTGATGTCAAGCCACAGTGTCAAAATGAGAGTGCTTTTTGCACACTTCTCATGGGCTATTTATAAGCCCTGAATTGGCCCTGCTATGCTAGGGGCCACCCATTTTCATTTCCATTCTGCTGTGTTCTTTATAAGAAGCTACAAAATGCTGTTGCACCATTTGTAGCTATGAGCAAAGAACCACAACAATTAGCACTTTGTAAGTTAGTGGTAAGCTTGGGAACATGGGCTGAAGCGTGCTTTGTGTTGTACTGCAGCCACTGTCATTGACATAACTGACTTCCTGAGGAAGGGGAGGTGGCAAAGCTAAGTTACGAGTTGAAGATATCCAGGCAACTAGCTCTGCACTTGCACTGCAAACTAGCCAAGTCTTGTTTGTTATGACTGTCAGATCTGCTAATCACAAGCCTAGAATATTTTGCATTTTATTTAATGAGAAAAAAGCAACACTGCAGCTATTAATTCCAAATGTTTATAGAAGTGACTCAAGGAGACTGTGGAGTATAATTCTAGGTATTCTTGCAAACTAGTAAGTGATACTCCGCAGAGTACTGGCCAGGAAAACAAATCCTTTACAGATTAAGATACCTACCTGCATACCAACATTTAGAATTTCCCTCCTCCATTCTCTCAACCCAGCTCTCATTCCAGGAGTGAGCAAAGTCCACAAGAAGCACCAACTGGATAAGAATGAAGCAGAAGGCTCCACAAATACCAATAGCAAACCAAGCTAGAAAAAGAGAGCAAGAAAAACAGGGTTAGCTTTCATCATTTGCATGCTACCCCAGTTTAAATAAATAAAAAGCTCCTAATTATACTGAAAAAAATAATGAAAAAAATCTGAAACTATATTTAGAAATGCAGATGCTGTTAATCACTTTGACCTCCATCCTGCAGAAGCATGCAGGGAGTCACAGCTATTCAAGGGTGCAGCCTATGCTAGTCAAGCTGAACCTGGGAATGTTTAGCCCAACATGTTTTCAGAATGAATGCAAGATCTAACACGAGACATCTTTGTGTACGTTAAGTACCATCATGCCACATTTCTCTGAGGATCAACAACCTTTTCATGTTCCTGTGATGTGGCCAGACAGTAAGTTTCTTGCACAGGTTTTTCAGCTGCTAGGAAAGTATTTAGCACCTGTCAGTGTTCTGAGCTGCTTCTAACCTAAATAGTGTCAGAAGACTCAGCCCAGTAGTGATCATGTCATGGAGTACCAAATTATTTATACCCAACACCTATGTACTTGAAAAGAGATTGCTTATTGGCAGTAACTTCAGTTGGTCACCCAAATACCGGATGCACCAAGATACTCTGAAGTAGGACAGAATCCGTGTCTTCTACAAGATAACTTTCATTATTGCATCTAGAACCTGGTAAGTCTATCAAAAGGTTTGAGTTTATTAAACAGAATTCCATGATGACATATTAACTGTACCTGTTGTGAAAGGCCCTTCAGGAATGTAAAATGCTCCAACCATGATAGCCACAATGGCAGCTATTTTGAAGAACCAGAACCTTTAAAAGAAGATATAAGCTGAAAATACTGGTCTTACTCTGCACACAATAGTCATGTTTTACATGGTCTGCAAGCAGCTTGCTGTACATAGGTAAGTGCCTAACAGAAATTTAAAGAAAAAAAAAAAAGTTGTATTCAATGGGATAACAGATAAAGATGTTCACCAAATCAGAGGGAGAGAGTGAAGAAACGGTCAATACATTGGCAATATGGACTGACAAAAACCTCAAAGTTCAACAAAAGCAAATACAGAGCGTTGCACCTGGGACAGAAAAAGCCCATGCAACTGGACAGACTGGGAACTGACTGGCTAGAAATCTTTGCTGAAAGAGGACTCCTGCTCCAGCAAATGGAACATGAGTCAGCAGCTCAGCCTTGCAGGGAGGAAGGCTAACTCTGCCCTGTTCAGCTTGGAGAAGGGAAAAGGGAGATCTAATTGCTGTTTTCAACTGCCTAAAAGACAACAAAACCAGACTCTTCTTGCAGCTGCACAGTGGAAGGACAAGAGGCAATATATGCAAGCTGCAAAAAGAGAAACTACAATTGGATACTGGAAAAAATTGCACAGGTTGCCCAGAGAGATCAAAGCATCCCCATCCTTTGAGACACTCAAACCTCAACTAGACAAGACCCCGAATAACCTGCTCCACATTGGTCCTGCTCTAACCATAGGGCTGGATCATGTGATCTCCACACGTCCATTTCAAATTAAATGACTGTGAAATTCAGTCATCTAGCCCAGAACTAACCCAGTTAAATCAGTAAATCAGAAACCAGTTTCTGCTGCCTTACTGAGTCAGACTAGCTGAGTGAATGACCCAGTGGGATCTAGAGTCAGCGCAAGGATGGCAATATAAACTGCCTGAAATCTAGCATCTCTGTGGAAACACAGAGGGGTGCCCAGAGCACTGCCCTTTTGGCTACCTTAGAGCATTATCAGTACATCAAACATGTTACAGGAATAGGAAGCTTCTTAGGAGACTAAAGCGTTACTCTGTATTCAGTTCAAAAGAAACTCAAGGCCATCAATGTATTCATAAACAATTTGCCACTGTGTTCCACAAAGAAACCTGAGAGAAGAAACAAGTTGGAAGAGGAGACAGCTGGCTCACACACATACCCATTGTGTACCGAGGCTCTTGGATCATTACTTGTTTTCACTTCTATCATAATCAGAGAGAGGAGAAAGAAGAACACTGCCATAGCAAAGCTGATTCGATAGACAGCTCTGTATCCGACAAACACATCGCAGCTGACAAAGCCATCCATATGCGGTATCCGAGTATGAAGCCCCTCATCACAAAATCCAGGTATCTGGTAAAGACACATTTAGTTGTGAATTTATGTCTGCATTTGCAATTACATTCTTTAAGCACTCTTAACAGCTAAGGCTTTCAGTCAGCTGTCTTCTGGAAGATCTGATAACAAAAGACCTTGTGCTCAGCCGGCCTGCACAGACCTTATTATCGCCTTTCTTTCCCATGTCATCACTAAAAGCATCCAGGAAGATTAAGATACCAAAGCAGCAGGCCTCTGATAACAACTGGCAACCTCCAGGTCTGGTCAGGTTTCAGAGACCAGGCATGTACTTAAAAATGTATATTCACTGGATTTGCTATTTCAGCTAGAAGCCGTTCAGTACATGCAGCCTCTTAAACTTGGGGGACAAAGCACATTTGGGTGTTTGTGTCTCATGTAACCCATTTCAAGTAAAGAGAATCGATAGTCACTGGCACAAGAAATGGTTTTGCAAACAGTTAGAAAGAGGTTTTCCCCTCCATACCTTTTTCAGTTGCTCTTCCATCCCTGGTGCCAGCATAATGCAGGCAAGAGCAGTACTGAGGAGAAGGAGGAAGGCATAGATAAGACGTGTCACCGTCGAATTCTTGCTGTTGGGACAACATCGGCACAGTAAGCACGAGGCGCCGCTGCACAGACAGGGAATCTGAAGAAGAGAGACAGAAACAGTGAGGGCACTCCCCTTGCAGCTGACACCGGGGCGTTCAATGACACCGAGAGAGGAAAACCCAAACTCCATTCAGAGACACCCCGCTCCCTGCCGGACCACACAGATAAACCGTTTAATCGACGCTTCTGCACGACGCCGTGCTTGAAAACACCCGTGGATCGCCTGGCTGTTCAGCCTGGGCTCTGATCCCGGGGGTCCGCCGCTTGGCAGAGGCCAGCGGCGAGCCGCCGCTCCGCAACCACCGACACCGCCTCGCAAGGGCAGGACCCGCCTCCCGGTCCGGCGAGCCCCGCGGCCCCAGGGAAGGCGCACGGCAGCTGCGGCCCGGCGCCCGCTCCGCAACGCGCGGCCGAAACCGCTCCCGGAGCTGGCGGGACCAGGCTTCTGCCCGCAGAAGCCCCCGGCGGAGGCTCCGGGCCGGGCCCGCTCCCCGGGGTGTTGGGGAGGCGCTGGCGTGGCAGCCGCCGCGCCGCCACTCACCCAGCTGGCCAGCGAGCAGACCCCCAGCGCTGCCCCCATGGCGGCGTCGCCGAGATCCCCACGGCCACTTCCTGCTTCTGCTTCCGCCCCCACCCCGCGGCGGTAGGCGACAGCCGTTTAGCGCCGCCGCCGCTCATTGGCTGTCCCCGCGAGGTTGGCGCGCGGAGGGGCTCCCGCCCGCCAATGCGAAGGCAGGATGGAGCCGGGCGCGAGCAGGAAGGTGGGCACAGGGACGGCGAAGGGCGCGGGAGCGGGAATTGTTGTTTATGAACGCTTCTTCCGCCTTTCCGACGCCAGGCCGACCTGAGGAACAGGAACGCTGATTGGTCGCAAGCGTCGGCGAGTGGGCGGTTCCTCCAGCAGGTTAGCCAATGAATGAGGCTGATCGGCAGGCCCGGCAGCCATTCGCTACCTCCCTCTCTCGGAGGCCGCTGGGGGCGCCCGGCGGTGCCCTCCCCGCTGCCCACGAAGGGCGGGCAGGGGGCCTGCCTGCACCTCCGCCTGGGCCCCCACGGGGTGCACGGCGTGGGGTGGGGGGGGCCGCAGGGGACAGCACCCCCAGGGCCCTGCCCGGGGTGGCCTCGGCGTCAGCCGCGCCGGTTTTGACTTCGATGGCCACGTCGGGAACGGCGGCCCTTGGCGCTGGCTCTGCCGAAGCCGGGGCGCGTCCCGCGG
>JAVJGG010000009.1:21540757-21591527 GCA_035590195.1 Aviceda cuculoides | reverse complement strand
CCGCCGGGGCTGTCAGCGGGCCGCCTCCGGGCCGCCCCCGCCACAGGCGGGGTTTGGGGCCGGACGGCACACCGTGTTTCCCGACTGCCTGCAAGGCACCCTGGCGCGCCCCGTGCCCCGTCTGCACGGGTAAAACTGATCCCCTCGGGTTCCGGAGGGGACGGGGCGTTACCGGGCGCGGTGACGAGCGTCACGTCCCGGCAGAGGTTGCGTTGAAGCTGTATGAGTTAGTCCTGCGTCACGGCTGGGGCACTGACCTCACCGGAGGGACGGTGACAAGCGGGGTGCCTGAGGAAGCGGGCGGGCGGCCTCCTGCCGCTCCGCGGACAGCAGCCCGGTGTGGATCGCAGGGGTGCGGGTAGCGGCCGTGCTGCTCGGGGTCCGGGGGCACGGCTGTCACCTGCCCCGCCTGGGGCTCAGGGGCCTGCTCAGCCTCTCGGAGCTGTTTGACTGGGGCGGGGGAATCCGTAACGCATTCCCACTCGTGTCCCGTCGTGACACGGACACAGGCGCTCGTGCCGCAGAACGCGTGTCGTGCTGCTTGCTGCCCCCTTTTTTGTGCATGCTTTGCCCAGTGCTGAACGGTGCCAGTGAGTTTGGGGCTGTGTGGCGGTGTAACAGGGCTCCGGGTGGAAGTGGGAAAGCTCACGAGCCTTTGAAAGGTGGGGTTTCTCGAGGAGGGACACTAATGCATCAGTTCACGGTAGGCTCGGTTCATATTCTGAAGGTGCACGGCTGTAAAAGCTAGAGGTGTACTCCTTTAAAATGGAAGAAGAGAGAAAGGAACCATCTGAAAACAGACATTGTTCTGCTGCTGCCCAGAGCGCCCGGGCCTCTCTGGTTTTGGATTGCCAGCATGCTGCAGGACTTGCAGTTTGGAAGAGTTAAACAGCTGAGTGACTACACTCCTCATGGCCAAAGTCTGGGAGGAAATGAAATGGATGATAGGTGCTGTGAGGATAGAACAACAATGAGAAGGTGACACAAGTTTCCACAGAAGTTTAGGAAAGCGGTTTGGAGCTATTTAATTGGCATTAGTGTTGCAATATGTCAGAGGGCAAGGTCAGAACTGACCAGTTTGAGTTAGAGGATGTGTTCTGGCTATAGCAGTTCCAGCTATTGCACATCACTTCCCACTGTGTCAGACCCTTCTTTCCCTCACACAGTCCCTTTCCAAAAAACCTGCTTCCATCACAGAAAGGGATAAATAATCAGAATGACAGCTTTATTGCCATCTAAAATTGCCAAGAAATGACAAAAGCATCCAGTAAACCAGCCACTTATTCTCCACAGCAGCTTTAACACTCAGAATATATGGACATTATGTTAACAGTATCATCTCTCTTGTAATCAGCCTCATTCATGAAGCCATACAGGGTTCTTTCAGAAAAAGATCACATCATAAATCATTGAAACTGTGCTTCCTTCAGACAATATATGAGCCTTTACTTTATTATTAACATATTTTTATTACCCTTTTGGGCACACCAGCTGGATCTGTAAGAAGGCTTTTGCCACATCCCTGCTACTTCACTGTTCACATGAATGTATGCCGAATAAAGGCAGAATCCAAAATTCTGTGTTCCCAGTAATCCTGGGTGAATAATTTCATAGGTATATTACCAATACAATGATGAAAGTCAGTTAAATACTGCATCTGAGAATGTTTTCTTCACAGGAAATTTATAAGACTAACAGTTTAGTTAAGTACTGTGGGATCCTCTACTGGATTATGCTAGGGAAAGACAAAGGATACAGATAAAAAGCCTTTTCCTTCCACTGTCCACGTAACAAGAGATTTCCAAGCGCTCATTTTACTTCCCAACATAAACCCCCTCTGATTCTGCATAACATCACCTCAAATCACACATGTTCAACAGGAGATAAGGGTGAAGTCAGCCTAGTGACTGTCAGCTGTGGGAACAAGACAGGATATGGCAGGAGGTTATCCTAGTTTGTACAAAAATACCCTGCTCTGGTATGTTAATCAGTTCTGACAGCAGAATGAAATAGTGCACTCCTTATGTATCTATATGTTACATCCCATACATATCTATATGTTAGTTGAAATGCCTAGGACAAAACCCTTGAAATTAGGTAATATTTGAAGGAAATGTGTCGGATACAGTCATTTGAAAGTAGTTCTCTGCAGTTCATTGTGCAACTGAGCCCATAAAAAAGTGTCACTCAAGCATTCATGCTAGTCTTGTTAATCTCGAGGGTCTCCCTTTCGTGATAACAAAAAAGCAGAACTTTTCCCCATGTTCCCCAGAGTATTTGAGGGTCCCTGCTCTGCATGGGCTGTATTTTTGCAGGTAACGGATCCATAGACAGGTTATAATCAAATAATCCTTTGACCATCCAGAATCTTTCAGTCAGGTGAAGGGAACAGCAAATTGGAATGGCTGAGTCAAATCAACTGTAAAAATAAAAAAATCATACGTAGCCTGTGTTTCTACAGTAGTGTTGCCTTGACCCACATACAGGTCTAAACATCCTACTGTGCTCTGGCCTGCATAAACTTCCAAATGTTGAGGTATTGGCATCAGCTTTGTAATATAACCCTCCTAATTATTGGACTTCTATAAAGTGTTTGCCTTTAAACAGTGTTTTTAACTGTGCTTTGATCAGATCTCCAGAGCATAAAGAATTACTAAGTTTTCTTTAGGGACAACTGCTTTTCCAGCTGTTTAGCTCAGGCTTTGGGCTGAGCTCTATTCCACCATCTAGATTTTAAACCGTGCTTTGGGAATAGCCATCAAAGTCCTCCATCTGTGAGTAAGTTATTAGATAACGGGCAAAATACTGCTATGGCTGAAACCACCCGTGGATTTAATAAGTCTCTAAATGGGCAGAGTTAATAGCTTCTACAAAATCGTGATGTTCCAGCAGGGCAGAAAGTCCTCCCAAGTATGACTATTGTTAAGTTTATGGAGCTGCCAGGTGACTTTCACCGGGGTCTAATCTAATCGCGTGCTGTGCACACAGGGACTTGCTCACCACTGACTTGCAAAGGCCAGTGTGTGCTGTCTGCTGCGATGCCCCAGGGGAGCGCAGGTGGCCGGTGCCAGCAGCATGGCTCTTCTCTGTGCACAGGCTAGCTTTACACTCACAAGCCCCTGCAATTCGAGATCAAGAAAAATCAACCTGGTCCACGCCTTCGAGTCTTCAAATATGCAAGTGTCTTTTTTCTGCAGTCCTTTGCTCACGATTTTATAATTCTCATCTTTCCTTGACTGCGTGCTCTGTGACTGCATTAGCACCTGCCTCTGCACTTCTTAGACTATTTTCCTATCATGTCATGGATACATGAGTCATCTTATTTGTGATCTGCTGAGCTGAGTGAGAGTCATAGTAGAGTTGTGTGCTTCAAGGCCATTAGTAACGCTGCTATAACTTGCATAATATATTCTTCTGTGTCTAAATCCCTGAGAGATTGAGTAACTGTTTTCTTTTTCACCCCAAGTGACTATGCAACCAGATGAGTCATTGCTGTTATGATAGAGGAATTGTAATCTTTGTGCCTTTCCAGTTTTGTTTGGCCAGAAATTTATTATATAGGACACCTTTGTTCAATCTCCTCTAAATCCTTATATGTCACCGGAGACCTTTTCATTGACTTCAGTTCACTTTAGATCATGTGCACTGGTCTGGAAACTGCGTTAGTTTAAGTTATTGGTAAAACAGATGGAGAGAGATGTTCACCTTTATCCAACACCCTGGAATGATAGTACAAAGCCCTTTCGTTTCGTTATTTATGGAAGCATTAGTGAAACTTAAACATATTGAAAAGTATTTAAATAACATTAAATAAAAGCTTATAAAAAAAAACCACAACAAAACACGAACAGAGATATACTGGAGGGAATATTTTGTACAAAAGATCTGCAGTGACATCTCTGAATGAACCATGGACTAGCAACAGATGGCTGGTAAAAAGGAGGAGGGAGTGAAAGGTGGCCTTCTGGGATAGGTGAACGCGGTATCCCTGCAGACAGCATGGGGTGCTCGGACAGGGCCCTTTGGGAGCAAGATCTGACCTAGAAGGGGCTGGCACTGCTGGAGCAGCCTTAGCTCTGCACTGACGTGAGCTGGTGGGAACCGTCCCAGGAGGAGCCTTGCAGCCAGCGGCGTTGCTGGAGCTCGGCACCTTCCCCATCGCTGTAGGGGAGACAGGGTTAGTGCAGAGCCAGGCGTCGGCCCCTGCTCCACCTGGCAGTGCTGATCGAGGCTTGGTGTTGGTGCTAGAGCACCTCAGGCTGCGCAGGACATCGAGGTTCCTGCTCTTAAGTAGCCACTTCAAGAGTGGGTAGCCACAAAAGCCAATCTTCTACCTGATCATTGTCCAAGCACACTTACAAATGTCGCTGAATTTATTGTTTCAAATGTTCTCATGATTTTTCCTTGCCTGAAACATTTTTCTTAATTAAGCCAGGATTTATTTACCCTGTCTTTGTGACCCCATCTCTCCCATGAGAGCCTGCACTGAAATCCAGCTGGCCAGCCGCCTTCTATCAGCGATCACTGCAGCAGAACAGCTTCTAGTGAAACAATAGTGGGAGGAAAAGTCAGGAATTTCTGGATTTAATCCTGCTTCGAGCAGTGATGAGTTGCATGGCTTTAGGTGAGCCACAGGACTATGTGAGTCAATATGTAATGTGAGAAAACGAGCATATCCCAGAGTCATGGCAGGCTCTGTTTGTTCATCTTTCCCCACAGCTTAAAATCAGATGAGTGCCTGACCCCATTTTTTCTCAAACTAAAAAGAGCAATGCAGGAATATACTGGCCATGGTCACTTCTTTCAGCTGAAGATTTCTTTTCCCCTTTTTTTCCATTGTCCCCCACACTGGTGCTGCTGCTTTCCAAGATGCTCTGAAGCTAGTGAAATGGTTTTTTCTCATAAATCTTTTAAATCATGTAAATCCTCTGGGCGTACCAGCTGACATTTTAGATGTTGCATTTTTGCACTTGTGCCAGGAAGCATTTAGCATGTTACAGTTGCTTATGTTGTATTTTTTTTAAAGAAGGGAAAACAGTTCCTTCCTCTTGTGTCTCCAGCAGAGAGACTGTTTCTCCTTGAGGAAGGAGTTCACATGATCATATAGATGCGTCAGATAAATCCCTTCCCACGTTTGATATTTGGTAAGTTGAATGATTGTTATTCCAAAGCCAATAGCCGGGATGGTTGTGTGATTTAACATCTCCAGAGCAAGTTTTTCTTCTGTTCACAAGCTTTAAGGAAATGAAGTCTAAAAATGAAATCCTTCAACTTAGACTCATTAACCAAACACTCTTGACCATGTTATCTTCACAAATATTTCTCCCTGCTTGTTTGTTTAAAGCTGGCCAAGAGTTCCAGAAATACTTTTAAGATAACAAAAATGGGCATCCAGATTGGAAAGGAACTCTGTATTTAGAAACTGAAATACTACTGGGGGGTGGCTGTGCTGTTAACTCTTTTCCAGTTGCTCTGAACCTCTGTGGTGTTGGAGAGTGAGTCATGGCATTCTTCTGTATATAAATCTTTTTTCTCATCCTAGATGATTTAGGAAAAAAAGTACCCTTGGGGAGTCTAATAATACAATACCATCTCTAGTCACATCGTTGAGTTCAATAGCGTTGTTGCCGGAGAGAGTCTAAATCAAGCAGTTTCCCGAAGGCAGTGTAGGGCAAGAGCTGACAAGGCTCGGTATTCACTGCGCCCATGTGCATCAGGGGCAGAAACAGCCACAAGCTTAATTCTGGAAGGGAAGGAAGGGGAAGAGCTGAGGGCTGAGTGTTGGTTTATCAGGGGATCTTACAAGCCAGCTCTCTGCCGCAGAACACACTTGAGAACACTGAGCCTTTACTACAAATTCACACGCACAAATTTTTAAAATGTACGCTGAGGGTGTCATGTTATAGCAAAACTGAGAGTGCCCATAGGAAACAAAAGCAGGGCACCTTGCTAAGCTTGACCTCCACAGGCATTTCAGAAGCAGAGTCATTTCCTCCTAATATAAGTAATAGTTCAGTTCTGAATTTGCTGTCTTTGTGAGATAACGGCAGAAAGATGTTTTCAGGCTCTAAAGGATGGCTTACAATTTTTAATTAAAATGTGTGTTAGTGTAACTGTATTTGGGCTGGGTTTAGGGGCTTGTGCACAACCGAATGCCTTGGCAGGCCCGCAGTGCAGTTCTTGTGGGTATTTTCTTTTCAAAGCTGTTTTTCCCAAACATGTATTTAGTATCGTTACAGTCCTCAAACAATTTCATGCAAGAGCCATCGAAGCAAAGCAGAAATGGACACACTGGTCCCCATGTGTATGTCAGAAAATTTCACTGCACTAGCAGTGGTTCCTGGGCTGAGAAATAGTCCCTGCAAGAGCACAGAGCCTTTGGTGAGATACAACAGTATAAACGAGGCGTCTCTCTTCCTTTCCTGCTTGGATGGGTTTCATCTCACTGCCTCGAAGCTGCCTACAAGGTAAGTATCTAATCCGTGGTAGTTACCGAGCTCTTCCTCTAGCCAGTGAAGATGGACAGAGGGGATGAATTGCTCTGATATCTGATCTAACACTGCTCTCCTAGTCCTGGCCTCTACTTACTGTCACAGAAACTTTGACGTCTTATTTTTAGATGAGTTTTTGTGGTTTTAGAATGAAAGTCTGTAGCTGGATACTAATTTCAGTGAAAAAAACCCCATGCAAAACCTGACGCATGCTGGTCAATGAGGAATGTGCTGGGCAGTGGTAATCTTGACTCAATTATCTGCCTGTAGGGGTTGAAATTTAGTTAGCATTTTATGGTTAGGCACCAGGTGGTGTTAAGATGTTGCTTAACTGAAGAGCCATTATTTACCGGTAATAAAATTGATACCATGACACATTCCTTATGGCGTAGATGTGCTAACATATCTTGGCAACAGTAGCAGGAGGAATTATTCTGCCTGGCTTGCAGTCTTGTCTTCATTGTAAAAGGAAAAATAATGAGGCTGTAATTACCCAGCTTGGAACTAAATGAACCCAACTGAAAATGCTGAATGATGAAAGATGACTCCTAACAGCTTCCCAAACTTAGCTTGTTTGGATACCATCACTGATGGTGCCAGTGTCAGCTCCTGGCTGTCGCTGGGCTGGATCCATAGCCAGCAGGCACAGCTCAACTGTTTGGACTGTGGTGGTGTCCCAGTTTGAAGTACTGTTGAACAAATAGTGGTATATATACCATAAGCCTTGCCAAAATGACCTGTTTACATGAGGAAGTCAGTGTGCAGCAAATTAGGATGAAATTCATAGCACACAAGCCCCTCTAGATTAATTCTTGAGGTAAAGAACCCTATCATGTAGTGGTTTATTCCAAATTAGTAATTACTTTGCAGGTGAAATCACACACTCCTCCCTCCAACTTCCAACATTTCGATATCAAATCTATGAGGTTTCTCTAATTTTGCATCTTAAATTTATCTAATAAACCAGTAGATTCAATGAGATTTTTTTTTTCTCCTTTGCGCAAATAAAGATGGGAAAAGGGGGGTCTGTTATTCCACTAATTCTAGTTCTAAATGTCGCACAATTTCTTGTTAGCCAGCAATGCAACAGCTAGCAGACTTACTTCCCAAATTGGTTTAGGTACTGAAAAACTCTGCCTTCAGCACAGGAGTGGTGTGTTTGGTGGAGCTGTTGGAGAGACGAGGATGAACTTCCCATAGCAATGAAGAGTCATAAAGGAATGCTTCTAGGTGCCCAACTGGCTACATTCTTGTTCAACTCATCCTTGAAGACTGATGAGATTTAATTGTATTATTAATGATATGTTACTATACCTGGAGACATGGATAAATAATAACTAAAAAGACCTCTTAGTCAAAATAAAGAGAATTTTCCATCCTGGTTGCTCAGTTTGAGCCCTGATTTCTGCAGGAAAGCAGGCAGCGCTGCTGTGGAGCACACACCTCTTGTCCGAACAGTGAGATCTCCTGCTGGTTGCCATAGGGATGGAGAGAGCGGATGCCGGTTGGGGCAGCAATTCTGCAACGCAAGCACCCGTTCAGTACAGCATCCCCTTGCTTAGCAGCTCAGGCAGTTGGCCAGCTTGAGAAGGGCAGCTTGCAAAGTGTCCATCTATAGTGGGCCATTTTACAGATATTTAGCTTGTTGTAGAGGTTGCTCCCTTGAACATGCCTTTATAGGATGGCCAACATATAGAACTATGTTGAACTATAGAAATATATTTGTCCATATAGAAATAATGGCCTAACTGTCGCTCCGATGGCTTGCAGCATACACGGCAGGTCACAAATATTGCAGCTATCTGTACATGCAGGGAGGAGATATTGGGCAGCACAGCAATTTGTACAATGCGTATTTTGGACAGTGACTGTCATTTACACCTCCCTCGGTATTAGAGGGGAAGGAACCCAGATGCAAACCCAGACTTTTAGATCAAATATGACTGAAACTTTCTGACCAGGACAGCCTGGATGGTAGGCTTTTATCAAAGGGTCTTCTGCAAGACCTTCTATAAGACATCTAACTCGGGATTGCATGGAGCTAAGATTTTAACATGGCTTGAGGAAGCTGATGTCTATTTAAATGCCATTGATAGATTGTTCTTGTGATGGATAATCTGAATAAAGATACTTGATGCTTTATCAGGCCAAGTTTTATAAAGATGAAAACAATCACTTGAGAGATGTTATAAAAGGAAATGATTTAATCCACAAAAGTGAGTGGCAACTGGGATCTGTATGAAAACATTAAACTCTATGTCCAAACTCTGTAATCCTGCATAAAAGTGAAAATTTTACACCTATCTAAAAAACCCCAGCCCATCTTTGGGAGAAAGCAAGAACCTGAAACAGATACAGTGAATTAAGGGAGTAAGCAGAACCATTTAAAAACTTGGAAATGCTAGAATAACCATAAGGGAATAGTCATGACACAAAAAGCAGTAAACAAAATACATCTCAAGAGCAGTGGGGAGTGAGATTGGCCGTTATTAGGTGAGGAAGGTCTGTTGGCATGCACTCACAAAAGCATCAGACTGTCCATCTGCGACAGACGTGGAGGAGCTGCCAGTAACAGTGTGGACAAGGTTAGTGTTCTGGGCTGGGTGATAATCTGTCTCTGTAGCAGTCATTTAGCCGTCTGTCCTTCCACTAGCCCACTGCCAAAAGGAGATGATAATACCTCTTTTCCTTTATTTTTGTCTGTCTCAGATATTTAAAGGATTAAGCTTTGTGAGGCTGGGACTATGCCTTAATGTCTACTACTACAGTAGGGATGGAGCGTGGGATCTCAGTCTGAGATGCTGGTGTAACACCACCAGGATCACTTGAGAATTGATGGCTCTGCCTCCTGGCAAGTCCCATTCCCCGCAGCATCCCACATTCCTCTCAGGAGCCAGCACCGTACCCTGCCCACACAGTCGGTAAGGAACAACAGGGTTTTGTCAGCCCCTGAGTCCACCCCGGGGCAGCAGAGCCCTTCTCTGGGCCACCCCATATGTAGGGTGGCCCCATCACTTTGCTTACGCTTCCCCGTGTCAGCCACTGCACACCTGGGCAACACCTGAAACTCAGGGCAGGTTCCCAGTACAGTGCTGGGAGCAGAGGGCTTTACAAAATGCCGGAGTGAAATGCTCCTGAGTCACCAGGCCAACCCTGTTTTTATTTCATATACGCTGTCAGCACAAACAGAATACTTTGTTCCCTGACCAGAACATGGAGCTCTTCCCATGGAGCGCCCTGAACTCCTGCTGGTCTCAGACCAAATCGCAGGGATGCTGCACCTCCCCAGTCTTAGTCTTTATGGCCTTGGGAACAGCTAGAACTGATAAACAGCACCATGTCTAAGGACATGAGATGGCACAGGACACAGGAGCAGCCTTGTTGAGCTTATGCTGGCCGTCACAGTGGCCAGCTGCTTCACGA
Source organism: Aviceda cuculoides (assembly GCA_035590195.1). Lineage (NCBI taxonomy): Eukaryota > Metazoa > Chordata > Aves > Accipitriformes > Accipitridae > Aviceda > Aviceda cuculoides. The sequence goes on along the minus strand of JAVJGG010000009.1, from coordinate 21,581,613 downwards.
GAAGGCACCTAGTTACATGTACCCCATTAATGAACCAACATGGAAAGCAGGGGATCGTGTCAGGAGGTTAGGCTGAATTTTTTCCTGACCTTAGGTAGAGAGTGAGTGTGTATGGTGAAGCCTGAAGGTTGCAGTTCTTTGACTCACAACAGAGGATTAATAACCTGAGTGTGATGCCTCACCAGGAGCACCCCATTCAGCATCCGTGGAATAAAATCATATGAAAGCCCATTTAGCTGAGAGCACAAGTCAGGATCAAAATATTTACATGGCTTCTGCACATCTGCAACAGGAATCCTTGTCTTGCTGCCATACACCAGGCAAAAATCATAACTGTTGGCTGGATGGCTCTGGCATATATTATAAAGCTGACAGAGATGACTATTTTCTTCTCGTTTATTAGCATAGCCCTTTGCTCTCCAAAAGAGAGAAGCACAACTGCCAACCCAGCCTGCTACTTGTTTTCTTCCAACTACCCCTTCTAGCAGAAACAGAAGGACAAAGCAAAGGAGTACCTGTGTGCGGACCTCAGAGGATCTCCTGCTTCCCTGCCAGCAAGACCTGAGCAGTCAGTCACGATCAACTTAAGCAATACCTCTCCTGCTGCACCTTCTCATCCTGACAATCATCGTCAGCTCACTCTGTGTATCTGACCCTTCTTAGCAAGCAAAATGTACCTATTTAATTAATAGTTGCATGTTCTCCCCCCCACCCCCAAATACATCCCTGAGCTGACAGAGGTGTTGCTATTCACCCTGTGTCCCAAGCAAGTAAGCTTTTACAAGTGGAACGATTTTCTGGCGAAGCATATGCTGGATGCATGACCTTTGTGAGTTTACACTGAAGAAGCTTCTGGATTCCGTTAGACAAACAAATCCCTTACCAAGCAGAATTTACACTTGTTTTGTAGTCTTTGTGCCACTAGCCAGCTGCCGCGCTTTCTCCTATCAGCAGCAGGTAAAGTGCTTCTTATATAGAGTGTGTAAGGGAGTTTGTAATGGGCTTTGGGACCCTTTGGGTAGAACGTGGCATAGGGCAGTGTGGTCGTGGACTGACGACTCTCGCCATGAGATCTGAGTTTGAGACCTGCTTGTATTTGTGTCAGCTGCAAAGAGGTAACCGTCAAGTGACTTATTTTGCAAGAGCCTTTGGACAGAAGGAATTTTGCAGAAATGAAGGATTAGAGGGTGCATGTCCACGATGGGCTTTCAGCAAAGCCTGTGAATTGGACTTTGGAGACTATTAAAAAAAAGTTCATTTCTTTTCCAAACTGAATACAACCCCCGGGGAAAAAGGAAAAAAAGTAAGTTTGGACTGAGACTCCAGCCTATCTAGCCAGGACAAACCTTTTGGAGGTGTTCAGCTCAACAGCCAGAGGAGATAAGGTCCCCTGGGTAGTAGTGGCTGGGAAGGGGGAAGGGACGAGCTTGTGGAGTGAAATTGCCCAGAAGCAAAACACAGCCACTCACTTTGCAATGAAAAGCTTTATCATCTCTGCACAGATTACTGGAGCTAAAAATAGCTCCAGCTCAAAGTAAACAGTTTTTTGATCATGCTCTGCCCTGCTGGCATGTCAGCCCCACACGGAGCTGCCGTGCCAGCGGCCACGATGCACATCCCCGGGGTCCCAGCACCGAGAGGGACTCCCCAGCGCCACACTCTGCTCTTCCACCCTGCCCGCTAATGGAGGTGACCTTGGAGGGGGTTTGCTGACGAGTTTAGCCTCATTACAAGCTTATTTTGTCTTTCACTTGTTGATGAACCTTTCCGGATGAACAACTTCTATAAAAACAAAATGGGTCTGAGCGCCAAGTAATTCATTCAGACATCCCGACACCCCCTCTCTCTTCCCTAATCAACAGCAAACTGTGTCCTCCTTTGACAGCTAAAAAAGTGGCTTGTCACTAAAACTGCTTTTACCTGTCGGTTTCTCTTCTTCTTATGAATCCCTGAGTGCAAACTGTTATTTGATGGCTTAAGACATCCACACTTTCAGTAGGGAGCCCAGCAGACCGTTGAAATACGTTCTGTGGGGTTTTTTGATCAAAAGTTTATTTAAAGTATTTCTTTTGGTGGAGGAAGTCTGGCAAAAAATCAGGTTGTCACATTTTTTCCATGCGTATCTTGTGCCATTCCACATTTCCTTGCAATCTTGATGACATCAAGTGACACAGAGAGCTCAATGCCTGGGAAATGTGGTGGGAAGCTGCTCTTACGTGAGGAGGCTTCACGCTGCATCAGTGGGCTATCGCAGCGCTGCTCTAACCCCGTCAGCACGAACTTCTGAGGGAAGTGAGGCTCAGGCTGCAAAAACATTCAGGTCAGCGGCAGGTCAGATCCTTCTGAAGTGACAGCTTGTCTCCTTGGGCTTCAGAGCTTCCCAGAGAGTCCTTTGTGCTGGTGGTTTTTCTTGCTGGCGCAGGCAGTGCACAATTCAGCAGCACAGCGCTGCTCTGGGGGTGGGTTTCTTTATGTTAGCACCCTTGGGGATACTCTCACCTCATTTTGACACTTGCCCTACGAAATTGCTCTGGCTTTGTCCCTCCTCCAGCTAAAGGTTGACAATCAACCCATGGGACAGCTTCTTGCTCTTCCCCGAGCCGTGCTCTCTCGTCCTGTCACCAGAGCAGTGAAGGTGGCACCTGCAGCATGGGCTGCAGGGCATCACAGGACCTTCCTTTCCCTGGGATGTTGCTCTCTGCATCCCACTCTGTGATGCAGAGCTAAAAAAAAAAAATCACTGCAATTCTCTGCAGACAAGCTGCACGGTCAACAGCAGCAGCAGCCAACGCAGCAGAGCCAAACCTGTTGTCCAGAGTGGCAATGTCATTACCACCAGTCCTAGACCACGCAGGATAGCACAGTATAAAGCAGATGGATGCAACAGGCAGCAAAAAACTCACCAAAGACAAGCGTATTAGTAAAGTAGAAGCTATTAGAGGCTGATTGTGGCTGCAGCTGAGTCAGTCAGCTCAAGGCTGTATATAATACCATCCATCATGAGGAGCGTGCCATGCCAGGCAGCTATAACTTCTTCTCATTGTAGCAAGATAGGAACTGCATTTACTCATAGCCCACACCTCTGGGTGAACAACTTATGGTGTACAAAGCAATGGGACAAGAGATGATGAACCTGAGAATTAGCTAGAAGTTTGGGTGGATTTCCAGAGAAAGATGTCAACTTTCATTTAAAAATAGGAAGACTGAATACATTGAAAGGCATGCATTTTTATCCTAATGTGTTAAGATTTCAGGTAAACTTTTCGGCATCTCAGGATTTTTTTTTTTCCCATGTAAAAAAAAAACATTCTGTAGAAAATTCCAAACTGCATTTTTCTATTTAAAAAGAGTTTTGATGGAAAATACTTGACTAGTCCTTGTAGGGGATAGTATTGTATGAGGTGGTCACTGTAGGGACACGTGAGTGTGTGCAGAAAAGGACGGACTCTTTGACGGATGCTTTGGGGGGCTTGTTCCCAGGACCAGACACACAGGATTGGGAGCTTCAAGTAAGACAAGACATATCTTATTTGAAAAGCAGATATACTGTGCTCCTGGCTTTCCAAAGTGCTTTGTTGTTGCCATTGCTATATATTGCCTGCATTGTAATGGTGCTGGCCACAGGCTGCCAAGAAAATGCCTGGGTTGCTGGTGTAGCATTTGCACCCTTACCAGATTTGGCCTTCAAACCTCTCAGTTCAAGTGTTAGCGTAGAGCTGTAGCCTTCCGGATTGCTTTCAAATGCAATCTGGAGTAAAGAGAAAATTGCAGCCTTGGCCGGGCCAGCATAGCAATCTCCCGAGACTGTACCGGTCCCTCAGCACAGGGTGGCAGAGCCCTCTCCCTCCGTTGTATCTCACGAAGACAGGCAGGGCGTTGTAGTGAATCCCTTACCGTTACTTTCGGGTAAGTAGTAATGCATGACTCAAAAGCACCAGAGATAAATGACTTTCTGCCAAGTGATACGTCTCAGGAAATCAAACTGGCTTCCCGGAGCTGGTTTTGAAATAAAACCACATTGAATCAGGAGGCAGAGCTACACAAGTTTTGGGATGCACTGAGCATGGGTATGTTTTACTCTGTTGAGGTCCGTTCCCCTTCCTCCATGCCTCGGTATTGTCATCAGGGTGTTTCCTGCGCTGCCTGCTGTTTTTCTTCGTGTTTTTATCTCTTCCTGCGTGTGATGTCAGGGGTGTGGGTATCTATCACGGCAAATGGCATGTTTTCAGGCATGCACGAACAGATTCTGGCTGAAGGTGGTGAGGGCAGTGGAGGTGGAGCAGGTCCGGCCGCGCAGCTGGTGCTGGGGCGAGGGGAGAGGCTGGTGCTCCTCGCCGGCACTGAACGTCTCTGGGGCCCATCTGTCACGGGAGAGCTGCAGGATGGCAGAGACGCCGCTTCTGCATCTGTCTGGTGCTCAGCAAGTTGGGAGAGCCAAGTCCTCCTGGCTCGCGCTGCTCACTTTGCGCGCAGCCTGAAATAAAAGCTCGTCTGGCTCCAGTGGGGACTGGATCTGGTCCTTGGCAAACACCCTTTGTGCTCTCCAGTTGAGTCGTGCCACTTCTTCTCCCCTTTACAAGGCTGAGGACTGGAGTGCCCTTACAGCAGGGATAGAGCGAGTCTTTTGCTCTCTCAGCAAAGCAATTAGCACTAACGAGCCCTGTTCCAGTCTGGGTGCTCAGGCAGGAGCAGGCAGCAGTATGTACACCCTTGTGTGCTCACACACCTTCCCACCACGCTGGTAGGGCTGGGCAGGAGCGTGGGCCAGGAGGACGACTGGCGACCTGGCGCTGCAACCAGCTTGTTTGTTTGGCTTCAGCCAGCCGGTGGTGTCTGAAAGGCTGATGTGACACAGAGAGGTGATACCACCCAGAGGGATGTTCCTGGGCCCCTGCGGCGCCAAGAACAGCCCAAACTTCCTCATCTCCTGGAGTGGCCCCGAGCTTGCCGAGAGCTCCCAGGCTGTGCTTCACAGCAGGGTGGATACAAAGGTATGTGCTTGATACGCGATATTGCCTTGCCCTAAGCACCTTCCCTGCCTTAAACCCGGGTGCTGTCACCAGCTCTGCATTTCACCTCCAGATAAGGCTGGCAGGGGTTGATGAGCTGAAGTACGCTTAGATTTTACCCCGTGGGAGTCAGGGGCGCAAAAGGTGCCCCCCAAAAGACACAAAGCTATTTTTTTCTTGGGAGGCACTTCCCTGGCGCTACACCTGGTAAAATAGCTCAGGCTGCACGGGGTGCGATGGTGCCTTTGGCCAGGCCCTGATGGAGAGGATGAATGGCGGGATGCGGCTGGGACGCGCATCCGAGCGATGGGCCGGAGAAACCTGGGGGAAAGGCGGGCGGAGGGCAGGAGGAAGCGCCCTGCAGCAAAAGCCGCAGCACCGAGCATCGAAGGAAGGATGTTTGGGCACATGCAGCTGCCGGGAGATGGGGTTACAAGGCGAAGCTAAACAAAGATTGCTGTGAAAAGGAAACGGATCCCTCCTGCCGACTGGAAGGTAGGAGCCGAGAGCGGTGGTGGCTGCTTGACATCATCGGGATGAGCATTGGATTACAGCAGGCAGGGACTGACTCGGGAGGGGAGAACACGCCCCTCGGTCCCAGAAGTGCAACTTCATTTAGCAGCTCCCAGTACAAGGAAACTGCAAGTCTGAAACTGGCTGCGACTCCCCCGGCCAGCTTGGCTGCTGGCCACCCTGGGCAGAGGCGCCAGGAGGGTGAAATCCAGCCTCGATTCCTTCCTGGGCGGCGGGACCGCAGAACTTGGCATTCAAGAAGCGGTGGGAGCCGGGGTGGCCGTAAGTAGGGCCGTGCACGCTGCCATGGGTGTGTGGGGTAGGCGATGGGGTGGGATGGTCGGTGGCCGGGAGACCTGTCTGGAAGCGCAGTGAGGGGCTGCTCTCCGGCACGGGAGCCAGAGCCACGCTACGAAGGGATGATTTGTTTAAAGATACAGTTAACTTTTACCTAACTGACTGTGAACAGAGACATTTTTGCTGCCCACGAACCGTGGGCTGAAAAACTAAGCCGCATCCCAGTTTTTCTGCTGTTGGGCAAAGCCGTTTGTAGGCTGATTGCAGGGAGGCGGCTGCCGTTTCACTTGGAAAATAACGCGGTTCAGTACTTGCTGCGAAGGGGTGGCAGGGAGAGCAGGCTTGGCGGTTAGAAATCACAAAGGACCGTGGATCAGTGACCCCCGTGGGGATTTCTGGCCTCATTTCTGACATGTGTCCATTTATTCCAAGTGACTTGCCGGAAGGAATCCCTTACAGCATCGGGGTGGCTGCGTGCTTGCACGGGAATGGATGCCAGCCCGCAGGACAGGCGCCTGGCGTGCTGTCTGTGCAGGGCCGTGGTGTGAATCCGTCCTTAGGGCTGTTGGGAGCTGCAGGGCTGCCCGAGGCTCCCCTTCAAGCCACGAGCAAGGGCTTTGCAGAGCACAGTGGTGTAAATGGGCTCAGAGACTTGCTGGCATCCAGCTTTCCAAGCAAATGTTTTAAAAGGCAAAGGCTCGGGATAAAAAAAGAACCGCTGTGTGGTGGTATTCTCAGGAGGCTTTGCAAATTCCTCCACCTCGGAGCTGTGTGTCTTTCTCTCCTCTCTCTGGATTCCCCTAAGCAGCTGGTAGCAAGCCACGGTGGTGAGCTTTCACATGCATGCAATGCCTTGTCCCCAGAGGGGTGTTTGGGAAATGTTTCCCTTTGCTTGAAAGGGATAAATGGGTCCACAGAACAAGAGCCAAGCGTAGCCGTGAACCCAGGAGCAATGCCCTGGGTGGCTGGGCTGGTGGCACAAATTAGGAGGAGGACACACTGGGATCAAATGAGCAAGAGGCAGCCGCAGCGGGGATGCTCTGGCAGTGCAAGGGTGAGAGGAGACTCGTGGTGTGACAGAGACCCTCAGATGTTTGCAGCCACGCAGGCTCTGGGCTGTTTGCTTGCAGCGAGGCTGGCATGCCTGGCTTGTGTAGCTGTGGGGCAGACCTTGGCTTTTGAGACTATAGGCTGGAAAGGGCCACCGTGCAAACGCATGGCCACCCAACCGAGAAATTGTCATGTTTCTGCTCTCGTGAGGGATGGTGTTTGGGAAAGAAGGATGCATGAAGAGATCCTCAATGGCTGGATATAGTGTAGATGTAAGTTAAATGGCCATTTACAAACATGGATGTACCAGTAGCGCTTAATATACCTCAAGCACAGAACAAGGCACTGAGTCCTTCAGACAGAGTTCCACATGGATGTACAAGTCCCCTGTGCCATCATTTTCAGGGACACTTTCTGGAGAGTGCAGAATCAGATGCCTCAAAGAGCTGGAGACCATTAAATATGGTACATAGGCTCCCAGTGTATGCAGCTTGGTCATGGAGAGATGAAAACCCAAGAATGTTCATAGCTACGCATCTTCCAACCACCTGGTATTTCTGCACTCAGTGGCTGATTCTGAGGAGGTGTATGGGCACATGGTGAGCTAGAATGAGGATTTTTTCTCTTTTCCTTTATCCTCTTATTCCAAAGAAAATTAAATCTACTTTTGAGCCCATTCAGAGGAATACCCAGAAGCACACAACCCTACCCCCAAAATAACTATGGAAAACGTTTTCCAGGTTGCTAACATTTCCTGATCTCCCACATTTTAGAGCCAGTTCCTGCAGCACACTGCTGTGAATTAATCCCTCCAGCCTGTCTGGGCAACAAAATACCAGTGTTATTCCTATTTCACATGGGCTACACAAAAAGCAGATGATTTTCCTGGGCTTATAGAGATCTGTGGCAGAGTCAGGGATGAACCTATAAGTCCATAAGGAACAGCAAGAAGCTTCAACCCAGCTTTTTGTTTGCCTTTCTGTGCCACCCTGTTCTGGTCTCTCCCATTTTCACATTCCAATTGTTTCTCCACACTCTTATGGGTTTCCTTAGTGTCACCAAAGCCCTCTATATAGACTGATCCAGAAAAAATTTCAATTACAGTACCCACTTTAGAGAGGATGAGAGGGGAAAAACCTCCATGCTTCTAGTTGTCTCTAGCCCGCGACTAGAAAAAGCCAAGTCATAATGGGAGCTGCTCCCAAGGCTTGCCAGCACCAGCCAGTGAGAAGGGAAGGTTCAGCTGTTGCACGGACTTTGTCCCCAGCTCCTCACCACGGCAGTTGGAGACATCAAAATATCGCTCCAGGACTCAGCTGGCACCTGTAGCGCAAGCAGGAAGAGCAGCAGTTGGACTATGAACAACCTACTCCCTTGGTTCAAAACTCTCACTCACTTCGAGCCTACAAGGATATGTAGTTTACACCACCCGTTCCTGGTTTGCACGGCGAGTTCCAAAACGCTTCCTTCCCAGCACAGCCCGGCAGAGACTCAGTGCTCTTTGCACAGCTCCTCCACGCCTTCCTTCATGCAGGCACATTGCTGGTCACGAGCTGCTGCCCCAGGAACATCCCAGTGAGCGCCGAAATGCCAACTTTTGTTGATATTTGCAGTGATGTAATAAGCCAAACATAGTCCCACTGGCGTGTCATCAACTTTACTGGAATTATTGTTTCCACAAAGCGTAATTAATGTGTTCTGCTCATTGCCATGAGATATCACTGGAACAAAGAGCTCGGAAGGTATTCTAATGGATGTCAGGTAGTTATCTTGGTAACAAAACAATCCTGGGTATGATTAAGAGGATATTGCATTTTAAGGATTATAAAACCTCCTGGTTCAGGGTAATTAGTAAGCAATGAAAAACATTCCACTACAATTACAAGTTTTCTTGCACCTCTGAGGCGAAGGATGCCAGCTGCTGCTGGGGATAGGGCACTAAATGAGAGAGTCTCTCAGTCTGCTCTGAGAGGACCAGGCTCCTGTTCTGCTCAGCGATGCATACAGCCTGTTGTTTATCCAGGAGCCAAGAGACACAAGAACCACCTTCTCTCTGCTGCCATCACCTTGCTTGAAAACAGAAGGGATTTCCTCTCTGGATCAAAAGCAGCACCATAACAGCTGTTGTGCAGAATAATGCTGAATTGTGCTAAAAAGCATTCTGGGTTTGTTTGGGACATATATTCATTTTGAAGCAATGCTAAGAGCACTGAGTTTGTTTCATATATTTGTTCCTTTTGGGTAACAGCTGATAAACACGGAGGGAATCTGAACCCCAAATATGTGCATCATGCTGATGCCCTTGTAATTTGTTCCTGATGGGGTCTGGATGTTTAGCCATCCAATGAACATTTCCTCAGGGGTCCCAAAGTAATCTGTGGTACCTTGGTGGGTTATAGGACTAGATTAGGAAACGTAAAGTGTTCTTTAACAAGTTACTTTAGCCCATCCTTAGTCACACTGCATGGACTAATCCACCTCACCACCCTTAAATCCCCAAACTCCCCACGTGGGATATTGCCTGGCCTTGGCAGAGAGGGGCCTTCAGAGCTCTGCCCATCGCCCCAGGAGCAGCAGAACTGGATGAGCCAGCAGAGGATGAGCCTTTGGGGATGGAGCAACAGGCCCAGCTTCACATTTGCAGACTCCAGATCCCCAAGTGAGGGCTGTGGGAAGAAACATCTAGCCAGCACCAGGGCTGCAGGGTTGGAAAGCCAGTACTGGTTGCTAAAGAGTTTGTCTCCAAAATGAGTGTTTTTCTGAGAGAGAAAATTTGGGGGCTCCCCCCACATCCCATTAGGAACAGGGCTGCTCAGTGATAACTTCTACTTCAGAGCATCATCGCTCCAATTTGCTTTAAGCCTCTCTTGGCAGAAAGCCACATATTTTGAGATATTTTGCAACACATCTGAAGTGCTGGAGGTTTAACTGTTTGGGCTGCGTAACACATGAGCAAGGCAGGAAGGCAAAGGAGGGAAATAAAGACTCGTGGATTTCCAAAGCTGGCTTGCTTCCTTCCTGCTTTTGTTTGCCTGCTTAGTGCCCCAAAAGGGCGATCCATATTCCCAGAGTTGTGGGAATACTGTTTCTTTTCCGGTCCAGTGTTTTCAGTAAGCACGTCACTGTAAATGGGGTAAACACTAACAAAAGTGTATTGTTAAATCTCTGGGTCTTTGTTTGGCTACTGTCATGATCATAATTAGTATTTTCCACTTCTGTCAGCCTGTCATCTGCAGATCTGAAAGTGCTTTACAAATATTTGAAGCATCTAGCAAGGGGAGTGAGTATTAATAGCTCCATTTAACAGATGGGCACACTGACACACAGAAGCAGCAAGTGCCCCATCCTTGAAGCAGGGCCAAAGCCAGCAAGTAGTCAGGTCCAACAACTAGGGAGTTTTAAAAGTGGGTCAAAAAAATAAAGGGAAAGGCTGTAGGTCTGTCCCAGCTTGGAAAACGATGAGGAATAGTTCCAATCAGAGTGGTATTCAACCCAGATGGGCCAGACAGATGAATTGCTGGTTGAGCTACTTGCTTACATGGTTAAATCATTCATCTCTTGCTTTTTGTTCTGCTAATATTTGTCCCTGGGACAAAGCGAAAAAAACAGTCCATGATGTTCCAAAAAGTCTGACAGCTGAAACAGCTGCTAAAATAAGCAAGTGTCTTGTTGGCTGGGCTCTGCAGGTCAGGAGATTGCAATGCACCCACAGATGTTAAGGCCACAGAGGAAATGTCTTTGAGTGAGGCTTGGGGACAGGAGGAGAAGGCACAGCTGTGCACAAACAGCAAAGAAACCCAAGGAGCAGGAGATGGACCATAACAGTAACAGATCAAGCTTCCCCTTTTGCCTCAGAAAAGCTGATAAGGAAGTTTCACTTCTCTAAAGGGCAGCGGAGCTGCAAACCAATATTTATTTATACTCTCAAGGCAGCCGGTGGGTACTCCTGTGGTGCAGGTCAGGAGACACGAGTTGCTTCTGTTCTCCCCCGCATACCCACATGAAGTTAACAAAAGGAGAAGCAAAACCAAAGAAAACTTCTCCATGAAGCCAGGCCCATGACTGGACTTCCCTTGCTCTTAGGCACAAAAGGCCAAATCTCAATCATCTCAAACCCTCCTGAGAAGGTGCCGTAGGAACACCACCATCCTGCAGCCTTTCGCTTGGTGTCTCTCTGCTCACCGAGCCAGGCTTCGCCTGAGCCTGCTGGGCAGAGCCCTGCCAGACCCCACGTCCCCTCTGCTGTCCTAGTTGCAGATGGTGGAAAAAGCAGCTGAGCTTTATGCTTCCCAACAAAAGCACAGATAATGTTTTCTTATGTTTATTTTCTTTTCCTTCCCCAGAAGCTGCTGCCCTGCTGCGTATGAAGCTTGTTTGAAGTCATGTCCAGAAGGAAAGTCAACTAAATCAGGTAGGGACTCACACTATGGACTGATAGAATTTTTATTCACAGAGAGGTACTACATAAACAGGAATGGATTTTTTCTTTCCTGTTTCAGAGTCATTTGACGTCCCTCTGTATTCTGAATTACTAGATGCTAGAAAGCCCCTAAGAGGAAAAAAAAAGATCAACAGTTCTGCTGTAATGACTTTCCTGCTTTATTTTCCACACTTCACAGCCACGTACTTGTACCAAGGCATGTTCCAATGCCGACTCTAAGGGCAGCCCCTAGTGCAAGCTATGCTGCATGGCCTCTCCCTTGCCAGTGATGGGACATTGTGTGCAAATCCTGCTCACAGGCTGCCCGCACAATTTGCATGGGAATATTGTTTGTCTGCACATAACCACATAAGTGAGTTTTGTTCTGCACGTAGAGTCAGCCCAGCAAGATCCAGGGAAGCCCCAAAGGTTAACCTTTTGTGGCACTTGCGTCAATGGCAGATCCACCAGCTCAGATAATCCTTTCTGTGGTTTCAGTCCCACGGCTCCTGCGCTCAGAGCATCAACTCAGTCTTCAGATCATCTTGCTGCTTTCTCTTGTTCCTGTGCTGAGCTTTCCCTTACACAGAGCTGCCACAGTCACATTTGTCTGCAGATCTGGCAACACAGGATCTCGGGACTCTGTGGTGCATGTAGACATTCCTCCCGCAGGTCCCTCAGAGCAGTTAATCTCTTGTATCCAGCATCTTTCCCACAAATGCTAGAGACACCCCATGTCCTTCTACACTCAGGCTGCATTTCAGTGGACCGTGAAATAGTTGGCAATTCATTTCATTAGAAGCTTTCCCTTTTCTGAGACTATAACGTGCAATGACTGCTGAGCATCTCTGGTGTAATGTCACAGGCATGTCTCGAGCACTGCTTCAACTCATCTCTAGATGTCATATCCCCAGCAGCTTATGCAGACAGATTTACCCTGCCTGCAGAAAGGATTAGAAGCTGCTATCACCTGACACAGATGTACAAAACTCTCCATCCCTCACAGAAATACTCAGAGGAGGGGGTGTGTGGACCAGCAGAGTTTTCTCTGCCCAGGCAGGGATCCCAGCAGGGTAGCACAGCCAAAGGAACTACTGATTTCAGTGGGTAACAGAAGCCATGGAGCCACCCGAAAGGGCTTAGCTCAGCCACCTCTCACTACCAGCTTATGTTTAACTCCTACACTTTTTTTTTTCCTATTGTATGTAAAGCACCAATAGCACCATCCCAGGCACCCAGTCCTCCTCACAGCTCCCAAAGACAGATCTTCCCCCTGCCCCCATCTTCCCAGGCAGGCACTGCCCCTGCCCTGGGCTGGGAGTCCTGCCCGTGGCTTGCTTCCGCACGGCGGGGCGGACAGACGGGGCAGCCAGCTCCAGGGAGCAGAGCTAAGCCCGGTTTTGCTAATCAGCCTCATTCCACACTGACACTCTTAAGAGTTGCCCTGGTTATTTTTAGGCACCGCTGGGAGCTACCAGGGCTCTCGCACCTCAGGAGGTTTCACAGCTCCTCACTCAGCCCCTTACACCACAGTGACTCGGAAGGACTCTTAGGATGCTGGATATTGGTTCCTATGGGATTGTGCAAGCCTGGACAAGGAAGAGGCAAGGCAGGTGGCTCTCAGCTTCATGCACCCTGGGCTAAGCAGAGCCTCCTCAACTAGCAGCAGCCAAAACTGCATAGCTACAGCCTGCGCACCACCTCTTCCAAGCTAAGCTCTCCTCCCCAGCCGCACAAGCACTGCTTTCACACAACAGCAGAACTCAACACCTCAGATCACAAAAAAACCCTGGACAGAATTGCTCTTTTTTCCTGCTAGGCATAAAAATAAAGACCCATCCTTACTTACCTCTGTCCTTCTAGAAAGACCTTCCTCCACCCAGAAACAGAGCTATCCCATCAAGACCTGCTGTGGCTTCACCTTCCTTTTATACATGACAAGGGCAGCTGTGTTAGAAAACAGCCCCAGCTGCATCTCCTCTGTGCTTATTTGATTCCTCCTTGCCCAGGGAAGCCTGCAAGGTGTTGGGCAGGTTGTGCTGGGGTGAGCATCCCTGGGCCAGGAATTCAAGCAGGGTTTGAGAGTAGGTGATGTTCACTCAGAGGTCAGTGCCTTGGTGCTATCAGAAGAGCTGTGGGACCACTGGGGAGTTTCCAGCCTTTGAGGTGAAATCCAGCAGGGACTTTTCTCCCTGAATGATCTGGGAGAAGACGGGGAAACCAAGTCTGAAGGGGATCCCCATTGCAAAGGAATCCACTCCATGGCCCAGGCGTGATGGGGTGTCTGCACATCACAAGCAGGGACATTCCTCTGAGTCTTCCTGGAACGTGCCTGCAACAGCACCTGTGGGGCATTTGCAGCTGAAGGGTTTTAAGTGACTGGTCTGTGGTTTGTCTGCTTTGCAAGTTCAGGCATTAGTAGATCTTCCACACAGTTGCTAGTTTTGTTCACGTAATAAATAATATGTTGACATATAAAGGCAGCTAAATAACAAGTTGGGAGAAAATAAAAATAACGGAGAAGGGAGTCATAGCATCATACTCCTTACAGTTTTGAAAGGGTGTCGGCAGGGGACAGAGAGACCAGTGGGTGCTGGCTTACAAGGTGACGGGTGCTTATGGCCGTGCTGGTTGAACGAGAGGTCTGGCTCACTGCTGCCTGCTGTGCAGAAGGCAGAGAGCTGTGTCTGCCTGGTGCGAGCCTAGCTTGAGGGGTTGAAAAAATGGGGGGGATAAAGGTGGAAGCCTGCCATGTCCTGAGGACTGCCGAGGCTAAGTGTGCCTCATCCTGCTCTGCCACCCCATACCTCAGAGGGATGTGCATCTTTCAGAGGTGGGGGTGGAACTGGAGTGCCCTGATTTATTAGCACCTTGAAGCTGTGGGATGTGAAAAACAAGCTTGACCTGGGAACAAAACAAAAATACAACTGCTGTCACGGCAACTGTCTCCAGATGCATGAAGAGACCAATTATTTCCATTAATCAACTTAGTGAGAAGACGTAGAAGATGCTTAAGCTGCAGCGGAGGCTCGGTGCTGAGGGGAGGGAGGAGCAGAGAGCTCTATCAAACCCCAGTTGCCAAGGCAAACCATGATTCCTCCTGTGGCAGAGGATTTTTGGAGCAGACGCTCAGCACCCATGCCCTGTAGGGACTGGCAGAGGGGTGCCACCCCCTCCTGGCACAGGGATGCAGGCTGGCAGTGCTGCACAGCCAGAGCTGGGCACCGGGCTGCCCTTCTGGCAGACAAATGGACGGATGGACAGTTGCCCACATGTCCCGACACTAACGAGATGCTGGTGGGGCTGAGCAATCCCCTCCCGCCTCCCCCACTCCTCCCCATGCCTTCCCCTCTCCCCTGGGGACCAGAGCAGCACACATATGGACTCACCCTACCCCGATGCCAAGGGCCAGCTGTGATTTTGAAATCTGTCTAGAGCATCTCTTACGTCAGCTGGGAGCCAGGCAGTGGCTGGGAGGATGTGGGGCAGGGGGAGGTACCTTGGGAGAGCAGAGACACTGTGTTGTGGGGGTCCCTGGGGATGTGCTGAAGGCCAGGAGGAAGGGAAGGGAGTTTGGGGTGCTTGCTAGAGCTAAATGCAAGGTTTGTGAAGTTGTAGAGGAGTCAGCCTAAGCCTAATCTTAACCTGGGGGCTAAACCATTAGTTACCAGTTCTACAGTCATTGAGTGATCTTTATATTGTAAAACCAGGCCAAAGCAAAAGAAGGGATCTGTTTATGGACACTGAGCCGCAGTCCCCCTGCTGTGTCTGCTCTCCTCCTATATGAATTATAATTTTCCACTAAGTCCTAGAGAAGCCTAGAAGCTCTGCTCCTGCAAAACCACTGCGGGGCCTGGAGAAGCTGTGATGTTTGCACTGGCTGAATTCATTGTATTTAGCATAAGAGCCAGAGGATGCAGAGTCATTATGAGGAATACCATAGCAAAAGCCTTCCGAAAATACTGAAGTGCCATGCCCAACCTTGACATCTCTTCACCACTGAAGTGTGATGAGGCTTTTCCGTGCTATTCTTGCCCGGAAAGAAGCTGTTCAGCACGTAAAACAGACGCACGTGCCCTGGTAGGAGATCAGGCTGCTGCCCCGGTCCTGCCTGTTTTCTTACCCAGCCGGGAAACTTGGGGCTCAGCCATTTGGAGCCCATCAATTCTGGCCAATAAGACCCATCTCACCACCATATTTTGGAGAACACAGACCCAGCAAGAAAGCCAGGGAGCTCTGTGCCTGGGGCAGACCCTGTCACTAGCCTTACCAATGCTTGTTGTGTATGTAGCTGCTACCAGGCTGGGCTCCCAAAAGGACATCTGCATCTTCAGCTCGGCTTCTGGCCACGGATCTAAAGCTCTAGTGCATGGGGGCCATGAGCTGTAGCGAGGTCTTTAAGGCACGAGCACAGGTGCTAAAAATACTCTCTAACTCTGATAACACCACTACAGAGCCCTCCTTCTTTGATGTGCAACCCCTCACGCATGTTCCCTGACAAGAGCCAGTGGAAAATTTGCTGAAATTCCAGCTGGAAGTTGTCAGACAGTTGGTGGAAACCCCCTGACCTCAAGTGCTGGCTCCAGCCCTACGGGATTTTTTTTTCCTCCTCAGTGGATGTGACTCTCGCAGCAGGAAACCTCACAGCAGACCCACAGGGAGCACAGAAATCCCGGGGCTCCTGTCTCTGTGCTCTACCAGGCCCCCCTCTGCAGTAAACCATCTTACACTGTAAATATTTTAAAAGCCCAGCAGGGCTGTTGAGTATGTTTTGCTGTTGTTATGGATCCAGCCCCAACAGGAGAGCTCTAATAATAGTCACTGTACCCTGGAATGAAAGGGCAAGGGGCACTGCACAACGTGGAGAGCTTGAAGGCAACCGTATGACTCCATGCCTTCGTCCCTGCAGGTTGGCAATGAAGGGGAGAGAAGTGGGATGCGACGCATGAGCAGAAGGAGGGGTGATATCCCTGTTCCCCAGCAGAACTTTGAAATTTTACCCCAGAAACACAGCAAGGTTTAGCTTGGCTTTGTGGCTTTATGCCTCTGGAAGTTTGGGGGCCAAAAGAGAGCGTTAGATCCTCTGGTGTGACACTAAGCAGGCGGGAGAGCACGTTCCCGGCCGGGCTGTGGGACGAGGGAGCCATTTCCAAACCAGAACCCGCCGCTGTTGGTCCCAGCTGCCGCTGGTGCGGGGCCAGGGCCGGGCAGCAGCACCCCAGGACGTGAGTCTACCAGGGCTCCTGCCCCCAGGGACCTCGGCGTCCCAGTCCCTGCCCTCGGGGGCTGCCTGCTGGGGCCACAGAGGTGGCCAAGGTGCCACTTTGGGTGTCCCCTCCTTGGGGGTCCCAGGGGTCAGCACAGCGGGCAGGCAGCGGCTCCCACTCACCCCCGAGGAACAGGGAGGTCTCCAAAGGAAAGCTGGGTGGGAGCAGGACACGATTCAGGCTTAGTTAAGCAGGGAAATCCATTGCCGTGTTTAACCTTTGAACCTCCTCCCTTACAGCAGCCCAGGTGTGCTGTGCTGGCTGCCCTAAGGGGCAAGGATGGCTAAGCAAAGGCGGGTTAGGTGGAGAGGAAAATACTCAGGCAGGCGAGAGGTAAAAGAGGCAGAGCAGAAAGAAAGAGCAAAGCAGGCAGTGGAGGGGAAGCTGGCCAAATTCAGCACAGCCTGCTGATAGCCAGCATCGGTGCAGAGTCCAAAAATAGTCCTTCCTAGCCATAAAGAGCTTACAGTTTAACCCACACAAGGGACAGATGCAGTATCGTGCGAAGGGTTTCCTTGAAACTGGAGTCCGGGTCTGGGTGTGACTGCAACATCCATCCGATCCCTTGGAGTTAGAGCCCGGCCACTGGCTCAGGTCGCAGGGCTTGTGTTTGCTCTGCAGGCGCATGGCCCTGTGTTGAGCTTAACCTGCCTGTGGCATTTCCAGGTCATTTGTCTGCTACTCCTATATTATTTGCAGTAACTCTTTGCTTGTAGTCCCTGGGATCTGTGCTGTGGAGAAGCGGGCAAAGGGGCGAAATGGGAATTAAATGCTGGCTTGTTGGGGGGACCGGGAGGGGCACTGAGCTGACACAAAAGAAATGCCTTGGTTTCTTCTACCAAAAGGCAGAAGAAACCTTTAACCCTTTGATTTCTTAGCATCCACCTTCTAAATGGGGACAATTCAGCCCCGGTATGAGTAGGACTGGTTTAGCTGCAGCCCCCCAGAGCAGAGCCAGCTGCTCCGTCAGCTGCTGGGTGACTTCCCTGGAAAATGCCGGCGAGCCCAGCTGCAGTCCAACAGCAAAACCGCTCCGGAAGCTGAGTCCATGCCAGCAAAGCCAAGACTATTACAACTCCAGATTTTTTAGTCCTCACAAGACACTATGGAAAAATAATTCCAGGCCAAACAGCAGGTTTGGCAGAGCCAGGTTATTTCAGGGGAGCACAGGAGCAGAGGCGGCCCTGGAGACACGTCTGGTGTCTGTGGCACCTTGCAAGGGGCTTCCTCACTTGTGGTCAGCTGCCCTGAGACAGGCAGCACTGTGTCCCCACGGTGGAGGGGACACAACCTCCCTCCAAGCAGCACAGAGAAGCTTTTGAGGAATGGGCAGCGGGCAGCAGGTCCCAGCCCTCTGCCAATGGCCTTTGTCACCATGCCACGCACCCCCTGCCCCGTCCCCATGGGCTGGCACGCTGCACCGAGGGTGCAGGGAGCATTTCTGGTACCTTCAGCAGCAGGGAGAGAAGGGAGGCAGAAAATGACCCTCTGGGGACAAGTTGAATCATCTCTTTGAAGCGCCCTGGAAACCCTTGCACAGTGTATTTATGTGCTGCGGACTTATTCCTGCAATGTGTGGCAAGAGCTGGCACATCATTCCCTCCTGCCAGCCCATGGGAGCATGAAAAACTGAAGGTGGGGAGCTGGCAGGTGATGCACCCCCCTTCGCCCTCCCCTGCCACCGCTAAATGACTGTCCACGGTGACACAGTTTCAGGTTGAACTACGTGGGCAAGAGGGAAGGTGGCTCCTTTCTTGTCCCTGGCAGATATTAAAAGATGTTTCTGCCGACTAAACACCCACTGAACTGTTTTGCACCTGCCTGGAAATGTGGAAATGCTCTTTGAAAAATCAGGTTTTTCTATCAAAAATTGAGGCGACCGCTCCCATCACCTCCTCGGTCCAACAGCTTCCCGGAGGCAGAGGCTGGAGTGTCTCTGCCAGCGGGGAAGGATCTGCCTGCAAGGCTTTTGAGAGCCGCCCACCTTGAAAATCCTGAAGGAACTGCACAAATTTGAAAGCTTTGCTCAGAAATCCACCCCTCTCCAGCTTTTGGCGTGGAGAGCCGAAGGCAGGAACCCTCCCAGCCACGGAAAATAAATAAATCACAGACGCCATCTCCCGGCCGCCGAGCCGGGACCCAAACCTGGCCCGAGCAGGACCTGCTTCTGCACACTTGGTTCCTTCCCCTGTTCTAAATCAGGATCCCAGCCTTTTCCCATGCGATGAGGCATTTAGTCACTTGGCACAGCGCTGCCGCAGCTGAGCACATCTGCCTTTGGCAGCTACAGCGAGGGACACCATGAAAATGCTGCGTCCTGGGGGCTGGCCGGCTCCTGCTCCCCAGTTCATGGAGTCCATCCTGCAAACCAGGGGGTCCAGCTCTCGATACAGAGGCAGGATTCCTGAGCTTATCAGCTCTGGACTGGCCTCACTGATCTGAAGATGAACCCAGGCTCGTGTGGACCGCTGTTAGGGAAGCTTCCCAAGTCCATACAGCATCTCTCTGGCAGCTGCAGAAGGTCAGCAGCCTCTGGGCTCCGACCAGCTGTGAGGAGGACTTGTCTGGGAATGATGGATGCTTGTGCTGTCCCAGGGAAAAGGCGCTTTGCTCGCTGAGATCACCCAGCCTGCTGCATCCAGAGTGGGCGCCTCATCCCAGGAAGGGCACGCCTGGAAAGGAAGGAGGGAAGATGAGGAAAAAAAAAACAGTTGGGATCTCTTCCTGGGGCAAAGGACGCAGCTTTTCCTGGGGCTTTTTTAACAGGGGCTAGATGGATGCCAAGCCCTGTGAGGAGGCGGTTGTTTGCAAGGATTTGCTGGATTTGGAGCAGCAGGTTCTCCTGGGAGGTGTGGGTGGGCCAAGCCCCACGTCCCACCTGTGAGCCAGTGCCAGCGCTCCCTGAGCTGGCATCAGCACCCAGAGAGGAGTCCCTGGGGCTGCCGAAACTGGGATTATGCAGGTTTGAGGTTACTGCACCCTGCTCAGTCTCAGAAACGGGGAGAATTTAACCTCTTTTATCCTGGCTATTGCATCTCCCCCAGCATCTTCTTTCTACTGCCATGACACTGGGGATTACAGAGTGAGGAGTGCGATTCCTGCCCAGGCTGGTGGTCTGCCAGCAGATTTCCCTGCTAGGAAGATCAATATTAAGCAGGATTTGTACAGGCGGCTAAGCAAATTTCTCAGTGGGACATTAACCCCAAGATGCAAAAGCAAGTGAATGACAAGAAGTTGAATTTTTTTTCATTACATGAGTGTTTCGAATCGGGGCCTCCTTCAAGTACTGACAACATCAGCAGGGATAAAGGCAGTTTTTACAGCGAGCAGAATCACAGATAAGACAACAATTAATCTCTAACTTCCACGCAGAGAACCAAAGTGCCAAACTGAGTAAGCAGAGGCAGGAACCAAGAGCACCAGTGCAGAGAGCGTGTGCTCGCTAGCTCTGTGCCTGGGAGCCAGGATGCCTGCGATATGTACCCCGAGCTGCTGTGGTCCCTGGACTCTGTGTGCTGTACAAATGCTGGCAAGTTAAACCATCAGCTAAAATGAAAAACTAACAACTTAAGGACTCATCATGCTGAACTAAGAGCTGGCTCGCGTGTGATGATTGGCGGCTCCGAGCCTTTCTTTGTGCTCTGTGCTTGGCACAGACACAAGCCTGGAGTGAAGGGATCCAAACATCTCACTGAAGCGCTGATTTTCACACGTTAAAGTGCTTATCTCAAAGCAGTCCAGCCCAACACTTTTTCAGTGACATCCGACAAGCAGTGGAGGCTAGTACTGATCCAAAGCCCTGTACCTATGAAATACTCCCCTGCTCCTCGAGCTTTCCAGCCCATAGCCATCAGGGCTCTGATCATTTCCCATTACAAATTCAGGTTGGATCAGCACCCCATCCCCCCATGCAGCGAGCCAAATTTGGCCTCTGTTCAAAGTTCTCGTGGCATTTTGAGGAGGAAGGAGGACTTTTTCTCTAATGCTTTTCCTGTAGGAAAAAGCTGCTGCAAATGACCTTGCAGCTTCTAAGGAGGAAGGCCAGAAACTCAAAAGGAGAGGCAAATGCCTTGTCTGCCTTGCTTTGCAATAGGAAGGCAGAACAAGGGCCAGTAAGGCTGCTGGGATGGATCTTTCCTGCCTACCTGCCCTCACTGAGCATGATGGGTCACCCGACACAGTGGGTGACCCAGCACGGTGGTCATCCCACACGCCGCCCCACGTGATGGGGTTGATATCTGAGATTTCAGTAGCTGCTGTTAGAGGAACTGGAGCAGAGTTACAGGGACTATTTTTTCATGCTGTAATTTAACCCCTGGGAGTAACCTAACCTGGAGGGAGTCATGACTCGAGGCTTGCAGAGCATCCTTGGCCTCATAGCTGTGTTTTCTCCGCAGCATTTTGCAGGCACATAGAGATGCAATGGAGGTAGAGTCCAGCACCTATACTGACTTTATTTCCTGCGATCGGGCTGGTCGGAGGAACGCTGTCCACGACATCCAACGGGACGCAACCACCATCAGCATGCGCAAGCTGACCGAGGACCTGGGTGACCTCGCCGTTGAAGGAGCAGGTGAGCTGCCACAGACACAAGTAAGCCCAGGTCCTGGCACCCAGGCTGGAAGGGCAAGGCACGAAATGGCAGGCAGCTGACCAGTGCTGTCGCTGGGAGCATCACACAGATGCTCGGGAGGGCTGTCCCGTTCCTCCCGCAGTCAGTGCCTTCATGCTTGGTGGGTACTCAGCTCATGGGAGACTCCCTAGGCCGAGGGGCTCTGGCAGTGAACAGGATGGTCCCGGGGTTCCTGGCACACGAGCGCTGCACGCTCCAGCTGAGGCCCTTTGCTCAGCTGGTTTGTAGAGGCACTGGTGCTTAAACAAGACATGGACTGACCAAGAGCCTTCCCGGGGGAAATTACACATCGGGTATACCTTAGGCTTTATAAAAATCAAGTGTGGGGCAGGTTGTGGTTTGTGTTTTCTTTGTTGGTTGGTTTTATGTTTGTTTTTTTTAAAATCAGCCTTCAGATAGTTCCACAGTATTTTAAATAACAGTAGAAATAATTTTAAACATCACCAGCCATCCCCAGATCTTCCCCTCCAGCGCAAACACAGCAGCAGCATCACCCTGTTCAATACATGCTGGCCAGCTGACTACAAGAAGCATGAATCTTCTGTTCTGGCAAACCAACCACTCTGATTTCACTAATAAGCAATGAAACATACAGCACCGCTGCAGAGGGTAAACTCAGGTTTTGCCCTTGCTCTTTTACGCCTCCAGCCTACAATCTGTAACTATAAAAACACTTTAAACACATTACCCCAACTGTACTTCTTTCAACATGTCCATACTAGCATGTGTCCATCCTCCCATACATAATAAACACAAATTAAGCTCTTCTAATAGAGAACAACTCAGGTAGCTGCCAGGCTGTCACAGACATTCCTGGAGCACTTGCAAGTTGCTATTACAGGTTAGACAAGGAGGGCACATCCCTGCCCCGAGGCTCCCTCCCAGCATCACCAGATGTGTTGAGAAGCCTTTGTACTCCAGGAACATTACGGGAGAACCCAATACTCTTAAGCCAAATATCTGGCTGCAGGAGGGTAGCGATAGGTCTTCAGGTGGCAATCTGAATAAAATCAGCTATAGCAATTACTGATCGCTTGTGACCTCAGCAGAGTGTAACCGTGCTTTCTTCCCAATCCTCCCTTCTGCAGAAAGCCAAAGAGATGCTACTTCTTCTGAGAATGACCCTGGAGCAAGACCAAAGGGGCAAGAAAACAGCCCCTCCCCATGACAGTGTGCAGGGGGTGGGGTGGGCAGGAGGAGGGCCTTGCTGTGAGCATTACACAAGAATTTGCTATTGAATCTGCGGACAAAAGCCAACCTGGAACAGCAAGTTGTCTGTCAAATGCCTCTGCTGCAACCATTTTTGTTTAGAGAGCCACAAGATGCTGTGCAAGGACTGGCACCTCCAAAAGACTTCTGCTCCCATCCCTAACGATTTAGAGCAACACTGCCGTGGTTGTAGTGATATGAGCCATTCTCAAGATGCCTTAGCTGCAATTTTCCCCTAGGGGAAAAAACAATTTCAATAATAATAGATGCATCAGACTTTCCTGTCCAAGGTACCTTCCTCCTTTGCCAATTTAGACTATAATTTATTCTGTTTCCATAGATTAGAAATTTAGATTATTGGTTTTCTAAGCCTCACCCTCATCTGCATCTTAGACCTGACCTGGCCTCTGGACTGTCCATGCGGCCCCTCGTCAGGGTGGGCAGTGGGGAAGGGACCCGGCCGGTCCCACTGTCTTCATGTCAAGCACCACTCACCTGTGCTGCTGCTGCTTAGCATCAGGAAAGGACCAAAGCACAGCTCTGTGTGGATGAGCTCCACCTACAGACCCAGCAGCACCAGCCACAGGCATCTTTTTTTCGGGTTTTAGCATTTTAAGATATTGTTAAGGGGAGGGGAGAAACATTTTGCTGGTTTGACTGTTGAAATTCAGGTTTAACTTTGCAAGCTGTTAGCAGAGATGATCTCTGGCAGGATCTCACACCATTCTCTCTTTTAGGAGACATGTTTTGTGTTAAAGATGGTTTGATAAAACTATATAAACTGTTGGAA
Organism: Aviceda cuculoides; assembly: GCA_035590195.1. Taxonomy (NCBI): domain Eukaryota; kingdom Metazoa; phylum Chordata; class Aves; order Accipitriformes; family Accipitridae; genus Aviceda; species Aviceda cuculoides. Next base: position 21,558,425 of record JAVJGG010000009.1, on the reverse strand, counting down.
TAAATAACACAGCCTTCAAACACTGAAGGTTTTTTTTCTGCTTGGATGTTTCTTCTCCCTCTGTTTTGCCTTGTAGCTAGTCGAGCTGCAGGCTGGTTATACCAGCTTCCCTTTAAGAGGAAGATACGGAGCTGTGTTATGACAGAGTCCCTTCCATTTGGGTCTGTGAAACCCCACAGGTTTGCAGCACCCAGGTGGAAGCAGATGCAGTTGGGCACAGAAAATGCTGAAAGTCTGCCCCTACTTTCCCAGGTTTGCTGCCAGGCAGCCCTTTTCCCACGGGTGTTTCATCCCCCCGTGGAAGCACCGCTCCCCTCCATGTTAGTACCCCAAAAGTCAAGCACAAGGCTGGCTTGGGAATTGGCAGAGCGGCCCAGACACCAGCAGAAGAGGTGCTGGTGGGAAGAGGCGTTTTCCCTCTGCGGCACAGAGCTATGAGGACATCGCTGGCGTTTCACCCAGCCCAGGCAGAGCCAATCCCACCAGAGCTGTGGGAGGCAGCCACAGCCCGGCTGGGATGTACAACCATTTCTCAGGCAGAGCTGGCCTGAGAAATACTCTCCACTGGTGACACAAGGACAAGCATCACCCTGACAGCCTGGGGAAGAACTGAATATTACAAGTATTGAGATTTATCAGAGAAAACAAGGCCATAAACAAACAGAGAAGCGACTGCCAGACAGAGGGAGAATTGTCTGTGGGCCTCCAAGAAGCAATGGCCACGGGGCCATGCGGAGATGTCCATAGCTCCAGCCCCCACAGGAAACGAGGATTTGGCAGCCAGGTAGCGGCTGCATCTGCTGCTTTGGCAGCTGTGAGCCGGCTCGGCTCCCGGAGCTGCGTGGATACTATTGCAGCTCTGTGCCTGGACAGCGGCCAAGAGCCTGCTCCCGTTTCCCCGTGCTCCGGGACAAAACAGCAGGTAGCTCCTGGGCTTGGCTGACCACACAGTTGGGTCTTCAAGCCCCATTTCCAGCTCTCCTCAGTGCCACTGGATGGGTTTTTTTGGCTTGTGCTGACACACACAGAGAAAGCTGAAAGGCGGTGCAGAGGGACTGTGCACCACGCAGGACCTCCAGCAGTCAAATACGGCCTAATCTTAGGTCTCCCTGGTCAGAAAATATCTGTTCCAGAACTATATTTAGGCAGATGATTAGGGACCTGTTGGCCAGCTACCCTCAGAGGACAGGCAAGAGGCATCAGGTTCCCCCTACAAGTGAAAGAGCCAGCTCAGCAGCTGTCACTGATTGCGCTGAAAAACCAAGGGCATTGGCTTAATCCAGCCACATCCTGACTTGCAAAGTTGCTGAGCACAGGGATGCTCTGAGCCCTTCATTTCCATTGAACACAGGGGCATGCCAGACCTCCTGAAACTTCAACCAAGCACTAAATGATCAGAAAGTCTTTCAGCAAACACCCCCCTGCCCGAGCTGACAGTGCAGTCCAACAGCCAGGCAGCCCAGGCTGCACCACTCCTGGCTCCTGCACTCACCCGACTGTACAAAACTCAGGAGACGGGGAAAAAAAACCTGTAGACTATTTTTGATACATGCCAGAAAAAATGAGAGCACACAGCGATAACGCTGCTGCTTGTAGCAGTGATACGCATCCCTTTGATTACTGAAGGGAAAAGGACACGTGAGATTGGAACAACCTGCATCCATAAAGCCAGCTTGCCCGCCTAGCAAGGGAGCAGGGCTACCTTCCCTCTGGCTGTCAGAGTGCTCTGACCTGGCAACAGGAGAAGGCAGGAATCGGGCTGCCAAAGCCCCATCACACCTACTGATTAACCCTCGCGCTCTAGCAGGGGTACGATGGCTCACGTTGTGGACCACAGCTCCTAACAGTCACCCTTGAACAGAAAGGCAAGAGGATTTATATTTTTAATATAAATTTGTTATTTTATTAAACAAGTTTAACAATCAACTGTTCAGAATCCAAACAAGCAACTCCTTCAGAATTTTTGGAGAAACATTACCCAAAAAAGCCTGGTTCTTACTGCACTCATGTTCTTAAAAGTGATGCTTTAGCATGTGCTTTATAAAAGTAAGAAATCCACTCTCTCACATCCATCTATCTAGCTATACATATATATGTTTCTATATATGCACCATGTACTTCAGAGATGAGTATTTTACTCAGAAGACAAATATGGAAGCCCCAAAAGAATGGAAATACTCCCAGCACGCAGTCACTGCTGGCTGAGACTGGACCAGTCTCACACAATGTCAGTGGTAATGGTGACCACGGCCGCTTGTCAAAGGCAACTTTTTGGTACAGTATCTTTGGAGTAAGCATCTTGGCAGATGCCTGGGATGTTAAAGCACACCACACACGTAAGAAAATGATGGTCTCTTCTCTGGATGCACAGCTCTGTTGCATATCAAGTAAAAACACTATAATGCGCCAAAATCACTTAGGAGTTTTGGTGAATATTTCTGTATAAATTCTCTGCCAAACTGAAGATCTCTCTTCTAGCCAGTGTTGTGGTTGAGTGAGAGAAGCAATTCAGATGGGACCTGAGTCAGTATGTCACATTGGGCCCTAGCTTATTAATTTACTTACTCAGTTTTAATAATGTCAAGTCAGGAAGAGGGCAGAATAGTTAAAAACCAGCAATCAATCATGGTTTTTCCAAGTCCTAAACAAAGATAGAGGAAGAGCAAGCTGCAGTTCACAGGAATTCTCCAGGATGAGTACAAAGCCAGGAAAAGTCCCAGAAAGCAGATTTTGGCCCAAAATGGTAAAAATATGTTCCAACTTCCTACACATGTGTGAACATGGTCACGGCCAGCTGCAAGCACAGCTGCAGCCTGAACCCAGGGTGTGCACTTCTACAGCAGTGACATTGGGAGGCTGATACACAGGAGTCCTTGTCCAAGAAAGGATGCAAAAAAAAAAAATTTTTTTTTTTTTTAACTGGTCTTCAGACCTGTGCATGGGCAACAGCACCAGCTTCCAGCTTGTTCTTGTTACAGTCTTGTCAGTACAAGACTAATGCTGGGTAAATATAGCTGGGGCCAAACCCTCCTACCCACATGGATGAGAATAAAGCCTCCGTTTCTGAAGTGCCTGCTAACTCCCTGTCAGCCCTAACAAACATTTTTCCTGGAAAGGTGAAGATTAACCCAGGCCACAGTCACAGTTAAAGGTGGTTATTTCTGCACCGCAGACAAGGGCTAGGCAGGTCAGCAGGGCAGGACAGATAAAGCAGGGGAAGAGGGTAAAAAAAAAAAAAACAAAATAAAAAAAAAATGGCGGGGAGGTTCTTCTGTTCTCATTTGCAGTAGAGAAAGACTGGCAGATGGAGAAGGGAGTCAGACCAGGAGGCAGTTTCAGCCTGCTTGCACAACAAGATAGGAAGCTGGATATCCATTTGGGAGAGAGTTTGTGGGGATGATAGGTAGGTGTATGCGATAGCCTGATTCTGCTTAGCACTGTAAGGGTTAACACAGGGGTGCCAGTAATAGAGACCAACTCTGGGCACCTTCTCCCGGTGCTCCCACTAGCACAGAGAAGAGTCAAGCACGCATGAAGAAGGGCCACCGCTCCATGCTGGCTCGCAGGGATGGCTCATGATGCACTGGGGACCATCCCATAGGCTTCATACAGGGTGTCAAGCAGCTCCTGCTTTTCCTTCTCAGGTAAGAAGCTGGACTGAGCTGCGTTGATGTTCTGGGGAGGCAGAGGGGGAACACAAAGGAGACGTTAAGACCCATTAGACACGAACATGTGGTTGTGCACATCCACACATCTGGCACTGAGCAGCAGCAGGCGAGGGAGAGCGTAAAGTTTCCACTCCAAGAGCCATTTCCACGGCCTCAATTTACAGGGCAACTGCTCTGGCCCACCACTAGCAACAGTCCCAAGAGGAACAAGGCAGGCACAAACCAAAGATCTTGATATACTTTGGCGTTTTTAGTGTATGTACTTTAGACCTGTCCCTACACTCCCGGCTCCGCTCTGGACAAGAGCCTCTCCTGACACAGCAGCATGATGTGCCACCGCTGGGACACAGCCTGGCTGTGCAATGGAACCTGCTTGTCCATCTTGCACAGGGACCTTCCTTTTATTACACAGGAACAACATGGCTTTTGCAAGAGCAGGAGAAGACAGGTGGGAGCAGGATCCCAGAGCTCAGAGCTGTCCTTGTTCCCCATTCCAGACACAGAGAGTGATGTCTGTAGGGGGAAGGGACTTGTTCCTCCAGCCAGAGCTGAGAGCAGGACTGACACTCGCTTGTAAAGTGCATCCTGCACTTCCCAATCCAAGCAAGTATCTCTGGAGAAACATAGGCAAAAGTGCTGAGCATGACTCAATGCAAACCAGGAAAGGTTCGCTTGGTAACCAGGTAAGTCAAATTCCCAACATTTATCCTGTCTTTCTGTCTTGGGTGAATAATTAGAAAATCAAAGATGTAATCAAGACACATAAATGACTGTGTGTGCCAAAAACAAAGCCAGACGTCACCTTGTTTCCAGCTCAGTTGTTGAATACTTATGTTACACATGCAAAAACTGCAAGCACTTTTGTGCTGACTCTTGCTAATTTCTGATCCAGGCCTTGCCATAACCTACCTGCAATTCCAAATCCAGAAAAAAAAGCAACAGGCACCTTCCTTTGTTATTGCTAAGACCTGCTGTGAGGGCATCAGCGGACAATTTCCACTCTGAACTGTTCCCCGTAAAGCCCAAAGCAGTCAGCCCAAGTGATGCTGCCCCTGCAGAGCCCACCCTGCCCTCACATCCCCCTGCTCCCTGCAGCGTTCCCAGCATCCCCCCCCGGCAGCTCAGCACCCTCCTCAGCCTCATGCTTACAAGGCCAGTGCAGGATTTTCAGGTTTCCATTGAACACTCTTCAGCTTATGAAGAAGAAAAGTGGGTTGTTCTGGGCTGCACCAGGACATCAGCAGAGCATCCAGCTGAGGCCAACTTACCACTCTCTTAAACTCCTCTTCCGTGAAGCCCATGTAGTCCTTCACTATGCTGTAATCCTTATCAATATTGGAGTTAAAGATGAGGGGGTCATCCGTGTTTATAGAATAGTTAGCACGATCCTTCCTAAACCTGTAAGGAAATCAGGTTGAACCCGTGGGTAAAACACAGGATATGGCACTGGTCACGCACTCCCAATGCAGTAAAAGCAAAGACCTCGCCACCGTCCCTGCAGCTTACGTCGCTGGACACAAACACAGGGCTCGGCTTGTCTCACCACCGCTCTGCTTCTCCGGTGGAGAGAGGAGCAGAGCACTGGGGTGTCTCTTGCTTAGAGGTTCAGGAACCTCAGCTCTCAGCCACAAACCAGGGCTAATGGCCAGTGTGCAGCATCTTGTGCCCCACAGCTCAGAGCGGGGGCAGGAGGGACAGGACAGCCTCCTCGAGGGACCCCCGCACCCCCTCCCGCTGCATCAGGCCCCTCTGTGCCGAAGGGCGAGGATGTACCAGTTTTCCTAAGCACTTAGATGTGCATTACATTTGTAAAGCAATAAAGCAGCTATAATCAACCCAAATTCTGATTATTTAAGAATGCACATAATTGAGAAGTCTTACTGTGCTACAGGGTGTTTCCCGAAGTCTGGAAGACATGCTCCAGTGAGATAACTGGACCAAGGGCAGACCTGTTTGGGGGAGTTAAACACGAAAACCAGAATCAACCACACAGATCTGAACCCCAGCTGTGTACGCAGATAGCCAAGCTCAATGGTAAAGCCAGATACAGGTGTAGAGCTTTGTTCACAGCTGCCCCTCAGCACTACTCCGAAGGAGCACTGCATATCCCAGGACATGGATGTGAAGAGCCCACAGCCTCTGTGGCAGCAGCAGGAGCCAGTGGGATATTTCCCATGGCCAGTCAGCTACCCACCATGTGTCAACCACAGCTAAGAAACCATTGGTATTACGTATATACATATATTCCATATATTAGTTGGATACACCCGTTCTGGGGAAAAGCCAAGGAAGTTTCCCCACGCACAATAACTCGCAGGCACTTCCACCCTCCAATCAGACAGTCTCTGGTACAGCAGCCCGCTTAATGGGAGGAGAAGCCTGCAGGCTTGTGGTATGTAAACTAGTGAATGAGCCCTCCAAAATTTATCCTCAGCCAGACCAGGATCCATTTCTCTCTGCTACACACCTCCTGCAAGCTGCTGTGCTCTCCAGTGCTCCTCGCAGCAAAGATCCCAGCAAACAGCCAGGTGTCCCCACCATTTTTGCAGCACTTGGATGTCACGTCGTGTCCCTAGCTGTAGCACAGCCCAGGCGAGGGCTGGTTTTCTACTCAGACAGCAGCTACCTGGCTGTCACCCTCCCACCACACATCCTTACCTCAAAATGCATCTTTGCTCTTAACAGCTCCTTGTAGAGCTCAGGGTCCTCCAGAACATGGTAGCCATGGCCAATGCGCTCGGCCTTCAGGAGATAAACTGCCTAGAGAACATGGGAAAACCACGTAGAGCCTCTGAGCACCAGCTCAGCTCGCTCCTGCCTGCCCAGAGATCCCTGCCCACCACGGGTACAGCCCACACCACTGAGTCAGCTCCAGGGAAATCCTTCTCTGAGCCATTGGGGCCACATTTCTGTCTGGGTCCCCAGTCTTTGCTCTGCTGTGAATACGGAGAGGACTTGGGCTCCTCTCTCCCCCGTGCAGAGGATGCAGGGGCGATTCCCACCCCTGCCCTTCTCTTTGCCCCGAGCCAGGAGCTCCTCGTACCTCCTTGATGATGGCAGGCGGGCCAGCCTCCCCAGCATGGACAGTGCGATGAATCCCACATCTTTCAGCTTCCTGCAAAGCAAGGGAGGACACACTCCTGTCCCATCACCCGCAGCAAGGTCAGCAGACTCCTGGGCTGGCACCGCTCTCGGGGGCACAGCAAGCAACAGGGCTCTGTGCAGAGAGCCCCCAAATCACAAGCCCCGCGCCCTGAGACATGCATGCTCTCTGCTGTAGCATGGGCTGTGAGAGAAGAGCTCAGCAATGCCAGACACAGAGAAACTTAGAAAGCCTGGTGACCTTCCCCTGGAGCCCAGCCAGACTCCTCAGGGTCTTTTTAATACTGGGTGAACTCACTGCTGTCTCCTCTCCCGACAGCAGCAAGCTCAAAGCTCTCCTTCCTCCACCTACTTGCCCTTCTGCACCAACCCTGCAGCAGTTCCTGCCTCTGAAACTTCTACCTTTTGGCAGGCTACAGCCAAGTGGGAGAATTTAAAAGCCCCCAGGGCAAAGATGAAGCAATGCTCAGACACCGAGCACCTTCCTCCTGTAAGGGGCTGGGGACAGAGGCAGCCCAGCCAGGAGGACCCTGCTGGTGCAGATTTGGGGCATTTTGAGATGCACTCCATGGCACCCTGAGAAATCCCCTGCCGGGGCAGCCACAGACCACCTGGGCTTTGAGAAACCATGCAGCCTCGAGGGAAGCCTGGCTCCTGCCTTGCTGGAGAAAAGCCACCCAGCCATCAGTAGTAGGCAAGCTGCAAGCCCCATCTTGCAGCAGACACTCTTCCTGGGCACTTCTTCAGGGCTTTTCACCCATGAATTTTTTTCTTCAGTTACTTAATTTTCAGCTTCTCATGTGCTGCACACCCAGGCCCAGCAAAGGTCAGGCCAGAGTCTGCCTGGGACGTCTACAGAAAAGAATCCCTCCACTCCCAAGACAGGCATCCCTAACTATCCCAACAGGAGCCAGGGATACACGCAGAGGGGTCAGGAAGAACACGCGTGCCGGGACCCTTCACGACTAACCCTCCTGGCTGCCGAGGCCTGAGCACCTCCACCCAGGAGGCAGCTTGTGTCTAATGTCCATCCACGGGCATATCTTCCCTGGAGTGCTTTAATCTCTTTTGCAACCCATTTGTCCGGGACACACAGCGCTTCCCTTGTCTCTCCTCCAAGGATACCTGCTTCCTTGGACATGGTGGTCCTAGGATACTTGGCTCTACACTTCCCGGTGCTCCTCTTCAGCCAGCAGCCACAGTCAAGTTTTCGCCATTATCTGCTCTTTCCCCTTCAGCAGCCCCAAGATCCCAGCCAGAACATGCCTGCTTGAGGGACATCATGAGTCTCTCCAATTTCCCTGGATGCATTACATACCCCACAGAGCACAGCAGCAGTATTTATGGGGATGTACTTCCCTGCCATGCAGGCCAAGAGGGGCCGATGGATGGGAGCGGGGTTTGCTTCAGCATCTCAGAGCCTGAGCGAGCCCCCAGCACAGAGACAAGACGCATCCTTCAGACCCAGGAGTCTGGATCTGGGTGCTGCTGGCACACCAGGGCAGGACGAGATGCACCTGCCCGTCGGCTAATAAAACCCTGTGCCCGCATCTCAGTTTACTACTACTCAGTTCATCCGGCATGGTGCAGCAGCATAGGCAGTCCTTGTATCGGCTCCTGCTGATGGGGGCAAAGACTCTGAGAAAGTCCCGTGCTGTATCAGACCTGAGCGCTGCTTGCAAACCACCGACCTTTTTGGCAGCGATGGTGCACAACCTCCTCTCCCACTGATGCAGGGGACCAACAACCCCAAACTCCCACCAGCAAAGATGAGCGAGGCGCGAAGCTTTCCCTTCGAGCTGCTGCAAAGCGCTGAGGTCTGGTGAGAGTCTCGGATCAGGCTCCTGAAGCCATTCCAGCGTTTGCATTTGAGATGATCAGATAAAAGCACTTCAAACATGCAGCAGCTTCTCTGCTCCTCAGGTGATTTCTGCCAGACTGGAAAGGCCAGTCTCTTGACCCTCCGCTGTGGTTTCGCCGAGCCCTGGGAGCCGACCCCAGCCGAGAGCAACAGGGTGCTGCCAGGGGGATGTGGGCTCCACGTCACTCGCATTGCGCTCAGTGCGACGGGGTAGTGGGCTGAGCTCCAGCTCTAAGGCCATGTTTAAACAATCATGCCTGCCATTAATCATTTAGAAAATATAAACAAATACTTTTGCTATTTAACGCAATGTTTTTAACAGCTGCAATGAATTTTTAAGCTGCCCCAGCTGTTTGCAGTCTGAGAAACATACTGCGTGTCTGCTCGTGCAAGTCCCCTCAATACATGTTTTTCTCATCACTTCTTTTAAGAAGCTTATTAAACAAACCTCGTAAGCCTTCTTATGCTCGGAGGAATTCTCCACCTTCAGGGACTCATCCCCAGCCAGGTCGATGGCCACCACGGAGTTGTTTCGATACTTCTTGCAGAGCTCCACCACCTCCGGAGACCAGCCTGGAAGAGAGAGCGTCAGGGTTCAGGGGAAAGCACTGGTAAGAGACACACCTTCAGCATTTTTCTAAACAAATCCTGGTCATATAACTAGAAGGATAGAGCTATTTTCTTAGGTCTTTTCTAAAATTTGACGCTCAAAAAGGAAGCTAACAAACTCCTAGAAAGGTCTGCCATCTTCAGGCAAATAAAAGCTGCTAACTGATTAGTTCATTGTCAATCAAAGGAAAATGAAATTCAATTACCAGCTATAAAGCTGCTCTCATCATGTTCTTCTGCTCACTTTTGGCAGGGGGAAAGAAAGAAAAAAAGGAAACAGAAAAAAACCCTCTGAACACAGTGGTGACTCCGCAGTTGGCCCGAGGTAAGCTGAACTCCACAGTCCATGCACTGTAACATGGTGCGTGGGAGAAATCCCTCAACTCACTCCTGAGCTTTTCCGGGCTGGGCAAGGGCAGAGGAAGGGAAGAACTGGCCTGTCAGACAAGTTGTATCACGGAGTTTGGGCTGGGAGGGATCTCTGGGGGGCCCCTGAACAACAGTCAGCCCTGCCCTGTTTCAGGGCATCCTCGACTGCACCAGACAAGATGATGGATGCTACTCCTGGTGGGAAGGATCTGGTCAGCCCAGTGGAAGGTGACCTTTAACACTCGCAAAGCTTTATCGTTTTGGCGTCAGTGAGATAGAGAGTAACAAATGACCAACAGTTATCACAGTTATCTCTGATCAGGATAGATAACCTCTGAGAAAGGACGTGGATCTACTAGCTCATACAACACTTACCCTTAGCAAAAAGGCCAAGAAACAGAGATAAAATGTAGTGTTAATTATTAAGAGGAACCCCCTGCACATGTAGAATCCCCAAAATCAATGAACACATAAGAAAACATGTGCAAACTAATCTTCTTTTTTCACCAGTTTCCAACTCACCAGATTAGAGCCATTACTTTATTAACAAGTTTAATATGTGCTGGTTCTGGCTGGCATCGCTGCCTTTCTCTCAACACTTCATAAATTACAGGGTTGCTTCCCACTGTTGCAGCACATCCCAAATGTGGCACTAAAGATTCTTGTATCAAGCGCATCACTGGCTCTGGGTAAGAGCTGGTGCCCTGGGACAGAGGCATAAAAATGCCAACATGTCTGCACAAGCAATCCTTCCTGCTGTGCAAGCGCAGCTGCACGTGCCCTCAGGCGCTCCCACCACCTTCTGCCTTCACCACTTGTGTGTTGGCAGGGACGATAACTGCAGACAAGTATGACACTGCCTCACAGCTTTCCAGTTTCTACAAAGAAAAAAGTTTTCTTCCTAGAAACCAGAAATTTAAAGGTCAAAGTATTGTTTGGGGTTGATGTGCAGGCAGGAAAAAAAACCCCACTCTCACATCTCCCATTTTCCAAAAATATCGTATTTCACATTTCTAGACACAAACTAGACACCATGTACTCATTAGCAAAAATCTTTCCACCATCTACCCTACTAAGCCTACATAAAACTGTTGTGAGATATGAAGATATTCATAACAAAGTCTTCACATAGAACAGCTACTGTCATACAACCTCGCTCTGACCGCATCTTTCTCTAGAGGAAGATGCTCACAGAACTTAGCAGCCCAATGAACCACTGGAAATTGGGCTTTCTTCCTATTCTAGGTGACAGCACCTTTTACCGACAGAGCTGCTGATTTTATAGGAAACATTTTCTTTGTGCAACTTAAGTATATTTTGCTTGTGTTTTCAGCTTAAACCAGCAGAGACTGCAGCCAGAGGATTCTCTGGCTGACCCACGGTCCAGACTAATGAAGGAGTATGCTGCTGTAGCAGCATGACCATGAGCAGGGAAAGTGCGAGATCTCACGCCTGGTCCTCCTCCTGTGACTATCTGCTCTCAGACCCATCAAATGGTCATGGCAGATGGAACCATTTGCTGTGGCAACGGCTTCAACCGGCCCAAGGAGAGCTCCAGCCTTTGGGAAGGGAGCAAGGTACGAGCAGGTACTCCCCCAGGAGAGGACAGAAGAGCCTATTTTGTCTCTCTAGCAAGACCTTTCAGATACTGGTTGTACCCACAGACCCCACTCTCACATGCAGCACACCCTTTCCCCATGGGGAAGAGAAGGGAGGACCCCCACCACAAAAAAACCTACTCCTTCTCAGCACTGTCTGGTCTGGCATGGGACCCAGGGCCAAGGGACCGGGGCTTTCCCCGCATTTCTGCAGGGACCTGAACCCAGGGGACGTCACCTCCCGCCACGCGTCAGGGAAGGGGAGCAGAGCAGCAGGGGAGCTGCAATACATTACTTGGCATATGACGCATGCAGCATAGAATAGACCTGGCTTTGATGCGGAAATCCCTTTCTCCATCCTGTAGTCCCTGATTTACGAGGTTAACGACTTCATCTGGAGTGAGGTCTCCCCTGCAGGGGAAGAAAAGCCATCAGTGAGAGGCCGGACACCCGCCAGGGAGGCAGGCAGGAGCTGCAGGTCCAGCCCAGCATCCCTACGGGACACCCCATGCAAAACCCAGGCTGCCCGGGGTCCCACTCGCCTTAACATCCAGAGGAGCGCGAAGAGACCGCCCAGAGATGAAGAGCACCTTTTACACCCGTGCCATGCCCAGACCTACCAGATGTCGGGCACAAAAGCATGCAAAGATGATAGTAAGATTTAGAAGAGCCTCAGAGAACTGGATGCCAATCCTGCCTGAGCAGAGGAACCTGCTCTTTGCCAGAGCATCTCATTAGGGCACACAACTGCCTGCAGCTGGGCAGGGGCGAGCACGAGAGCTCAATGCCCATCATAGCACATTTTGCAAGGGGCCACAAGGCCCAGCACTGATTTAATCAGAGGCACACATCACAGAGGGGATGACGTGTAAAGAAGGGATCAGATCACCAGCTCGCTCCAACATTTGCCTGCTGTCTCTGCGAGCTCAAATTCACATTTTGCAGGCAAGCAATCCATATATGAATGCTGCTTTCCCTCGCACAGAGAACAGCTTCAGCCAGAAGTTTAAGCACAGCCACTCTGCACATGCAGAATGAGGTGCCCAAAGCAAGGGACGTTAAAACACGGCAGCACACAGAGATATTATAAGATGAAAAATGTTATCGATGGGGAAGACAGGTGGAACCATGCCGGCGCTCGCTGCACTGGAGGAGAGAGAAGGTTTAGTTACACCAAACTTTGAACACGTGCCAGCTGACCGGCGTGGGGCCGTGCCTTCTCCATGCCCAACTGGCCACCCACCGGCTCCCCGGCACAGCGGGATCACTCACTCGGTTTGGCCCCAAGGGATGGGATCCACACGGCAGTTGGCCAGGAGGTGAGGGCTGTACCGGACCTCGACGTAGATGACGCCTTCTTTTGCTTTCGTTTCCACAAGCTCGTAGGCGATCCTCCTCACCGCCTCACGGTCACCCCTGCAAGGGACAGCAGTGGGACCCATCACCAGGACTCACCACCCTCGGGGCACACTGGGGACGGGCAAGGTGAGCTCCAAGGCTGAGCAACTCTAGTCAAGGAGTCCTGCCACGGGTTGAGGAGGAAGAAGTAAAATGCAGGGTACTTACGCAATGGCAGGCATGTAGTGATTAAACTTTTCTAGAAATTGTGTAAGCGTCAGTGGTGTTTTGTAGCTGACATGCTTCAGGAGGTCATCAACAGTGCTGCCAGGGAGAGGAACCCCTCTTTTCCTAGAAATGAAGCCAGATATTACTGATGGGGGAAGGCTATCGCATTTTTAATCAGTCCATAGAGCAATCGCATCCCAAGCTGGCAGCATTAACCTCCATCTCCTCACAGAGAAGATATGGCACATGTTGTCCTTCCAAAACCTTGCAGATGCAGCCCTGAACCTCAGCAGGGAGGAAGGCAATCCAAAATGCAGGCAAAGAACAAACAAATCGAAATACAAGCCCAGACTGACCCGGCAGGAACACAGCCAGAGCACATTTGAAGCTTAAGGAGGAGTTCATCTAAAGGGGCTCTGGATTATTTCTTGGCAGCTCCTAGTCCTAGCAGCAGAATTGACAGAATTCTTTAGAAAAGTTAATTTCCATTTATGCAGGTGCAAATGCTTTAGAAATTGTGGAGGTCCTCCCAGGCGCAGGATCACACACGCAGAAGTGTCATGGCTCGTGTGTTTAATGCCGGCAGCTCCTGCAAGTGAGCCGGTTTCCAACCCCGTCATCATGGTGGGGACACCTCCCACGCAGGAGAAAACGGCAGTCCCAACAACTGCTCTCACCAAAGGGATGGAGATGGTAAAGCCCACCTAAAAGCTTCCAAGAGGGAAAAGACTGTTTGTCCCTGAAGCACCTGGAGTCCTGGGTGGGTGGAGGTGTCCTCGGTGGGGTGACAGCCAGGCTCAAGGGGGCTGCCAGCCAAGGATGCTGCATGCTTCCCAGGCAGGTTTACCAGCCCACATGCTGTTACCCTGCACATGCCAACCTAAATTAGGAATAATAACTAGACATTTGGTTTTAATCCTTTTTCCTGCCACGATGAATTACAGCCAATTGATGGATCTCTCTGCTAATAGAGAGAAAACACCACAGGCAGCTTTAGTGTCCCAATGCCAGCCATCCCAATGAGCAATCTGCAGGGAAGCAGCCCAAAGGACCCTGCTCCTGGGCTCAGTAAACATTGCTCATTCCCTGCTCACGCAGGAAGGAAACCAGTCCCGCGCTCAGCCTTCACATGCGATCTGCACAGATTAAGTTGCTGGCACTTGGCAGGGATGTTCATCACTGCCAAGGCATAGGTTTTCCTCCCCACCTTGCCCTTTCCATAGCACTGACACATTGGTCCCTGCTCCAGGAACCAGCCCACGTCTTCCTCCACCTGCCCAGGGAAAGTTCCCTACAGCAAAGCCATTTCCCTGACCTCTTTCACGTGCTTCCCGAAGGATTGCCTCCACGCAGCCAGAAGCGACGGCACTTTGGGATAATCCGCAGAGCAGAGACACTGGAGTCAGGTCTCCGGTGGATCTTGCCAACATGGCTTTGGAAGCTGCTGCTGTCCCATCCAACCCGCCTGGTAGGTGGGAGCCTTCCCACAGCAAAGCTGCCCCAGGGGAACATGCTTGTACCTGCCGGCACCCCAGCATCCTGCCCAGAGCTACCTTCAGCCACAGGTAGCACCACGCACACCGTCTCACCATGGAGAAGACACCTTTCCTGGGGACACCCAGTCCCACAAGGTGTCTGCCATGGCTCTAAACCATTTGGCCGGGCAGGGGGGATGCAATGCCTGACCCAGACCTGACAGAATTGGAGCCAAAGTTTCTAAAAATGGCAGAGTTCAGCCACTGCCCAAGGGGACTTGTGCATCCCAGCAGCTTCGGGTTATTTGTACATGGTCAGCCACCACCTGGCAAATTTATTTCTAGCTCTTTACCTTTAAAAATAGACCACAAGCAGCTTTCTGTGTCCAGGGTGAGGTTATTAAGGCAGTCCCCTACAGTCTCCTGCAGTGCCCTGTTGGTTTTATATTTGTGTGAGCGCTAGTTTTAGAGCCCATGAATAGCACAGACTCGCTCCACCCCAGGGCTGCCAGCCCTGGGGGATGCCAGGCCTGTTTAAAAATAAGAGAGGACTCGGCACACACTTGGGCAATGAAGGTTTCAGTCCTAAGCAAGGGAGAGGCACGGGAGCCTCAGATGGCTGGTGCCTCCCAGGCCTCAAGGCTTCTACAACCCTCCTGGGGGACTACACCAGCATTTGTCCTTTGCTGGCAGCAGGGATCCAGCAGAGCCCCGAGGAGTCGGCACCGACTCTTCTGTCCATCAGGACTCGTATTCCAGCCCTGCAGCCCACCAGCAGCACGGGCAGGGCCAGCAGGAACCCTGATATCCTGCAACGAATGAGACGGGCATCTCTGATCCACCTTCTTTACTCTAACTGCACTGCAAAATGTATGGCCACTCGCTGCGGAAAAAGCTGCTTTAGAAAGAGTATTTCGCCCTAGGATCGCATTGCCTTGGAGTCTGCTGGGCTCACAGGATGCCAGAACCACTTCCTATCCTGCTTGGAACCGACTCCCTCCCAGAAGTACCAGAGTTGTGCCTAAGAGCCATTTCCTGGAATCTTTAAGCTTGCCAGTTTCTTGATCTGAGGGTATCTGCTAGTCTCCATTAGCTTTTTGAATAGTGACAGCTGGAAGAAGTCTTCAGTTTATTTTGCTTACAACCGTGGGGCCAGATCCTCGCACCAGTTAATCTTCCACCCTGGTGCTTCCCACACAAGCTACATCGAAGCAGGAAGATGCATGTGGGCTCTGTCAAGGAAACAACCTCTGTTTAAGTCACTGCCAAGTGCTTTCTCGGGTCACCCTCACAGGAGCATGACTCCTTGACTGCTGGCACCAGGCGGGCAGCCTGGAGTTCAAAGGCACACAGCCACAGGGCAGGGAGGAGCACCCAAGCTGGTTTTTCCTCCCAAGGCTGTGGTTCGGCACCACTAAGAAGCAGCTCCCAGCCTGCTTTCATTTCACTTGCTTTGGCAATTAGGAATGTGGAAAAAGAAATGAGAATCCACTGACTCTACCGCTTCCCAGGTACACTTCAAAGGCAGACACCTCCATTTAGGAGACATCTTCTGTCCTTTTCTCATGGTGGCTCCTCTTCGCTTGCCCAGCTCAGGGGACAAATGACCACCTCGCTCACGCTCCTGCTACCAGCGCAGCCCTGCTGCAGCACTGCCTTTTGGGAAAGTGCTCCATCTTCTCGCACCGTGCGGCCACAGGACCCATGCGGGCAGAGATGAGACCAGCACCAGCCAGGTTTGCTGCCTGCCCAACAGAGGAGAGAGCTTTCCCAGCCTGCCAGCACAAGCTCTTCTGTCGGAGAATTGGACAAGCAGAAGGGATGATGCTTTTGAACTGCAGCTCCCACAGCTTTCTCCCCCCTGCGACTCACCTGCCAAAGTGCAAGATTGTTTCTGGTCTAATTGCTCCATCCAGGTGGACGTGAAGCTCCACCTGCAGTAGGATAAAGAGAAATTGGTGAGGTACTCTTAGAGCTGCAGCAAAAGTTTAGAGATAAGCAGCTGGCGCTAACACAGGTATAAATGCAGCCAATACGGGGACAAAGTCATGACAAGGAAGCACAAATACATTCTTAAAATACCATCACTATATAGTTTATTTTTCAATATCTAAGTATTGTCCAAATATTTTCTTATTGCTGCTGCAGCTCACACATTTAATGGATCTTTAGAAATGTCTTCTTTTTCCAGTAATTTTCAGGAACTGCCCTATCCTTATTTAGCTTGCATGGTTTAGAGTTTGGGAAGAGCGAAAAAAGCAAACCCCAAACACCTTCGCTTTCCAGCTTGCTCCTTCTTGAGTTCACAGACATCCAAGCATCAATTAATTTGCTAAGAGTCATTACACAAAAACTTTGACTTCACTTCCAAGGATCAGCTTCTGATACGTTGTTAATTACTTGGTATTATCAGAGCTTACAGGCTTTCTAATCCTACACATGGAGTCAGTCCCATGGTACAAGGTGGTGTGAAAAATAAAGAGAACAAGAGTTGCCCCGTAGAGCTAACAAGCTAGTTTCAAAAACAAAACACTTAAATTTTTGACTCATTAAAAATGGGACAGTAACTCAGATCTCTTCACCCTGAAGGTCTCTTTCCTGATTATTGCTGAAACAATGGATTTTGGAGAAAGAACCCCAGAAAAGCAAAAGTGAGTTTTTTCCATTACACATCTGGGCCTCTTGAAGGAACATGACAAATGTAATTTGGAAGTTGAACTGGGAAGGAAAATATTAGCTGTAAAATGTTTCAGCTAGATCTTCATATTTCCAGAACTGTTTTCTTTTAAGCAAAGGAATAGCTTACAAAATAGGTATTTATTTTTTTAATGAAACTGTAGAGCAGCAACTTAACACACACAGTTCTTGTTAGTTATAATATTGTGCAGATTTTCCTGTGTAGATGATTGCTGCAGGATGCTGAGGGTAAGAATTGAGTAGGATTCAGAAGAGGACCGGATAATTGCACGGATAACTAAACTACCCAGGGTTACTAATTAAAACCCACAAACTCTCTGGCATCGGGGTATGTATCAAACAATAACCAACTATGAGGTGCTGGAAGAAAAATGAGTAAGCGGTCCATACAAGCAGGGCAATGTGTAATTGTCCACCTCTAGAGCCTTTTGCTCTCCCCTGAAGCATCCGTGAGCAGCTGATGTGAGCTCAACGCCGCTGGCCCAGCTCCCAGTGCAGGGCTGGCAGTGCCCATCCCCAGGATGTGCACCGATGCCCGTGAGCTCGCTCCCATCCCCGGGATGTGCGTCGATGCCCGTGAGCTCGCTCCCATCCCCGGGATGTGCGCTGATGCCCGTGAGCTCGCTCCCATCCCCGGGATGTGCGTCGATGCCCGTGAGCTCGCTCCCATCCCCGGGATGTGCGTCGATGCCCGTGAGCTCGCTCCCATCCCCGGGATGTGCG
>JAVJGG010000009.1:21488549-21524749 GCA_035590195.1 Aviceda cuculoides | reverse complement strand
GGTCTCTTCTGTCAAGTGGCTGGAGATAGGACGAGAGGAAATGGCCTCAAGTTGAGGCAAGGGAGATTTAGGTTAGACATTAGGAAGAATTTCTTATACTGAGAGGGTTGTCACATATTGGAATAGGCTGCCCAGGGAAGTGGTTGAGTCACCATCCCTGGAGGTGTTCAAAAAAGTGCATAGACGGGGTGCTCCATAACATGGTTTAGTGGACATGCATGATGGTCGGACTTGATGATCTTGAAGGTCTTTTCCAACCTAAATGATTCTATGATTCTACGATTCTATTTTCTCCTTTGGTGTCAGCCCAGATGCCAAGGCTGTGTCCCATTCCCCGTTCATACCGAAGACATCGGTTGTGGATGGGATACCTTGCCGGTCAGCAGCAGGACCGGGCAGAGGGGAAAGCTTGGGAAGTCCCTGCGGTTCAGCTCCCATCTGTAAATCAGGGGTAGTCATCCTGCTGTGCCTTACAGGGGGACTGTGCAGATACAATGCATGAAGCAGAGGAGGAGCTTACAGGGATGGGCTGTCGGTCCCCATGGCTGTATGTCCATCCTCTGTCAATGGTTCTCATTCAGCCCCAGTTAGCACCATGACAGGTTGCTGATCAGCACCAGGTGGGGTCAGGTCCCACCATAGGTTTGGTGCCCAAATGGGTCCCAAAAGCACAGTCAGTGAGACCCCAATGAACCCCATCAGCAGGGGTGTCCTGTTAGCAGCTGGGCATGATCCACCAGCCGAGGACATTGTCACACTCTGCAAGTCAATGGCCCCTTTGGGTACTGCTGACGCACCACTGCTGAAAGACCTGAACATTTGCTGACAGCAAAGAGACCGGGCGCTAGCGGGACCAAACACGCCTGGCAGGGAAAAGGCAGACGAAAAGTTGCAGAAGAGGTGTGCCGGCTACCAGGGGCCGGGGCTATGCCAGGGCCAGGAAAGCAGCTAGAGGGGGGAAGGAAACTCAGGGAAGCTTCTCATGGAGGTGTTTGTAAAAATCACGTCGTGCCAGGTTCAAGTGCAGACTTTCCAGTGACACACAGGAGAACTGGCTCTGTGATACAGAAATGGCCCAGAGTGACTCGTGATAGTCCGGTGACATTTTAAACACCTAATTTCCAGCTAACCAAAGACTTTTGAAAGAACAACCTGAGGTCAACCCAGTAAGTTGTCACCCTATGGAAAACCACTCCTTGCAAATGTCAGCCTTTTGAGAGACGCTGCACAGAGTGGCACCTGCAGCACAGTGAAGCTGGTCACCCGGCACTGCCAGTGTGCTCCCAGCCGGCGCTTGTCTGCCTCATGGCTTTCCAAGACAGACCAAAAGCCCAGGGCTGCCTGCCCGCCCTGTTCACTAAATCAGAAAAGGAATGGGAAGAGCAGAGGAATGCAAACCAGGCTGGAGGACTCATTCATCCTCCCCACGCCTAGCTTCGGCACGTTCCAGGCAGTCTTACTACAATGCAGCATTTTGTGCGCTGCAATCCATCCGTACACACGCCTGCCTCTCATCCTCTGCCAGGACTTACTCTCCCAAGGCACCTAGAGCTGAGTCTGTAATAAATCAGGCAGCAGCCTCCATCCAAGACACGCACACCCTGGTTTGCTCTGCTGAAAAATGAGCGCCTAGCTTTTCATCTGAACACCTGCAGCAGGCAGGCGGCTGCGCTGACCCGGGGTGCAGTATCGCCTCCCGAATGAAAGGCACGTTGCTGTTCAGACACTGTCTCCCTGGCCTGTTTGCTGCACTCCAGCATTTTTCTTTTCCCCATCCAGGGCAGGGAGCTGGCTCCCGCATCCTGATCCCTCAAGTTCTGGGTGCCCTGGTCTGGCACAGTGCTGCCAAAACTGAGTTTGAATCAGTCAGCCTCTGAACTCAGTGACACAGGTGCCATTGCTGTGTGGCCATTGCTCTCTAATGAGCTGGTGAGAGACTGGTTGCAAAATCCTCACAATGCACCGATGGAGGCTGGCAGGGAGACCTGGGAACAAGCACAGGCAGGCCATGGGCATCTGGAGAATGGGAGAGGTGGGAATGGGGGGATTTTGCCCGGGGCTCCTGTGGTAGCACACCAGTAGATCCAGCCCCCAGCACAAGCACGGCTCTGTCAGCCACAGGAGGAAGAGTTTTGCAACAAGCAGCAGCACTGCTGAGAGCCTACTTGCTGCACTGAGACACTTGGGAAAGGCAGGAGAGTGACTGGAGTGCAGGAAGGTGGCCACACTCCCAGAGACACCCAGCAAGAGAGACCAGGTCCCCAGCAGCTGGGTCAGCACATGGTCCCACCACTGGACGGAGCCTGTGGGGATGCTGCCCGAGGTGGGGAGCTCACAGCCTCAAGCTCCCCGCTCTGCACAGTGGGGCATGGTCCTGCTTGGGGAAGCTGGAGCTGAGGCCAAACCCTTCTGGCTTTGCTTTGCATGCTGCTGAGATCTTTTTTGTTGCGTTTATTTTCACGCAGATCCCCAGAATGCAGAGACAGGCAGGAAAGTAAGAGCTGAAAGCAAACAGGAAAAAGGCAGGTTCCCTTGATTTCTATTTTTAACACTACAAACAACATTAGTGTCATTATATTTAGAAAAAAAATTCTGAACGTTTCCTGCCTCCCCTTTCAATACCTTCAGCTATTTCCTTGCAGACGTTTCCAGGGGCCAGGGCTCAGAGGCAGGAGGAGAGAGGCTGGGCTCTCACCCCGCAGACCGGCCCAGGGAGAGGAAGGTCCCGGGAGAGGAAAGCCAGCTCGCAGCAGGTGGCCGTGGCCCTGCGTGGGGACAGGGAGGACAACCAGGCTGTGGAGGACATGGCCAGGTCCAAGCAGAAGCTTCATGTCACCGCAGAACCTTCAAGCTGCCTCTCCATGAGTTGTAGCACCTTTGGTGCCATCAAAGGTGGCCTAAGGGTGAGTGTAACGCAGGGGAAGGCACAGCGGCACCGTCACAGCACAGGTTTAGGGCGAGAGGCTGTGGCAGCCATGGCTGGAGGCACGGCTCTGCCCCACTGCAGGGACCCTGGGCTGAGCAGAGCATCCCTGGGCCAAGCGGCAGGAGAAGGGGGCTGCTCTGCAGCAGAGGTTGCACCACCGGTCTCCTCTCATGCCAGGCACCACCTCTGTGATGGGCATCACAGGCGGGACTGGTGAACAGTGGCAGCAGCAAAGTGAGATCTCAAAACCAGGGTTGCACGTAGAGGGTGGCTGCCGTCCCTTGGAGCCAGAGCCTCTGCACTTGTCGTTTCTCCAGGCACATGTACCAGGCTGGCTCGGCTTCGCCTGTGCAGCTTGGAGGATCTTCCCCTTTGCTTTGACAGCTCTCGGCTCATTGCCTCGCACTAAAGGACTGCGGTTTGTAAAGTGTTTGTGTTTAATTTTCATACAGGCAATTCAGAGCATGTTTTCTGGATGGCAGTCCAGCAGAGTGGCTTTGCCTGCGCAGGCAGCAGACCACATCTCAGCAGGACTGGGGGATGTGAAGAAAACCGGCATTTGAATGCGGTCAGCTTCTGGCAGTGGAGAGTGCAGCCAACTGCTGGGGAAATGGCTCTCCTAACCCCAACCACACTGTGCTAGATGTGGTTTCCAGCAAAATCACAGCACGGGGAGACCAGGATTTCTCCATGTGGCCTGGGGAGCTCCCTGCCTCAGCAAGGAGACAGAGATAATGTCAGAAATGCGGCATGGACAGCATGCATGGCAGCCAAAAGCACCTCAAAACATCCCTTCCAGCCTGGGCCATTAGTGAGGACTGAAGAGCAGCCTGGCTGCCCCACACACACGCTGCTCTCCGCACTCGAAGTTGCTGCCTTGGCAGTATCTGTAAGAGATGTCCTTTATCGGGCTCAGCCAGAGCGGGGAGGGCAGACGTCTGTCTTGGTCCATAGTGCCAGGGCTTCTGGGCTGTGTTTCCCTTCCTGAAGTTTGATGCACGAGAGGAGCTGCCTTGTGAGGTGCTGCTCTGGGGCTCTGGCTGACTCCAAACCAGAGAGGGAAGCCTGGTCAGCAGCAGCTCCTGGGACAAGCCAAGCTGCAGTCAGGCTGCCATCACCAGCCCTGGGCAACCAGGTGCAGACAGTGCCATCGGTCAAACGCTCCCTTTCTATATTTCCCTCCCCAAAGCACCTCAGCGGGTGGAAACCCAACTCCAAAGGGTCTTGATTTGAGGACTACATGAAGGATGGCCTGCAATTCCCAGTACAGCCCAGCCCGTCCCAGTTCCCACTGTGGCTGAGGGCAGGAGGCAGTCCCACCACAGCTCCACCATGAGCCACTGGGCTTTTTCCCGGGGTAGAGGTGATGGGCGCAGCTGGGAGCCTTGCTCTGGTGACCCCCGGCAGGAGCTTCTGCTATTTTTCACCTGGGGCTGCAGGGATCTGGGCTGCTGTCAAGGCACACATGGTTTTCATGACACCGTCCTGCGTGCCCCACCAAGATGTCTCTGCAGATGGTCCTGGAGGTCTGTGGCCAGCTTGGTGGGGTAGCAATACCCAGTGATGCTGGGAGGGCTCCTCTCACCCCAGAGTGTCCAAGCTCTCAAAGGGATCTCACCAGCAGGATCCTTGGAGCAGCTGTTCCCAGTGGTGTGGTCAGAGCCAGGGAGGTGCTGATCTCTGTGCCAGAAGCAGAACTGGACCAGTTATGCAAGCAGAAAAGGCAGTCCATGGTGAAAGGGCCCAGCCCAGAACGAGCAGAAGCTAATCCAGAACCTGACACATCCCAGTGAGTCATGAGTCACGGACAGGCTTTTTTTTTTTTTTTTTTTTCCTCCTCCTTTTTGAAGAAAATCATCAAAAAACTTCAGTCAGAATAGGAAAAACTTCCAGAACAGTCTCCCTTCCCATGGCTGGGAGGGCTGCCGGTGCAGGGACCCCACGCAGGCAGGACTTACACAGCTGAAAGCCAGCAGAGTCCCATTAAATAAGAATCGGGGAGTTTTCCTGCAACTGCTAATCAAGCGTTTCATGAGAGCGAAGTGGGGTGGCTGCAGTGCAACAGCATCAGATGGTGGTTGTAACCTGCAGCCTCACTCTGCCAGGTAAAGATGGAGCTGTCACCACAGAGGATGGAGACATCACCTTGTTTGATGGGCAGCAGCAGCACAGAGCCTGCAGACCAGCTCAAGTGGGAAGGTGAAGCACTCACCACTCCGTCTTCTCCTGCCCTGTGGTGCCAGGGCACAGGTAGCTCCCGGCCCAGGGGCTCCATTCATTTTCTTTTCCTATTTCTGCCTCTCTGCCATTGTGGTTTCTGGGGTTGCTCTCCTGAGAAGAAGCCTGGGTGGTGGGAGACTTTCATGGTGGGGTTTCCCAGTTTCCCTGGGGAACAGTGGGACAAAAATGAGATTGTCACAGCCGTTCTCCTTCCCTTTCCTCACCACAGCAGGGAAACTACCAGTTCACGGGAGACCCCCATGCCCCAGGACACAGTCCCCCAGCCTCTGCTTGCTTTCTCAGGAGGATTTTCCTGCCACCTCCAGATGGCCACATAAGCCAGCCTTGGCTGTAAAGGGCCACTCTTGGCTTGCTTTGAGGTCAGAGCACAAAAGAAGCCCAGCCAAGCAGGCTGGTTGCATTTCATTAGACTTGGGACCTGCGTGAGGCAGCCGCCTCCCTGTTCCTTCGTGGGGAATTCTCGTTAGGGGCCACTGGTTTGCAATTAGCAAGTCGCCACTCTCCCACCTCCCACGGCAGCAGGTCACCCTGCCCTGTGGGCAGCCTGACAGCCAGGCGAGAGCGCGCCCAGCCAAACACCTTTTACAAATCATTCTGCATAGTTCGCATTCTCGGCTGGTTTATGAGCATTTTAGCTCCTCGTATTGATCAGGGCTGGAGCCGAAGTAATTACGTTCATCAGAAATAATTTCCCTTGATTTTGAGTCATATTTGAGCTGGTGCCCACCTCCTCCGCTCGCCCCTCGACACAGGCAGCTCTCTTTGCTCGCTGGTACATACTTTCCAGGCGACATCGTTGCTTTCATAACCATAGTGAGACCGAGAGGCTTGTTTTTCTCGACTGGATCCCACACACACACTAACGGTTTCAGTTGTGTCTTTATTGACTTGGCTGGGGATGTGGACAAAAGGAGGTGGTTTATGTGAAGTGCATGCTTGGGAGATGTCTCCAGATGTCTCTGGCATCGGGAGGGGGCTTAGGAGAGGGCTGGGGGCCTGGGACCCCTCTGCACATGGAGGCATCACTGACCTCAGCTTTTCTAGTCTTGCTCAGGAGACAGAGAGCAAGCCCAGCCCTTGCTTTATTCCTTGGGGTGGAGGTCGGAAGCGGGTCTCACCCCCAAAGCCTTTGGCACAAGCCCTGGGGAGTAGCACCAGGTCCCCTTGCCAACTGCTTTTGAGTGGCGCCCAGTCATTTGTTTTTTTAAGCGCTGGGTGTGAATGAAGAACTGGTGCAAGACAGGTCCTCTGCAGACCAGCCGACCACGCTGAGCCCTGCTAATGTGCCCAATGTCTAAGCTGAAAGCCCCTTCCCTGCACAAGCCAGACTCCTTCCAATCAAGAAGGATGCTAAGAAGTGCCTGCTGCACAAGGTCTTTGGGAAGATCCCAGAAACAACCCAGAGTTTGCAAGGAAGCTGTGCAGAGCATCCACTGGAGATATGCCAGCCGAGGGGGGTTATCTTTGCCCCAGGTCACTGTCCCTCCTCAGCACCGTCCTGTCCCAACACCATCACCCTCCCTTCCCTGCACACAGTCCCAGCATCCAGGATCCACCAGTACCCTGAGCTGCTCCAGCTCGCAGTGCTCCTGTTGATGGTGAGCCAAGGCAGCCCTGGAGATGGGAAGGACTGTGACATTTGGGAACAGACACAACCTGTGTTACCCAAACCTCTTCTAGCACCAGCTGCTTTCCAGGCACAACACTAGCTGCTGCACGGGTGCAGCACTTGCATCCTCAAAGGTCTTCCCAGAGTCACAGAAAACAGGGCTGGAAGGAAATACTGACATCACCTAACCTCTCCCACTCTAAAGCAGAGCTGACTGCAATTACAAGGTGAGTTTGGTGAGACCCGAAAGCATCACTGGCTCTGCCTTGCTGCACACCTCAATTTGCAGCCTGTTTGATGCTGCAAGGGACATGGCAGCTGCTTGAGAACACACAGCACACTTGAGCAAGACAAGAACTGAAGGAAAAACACTGATTACTTTAGCCTGAAACCACGAGAAAAATAGAGATAGTAAAAAAGAATGAGCAATTTGATCAGGAAACATGAGTTAGCCACGCAGCTCCATGGAAAATACCAAGGGCCTGTCAGTAACCACACAAGGTCGGGATCTGGGGTTTGTATCTTGTCTGAAAGACAAAACTTCTAGTGAGATTTTTTTAGAAGAAGTTTATGTTTGATGATGTTTGATAACAAAAATAAACTCTCAGAGGATCGTAATGTTTGATATGTGATGATTTCTGACACTCTTTTCCAAATAATAATGGAAAGACTCATCTGGCTGAAGTTTCCAGGTTTTGTTTTACAAAAGTCTTATTCTTTGGGTTATCTGAATGTTTAACTTAGGGGGACAATTATGAATTGCTCTCGTCTGGACTGCAGCAAAAAAAAAAAATTACACAGAATTACTGCCCAGGGTTTGATATGTCTATTAAGAAAAAGCATTGTCCTTTCACAACAGCTGATACCAGGCTGGGCTGTACTAATGAGAAGTCTGTCAGTCTGAACGATTTGGTCTCGCTATAGTTTTGGCTAAGCAAGCCCTTTCTTAGTTGTGATAGTCCATTTGCTCCCTGTGTAATCGCTCAGCTCCTTCCTCTTGGCAATGTCAGACTTTGAGACCAGAACGAGCACTGAGTCCCATTTATCAGTGCTTCTTTCTAATGAAACCTACTTAAAAATGCCTGGAAAATGGTGAAGGATCAAGTGTCCCCACCACCACACACCACTCCCCATCCGAAAGACCCTTTCTCCTTTGGACAGGGCAATGCCCGGCTGTTGCTCGCTCTCTCGCCGGCCTCTCCACAGCGGCTGGGAGCTTGGAGGGGTCAGCTGGTCCCAGATGAAGCCGAGGTTTTCTGATGTAGTTGCCTGACCATCAGAAACTGGACGGCAGCCCTGAATTCTTTTCTCGCAAGTCACTTGGACAGGCACCAGATGGTAAATACTTTCAGTCTCTCCTAGCCTGGGTCTGGGGTGGAAGCAGTGACCTCAAGGTAAAAGATTGCCTGGCCTGTCCCTCATCCCTTGGGGTGGCCAGTACCCCCAACCTGGCTCTGCTCTCCAGTTAAAGTGTGAGAACCAGAGGGAATAAAAATGGCCAGACAGGGATGTGTATGGCCATCGCCACCTCTGTCAGCTCTTAATGTTTGAAACTGGAGCTGGATTCATTCTGGGTAGGAAACAACTTTCCCATCCTGCCAAAAATGAAGGTATTTCAAAGTTTCCCAAAGCCGGGGTGTTTCCAGAAGTCTCATGAAAAACAGCCAGCAGCCACCCCAAAGTATCCAACAGCTGAGGGAGACCTGACACGTCTCCTTTTCGGCTCAGGGCTCTTGGCTTTTCCAAGCTGGGTGTCTGTCCAGCTTTCCCACCAGTGCTGTCCACCTTCCATGGACAGCCCTGCTCCCCAGCAGTGGGGATTTGAGCCAGGAGTGCCCAGAAGCAAAGGGAATGTCCTCCCCACCAGGATATGGAGCCAGGCTCACCCTAGACCCGTGATTTCACTGTTGATATGAAGAGGAACAGAACCAGCAAGGGCCCAGGACAGCCTAGGTGCTCCCCAGCAGAGGTGAACATCCAGACCCTGGTCTGACTTCAGCCTACTCTAGGGAGGGTGTTTAACACACGGCGTAAAGAAGGGGAGAGTCTCACGCAAAGGAAAGGGATGGAGGGAGATATGGTCTATATCCATCACAGATGGATGCAATTTCAGCTGAGCAGGGTGCCCAAATGAGAGCTTTGTAGTGTTATTCACGATGGCATGTCAAGTGGCACAGACATGAAAAAAAACCAGCTGTCTAAAATGTAAATTCACTGGGTCAGTTCCTTCATTTCTATAGAAACAGCAGAGCTTGCCAGCGGCTAACTCAAAGGAGATGTATTCAAATCCCTGTATCAACTATTTTCTTGCACAACTGACCACAAAAAAAAAAATTACAACCCCCCAAAAAGCCTGACAATAATACCATGGAAACTGCGGAGCAAAACATATGGACTTAATTACTAGCTATGAAATCACACGTATGGTACAGAACACATATGGGGTATGTGCTCCAGAGGGGAAGGGTTACAACTGAATATTTATAAAATGAACTGCTAATGTGCTGCTCTCGTGTGGCTTTGCCAATCAAAATCTGCACAAGGGCTGTATTGCTTTGCCAGGCTCTGCTTGCAACCCCTGCACCTCCAGCACGGTGACCTGGGCGGGCACATGGGACCCAGAGAGCTGGGAGAAGAGAAGCTCAAGCCCATGTCACTCACGGAAAAGCATCCTCAGGAAGGCAGAGTTACGGTAGATTTTGTGGGTACCCCTCCAGCCAGCTCCTCTGGGCACCCCCAAAACCTAGCGGGGTACCGCCAGGGATTGTCAATGCCATCTGAAGTGTGGGCAGCTGGCCAGGGGTGGGGTGGGGGGTTTGGCCCCTGGCTGGCTGCCTGACTCAGTGCTGCAGCTCTCTGTTGCTCCCTGAGCTCTGCTGGCTTCCCGGTGATGTCATACCATTACAGTGATGTCATACCATCACAGCGATGTCACCTTACTGCAGCAACATCACAGTGATGTCAGGTGGCAGAGGGGGAATCAATGTCCCCTCTTGTCCCAAGCTGAGGGAGAGGGTAAAGAAGGGGTCCCCAGCCCAAAGAACAGAACCCGTACCTAGGAGAGGGCAGGCGGGGGGACGTTAATTGGCAGTGGGCTCCCATGTGCAGCCCTGAGCCCCAGCCCCCGGGGGGTGGCCCGCTGCCCCCCAAGGCCTCACGCATGGAGCTGTTGGCTGCTCCTAGAGCTGCTCACTTAGGGCAATGAGAGGTTTTTCTTTCCCTTACCAGCACTGTCACCTGATTTCCAACTGGGAAACGAAGTCATGCCCGTTAATGAGGAGTCCCTAATAAACACAAGCCTGGAATAATCAACTGAACTCCCCGTTCCCCTGCGGCAAGGCTGGATCAGTGCTTTGGCTGCTCTGAAGCCATTGCTGACAGAGGCACCGCAGCCATCTCCGGGATGTCTGGCTGAGCTGCGGCATCTGAAATGCGGCAGCCTGAGGGGTGGCACCAGCTCCAGGGAGCGGAGGAGAAAGCGGCAGCATGAGATGTGGCTCCAGCCTTCCGTATTGAACCTTCTGGCTTGTGAGCACCTGTCACTAGGGCCTGAACCCCCCTGCTAGCGAGGACGGAGCAATGCACTGTCCTCACACCTCCCCTGCGATGGGCAGGGTTGCCAGTGCAGATCCCTGGACCTCTGGGTACAGCTTGGGTGATGCAGAGAGCTGGGGCTCCAACATGAGGACCCGAGACTCCAGCGCCAGGATAAGTGACAGCAGCCTTTGGAAGATGGCCTGGTATTTCCACAAGCTGCCATGACCTTGTTAACAGACTGATTGCAGCTAACGAAGCAAAACCAAAGCAGAGAATCAGGGTGGTAATGGGAGAGCTCTGACTGCACGCTCATCCCTGCCGGGCTCTGCTCTCCCTGCTCCGTGCCCTGGCTTCCAGGCTATGGTGAGATGAGGTTGGGATTGCTGCTTAGGTGACTGAGGACCTGTTTTGCAAAAGCAAAAGCAAAAGAAGGGGAAAAAGGGTGGAGGGATGGATGTGGCATCACTCCTAGTTGCATAATGTCCGTGCTCTGCTTATACGGCACCCAGCCCCTCCTCCATGTTTGCCAACATATATCCTAATATATGATATATAGCAGCAGTTCTTATCGCGCTCGCAAGACACAGAGAATCTGTGCGCAGACACCAGGACCCATCCCTTGGGCCAGGGCAGAACCCATGCTCCTGGCCCCCAGAGCGTGTCCTGCAGGCAAGGGGAGGGCAGGAGAGAAGCTGGGGAGAGCTGCAGGGCATCCTGCATC
Organism: Aviceda cuculoides; assembly: GCA_035590195.1. NCBI lineage: Eukaryota > Metazoa > Chordata > Aves > Accipitriformes > Accipitridae > Aviceda > Aviceda cuculoides. Next base: position 21,513,715 of record JAVJGG010000009.1, on the reverse strand, counting down.
CTTACGTGAGCTCGGGCCTTTCCTTCGAGCTCTGGACTCACAAATTCCCCTTCTTACATCTTGTGATAAGGTCTGGGGGATGGGAACATGGAGAAGGGGCTCAGTTTCCTGAAGGTTTTGAGATGTTTGGGTTCTGTTTCCAAAGAGCCAGCCTTGACTGCCCAGACACAGCGGCCGTGAGGAAAGCTTGCAAAGGGCAGACTGAAAAGCAGTAAAGCATTGGGAGGTAGAACCTCAGCACCTGCTCCTCTTCCCTGAAACTGGATTTTAAATTCTCATGGTCGCTTCAGCCAGTCATAATTTTTCAGGAGTTGAACTGGAGTTTACAAGGCTTGAAATCAGCAGTGCTTCTGCAAGGGCCAGACTGCAGCCCTCTCTGCACCATGTACCCAGGGCAATGCAACACGATGTGCAGCCAACCCCCCCAGCCCCAGCAGCCTCCCTGGGCAGCCGCAGCCCCACGCAGGATGGGGATGCTGTAGCAGCACCACCCCAACAGCAAATCCCTTCCCTCTCTTGCTGTGCCAGAGAAACAGAGAGGGAAGACCCCTCTACTGCCTGGAGAGCTTGCCTAGCAAACTGCTGCCACCTCAGCTGCTGGCAATCAAAAGCAAGTCACACACTGTCCCCAGCAGTTGAGGGACAGGATCCTGCCCTTGACTTCAGGGTTCTGAAGCATGGACAACGCACCCCTCTCCCACAGCCTGCCATGCACTGTGCTCAGCTTAAAATATAGGGGTGGGTCCCCAGCTCCTGCTCAGTCATGGCAATGTCCCAAAGCAGATGGTGGCAGGGACAGGCCCCCAGACCCTTCAAAACCCCGGGGAAGATACTGGCTCTGTCTGGGCAGACCCTGATCAGTAGAAAGAGGCATGGACCTTCCCTCCCGGTCATGGCTAGCAGCAAGGAGCTGGTTCACCCCACCAGCCTGGCTCCCCAGCCCCTCTCCCGTGCTCCCCTGGGAGAGGGTCCATTCCCTTCACTCGCTGTCTCAGTGGACAGCATGTTCTCACCTTGAGGGGAGTGGAAATGGCAGCTGGAATGTGGGCTGGAAAAAAAAAGAAAGGGAAAAAAAAAAAAGAAAGAAAATCTTGAGGCTTGTCCAAACCTACTCATGTTTATATTGGAGCCTGTGAGTGACATCAGAGCAGGGAGAGTATAAACACCAGCAGGACCTACTCAGGGCTTTAAAACCTGCGAACACGCCGCTGCCTCCAAACTGCCTGGGGGGTGATGTGCTGAAGTGGCAGAGGGGAGAGCAGCATGAGGCTCCAGCTGGAGAAGCAGCTCCTCTTCCTCTCCCTCCTCTGCATCCTCTCCAAGGTAAGGGAGACGGGGCCCTGGGGCGGCTTTAGCCTTACTCGGGGAAGCACCCGGTTCTTGCAAAGTGAGATGCGGGGAGGACTGGGGTCTTACAACGAGCCTGGTGACTGAGGCTGGCTGGCAGACAGGCTGTATTTAGGCAGTCCCATGGGGCACAGCTATGCTTAGGAGAGACATCTGCAATTAAGCAGCAGGGTCTTAACGTCCATGGGCCAAAGGCGTCCGTTGTGCAAGTCCACGGAGCACGCAGGAATGACAGCAATGCGCTCTGTTTGCTCGCCCCATCCCCGCAGCTCTCCTGGGGCTGTGGTATGTGTCCCTGCAAGTGAGCAAGTGAGCAGCAGCTCAGCGGTAGCGGCTCCTGCAGACTCCTTGGTCCCTGCCCAGGCTCCCGAGGCAGGGGGCCAAGCAGCGAGCACCAGCCTCGGCATTACTCAGCTCTCCCCCCTCCCCGGGATGCTCATGTAAAGCCAATGCCTCTGACAGGATTTGGGTTGTTGCAGTGATTTTTTTTTTTTTTTCCTTCTTGGACTCTGCATGAAAATAGTTGCCTGTGAAGAAAACAGGAAAGTTGAAAAGTTTGGGGTATCTCAGCTCCAAGTTCTAATTGCTGCTTAAATCCCAAAGCAGACCTTCTGCAAGCAGGGGTATCATGGCAGTGCTGTGCCTATTTAACTCCTTTCCCAGACAGTTAAGATCTCTGATAGGAGCTACATTGTCATCTAAATACAAGTTAATTACAAGGAGCAGGGGGAAATGGATTAATGCAGTTGGCTTGGCTAATCTTTCTAAAACACTGATTTGTAATAGCAACCTCTTGAAAGATGAAATATGCCCTTGGCTGCCTGGGTAAGCTGTGATGGAGAAATGACTCCTGCCCCAGGCGTTCATGAGTGCCTGGAGAATCACCAAAGGCCCTCATGCCTCCAGCCTAAATCTGGCCACCACAGCCAGTCCTTTGGTCCCTGCTGCAAGTCTCTCTTTGCTTTCTGCCATACTAATAATGCTGCTCATTGATAAAATTAGAAGAAGACACAGGTTGCCCAGCCCATTTCAGATATATTTTATCTCCAGTAGCTGGCACTGACATTTCTACAGCCCCATAAAAAACATCTGAACTGCTGCAAATGGGGAACAGATAGCACACCAGTACCTCCCTTCTCTGCCTAACTGGTCATGTCAGACCTGATGCTACTGGGAGAAACTACAAGAGAAAGAAAAATGGTACCTAAAATCCACATGGTCCAGCTGAACCCATCGATCTCTTGGCAGTCTCAGCAGACAGACCAGTATCTGGACCAGCACAAGGATGAAATTTTTGCTTGCATGTTTGCTGAACTGCTGCCTATGCTGCATGTGCTGGCTGTGCAGCAAGCAGAGCGTGCATGGTGCTGAGCAGCAGGGCTGCCAGAGGGCAGCTCAGAGCTGCTGCATGGGGCTCACACATGCTGCCAGGCCCGTACTGACAAAGAATTAACTTCCAAACTGCAGAGCCAACTCACTTGGCTTCAGGCTCCATATGCAACAGCCCCGTCAGATACGACATGACGGAAGCACGAGCGCTGCCTGCAAAAGCTGCTTGTGCCAGGGTAATTGTGCAAGCAGAACGAGCCGTGGATATAAACACCTACCTGCTCAGGTGAACTCCTGCAGGCACATCCCTGGCAAACAATCGGCTGAGCAGGCAAACGACTGCGGCGCGCAGCCCTCCCGAAGTGATTACTCAGTCTAGCTAGGAGGGGAAGCGTAGCTCGCAGTCCTCAAAAACATGCCTATCTCAGGGCTCCTCGCCCAGTGGGCCAGGCCAGGCAGAGGATGCTGCAGCCAGGGACAGGCAGAGGAGGCAGCCGGACCAGGAAGGAGAGCAGTGAAGTTCGCTTGGCTTCAGTTCCCCCACTGCTGATGTTATGCCCTGTTTCTTGGCACAAATGAGAGCTGTTAAGACTGTTTGGAGCGAGGTGCTGTGCCCTCACCATGTGCATTCAGCCTCTGCAAAGCTGGGCACAACCTGCTGCCTTGGTGGCAGGCATGGGGACAGGCTGCTTTCCCTCCCTGCCACTGGGCTGCTTGGGGCAGTGTGCGGCTGCCTCCGGGACCGCCAGCCCCATTAAATGATCACCGCTACATGCGATGTTCACCTTGTAGCTCCATCTTCCTCCTACATATTCAGAGCAGTGGTGCATTTAAGTCCCCATCCTGCAGAGCGCTGAGCATCCCTGATTCTCCCTGGTTTTCCATAGGTGCCCATCACGCTGTGCCCTAAGGGGACAGTAGCTTTCCAGGCTGCTTCGCCAAATTCCCATGGATTCGCAGAGCCTCCCTCCACCAAAAGTCTGCCACCATGATTGAGAGAAGGTTACCTGGCTGTCCCAGTGAAATAGCAGCCGTTAGCCAAAAAAACACCTGTATGGAATCAGGAATGGCTTTCCCTTTGCAGGTGTGTGCCCAGCTGTGCCGGAGACCATGCTACTGCCCCTGGGTGCCGCCCCGCTGCCCCCGCGGGTCCCCCCTGGTCCTGGATGGCTGTGGCTGCTGCAAGATCTGCGCCCGGCGCCTGGGAGAGCCCTGCGACTTCCTCCACGTCTGTGACCAGAGCCAGGGCCTCGTCTGCGACTACAGCGCGGCGCCCGCGGGGACAGGAGCCACCTGCAACTGTGAGCACAGGGGTGACTGCTCCCCCCGGGATGGCCCCGAGCCCCCAGCCCAGCACACCCCCCAGCTCCAGCCAGGGCCCCGGCCAGCGCCCAGTGTCCCGCGGCACTTTCAGGGAAGTGATTAAGGTTCCGGAAGCGGCTTTATTGAGGCTGATGCATGCAGCTTGGCTGTGGGGCTGTACTGCAGCTCCAGCCAGCTCTTGTGCCATTTACCGACTGGGGATTCAGGGTGTTTTGAGCGGGCATGGACACGGGGGTCCCAGGGATGCTACAGTCAGTCTGCTGGGGCTGGAGCCTGGGGGTCCTGCAGAGAAACCTCAGGGAAACTTTTCCAAGCCTGAAAAGCCTGAAAGGCAGGGTCAGAGCCAAAGGGCAGCAGGTTTCTCAACAACGGGTGAGCTGCTGCTTTGAAAAATCATAGAGATGGGAGGAGGTAGGGAAGGGAAAGATGTTGGGCAATGCACACACTACTGCAAACCCATGTCTGCCCCACGCACCTCTCAGTCACTTCTGTTGCCCCCTGTTCAGTCCCTTCATGCCAGCCCCACGGTTTCCCCCAGCAGTCCCCTCTGCCATCCACATCTCTCTGTCACTTTTTCCTCTAACGGGCTTCCCTTCGCTTGCAGTTGAAGAGAGCGAGGAGGGCTGCGAGGTGAATGGCCGGGTCTATCGAGACGGGGAGGTTTTCCAGCCCAGTTGCAAACTCCAGTGCCGCTGCCTGGACGGGGGCTTCACCTGTGTCCCGCTCTGCCAGGAGGATGTCCGGCTGCCCACCCCAGACTGCCCCTACCCGCGGCGTGTCGAGGTCCCAGGGAAGTGCTGCCCTGAGTGGATCTGTGAAGCCCGGGACCAGCACCTCCTCCGGGATGCTGGGGCAGGTAAGATGCAGGACATGCCAGCGAGGGGATGCCCACACAGGTCTCTAGGGATGGTCCCTTCATCCCAGACCGTGAACATCAACAGGAGAGACCTCACTGCACATTTCTCTGCCATGCAGGGCTATGCCCGCAGCACTCATCAGGCACACTGTACAGCACCTGGCTCCAACCACCCTTTTCCCCCTCATCTCTTTTCATCCAGCCCCAGGGGCAGTGTCCCCTCTGCTGCCGTACCCCTGCCAGGAGTGGGGCACGGAGTGGAGCGCCTGCTCGGTCACCTGCGGCATGGGCTTTTCTACCCGCATCTCCAACCAGAACCGCTACTGCAGGCTGGAGACTCAGAGGCGGCTCTGCATGGCCAGACCCTGCCCGGCTCTGCCGGCAGCATCCCCAGCGGTAAGTGAGGGCGACAGGTTTGACCGAGAAAGGGAAATGCTAGCCAACATAAGCCATGGGACCCCAATTACCTGTGGGCACCCCCTCACCCCTCCTCAGCTGATCGTGCCTCAGGGACAGATAGACCATCTCCTGAAACTTTGCTCGGAAAACAGCTGATGGCAGGTGCAGACTTGAATTTTGGAGTCTCTGGATGTCTGAATCCAAGAGCACTGTGGGTCCCACATAATCGTGAGCCACACAGGTGAGATCGACCTGCCCCTATGGCCAGAAATGCATTTGCAGCTCCTGCCTGGTTCCCTGGGTACGCCTGAGAGGCAGGGCTCTGCCACCCCTTTAATTAGCCTGGCACAGGCCCAGTGCAGACACGGTGCAAAACTGCCTTGCTCGCACGCAGCCGGCGCTTTCTGAGGCCAGGCGCCTGCACTGCCACGTGCCCCTGCTCCCTAGACATGGGTGACACACCACCACCCCTCTCTATCTCCCCATCACTCACTACTCTGCCTTTCCAGAGGGGAAAAGGAGGTCGCCTATAGCCGTGCCCACCCCGGTCACATCCCGGAGCCAACGCCTCATCCCGGCAAAGAGTCTGGCACAAGCCCACGGCACTGTGGTTTCGGTGGAGACTGAGGATGTGTCCCTTGGGAAACTGGGGAAGAACTGATGTATTTTGGCTGCAAAGGAGAGTGGAAATAGAGAACAAGATCCCCGTGTCACCCAGCACCTGCCCCCTCTGCGCACCCCGCTGCCCCAGGCAGGGTTACCGGGCAGCATCCCTGAGTTTCTTAGGCTGAATGAAATGGGGAAAACCCTGCCCCTAGCGTGAACCCACCCAAGAAACCAGGAATTGGTCCTTTCCTGGATCGGTGTGGCTTTTGGAGAGGTGGTGCTACTCCTCCACCACATCACACGTGCAGCTCTGCTCAGTGGGGACTGCGAGAGATACTGTCTCCAGCACCTGGAAGCCCAAATCCCTGGGGGGAACCCTCATACCCTGGCTCCCCGGAGAAGGAAGGCTGCACGCTACAAGTCACTGCCGCACCAGGCTGAGCAGCTCAACTGTGCAGGAGCTCGGCCATCCCACGATATCCACCCTGCAACCCAGCAGCCGCCTTCCTGGGCATGGGCAGAGGCATCCTCCTGATGGCAGCTCTAATTCACCTTCCCTGCAACTCTCCAGAATAAACACGAACCTTCCTGCTCCTCCTGGCCTCCTCCTCTCCAAAGCGCTGGCGGTTTGGCAGGGCTTCGTCAAGCGAGGAGCTCAGACGCAGGAGGCACCGCTCCGCAGCACCAGACATACCGCCTGCCATCCAAGCACATACCACGTGAGCCAAGGCCAAAAGAAAATCAAGAAAAAGAGAAAACAAATCACAAAGATGAGTCGGGGCCGTCTCCCGACGGGCTGGAGCTGCTCCAGCTATGCGAGAGAGTCGGCGCAGGAGAGCTGCTTGGCAGCTCTGCCTTTACTTTCTCACAGAGATATTCCTTCTGTGGGATTGAAAAATGAAACCCAAATGCCCTCTAACGGCCTCGCACAAGCGTGCAGAGGGAACGCGCATCCTACAGCAGGGTGAGAAGGGCAACTGGAAAGCGGTTTAGGTGACATGTCCAGGCGAGATATGGACAGTTTAGATGTGTATTCGTGGAACTGAAAATAAAGATGTGCTCATCTAGATGTGGAGCTTGTCTGGGCCTGTCTGTGCGGTGTGAGCCTGGCTCCAGTGAGCCCTTGGGAGCTCTGCTGCTCACAGCCAGCTCAGCTGCTGTAGGAGACGCCTAACCCTGGATGGGGCAGCTTGGAGACACCTCAATTCAGGCTGCTTAGAATAAGAAAATTTAAAAAAAAAAAAAAAGTGAATCAAAGCACTGAAAACATCATTACAGTATGTTATATCCCAGATTAAATTCTGCCCCTTTGCTTTTATCCACCCATGAGCTCCACCTGCTCTGCTGAGGGGACCAGCCCTGGCCATAGTGGTGCCCAGGTCTCCACTGGCTGCCGGGACGTGCGGGAGAGCACAGCATGGCGCAGGCTGCGTTACTGCTGCGTCTGCAGCCCCAGGCACAGCCCAGGCCATGCTTCTTCTCAGCCTCCCTAAAACCAAAGCACAAATTCTCCCCCTGTTAACTTATCCCTACTCCCACCAGCCCCACACCTCCTCTGGTCACCCCAGGCCAGGATTTCCCCGGCATCATGCCACCATCATCACCAGTTGTCTGCCCTCCCGACCCAGGCCAATGCGATACTGGAGCAGATTTGGGGGTGCAGGGGCAAAAGGCTGAATGCAGAGGGAGCTTCCCTCTCCTGTCCAGGGAAAAGCCTTCCTACAAGCAGCAGGAAAGGCAGCCAGGCCAAGGCAGCCGCTCGCCCACTCCCCTGGCCCCTGCAATTGCTGAAAATAAAGTCAAGGATGCTTTTCAGTCATCTGTTGCGGGGGGGGCGGGGGGAGAGAAAATAAAATAAATCTCACTGCTCATGCAGTAAAACATTGCTTACAAAGAGAATTATTTACTGTGATCATCTGATGTTCTGCCCGAATACAAATCATTAATTCAGTTTGATACAGGGGACGCGGTGAACCTCTGGCAGGCAGCAAATCACAGAATGAACGTGGCCTGGTCTGCAGCTTTTGTTGACCTTTTTCACCTCTGCAATAGCTGTGCCAAAAAAGCGGTAACACAAGGCTCATGTAGACTTTAAAGCCACAATATTCCTCGACCGACATGGATAAGACATGTTCTGTGTACTGCAAATCCTGGTTTTTAAGCCACTTCTTGTTTGAGCATGTTGGGACACAGCCACCAAGGCCGGGTGAGCTGCCAGCAGGGAGTGCTGCCAGAGGTCTCACCCCCTCCCAAATCCTGCCCAGCCACCTCTGGGTGATGGCAAAAATCAAAAGGTCACTTTTTAAGCAGCAACCTGCAATTCTCATCTCAAACAGAAATGACTCACGCACCTCTGCTATAATTTTCTTCTTTTTTCTGCAAAATGTCATTTCTCCTTGATTCACTGAGCAGAAAACATCTAAATAATGAATTAATGAATCCAAATAAATCAGAGTTATTTTTCCCTAAGAATACAGGGAAATCAACTCTTGCAATTTGATTGCCAGTCTCACAATATTTGCTGTTCCCTCTAAAGCCCTGCTACCCTCGAAACGTGGTTATTTGAGGATCATGTTTATTACAGCCTCTGACACAGCAGGTCCTAGGCTCTGCCTGCTCTTGTGGGGCAGCAGATAAATATGCTGCTATCCACAGATGATTGTCGTCACCTGTAAAGACAAAAAAAAAAAACAAAACAGAAGACAACTCACCCCTGTCCTCAAGGCACACTGCCACATCTGCACACGTAAATGGCATGTGATTTGACAACCATATTCCCGAACCAGTGGTGAGCAACGGATCACAGCTCATTTCAGCGCAAGCACATGCAGGAGCTGAAGGAGAAACTGCAGTAACGCATGAGTAAACGATGTGCATCAGAATTTTTTTCCAGGCCATTCTCATGACTGATGATTTTTACAAGCATGGAGTTGGCCGAGAAAGGGCTGGATGAGGCCCTCATTAAAGCTAAACATTTTCAGGTACCTCCCTGAGCACAAGAGTGCAGTGCTCAATAAAAAAAAAAGTGTATTGAGGCCCTTTTTTTGCTGTTGGTGAAGAGACTTGAACTGGTTGCCTGAAAGTCCATCACTCAGGTTACATGTTTGCTTCCTGCAGGAGCAATCCCAGCCTCTGCTCTCGCACTGCCCTGGACGCTCTGGCATCAGCAGCGCTGCTGCATGCCGGAGCTGGGCACTGGAGGGGAGCAGCCTGATACGGGGTGCTTGGGCAGAGCTGGGCGGTAGCACCTCTACTGCGAGTGAAATCATGGGTCAAGCGAACACCTTAAACACTCACGAGGCAGGCACAAGAGAGGAGCCGTGCCGCTGTGTGTGTGCCTCCAACAGGTCCAGGGAGCAGGAGATATGGAGGGCATGGAGCTGCAGCCAGGCATGGGCAGCGCTCCCTGTGCCCTACCCTGCTCATTTCTTCCCATGGCACGAGGCACCCAGCCCCAAGCCTTCATTTTGGGGACAGGGAAGGTTTTACCTACACGGCTGAGAGTAGTTTGTGACCCTTCCCACGATTACAGCAGTCCTCCTAGCCAGCTGCTGTCTCTGCCTCAGTTTCCCCAATGCTCAAGGACAAAGGAGACCACTCCCACTTTGTTCCTCTCATCTTGCTGCACTTCCACACCTCCATAAAGCTGCTCTGCAAGTGCCACCCCATCCCAGGCTGCAGGAGCTGCTGAAATGCATGGAGGCAAAGGGGGCAGGAACAGGGCAGGACAGAGGGCTGCTTTCCTGAGGGGTGAACCCCCATGGATCCCCTCCTCTGCTACTGCTACTTCAGGAGCACAGACCCACCAAAGCCTGTGCAAACCTCAGAAAAGCTATATTCTCACCCCATGGAAACATCTTTTAAGCTTCACCTCTCCAGGCACACCCGTAGTACCTAGATTTTATCACATAGGCAGGAAATAACATACAGCCTTTCCCATTGTTTATCTGCTCCAGCAAGCACTTTTTGGACTCAACACAGTGATAGTCACAACAAGCAGCTGCCACCACTCCATGTCTTGGGCTTCCCTACGCTGGCCCCGACCTGCCATGCCTGAGCCCAGTCCAGCAGAGATGTTCGGCTGCTCCCAAGGAGGGAAAGGCAGTCAGGATGGCTTGGCAGGACTCACACTCCTCCTTCACTGCTGGCAGGTGAGATACCAGCCTCTTCCCACTTCCTTGTCCCAGATTAAATTCCAGGAAAGCAGGTGTCCCTGGCCCTTCCTGGGCCCAGCCCTTCACCTGAAGTTATTTTGCCAAGGTCATTTCCCTGTGGCTTGCCAGGGTAAACCTTCTCCCTTTTGATTGCTGCCCTGTTTACTCCTGTGCCTGGAGATAAAGTTATTTCTGACCTCGTTTATGTGGCAGCAGCTACTCAGCAATGCAAACAGGGGCTGGCTTTCCTTGGGGCTCCTCTCTGGGGTTGATGGTTTTAGATCTTGCCCCAACCTCACCATATCTGGGTGTCTTCTGTGTGACATCCCCTGTGACAGGGAAGGCAGGAGAGGAAGGTCGCAGCCTGTCTCACATTTCTCCCCCCGCCGCATGGGTCAAAACCGCTCAAAGTAAGGGGGAGGAAGAGGATTTTTGTATTTGGGGAGGGATACAGAAGTAGGCGGCCAGAGCAGGTCATTGCTGTGTGTTGCAGGGAAGGTGCAGCTGTCGGGCAGGGAGCGGGGCTTACTGCTGCCTACACCGCGGGCAGGCAGCCCGGCACACCTGTGCCTGCTGGCACTGCCTGCGGCACCGGCTGCCTGCTGGAGCGGGGCTGGCAGCACGAGCCCCATGGAAAGCTGCCCGTCTCTGCCTTACCCCACTTCTGGTGTTTCTGGATGGACAGCCCAGCCTGAGCAGCGAGGCCAGGAGAAAGGCTGTCAGGATGGGAACTGAGGGGTGGCTCATGGGGTGCAGGCTTCCAGCCCCTGGTCTGGAGGGATGGGGGGGTTTCTCCTCACCCTGACTGGGACAGAACAGAAGCAGGCTGAAAGCTCCGTCCCCGTCACCAGACATCTCCCACCCGCTCCTAGGCAGAGCCCCTCTTCCGCCTCCCTGCTCCCTTCCTCCCTCTCCCTCCAAGCACGCACAGCATCCGAAATAGCCAGCGGCCTGCACGTCCCCAGCGCCCAGCTCAAAATATCTCAAGTGGGCTGGCAGCAGGCACCGAGGGAGCAGCGGAAGCCGCCAGACACCGAGGCTCTTCGCTGAGGCGGCCCCCGCCACATCCTTCCCCACACTCCGCGGGAGAGCCCTGCGCCCCAAACCCCAGGGACGGGGAGGCGAGGGCAGCCGCCGCCAGGGCCGGGGAACGCGGTGCTGCCAGGACCAGCGACAGGCACCGCGCTGCCACAGGCGACAGGCACCGGCACCTCCGAGCACTGCCGCGACCAGTGCTGCCCCGGCAGCAGTCACCTCACCGTGGGCAGGGCAGCCGCAGCGCCCGATGGCTGTGGAGGCTCTCACCTCACAGCCCGGCAATGGCAGCGGGGCCCTGTGCCCCGTGAACATCGCCTTTGCCCAGCGCTTCTTGCCCACCGTCTATCTGGTGGTGATCCCGCTGGGGCTGGTGGGGAATGGGCTGGGGCTGTGGCACCTCTGCACCGGGCCCCGGCGCGGCGCCCGCCATCCCCTTGGCCTGCTGGTGGGCAATCTGGGCCTGGCCGACCTGCTGTACGTCAGCACGCTGCCCTTCCTCGTCAGCTACTACCTGCGGGGCAGAGTGTGGCTTTTCGGGCAGGGCTGGTGCCGGATCACCCGGGCCCTCTTCCACCTCAACCTCTACGCCAGCATTGGCTTCCTCACCTGCATCAGCGTCCACCGCTACCTGGGCATCGTGCACCCGCTGAAGGCACGGGGCAGGTGCCAGGGGGCCACCTCTTCGGTGTGGCTCAGCACAACGGTCTGGGTGTGGGTCATCGCGCAGGTAGCTCCAGATTTCGCCTTCAGCAAGATGGATGATATGGGGACACAGTGCCACGACACGACGAGGCACGAGAACCTGGGCGTTTACTTGCCGTACACCGCAACCATCACTGTGACCGGGTTTGTCATCCCATTCCTCATCATCATCGGATGCTACTGCCACGTGGTGGTGGTGCTCTGCAGGAATGACACTGTGGACCCCAGCCTCAGGAGAAGAAGCATCAGACTGGTGATTCTCGTGATGGTCCTCTTCTCCATCTGCTTCCTCCCCTACCATATCTTCAGAAACCTCAACTTGTTGTCTCGAGGCTGGCAGCTGCAAGGATCCTGCACGCAGGCTTTAAAGAACATCTATGTTTCCTACCAGGTAACCCGGGGCCTGGCCAGCTTCAACAGTGCCCTCAACCCCCTGCTATACGTGATGACCAGCGAAGACTGCATGTCACGTATGAGGACCATCTACCAAAGAGCCAGCCAGTCCCTGGGGCCCACCTTCAGGAGGAAAACCTCTTGCCAGACGGATGAGAAGAAGATGAGCATCATTCTTTGTGAGGAGGAGGCTTCTGATGAGCTCTGAGGTACACAACACCCCCTCCGTAGGATGCACAACTTCAGTTTGCACTTGGCCCCTTCTTGGGAATAGCCCCCCTACCTTGACGCCTGTTTTGTAGAGAGATGGTGACTGCAGCTTCACTGGCTCCAACCTCACACAAGGGATAAACAGGACTACCGGCATCAGAGAGTAAACTGGGACTAGGTTTTAGAGCAAAGCTACTCAACCCAACAATTTTGCCTACAATACGCCTGGAGATGGAAAAAGATGAACATTGTATTTACTCCAGTCCTGAAGCATTTCTCAGTCCAGCCTCCAGTGCAGTGGTCTGAGCTGGTTAACATCCCCCTGGGTCCTTGGCCACTCATCAAGGTCTTCAGTGAATGAGGGACGGGGGTGAATGATGCGATGTTCCCCCCACTGCATCTCCTCTCCCCCACTGGACATGGGTTTGAGACTGGATTCCCTCCTTCACCTAAGGAGAAGGTACTGGTAATTAATGACCTGCATCACAGGACAGCTGAGGGGGTAGATTTTTGCAGGGGGGAAGTCTTTTGGAAATGGAAATACTCATAAAAATATCAGGTTTTAAGTATATGACTAAGCTGTGCCAGTTCCTGGGTTAGCTGTTCCTGGGTGACTGAGCTGCTTCAGGATCTGTGTTATCCTCTACTGCCCACCTCCTTCACAGAAGAAAAAAGAATTTTAGCATTACTCACTCTTTTTTGGAAGAGAATATAGCAGACAACAGCAAATTGGCATTTTAAAGTTTCTGGAGGCCGTTGGTTTGGGGGGGTTTGCAAGGCAAAAGACCACAGTAGCCTGAACCGCTGCTTTCAGCAGGCAAATCCCAGGAGAGTTTCAGAATCTTCAGGTGGGTGGTTGAATCTTACTCTTGATCCAGCCTTGCAAGGGGATTAGATATGTCTATTAAAAATTAGAGATGCAAAAAAAGATAAAGCAACGCTGGTTTGAAGGCTTGTGAAGGCAAGATTCGATGGTGAGGGCAGTCTGTCTGTTGTTGCTGGAGGGGGATCTCTGCTTCGGGGGGGAGCAGAGGCTCCCGAGCAGCATTTTGGTTTTTGCTCTTGGTGTTCCCCCCTATGAATGGCTCGAACATTTCAGTCCTTCTGAAAGGAGCAATGTGATTTGCAACAGCAGGTCTTGCAGCTCAACTGAAGGAAGTGGACTGTGAGTTAAAATCAGCCCATTCTGGGAAAGTCCCGACCCATGGACGCTGCGCTCTTTGGATCAAAGCCCAATATTTATCACGGTCATCCTCGGACAGATCCATCTTTGCTGCTGCATGGAGGCAGCCACGGCTGACTTTCACATGGAGTCAATGTCTAAAGTGCAAATAAACACCTAATGCTTTCAGTCATGAGTCGTCTGGCTTCTTTTAAAGCTTTATGGGAACACAGGAGCCAGCTGGCCTGCGGGCTGGAGCAGGGGCCTGCCTGCTGCGGGGAGCAGTGACGACTTTCCCAGGGCTCTGCAGATGGGGAGCTGCCGGGAGCGCTGCCTGTCTGCGCGGCGAGTGCTGGGCCAGGCGTGCACTGAGGTAGGTCCCTGGGGTCCAGCAAAGCCCTGAAACTTTCAGCTCCCACCTCATCCAGAGGAAACCAAAAGGCAAAGCTTAAATTCCCAAATGAGATGTTCTTCTGTCTCTGCAGTAGGGAGGACCTTTGGGACATGAGAAGCAGGTCTGGCTTCTGCTGCTTGAACAAGCTCCCTGGATCTGGGTTTCTCCAGAGCACTGCACTCTTCTCCTTTCCTGAAAAAATACTCATGCCTCCAAAAGCTGTCCAGCTCTTTGGTGTTCACACAAGGATCCCATCCAAGATTATACAGCTCCCCACAGAACTGGCCTCGGCTCCCCACAGCCCATGGGAGCTGCAGCACCCCACCACTGCACCCACTTTGTGCATGATAGATTGAAATAAAGCATCACTGCAACCCGGGGAGGGAGCGCTGCATAGGAAGTGCCAGCAAACTCTGCTCTCACTCCCTGCATAGCTGTGCCCAACTCTGTCTTCTCCAGTACCCCCTCACGTCATTGTTAATGATGATTTAAAGACCTGTATCCTGAGAAGCATCTCTAAGCCCCAGGGACAGTTGCAGCCATAAATCTGCTCATTTTTCTGTGTCCTGCATCTGCCAAACCAGCAAAAGCCATCAAGGATCAGCCCTGTGTTGGGCTGAAGCCCCTGAGATGTTGTTTTTAATCTCTTGCTTTGCAGTCCCCTTAATTCTCAGACAACATTGCTTCCCCTTGTGAACTACAGAAATGAGCTCCTTCCCTTTATTAGCTGTATGTGTAATCAAGGGCCAACCACTGGCACATGAGCCTGCATGGCCAGCTTTTGCAGCTGGTGATGGAGCAGCAAAGCAGCTCTCCTTCCTCCAGCTCTCGACATCAAGGGAGGCTCCTTCCCTCACAAAGAGCAGCCGCTGCTCTCTGCAGGACACTGCAGGTGCACGGTCACCACTGGGCACCCACTGGAAACACATGGGCACCACTGACCCCTCAAAACCTCCCCAGTGCTCTTTAGCCCCTGAGAGCAGAGGGGTGTGATTGTCCCTGGAGCAACCAGCACGGGCAGCTCTTGCTCTGTGCCCGTCCCCACTCATGGCATGCAGAGGCAAGGACATAGTGTGTGTTTCAGCAGTGGGTGAGGGGCCAGGAAAACTGGGGAGCTGCCATATTCCTCCTTCCCCTTCTCCCAGCAGCTCTGCCAGCCATTGACCAGGCCATGCACAAGCATTTGCTGCCAGCAGGAGGGAGTCAGCGCCCACGGGAGTTGCCGTGCCATGGTTGCAACCGGGCATCAGCCTCGGTTCCTGGCTGGCACAAGCGCAGGGAGAAGACCTGAGCAGAAGACCTGAGCAGAAGACCTGCAGCAGCACCCACCCGCTCAGGGGCTAGCTTTGAGTGAGGTCCTTTCCCCTCTGCTGCGGAGACCTTCCCGCGCTGTCAGGTTCCTTTACAGGAGCTGCACATCCTTATGTAGTGAAATGGCTCTGCAGGAAGAAATAAATTAGTTTCATTTCCTTTGGGCTCCTGGCTTAAGATGATCTGAACGTTCCCCTTTCCCTCTCTTGACTCTCTGTTGCTGGGCTTGAAGATGCTTAAAATCAGGCAAGAGAGTTCCCACCTGTACTGTCTGCTTTTCCCACAGAGTCTCTGGCACAGCGAAATGGAGCAATGAACTTGTCTGCAAATCTGACCCAAACAGATTTTTAACTGCCTTACCCAGATTAGACCCAACCAACAAACCAAACATGGTGGGAACTCTCCTGCTGACATTAATGGGATTGGGATCAAGCCTGGAAATTTGGCAGCATTTCTTGCTTCATTAAATAAACTCCTCTTGGTTGAGGATTTGTTGCAAACACAGTCAAGATTTGTTAAGTTAAAGAGAATTTTTGAGCTGACAGCCCCAGGAAGCCATTCCAGCAGAATTAACAGGGACATGTACAGATGCACAGATGTACAACCACTTTCTTTCCCTAAAATGCAAAACTGTTTTTCTTGGCATGCAGAACACTCTACAAGGAGAAAATATCACTATCAGCAGCAGCTAAACACTTAGGACTCAACTCTGGTTAATTCTTTATTTCATTTTGCACAGATTTCTAAAAAGAGACTAAACACATCATGTTTCCAGGGTCTTTGTGTTTCCAGAGGCACCCAGCAAAGCGAGGGGGTGAGAGGCTCCCGTGTGCCAGTGGTGGGGAGCGGGAATGAGCAGTGAGTGCTGCAGGAGCTGCAGAGACTCCTTGAGTTCAGCAAAATGATGGCCAGGCCTTATTTAACAGCTGCTGGCTGCAGAGCTACAAGATGTTAGCCTGATGGAGTAGGATTTGCCCCCACCAGTGAATACAGAGTTCACAATGTGTGATACATGGGCTCTGGCTGAAATCTGGCTCTGACCGAGCTGCCCATCTCACTTCAGAGGGGTTGGTATGGCCAGTAAAGCCCTATTTGCTCAATAAGCGTGGGCTGGCTGCCCTGTGCTGAAAACATGGGTTTATGCATTTGTGTCAGAGATTTCCACAGCTTGGGGGAGTGGGAGCTGCTGCTCTGACAAGGGCTGGGGGTGCCGGCGACATCGCTGTGGGACTGAGATCGTGCACGGAGTCCCCACCGTGCAGACAGGGCATCTCCATAACGTGAGAGCCCCCAGGCCTGGGCGGAGGTGTGAAGACCATGTGGGAAGCCGGAGGAGAAGCAGCGTGAGCAGGAAGCTCCTGCAGGTCTCAGTTCCCCGTTATGCCAGGCACCAGGCAGTGGGACTTCATGGTGCATCTTCTACGGTGTGGTGGGAGGCTGCAGTGCGCACACAAAAAGGGATGAGTCACTCAGGTCACTAATAAAAGGTCACAGCATCCTCAGATTCAGCGAGAGGCATTTATTTCTTCAGCAAAACAATTTCATTGCTAAAGTACCTTTGGCTACAGGGACAACAGACCTGGCAGGTTATCTTATTTACCAAGGATATCGATCAGACCGGGGGAAGGAATAGTAGATGCAATTACTTCAGATGACCTGGGAAAAAATGGTAAATATACCTGGGACTGGGTGCCGTTGGGGAAGATTTTAATAAAAGAGACAAAGCTGAGTCTTTGTCTACGCTAGGCAGAGTGTTTTGGCATCTGGGAGACCAACAGCTTGTGAAGAAGAGCAAATCACATAAATAGAATAACATTTAGCGTGACTGTGTGAGGCCATCAATCTAATATTATTCCTGCAGTGCATGCAGTTATAAATAGGTGATGCCGTGTAGCGTGGGACTTGGGGAGAGTGAGAGCTAAGGAATGCACTTGCAGCTTGGCAGCAGCAGTACTGCGCAGCTTGCAGCTGTAACACGCATTTGTATGTGCATTACAGAGTGACTGCAGCTGCACCGTGCAGGCAGGGATCTGTCCTGGAGGACTTGGTGAGGCCAGGCGTAACAGAGATGTGCTGTTTTTCAGGCCATCTCTCCAAATATCCCCCAGCGGCAAGCCCTCCGCACCTCTTGCCATCAGTGCTGCTCATTGCTCAAGGCAGGGGTCAGCACAGAGAGCAGGGCAGTGAGAAATCTCTGGGAGCTGCTCTGTGCACCACGACCTGCGCTGCCTTCTCAGCAACCTGGGAAGAGACAATAGTTTGAATTTTGCCCAACACGTCTGCTTTGCCCTGACCAGGAGATGCTCAGGTCGATCTGGCTCCCTGAAGAGCCCTTTGTGCCAGGGCACAGCCCAGCTGGTGTGAAATTATTCTGCTTGTTTGGGCTCATGGGCAAAAAGTTTACCCTAAGGAGCATCAGAAAGCTCCCAGGCTTCTCAGTAGCACCACAGCTCCTCCTCGAAGAGGCTGCTTCCATGCTGTGCAGGGGACGTCCAGGGTCAGGAAACAGATTAACTCCATCCTGACTGCCTTTGCTCTGATGCGGAGGTGCCGCTCAGCAGAGGTGGGGGAGAACCACGCTCCACAGCTCCCAGTCAGCTCTTACCAGCCCAGACCACCCTGCAGCACCACTCTGGTCCAGGCCATTTAGGGTGAGGAGGTCCCATGGCAATGGGAAGCTGCTGGCATGGAGGAGGGCTCAGGACTAGGTTTGTTAGTGGTGATGCCAAGAGCCAGGCACTCTCACTGAATGAACTGTTGTTTGGTTGTGGAGGCAAAAACCCCCCTGTAAAAGCATGTGCAATGCTGGGATGGCAACACCATGCCATGCTGAGAGCCCAGAGGAGCTGGGGATGCAGAGAGCCCTTGGGATGCAGCTCATCCAGGTGCCTGGGGCTGTCCAAGACCCCAGCAGGTCTGCAATACCCAGCAGGAGATGCTGCAGCCTCCCCCGGGCTGCTGGGGGAAAGCATCTTTCTGTGTGCAAAGCAGAAACAACAGTCCCATCACCATAGCCAGTATCCCACCGCACTGGACTGGAAGGTGGGGAAGAGCTCTGGCAGGTTTGCCCCAGGGCCAGCTGCAGAACAGAGACACCAACGGCACAAGGTGCACAGTGAAGGAGAGGGGCCCCGTGAGCTGAAATATTAGGGAGAAGTCTGTGCTTTAACCCACCTGTCCATAGGGATGAGCGTGAGCCATCTCTCCATGGCTGGATTTTGTGGCCACAGCTGGTGGTGGAGGAACTAATCTCTGGGTGGGTCAGTGCCTCTTCCCCCTCCTTGCCAGGCCTTCATTTCATAACTCCTCATCCCCAGATTTACTGCCAGTAGCTCTGGTTAGTCCCAATGGGAGCAAACCCAGCAGCAAAAGAAGGCAAGAGAAGGGTTTATTTTCCTTTCCAGCGCCGCATGGGTGAGGAGCAGAGGGTGGTTCATGTAAGAACCTGAATAGCAGACTCAGCCTGGGAGTACGGGGCAGCATCCTCTCGCAAAGGCACAGCACAGGGATGAGCGATGGACTTGCAGTCACATCAGCACCAGCAAATCCCAGACTGGGGGACAGCTCGCAGCTCTCAATCTTCCTATGTAAAGGGGACCATTCACATGCAGTTCCCAAGCCAGAACCCCAAAAATGGCCATGCCCTGACTCTGTCACCCGGTCCTGTGTGGAGATGCCCTGGGAGGATACCCAGATGAGCATCGTCTCCTGTCACTGC
Source organism: Aviceda cuculoides (assembly GCA_035590195.1). Classification (NCBI taxonomy): domain Eukaryota; kingdom Metazoa; phylum Chordata; class Aves; order Accipitriformes; family Accipitridae; genus Aviceda; species Aviceda cuculoides. The sequence continues at coordinate 21,494,773 of JAVJGG010000009.1, read as the reverse complement.
TCAGCGCCTCAGCTCCCACCCCAAGAGATGCTCAAACAAGGGACCTGAAAGTTAGCTAAATGTTTCAGAACCCAGAGAAGCCTCTGGTTTATTTTCCCATTTAGCTCAGGTGGTTTGCCTGCCTCCAGCAAAGCTTAGTGTTAATTTGATTCCTTATAACTGATTCATGGCAGATCTGGCATCCTGATGCCTGGAACAGCTGTGATTCCTGTGCCGCCATTTGCTCTGCCCCAGGGACACCGCACAGCCCCTGAGCGTGGCTGGAAAGAAAAGGCCAGGGCTGGAGCAGGGGACAAGCAGCTGGGCCAGGCACACACAGGGCCAGGCACACACAGGAACATCTTTGCATTTGCAATTCAGAGAGGATGTGTCTCATCTCCCCAATTAATCCTTCCAGAGAAAAGCCTGGATAGAAGCAGCTGGAAAGTCTCTCCACATAAACAAGACTCGGTAAAATCTGGAGGTTTGAGGTAGAAGAAGAAATATGTCCCCAACACGGTGCTTTCACCGCAAGAGAAAACAAATATTTTCATTTTGTTATATTCATTCCTCACCAGGAACCTGCTGTGCTCTCAGGCATGGTGCAGCTGGGAGCATTTTCACAGGGCAATTCACAGCTCCCTCAGCTGGGAAATCGCTTGTGGCCCCAAAGCCAGAGCCGCTTCTGGCCAGTGGAGTCTGGCGGCTGGGACCAGCCTGCCGAGCATCGCTAGCAGGGTAAGAAAAAAGCATCTTGGTGCAATCAAACACTGCATCGAAGTAAGTTGGTGCCTGGCTGGAAAGCTCAGTCAGCATCTCAGCACCCGGAGTGTCAGAGGCAGAACAGGAAAGGACATCTTGAGTTTTACAAATAAATGCACTTTTCCCCAGTTGAAGTGCTGGGGCCAATTTGTTTCCTAGCGGGTTATTTTTAGCACCAAAACAAGCCATTTGCTGTAAACTGTCTGCCTGGGAAACAGAGCCCTGGGGTGGCAGACAGGGCTGCCTCAGCTCCCGCGCCACGAGGTCACCACCCCGGCTGCCGGCACGGCCAAATCTCACCCGGAGCACGTCTCAGCTCGCCGGTGGGACGGGAGCCACCACCGTTCCTCCCTCAAGCACACCCAGGCAGGCACCCAAACATGCTGCCGGAGCCGGCAGCCAGCATCTGGCAGCAGCTGCCTCCTGCCCTGGCCAGCCCGTGCTGCCCTGCAGTGGGACCCGTGGGAAGGAGGGTGCCATGGGACCCGGTTAATGAACCCACGGTGAGGGCAGACGCCTTTGGCACTGAAGCCACCCGCAGGGCTCCCACCAGGGACCGTGGCTCTCACCGGGTGCCACGTGGGTTATGATGTGCCACACAGCGTGTCAGAGCCCATCGCTTGCTTGCCCAGGGGTGTCCCACAGGAACCCTACAGCAGCTCAGGACCTTTCCTGTCCCTGCAGTGCAGTGCCGCCATGGCAGGGGCTGCCTTGCAGGACGGGGGTGAAGCTGTCACTGGGGCACCCTCCGAAAGAGCCTCGCATATTTGCAATTCATTCCCAGACCCTTTGGCCCCCCCATCCTTGACCTTCCTGGCAACCCCACAGGCTGTGATGCAGGAAAGTCATTTATAGCACCGTGACGCTGCCGCGGTGGGAGCAGAGGCACGCTCAGGATCAGGCCCTGCTCTCCGTTTGGCCAAGGGTTTGACATGGCTGTGTTTGTACGGTGAGTCTGGAGTTGTGGCCGTGGCAGCTCATCTCCAGATCAACTTTTCCAGGGAGTGGGACCTTTCTCCAGACACATTCCCAGAGCCTCTCTCCTTCATCACTGGGCTCCAGCAGCTCTTCGCATGGACCAGCCCACTCCAGCACCGGCAGCAGTACTGCAGAGCCTCCCATCCCTGAGCCCAAATCCAAAATGGTTTCCAGTTCTGATTTAACAGGTTCTCAGCAAATATTTCCACAAATTATTAAGCAGGGGCATTATTATTTTATCTTATTATTTTATTATTAAAGCCAAGGTCCTAAACCAAAGAAACGAACCAACTAAAGCGGCTGAGATCAAGAACTTGCTAAAGCAGAGCAGCACCTTTCCTGTTTGGTTGCGGTCCAGGCACTTTATGGCAGGTACTTTGTGCCTGGCTGATGTTCAACTGACAGCTTTCCAAGCGTATAAAAAACTTATTAGGCTGAAAATAGAGTTTGTGACCATAAACTGTCAAGAGCACTGTCAGCATTTCCAGCCCAGGTCTGCTTCGTGTACAACCACCAGCGGATCAGGCTGCCAGGGGGAGCAGGGCTGGGGAGGATGGGGCTGTGCAGGACCCATTTTGGGTAGGAAGGGTAATTGGGGAAGGCTCACTAATGGGCTGTGGAGTACCAGGAGGAGGCGCACCCGAGGTTTAGCATGGCTAGTACTAGGCAAAGTGGTTGAAGACACTCATACGTGGAGCTGTGTCCACCTGCCCTGGGGTTTGAAACCTGTAAGCCACATCCATGGTGGCCACGCAGAGGCCATCTGCATTTGCAACCAGCTTATATCCAACGCTTCATTAATTCTCTTGCTGAGCTTCCAGATTACAACACAGAGCAAAGTGCCTGCAGCCATCCGAGCTACAAGAGTTGGGGAGGGAGGCAGCGGGGAAATGCTAGAGTTGAGAGAAAGCCATGAGGTTCCTGAGCCTGCAGTAACCCTGAGCATGGCCTGTAGGACAGAGGATATTTTACAGGAAGATTTACGGAGTTATGGGGGAGAAGCAAAGGCTGCTACGTCCAGCCTGGATCCGGTCAGGGACCCTGTGTGTGCAGAAGAGGGCATCGCTGTAGCCCCTCACGCGGAGAGGAGGGATTGCTGCCTATGCCCGGCTCACGGTGCCGCCTGGCCTGGGACAGCTGAGCAGTGCTTGGAGTCCCACTCTCATCCGGGCAGCTGCAGCTGGTTGTTATTCATATCTCGGTATCTAATCCTTTTCAGAAATTAACTAATCCATTGCTTTAAAAATATCCTGTGGCATTGTGAGGCTCTAATCTTGGTATTAAATGGCATTAAAGCCAGAATAGCTGATGCTTTTACTAAGGTAAAAGAAAACATCTATTTGGTCTTTAAAATAACCAAAAGAAGCAGAGCACGCCAGGATTGTCCCCAAGTGCCCAGAGAGCTGGAGCACCTCACGGTTGAAACCTGGGGAGGGGGCTGATGCCAGCCAAAGCCCATCCTCAGCCCTGGCTGCCGCCCGTGGGTAGATGGGCAGCGCAGCCCAAGGTGCGACGGCAGCCACTGCCGTACGTCCCGCTAACATTGACCCCTTTGCTTGGGGACCAGGATATGTCTGCGCAGACCAAGGCAGCATCAATGCCCAAAGAAGCTTGAGCAAAGCTGGAGGGATGCTCCCAGCTCTCCCCACGTACGTTGAGCAATGGTACTGACTCAAACAGACCCATGCTGCTGGTCCCTATTTAGCATCTTTCATCTAAGACGATTAAGCAGCTTTGCTTATTTAAATCCATTAAAATTAGAAAAGCTTTTTAATAAATTCCCTGCCAGCCTGGAATTAGTAGATGCAGGCCAATTAAACACATTAATTAGTCACTGGTTTAAACACAGATGAGGTTTGACTTTGTTTACCAACCTCGGAAGGAAGCGGGTTCTCAAAGTTCACCTCCAAAGCACTGAACAAACAAGGTACGTCCGTTCCCGGTCACAGGCACCTTCTAACAGAAACACATCACTTTGACTGCTATTTTATTTTCAGAGCTCTTGCTTTCTCTCTGCCTCCCCATGCAATAAAAATGAGACATTTAATCTCATAACGCAACTTCTCACTGGAAATCAATGATAAAGCACATTATCTTGCCTGGCCTGATCCTGCGGCTCCAGCCTGACCTTTCTCAAGCGCAGTGAAGTCGGGGGAAAGACAAAGGTTGAACTGAGGGAGCTTCCCAGTAGGAAAGCGTGAAACTTTCCTCCTCCTCAGGAGGGACTCCCCTGCACAACAGCGATGTGACACAGTTCAGTCTCGCTCGTGCCCCCGTGCTCACTGCATGCAGGAAAAAGAAACGCGTGAGCAGTAAGGCCACGGAGCAGGCTGATTTCAGCACCATCTTAATTATGAAGCCTACGACCCAATTCAGAACACAGGGCTGTGTGCGTTACTGCTGCACAGTCCTGGTTTCATCACCGCTGGATTTGTTACTGGGGGGTTTCTTACTAGGAGGTGGATCCTGCTAGCCTCGTTCCTTCGGAGCAGCATTTATTCCACAGGAGCCTGTGACCTGCATGAGGTCAAAGCAAACCCAAAGATCCCATCCACGGACCCCCTCCCGATGTAAGTAGCACTTTGAGACGGCCATGCTCTACCATCTCTGCCCAAGCACTGCTGGCTGTCATCGCAGACACATTTGGAAACAAACTGTGGAGGACTTATTAGTCCACGACCATCTAAGATTGATGCTGCTGCTAAAGGAAACTATGCAAGTAGCTTGTGCCTGTCTTCACCCATGGCTGGAGAGCATCTCCCAGGGTTTTGCATGCTTGAACCTGCACTGGCATGTTGGCCCAACATCTGCACAGAGCAGCTGGCTTTGGACAACATGCTACAGCATTAGCTTAATGCTCCAGATGCCAGCTGGGGACTCCAGAATTTAATCTGCAAGGCACTGGAGGCCCCAAACCCCACCTAAAAGATGTGTGACAGGCACATGGTGATGTGATCACTGTAAGATGTCCTTCCTTTGTAATGGAACCAACAGGAGCTCAATTAGCAGCACTGAGTCCTGTCTTCAAGGTGGGATGTCATTGCTGACCAGTGGGAAAAATTGCCAGCAGCTGGATGGCAGCAGGTGAAGCGTATCTTCTCTAGCAGGCGGCCCCCACATTGCTCTGAGTCTAGAGGTTTGACAGCCTCCCAGGGCTGCAAATGACACCACGGAGAACATAACGCAGACACATTCCTCCAGCAGAGGCTTTGCCATGTGATTTAGGAGGCTGCAAGCGCTACGATGTTGAACAGCAATCCACCGACAGCTTGTGCTGCTGATGATGGATGCTGGAGCCTGTATTTTTTCTTCAATAACAACTTTTGCTAATGGTGCTGGCACGGAGGCTCGGCAAGGAGGAGGAAAGTGGCAAGTGTCCAGGGTGAAAAAGAGTTCACTATTACAGCGGGAAAGGGCACCGTGTTCCTCATGCTGGCCATGGAAACGCAGAGGACAGGGCTGGAAGGGGCTCCAGGAGGGCATCGGGTCATCCTCTGCTCCAGGAGAGCATCTGCGGTACTCAGAGCACTTCCAGCAGACTTCCAGACATCTGCTTATCTTAATTTTAAACTCCTCCAGTGACGGGGCTGCCACAATCTCCCCAAGCAATCTGTTCCGGTGTTTCACTGTCTTCATGGTTAAAAAGTTTTTCTTATGTCCAGTTCAAACCTCCTTTGCTGCAATTAAAGCCCTAAGCCTCTTGTCCTCTCCAGAGAGAGAAGTGAGATGGATGAAGAGGGATGTATGCCTGCTCATTGGTTTGTTTTCCTTGTTTGCTTTATTCCCAGTCGAAAGAAGGAGAGTTTATTTCTCGAAGGAGAGACTACTATCTCCTGCAACATACAACACAGAGAAGCGTCTTTCTATTTTAGAAAGTGAAGCATAAGGGTTACATAAAAGCTCAGAAAACCAGTAATGAGAAAGAGGGTCTTCTCTTTGCGGGCTCTGCCTCCTACCACGGCCAATTTCCCCGCACCTTAGAACTGACCCGGGCTGCCCGCAGCGCACCAGCGGGGAGAGGCTCCGCTCGCTGCCCCCCCACGCCAGCACAGGGCTGCTGGACCCCGCGTCCCTCCCCGTCCCTGCAGCATCTGATGAACACACCGGAGAAATCAGCAGAAACACTGAACCTGCTTGTTTTGTTCCTTTCAGCTCTCGTAAAACCGCACCAGGCCGGACCACCCGCTCTGGCCACCGGCTGGGCGAACCAGAGATAAGGCAGCCAACGCGCACCTCGCTCGCCGCGGCTGCGAAGCGGCACCTCCCTGCCCAGAGCCGGAGGGAGCAGCGGGGGCGACCGGGGGCCGCGGTCCGCACAGCCCTAAGGTCCCCGCTTTCAGGCAGGGCAGGCAGCGATGCTGCTGGCCGGGGGAACTCCTCCGGCCCGGGAGCGGGCAGCCAGGTGCGGCCCTGGGGAACGGCACCGTTCCTAGCGTCGGCGGCACGGCATGAAGCGCGGCCTCGCCGGGGCTCTCCCGCAGCCCGGGGGCTGCCGGCTCGGGTGG
>JAVJGG010000009.1:21444060-21481242 GCA_035590195.1 Aviceda cuculoides | reverse complement strand
CAGAAAGCAAGCTGTTAGCATATAAAACAGGCTTAAAAATGAGCCTTTCATTGGTTTCTCAGCTCCTCAGTGGTGTCATTTTATGCTGATCCCACCATCTCAGTCCCTTTGTTGCCATGTCCCACCTCCCACCGCCCTCACCAAGGCTGTCAGCCCGAGACTTGGGTGTGCTGTGGTGTCCTTGCCATCAGAGCTGTGCAGCAGATGATCTCTTGCCCTTTCCGTGTTGAACCTGGGTCACCCTCCAAGTGGCCAAGATGGAGCTGGCACCTCTCACCCTCCATCCGCTCTCGTGGAAGGAAGCAGCAATTCAATTCCTGCACACGTCAGAGCCCCCATGGCATCACCCCAGTGAAACCCACCTCTTCTGGAGCTGGAAGTGGGAGAACAACCACAATCCGGAGGCTGAGCCAGCCTTGCACTCTCCCTCTGGATTCAGTGCAGTGCTGCCAGTGCTTGGTCACTCCGTGCTCGTGCTGCAGAGCCTGCTATGCAACGATGAAAAGGCAAAGCCCGGCAGAGGCACCGGGACTGGCGGTGTGACATCTGCAGAGCCGGTCTCGGGCAGAGGATGGAGCTGGTAATGAGCTGATAGCACAGAAAGCAGGGCACCTGCTTGGGTTTCCTGCTGCTTTTGTGCAGTCCGAGCTGCTAGGCAGCACTGCTGGGGAACTTAGTTGCTTAGTGACTGAGCCCCATCCTGCTTTTGGAAGCTGGTGATGGTCTGAGGGTGGGAGATGCTGTTCATCCCCAGGTGCCATGCTGGGCTGGGCTGCCCCAACCTACTACTTGCACTGCTGGAGAAATCATCCTTCTCCTCCTTCCTCTACCACTGCTCCCCCAGGGGCTGTAGCTGGAGTGTGTGCGTGGCTGGGTGGGGAGCTGCCCTGCCCCTCGATCCTGCCCTGATGACCCGGAGAGGGATTTGGAGGCATGAGAAAAACCTTTAAGAAACTTAGTGAACTGGGACTTTGCAATCCCTTGTAATTCCCATGGGAAAGGGGCTTGCAGCAGCTCCCTGGGGAGTGCTGCGTGTTCTTGCCACCTCCTCCTGCAGAACCCTGCAGCAGCAGTCACACCAGAGCCCCCAAACACTTCCCACCCGAGTGCTCGCAGCTCAATGCCATCCAGGACCCGGTAGTAGTTGCATACCCAGTAACACCCATGGGTCTCCTTCCCCGAGGGTCCCCAGGCTCACCCTGCATCTACAGTGACTCTTGGTATTCCCAACAGCCTGGGCCAGGGGTACTTTTTTCTGCCAGCAGCATCTTCACCTCCAGGGTTTCAAAATCAACCTTGAATGGCCAGTGTTGACCATGAAGGGTCTCAGGAAGAAAACAGCAGGAGCAGAAGGCTTCTGATTGGGGTAGTGAGCAGAGTATAAGCTGAGAGCAAGCTTACCTCTGAGCCTGGAGATGCCCATGGCCAAATTACATCTGCAAATGGCACAGGGAAACGCAGGTTTGAAGCTGGGTTTGATTCAGAGAGGGCCCTTCCAGGGAGAGCACTGGGAAGGAGCCTGGGACAGTGCTGGGACACACCTGCCTGAGCTGCTGTCATTCCCTACGGGCACAAGGAGAAGGGATGGGCCAGCTGAAATCTTGAAGGCAAGGGTGGTGGCAACAGAGACAGCAGAGACACTCCACAAAAAACCTCCAACACACCATAGGAAAAAAAAAAGGTTTTATTATCACCATTATCAACATTTTCATTAGCTTAACACTGAATTGTAAATCACTCAATCATTACATATTGTCTGAATAAAACCTACAGACAGGAAAAAAGTATAGCAGAACCCTCTCCTGACTACAGACGAGCAGCCAGCATCCTACCGGTGCTGCTGGGACAGCGTCCCACCTTCCACCCAAGGCAGCCCATGCACCTCGTAAGCAACTCGCCACGGTGGCAAGCAGGCTGCCTGGCTCCATTGCCTGTGTTCCCTCTGGCTCCATGGAGATTACATCTCACCAGTTGATGTTAAAAACCTCCAAAAAAGTTTTGGAGAGGGTTACAGAGGCCAAAAAGAGCAGATAAGCTGCCCCCACTCCTACGGAAAGGCAAGAGGGGAGGAAGCAAGCCTGTAGCGCTCCTGCAAAGCCATCGGTTTTCGTGGAGCAATTAATGAAGTAAAAAGGTTGAACCCCATGAAAGCAGCTTTCCCTACCGTGGCCAGGCCCCTGGGCAGCGGGGGTACAAGGCAGAGCGCTGGCACGCTGGCGCTGGGGAGGTGAGAGCGTGGATGTGCTGGGGGTGGTAGCTCCATCCCCGAGCAGAGGCCAGCTCTGCAGCACCGCCCCAGGGCTCCCCGCAGGCAGTGTGGGATGGGTGCTTCAGTGCAAAGAGATGCTGCGGGCAGCCTCAGTCTCCTCAGGTTGGAATAAGGCCTCGTATCGAGAGGGAAGGGAGAACCCATGTAAGGAGCAGCCAGCGCAGGGGAAAGCAAAGGAAACGTGGAGGAAAGCTCGCTGGGAGCTCCCCTTCTCCCTGGCCAGCACAGAGGCAGCTCCTTCCCTATCCCTGCCGCCTTCTGGCCATCTGTATGGCACATCATGCCTGCGTGGGTTGCAGAGCCCCTGCAGAAGACCCCTAGCTCCTACCAAGGACAGGAAAGGAAGGACCCTGTGGTCTGAATTCAGGACCGCCACAGAACGCAGGCAGGACACTGGCATCCCAGGTGGGTGGCAGGCCATGGCAGTGCTGTGTGAGGGGGTCTCGGGTGAGGCACTGCATCCCCAGGATGCCCTTTCCACCTGGCGCAGGGAGCAGCCTGCAGCTTACAGGAGGAAGGCAAGCCCAGCACAGTGAGGCTGGGGGAACATGCCTCAGATTCACTCTCCAAAACTCATTCTTCCTTGCTCCAAACAAAGCCAAAACCAGCTCCAGGTCAAGGAGATGGAATCACCAAAAGCAGAGACCAGCAAGCAGCACTGGGTAAGGAGCAACAGCCCCAAAGAAAAAACTGCTGCAGGATTTAAAGTTCCAGGCTGGTGTTTAGGGGGATCTGGAGCACCGGTGGGCAGCTATCCCAATCTGTGGTGCCCAAGCAACTACAAAACCCTAGCTCCTGGAAAGCTTGTGGGTATGGCTTCAGCAGGTGTGCCCCAATTCTTTCCTCAGGTTGCTTCTGCCTCAATCCCCACTCAGTGAGCAGAGCTCACCGCTGCCCACGCGCTGCATGTGCCCACACGGCCTCTCTGCAAGACAAAGCCCTTTCTTTTCCACACATAGGGGTCTCAAGCCCACATGAGGTGCCCAGCATGCAGTGTAAATGCAAAGGCTGTCTATTGACAGGGCAGAGCAGGGTTTAACGATATAGCTTTGGTTACCATTTTAGCTACTGGAAAGTCACGAAGGGAAATCGTTAGGTCGTAGCCTCTGTTTGCTGGTGCTCTGTAAAGGGCTGGTGCTGGCTCCTTCTCAGTTTCAGCTGCTAAAGTGCAAAGAACCAAATGCTACAAGAAACTCTCCCCGGTTCCTCTCCTCCACCAGTATGAGAGCAGCTACTACAGGGAAGGGAGGGCAGAAAGGTGTCTACACCATGAGAAGAGCTTGAGGTTCCCCAGAAACGAGTCTGATGCTGCTGTCGTAGGTGAGTGGCTGGGGCTAGGGATGGATGTGCGGCTGCTTGGTCCCTGGGACGTTGGTCACTGAGCAGAGCAGAGTCTGGCAGTGTGAGTTTAAGACTCGTTAGCCACATTTTGAGAATACCTAAGCTTGCAAGCTCCCTGGGGAATCACCATGTTCACAGATGCACGCTGGAAAGCCAGGCAGACTGTCAGATACATGCAGGGTGCAGCTGGAGTGCAGCTCTGGGGCTCTGCCATGCCAGTTTTCATGAGTGTCCCACAGACTTGACTGCTGGGTCTTGCGTGAGCAAAGGGCTCATGCAAGGGAATGAGACACTGTTTGCACAACCAGCCAGCCCCTTCAGAGGGATTTCACCTCCCTAAAGGAACCTGGCATTTTCCAAAGCACTACTGTGCACTGTGTGCCTGTATACATTCATACAGATGCACACATATGGACATCCACAAACATACACACCTTGGCAGGTGTGCACTGGGGTAAACATGAAAAGGCTTTCACTGATCATCCTCTTTTCTAAATGTTTGGCTCAAATTTGGTAGCTGCAATTTCATTTTAGATGCTCACTCCAGGTCTCAGTATGCCCTGGACTTCTCTACTGACAGCACTTCGCATTTACATGTCTCTTTTCCTTCTTGAAGGATTTCACAAAAAAAACATGAATTATTTCATCATTCATCAGGGCTCCCAGCATCACTGGGCCAGTGACCTGCTGCCTGCATGGCCACCAGACTGGCAATCTTGAGAATAACATGAAGATTTTTTCTACGGGAAATGCTGCGAGAAATCCACAGGCAATGAACTGGGATGCTGTTTTGAAGGTATTTTGTTTTATGCACTGCATCAATGATGGAGCTGACTTAAAATCCAATATCCTGATCCTGCCACTTTGGAAAAATCTTTAGACGACCCCAGCATTAGCTAACTTCTGAAGAATGGCACAGAACAGCCTGTTCCTGTTTTACATGTTAGTCCCCCGTGATCCTCTGCGAAGGTGCAATCTCTCTGCCTTGGGTGGAATTTTCTAACAAAATTCACAAATACCACCTATGAAATGGACAAAATAACCCACAAAGCCTTTAAAGAAGAGCAGCTCAATCTGCTGCTCTGAAAAAAACCCCTCGCTTTAGCTTGCCCCTGATATCTCAAGGAAAATAGGCAGCTGTCAGGTAGAACTCATGTGGCCCCAGAGCGCAAAGGCTTTTTTGCTTTATCAGGGCTACAGTGGCAGTGGGAACCATTCTCATTGAGTTACAAATACTAGATAGCCTAAGAAAAACAGGGAGATTGAAACAGTCATGAAGTTTATATTGAAACTATTATTTACCTCTGTAGTATGAAGTCACCTACAGCTGTTTCATTATTCACCTAAGAGAGATTTCATGTTGATGGGCACATACACTCATGGAGAAGTCTATAGGATGAATATATCTCACAGGGCCACAGCCCAGTCTTTGTTTTTTTTACAATCAAAGTTAATATGGATCTTTTTCAAAAGTGATGTCATTGAGATTGAAGACAATTATAAATTGTATCAACAATATGTACTACAGCCTGCAAGTCACAATCTGTGCACACCAAATGGAATATATTATTGCTTGTTAGCCTATTAGACTTTCTTTATAAAAAGATTTTTATACAGAGTACAGGATTATGACAAAACTAGCTAAGTAGTTCTCATGTTGAAAATACAACATCAATTCTTTCAACAAAGGCTTGAATAGTAGCTGAGAGTTAATGAATGATAACAAATATTTACTAATAATTTTATGGCCAGTTTGAACAGAATTTCTTATAGGACTCTTTTCTGGTGTTTATTTACATATGCCTCTTTTCTTTTGGAAAAATGCTGATAAAATATAACGAGCAACATAGAAATCAAAAGAATGAGTAAACTTCATACCAAGAACATTAAACATTTTTGAAAACACTAAATTATGTTCTCTGTTAAAAAACATACATCATTTTGTCTTTAAAGAAAAATATTTTTCCTGTTTTAAAATATTACCAACGGCATGTAATAAACTAACTTAAAATGAGTTTCATAAAAAAGTTGTCTTGCTGTCTAAGCATTACTAAACATGCTTAAGTTGAGATTCTGTTAACTGCCTCAACATCTTAAAAATAGCTCCTTTACAGAAACCTGTGATATTCATACTCCAGAAGAACTGCAAATTTAGAACAGTACATTGATAAAGGATCTGGTAGCTAGAAACAATAAATATATATTTTCATTGAAAGCAAATAATTCTGCAACGTCCTTTGAAACAATCCATGGCCAAGAAGTGGGGACGTACTTGGCTAAACAATAAAGTCATCTGGCCCTTACCCTGCCTGTGGACACAAACGCCCGCGCGCAGTGCAAAAGGGGTGCTCCAGCCTGCCTACACAGCTTCAGCTGCAGGATGAGGACCCATGGACTGAATTGTAGAGTGAGGACCTTGCGCTGGCTCTGTGGCGTCCCACCTGTGTTGGGACAAAGGGAAAGCAACACCAGGAGACTGGGAAAATACCACATTTTTTGCCTGAACAAACCAGGACTAACCATGGTCGCGGCTGCTTTTTGCTCAGACCACAAAGAGGACAGAGCCGCATGCGAGGCTGCTCTCCTGTGTGCAGGGCATTCCCACTGGGGAGAGATCATTCTGCTCTCAGGGATATGCTCAGCATCAGGATTTCTTTGTTTTCCATGGTAATAGTAATGCAGGTAATATTTAGGGACTAGCTCTCCTTTCTTTTTTTTTGGCAAGGAATCCTCCCATTACTATTAAAATGCAGTATTTCATGTACAAGGAACAGGGAATCAACCCTGAGCTGGGCAGGTATTTATCTCTCCTCAGTCTCAAATAATATGATGCTTTTTTTTTAAAGTCTCCTCTCTCTCCCTCTCCCTGACTACAACTAACAGCTAGACTCAGACACAGGAAAAAACTCAGTCAGGACTTGCAAAGGGGACCAAAGTTTAGTTTTCAGCTGCTTGTCACTCTAGCAAACTGCTACTTTTTACACAACCACACTGGTAATCCCAACTGTCATATCACATCACCTTAGATGGGGAAAAAAAAAAAAAGGGTTGGGCTTTAGAAAAATAAGCTATTCCAAGCCTGAGACTTGCCTTGGATGCTATACCGGGAGTCTTTAAATTGATGGATAACTAGAAGACTTCTTTTTTAACTATAATACACCATGGTCAGTGCAGGAATCACAAGCATGAGTGAAGCAAGAATTTAGCCTGTAGGGTACTGTGCAACTCTCCTGGTCTCACTCTGTACCCCATGGGCACTCTCAAAAGGGCTCCTGTGAGTCTGCTTTACAAAGGAAGATCATCTGCACTTGCCAGTTCGCGTGACTTTGCTGTGCATGGCAGCCAGGCAGGGGTTGCAATGTTTGCATACTGGGAAGAAATGGGACTTGGAAGTGAGTAGAAACAAATGCGAGAACCACTGGATTACAATCAACCATGTAAAAAATGCAGAAGAAAACAGGATGGAGCAGACTATTATAACTGCCTCCAAATTTCAGAATCTGAGACATTAACAAAAATAACAGAAGTAAAACTGTAACTTTTTTTTTTTTACCCTGACAGTGACCTTTTAGCATGATTAAAAACATACAGAAGATAGTCCTCAGTGTTAAGTAGTCCTGTTGTAGCTGAACTGATCATCATTGAGCTTGCAGAGCTTTTGGAGGGGTACGATAGAGACACTTCACATTTGTCAGGCATACAGGAACTGAGCTTTTCAACAGACGGTCATTAAACAAAGTTTTCTGGGGGAGAACTTTTGGCATATATAGTCTCCTACTCCCCATTAAAGACTGCAAAAATGTTGCATTCATCTTACTGGACACAGGAAAACATTATTAACTAGCTATTACTGGTAGATAATGTCCAAACTAAGTACCAATATAAAGTTTTCAGCATAACTTAAGACAGAAGCCCTGTTACTCAGCTGCCAGGTCTGGCACATACCTGGAGCTCCCCACGGTCCTTTTAAAGACATAGTTATTAAAAGATCCAGTGCTACAAACCACTAAATCTACCTAATCTATTCTAGTTCATACACGTATTGTACAATATTGCCTAGTACTCACTACATACCAAGAGGAAAAGATGCCGACTTGAATTACAGTAAATGTGCTTTTTTAAAAAAATAAAATTAAGAGAGCCACAACATAGTTTGACCAGCATGCAACAAACTTTCTTCAGCTAATATATAGAAATTGTCTAATACAACTAGAAAAAATAATTAGTGAGAGGCCAGAGACGCATTTGATCAAGGAAATTAAGAGATTTATCTGAAATGTTGAGGCTTTTGCCACTGAAGACTCAAAAAACTATTCATTCTATGTCCCTTATCCTCCTTCCCTCTTCTTTATATTATATAATTTTTTACAGAGATTATTGTAAGGCCTATTATTTTTGCATCTATCCTGTAATTTATCTCAAAATAATTTAAAATGCCATAGACAAGCTAGGACCAAAAGCAACTGCTTTTACCATCCACTCAACACTCATGCTTTTATTCTAACAAAGCTAAGGTCCACATGCAGAAATAAATGTTCAGTATGCCTCTACGACAGGTCAAGAATCTGCTCATTCCTAAATGTGACATGGGACCTTCCCTTTCAAATCACAAAGTAAAACATCTCCAAAAGCTTATTCTGAGACAGCAGTCATCAAATCCTCATTACGAACTAAAACAAAACCTAGCCAAAACAGGTCTATCAACAGAAAATCTCTGGAGATTCTCTATGATTTTCGACAGTAAGTTTTTAATTGTCTGAAGCATCTAGCGCACTTACTCCAGCACATGACTCTGCTGATAACAGCTGCTGCAGCTCAGTAGGTCAGAGAATGTGCTTTACTGGCTTAATCTACAAGACTCATTTACAGTTAGTGTTGCACTTTAATTAACAAAATATACATGCTGTGGCGTCTTCAGATTCATCACCCACTACCTCTCCGTACTTTGGGGATTGCACCTCCTCTTGCAGGACACTTGACAATGTTTGTGTACTACCAAGACTGCCTAAAGCACCTTTCTCTCCACAAGGAAGATTACATGCTCTCCAGCACCTTCTTGTCAGATGACAAACTGAGGTTTCTTTCTTCTGCAACCCCAGAGATCTCAATCTCCTCTCCTGTGGCAGAATAAAACAGTCCTGTTTCGGGTCAGTCCATAGCACAACAGGAAGGGCAGCATCTCCAGCAGATACGTACCAGTACAAAGGAGATGGAAGAAAAGCAGGAGATAGAAGACACCATGACTAAAGGATGCACAGCAACAATTAAGGGAGTCAGTAAATTGCAGAACATTGTATCTGACAATACAAAACATATCTCAAGCTGCAAGCCTGATGTTCAGCTCCCTCTTCTACTGTTTTTTTTTCTGAGCAAAATTGCAGTTAATTAGCCTGCTAAACTTGAACTCTGTTCAAACTGTCTGGTCTAAGTAGGCGCTACTTATTCTCCCACCAAGTATGCTTCATCAGCAGTGTTAGACAAGTAATGCAGTAAAGACACTTGCTGGTAATTTGGCACAGTTTGAAAACACAGCAACAACAGTGTTACAGTTAACATGACTCAGTGATAGGGAACTGATTCTAAAGAAAGAGTTGCAGGTTTCTTTCTTTTTCTTCCTTTCAAGAAGAAAGACCTTATTAAAAAAACCCTAATGCTTCCTCTTAAACTTTCTGCTTATGCTCTTTTTAGGTCAGATATTGGCCTCTGAATTTTTCAGGTACTTTCTTGTGAAAGAATCCGTATTAGAAATCACAGTTAAGAAAAATACCTTCCTTACTCCCCCCAAATTCTTTCAAATGCTGCAACTTTCCAGGGTTAATACTGATCTGAAACAAGGGTCCAAGAATGACAGCGAGAGAAGTGAAACAAGAGGTGTACGTCTAATTTGACAACTAGGACTCATGCCCCACGGCACCTCCTCCTCGGATGGAGAGGGCAGAGCGCCCTCCCCCTTGTCTTCTGTCTAAGGTCACTGGTTTATCCTCCTCTTCCAGCTCCACAAGAACTGATTGAACATGCATTGCGCTTGAGGTCAGAGTTCCAGCAAACAAAACCTTGACAGCATGTTTAAAAAACAAAAGCAGTTCCCCCTTCCTTACTCTCTAAGACCTGTCACAGCAGGGTCCCACTGTGCTCTCCAGGGAAAGCTGTGAAGACTGACGCAGGAGTGGGCCTGTAGTGGGATCTACCATTGAAGAGGTTGGGAAGAGCTTGTACCAGCCGATTGCTAAAGTTGACAAATCCAGTTCTTCCAGGAGGACCCTGGCGACTCCCATGAAGTGCTTGCGCTCCATGCGTCCATAGTTTCCCCAGACTATCACCTTAGGAACAAGAGTGGGGAGCACAGTTAATCCTCCAACTTGCACATTTGCTTGGGAAGCACAAGTCTTATCAATCCTTCTTTCTACTCATCCAACTTCCTGGGGCTTTACTATGGTCTGAGAAGAGTAGAAAAGTTTACACTACCAACAGGTGATGTGAAGCTCTGGCTGATGATTTTACAATATTTTTAAGCACAGTTTTATAAATCTTAATGTTATCAGACTTTTTTTTTTCCCCCCATGGAAAACAGGTGAATGTGCATGTGGATGAGACATCATCCTGCTGCTCTACCTGCTGGGCAGGAGCAGCACGTACACAAAGTATCCCTGACGCTGCAGCTCCAACACCTGCAGGTAAAACCTGGTCCTGGCACAGAAACAGGCCTTGGACACAACAAAAAGTGGCCCAGGGGAAAAGGGCAGGAAGGCCTCCTGAAATGGAAAAACAAACCAACAAAAAAAAAAAAAAAGGTGCTGGGCAATAGCTTGGGGCAAAAGCCAACAGTTTGAGGAAAAGAGCATGTCATAACTTCTGCACTTGGTGCTCATGACACAGGGCAGATGGAGACGAGGCACAGCTACTCAGCTACTCACCTGGAGAAAGGGCAGGAGCCGAGCGCTGGCAAGCAGGACCGGTGATGAAAGGGGCACACATGGAGGGGCATGCAGGGGAAGCAGAACAGACTGCAGAGAAAGGCTTGCAGGCACAGAGGAAGGTCTAATGAAAGGGAGCTGGCAGACGAGCAGGGAAAGCTGAATTGCACTTACGACACAATGGAGACCAGTGGGTGGAACAACAGATGTAGTGAGGGTCATGGGCTTAAGCATGCTGGAGGTCTGCGCGTGACCAAGTGGCCCTATGTGGCTCAAGACAAAGGTGACGACTGACTCCAGAGCGAGTCCATGTTCTGAAGAGGAGAGGATGAGTACGATGGGTTATGATGGTGACTAGTGATCTCTGGCTAATCCTGACAGCTTCCTTCCCTAGGGTCCAAATAACCAGAACATTACAACTTTCTGTAAAATGAGATAGGCGAGACAATGGATGTCAATTAAAAGACAAAAAATAACACTCCAGGTCAGCACAAGATGGAGCAAGCCACCGCAGAAAGTTGGTTTGGTGGCATGGCTACTGGTAGAGAGGCAAGCTCCTCATTTTATTCTCTTGGAATAAGCGTCTTTCCTGGCAGCAAGGCAGCCCATAAGGAAACCCATGCAAGGCAAGAGCAGACCAAGCCAGGTCCCACTCTGTTTCAGTCAAAAATGTGCAGTCTCATTGCAACAGCAGAAAATGCTTCTAATCAAAGTAAATGAGGAAGAGTTCACTAGTGAGAAGGATCCAGCAGGTTAGCTGGCAATTCATATGCCAGTGGAGGTAAGCAATAGAAACTTACGGATTAATTACATCAGTATTACCAGTGGATTTTAGTCAGCCTTTATTAGATGGGAAAGATTTAGGTATGAATTAACAGCACAAATCATTCTGCTCTGGAAATATAGGTGAAGAATTGAAAATATGAGTATGGCAGAAAATGTATAGCAGTAAAAGAAAAGAGGTAGAAAAAGGTAGGATATGTGATTGGGTGATGGCCAAAGCAGAGTGCTCTGAATATGTATAAAAACAGAAGACAACCTATGCTGCAAGACTGTTTAGCATCTATAGGTACTACCTATCTCCTAACTGGGCAGGAAAAAAAAAAAAAAAAAAAAAAAAAAATCAATCTTTTCCTGGTAGGCACTCATACTACCTGGCAGGGTGTCAAATGATAATCAGTTTGAGTATGAAAAAAAAGGTTTTCCTTTCCATTTGTCATGTTCAGATCAAGTGCATTTGGTTCAATGAAAACACTGGCTTTTTCTCATCTACGTTAATTATCCAGATTGCTTGCCAGACTTAGTATCTTCCAACAGATGTGGAAGAGAGAGATGGGCAGACCCGAGACTTGCTCATCTTACCTGTAACACTTTGCCCTGGGGGCTCTCAGCAAACAGTAACACCTGATTGTACAAAGGGTCTAATGATTTGCGAGCCACTTTTGTCTTCTTTTTCGCAATGCACACGCCATTCTCTAGCAGGTAAGCTTTGATGTAAGCAGCTGAAAAAGAAAAAAAATATTGTCAAATATGAAAAAATCTTCATGCTCACTTTAGAAAAGACAGAGTGCCATGTCTAAGTTATTTCTGAAGAAGGCATTTACAGCAGTGGAAAGATTTGCTCAACCAGCCTTATTTTCAATACCGCATACAGACTGCTTATTCCTGCAGAAGCCAAGCAGAATTAAATTTTTTCCTGTTCATAGGCATCGCAGGAGGCTGGGGCTCTGTGAATTACTTTAGGAGGTCAAAGCATACTACCTGGCAGTGTTTTGGAGCCGGGTTTTGGTGTCAGTCCTCGAGCCTGAATGATATCCACTTCTAGCTGCCCATTTCGCTCTTGCAAGCCTATTTCCACATCCCCTAAACCAAAATGTCAAAATAGACAGAAGACTTTCAAAACAATACATCTACAGGCTACTAAAATGTTAAAAAAGAAAACAATCTTCACGTCACACCTGATATGAGCTGTAACAAACTGTAGGCCCTGAGTGCCTGATCTCCTGCGTTACTCCAGAGTAAGCAGCTCTACAGTGATTCAAGACCACATTTTCAAAAGCGATCTCTACTGTCAGCCCTCTAACATGGCTTTGGTGACTCAGTCTCATACTCTTCAGTGGCAGCTAGCCTCTCATCTCTCCCAAACTGAAGCACTTAGAATCACAGGCTGCTTTGGAAAATGCAATTATGGTGGACCATAAGAAAATCTTTACAGAGCCCGGTGGGTCTTAGAGAGCAAGAAAAACACAAAGATGCACAGCATGCATTTTCAGGATTTTAGCTGTGTTTCACTTAGTCTATGCCTTTCAGATCCACCAGAGGAAAGCATAAAGCTGGTGCTCTCCTACTAATGCCACATTTGCAGCAATCAGCAAAACCTTTCAGCCAAGCTTACTTGATTTAACAGAGAAACTGAGCTGGAGAGTGGTAGATCAGCAGATACTGGACACATTAGGTGGCTTGTAGTAGTTGTGTGTTCAAGATTAAATTAAACCTACCTAACATTTTTGTGTTCCTTACCCATTGAAGTGGTGGCCAAGGTCTGACGTCCAACAAATTGTGCAGGGCCCATGCTCCCCAGGAAGTCACTAAACTGCCCAGCAGATGCCAGATGGACTCCACTGAAATTCAAACTGCAAAAGAAATTGATTTTGGCAAGTGGTTAATTTGCATTTTAAAGCAACCCAGTAACTAAAGAACCAGATTTAATGTATCTTTGAAATGAATGACATCTATAGAAGCCTTCTTGCCTCACAAAACTCACTGATTTCCAGGCATTTTAGCTACATGGAATCCATTTAAAATCCCTTTCCTTGTACAAAAAAAAAAAAAACAAACCCAAACCAGTTATGGTTGCAGTCACCAGTTAGTTAATACTTGTTTAACTATAACTAATTGTCTGTAAGGAAACTCTCTGCCATCTCAGGCTCATATGCAGCCTGTCACTCTTCCAGGTAGCATTATAATCTAAGCAGCTTCGAGCATAGCTTATAGGATCTTTCTTGGTAGCTGTCCCTTCCCAGTCCTCATTTCTGAGGAAATAATGCATCTAGAGCAGCAGATGAAAGTGAGATAACAGGCACTCGCATCAATCCCCTTGGGACTCAATTCCCTATTTGTTTATCACACACACAGAGCAATGTATCTCCTTCTTGATCAAAAGACCCCATTTCCTACTGCTCAACACCAGAAACATCCATCACATCTACTGTGCAGTTTCCATATCTGCTTCCACAACCAGGCCTGAAGCAGTTACGAAGAGGACCTGGACACTGGTGCAAGGCTAAAGGGCTAACACCCTCAAACATCAGCAATGCCTCTGGCGCAGTCACTGCAGCAAACCAAAAGCTGTCAGGGCTACAGAGTCCCCAAATCTGTTCACCAGGCACCTGAGACTGGTCTGCTGCATGGCTACAGGTGCTGGTCACTGCACTGCACATGGGTGAAGCAATGCGAAAGGGTCAAACCCTGTGGTGCACTGATACAAACCAAGATTTACCCAGCTGTACCCTGATTTACACAGCTGTTCCAGAGTTTGTGGGAAAACTTGCTGCAAATGGTAAGGAGGAAGCTTGAGGCCACCATTTGACACCTACATCTGTCCTGCAGGCATCTGCCAAACCACGACACAGCTGCTGAAACACAGACCAGGAGCTCTGTGCCAGGGTACTCACGCTACTGCACCAGGTTTTGCACTCTGCCTCCGGGGAAGCTGCTGCATGCTGAAGTCAGGCACAACTACGAACCTCCTGCATATTTCCAAATGTCCTTGGAGGGGGACAATCACCCATGTAATGATACAGCTCCTTGCTGCCCCAAATTTGTTTCTTAGAAAGGATGCTGTGAGGAGGCTGCGAGGAGGCTGCGTGTTTGGTACAAGTGAAGCCAGAGAGGAACCCTGCCTGTGGAGCAGGCTGGGGACTACAGGCTCTCACGCAGACCGAGTCAGCCACAACGATTCGTTGATTCCCCCCTGCCAGTCAGTCACATTTAACAGACATTACGAAAAAAAAATATTTTTTTAAACCCCATTCACCCAGAAGACTGTTAATTTCAGGTTGGGATTTCAGCTTTCATTAGCTATTTGCAGACCTGGTCTCAGCCCCATGGGAATATTTATTTATTCAGACGAGGAATGAGGAAGCCAGCACACACACCTCAGCATCTCGCCATGCATGGGACTGAAGAGGATGTGTCACTAGCACATGTCCTCATGACAGGTTCATGGGGTGGCTCAGCTCACTGTGACAGGGGCACCAAAGTAAATAGCCAGACTTTTCCACAGAGCACTGCACCTCCCCTCTACGCTGACCTTGCTCTTTGAGAAACCTGGTTATCGCTGCTATACAGGGAGCTGCTGAGCCATCAGCATGGAAAAACCTGCCCTTGAGCTCTTTAAAAATGTCACCTTTGTGAAAAGGGATGAGGGTGTCTCTGCATCCTGGAAGACAGGTTTGGGAGGGGCTCTGCACAGGGTGGATTTTCCCCATTTTGGTGTTTTTTCATCCTGCATCCACTGCTCGCACAAACACTCTGGGTGATATTTTGAGATACAACAGAAACAGCGTGATTTGTAATTGGCGTTAATTGCGGAGAAGGCTTAAGACTTTTCTGGGTTTTCAGTACCACCGAGTCCTCAGAGGCGCAAGGAGCATCCCCAGTGCCCTCGTCCATCCCAGGGGCAGAGGCAGCGCAGTGCCGCACTCTGCTCCCTTGGGTATGCAATTCCTGCCCCATCACCCAGCTGATGTCTGCTGGCCCCGACGGGGCAGACCTCTGCGGAGAGCAGCACCCCGAGCACAGGACCAGGGCAGAGATGCTGGATTTGTAGCCAGGCTCCTAAAGACAGACTATGCACAGACAGGGCTGGTAAATCTGCAGGGACAGGGACATGCGATGGGGAAAGCAGGGGAAGGGGGAGCCCGGAGCCCGATAGGCTTTATCAGGCTCATGATTTGCCCATACAAGGAGGGAAGAAGTGAGTCCTGGTGCACACCAGGACCAGTGAGACTCCTTGAGCCTGCTGGCTCAGGCATTTTGAGCTGCCCACAGAGAGTCAAAAAAGGATGAAAACTAGTGCTTAGAGAACCCAGAATAGCTCAAGAAAAAGGAGACCTGACAGAGAAAGACATAAGATTGAGCAGGAGATGAATGGAGCATCAGCCAAAAGGTAAATGTTTTCTTTATTCTCCTGAACTCATGGAAGATAAATGGACCAAGCTTGGGTCTTACTCCTACCCTGGGGAGTACATGACCTGAACGAGCACATAAATAACAAGCTGGCAAGACAACTCACACCCATTCAGGGAAATGTTCTCTACTGTGCTCAAAACAGATGCTTTGGCTCATTAACAAGATACCGAGGACCAGGACAGTGGAGGGGAAGCCCAGGACTGAGCGAAGCCTAGCGCTCTGAGAGCCCACAACACATCCGGAACCAGGTCTCAGAGCGATCCCTTTCCAAGGTGAAGTCCGGTCATGTTACTGCAGTGGAGACACAAAGCTGGGAAAAGACCATTCACAGAAACTCCACTCGCTGCAGGGCAGCAAAGAAGAGAGAGCCTTCTGGCTCCTGAATACTCAAAATGATTCACAAAACCTGCCACAGAAGACCATTTCCCCTTACCTGCTGGGGAAAGAACATCATTGAAGGCTGATGTCAAATATTTGTCTGCTCTTGATGTGTGTGTGGAGAGAAACCACCCATGCTCTTGCACACCAGGCTCACCCCTCCTTTGGGCAACATTGCTCCCAAAGGCTCTGCCCAGAAGCTGGGGCAGCTACAGAGCAAATAAAAGCACCTGCTAACAGAGCAGCTCATGCAGCAGCCTACACCAGTGATATTCCAATGTGAAGGAAAATAGCACAGAAGCATGAAGAACAGTGTTGAAATGCACAAGAACAAGAACTGTTGGGCTAAAGGTGAACCAACAGTAACTGGAAGTGTTTACAGCAAAGCAAATGTTGCTGTTATCGCCACACAGATTCAAAAGTCAGAGGGCTTGGGATGACCTCAAAACGATGAACGCTCCTCAGTGCAAATTACAGCAAGAGGGCAGGACATTGCTGCAGGCACACCAGGGCTGTGCCGCAAGCATGGACCGTAGCAAGGAAAGCAGACGAGCCGCTGCTTGAATGAAGATGCTGCTGCTTTGTAGCACCGAGGCTGATCTTGAGAGGAACAGCGAAACCCTGCTTAAAAACACAGGCCAAGGTCAAGACTCTGGCAGTTTGGATAACAGCCTCAGTTAATAGGTTTACTAGCACTATATGAAACTCAGTATTAGGTTAGACAGTTAATGTTCCCTGATGTGTTATATTTGACCGGGAAGGGAAGATGTAGGGAATTAATTCTTTAATAGATTATGCCATTAGCTGGTAGGACTAGCTGCTACATTGCACAGAGGCTGACCTTTTACAGTGCTGCTTTATTAGACATTAGAAGCAACA
Organism: Aviceda cuculoides; assembly: GCA_035590195.1. Classification (NCBI taxonomy): domain Eukaryota; kingdom Metazoa; phylum Chordata; class Aves; order Accipitriformes; family Accipitridae; genus Aviceda; species Aviceda cuculoides. The sequence continues at coordinate 21,464,268 of JAVJGG010000009.1, read as the reverse complement.
GCTCTAAATCAGGCTCCTTGGCTTTGACTGATTCCTGCACATATATTTGGGTATTGCCAATAACCATGGCATGGAAACAATTTCTGTCTGGAAAAATCATAAGCTACCTCCAAGAAAGCAATTGCTTCTCCCTTGAGAGAAGAGGGAAGGGGAAAATAAAACTGCAGAAATTTAGTATGAATGTGAATTAAAAACAGTAGGAACCATTTAGCTGCATTGGCTAAATTTAGGATGCACAAATGCAGCTCAGTGAGCTCTGTCTGCCAAGTGCTCAGAGAGAAGCTGGGATGCCAAGGTGAGGGGGCCGTGTACAGTGTGGTTCTGAGACCGGTGGGACAGACCTTCCCTATTCACTCACTTGCTTTTCCTGCAGCTGAAGCAGGGAGCTCCAGGGACCGCCATGACTTCTTTCAGGTTCTTAAACACAGCCCTAGTGCTCCCAAGGGCTCTCCTCTGCCACTGTGCCGCCTGCTGCGTGCTCAGCAGACTTCTCCTGCCTGACCTCTGAAGAAACCAAGCCATTTCTCACCTGCCTTGATTCAGCAACCAGCTCTCCACCTGAACCACCACATGCTGGATGTGCTGGCAGGGAGACATGCTCCCAAAGGGATCCACCACAGGTTACAGTGGCAGCTCCACCTGGGGTGAGAGCCAGCAGATGGGTTTCACATGCACTGGAGCAACCCTGGAAAGCCCTTCCCTTCCCATCAGCAAGTATGCCTCTCCCTTAAGGGGAGAAATCGCTACAACCTGGTTATCACCAACATGAGATGTCTTTTTTTTATTGCAATCTAAAAAGAAGTGCTAAAAATAGCCGGAGGAATAAAGAGGGAGCATTTTGCAGCTGACTTGCAAATAGCAACTGTCATAACCAGCAGGGCCCTGGGGACTGGGGCTGCGGCAAGACCATCTTGTGCTGACAAACAGCCACACAGAGAAGATTAACAGGTGACACTTGTCAGCCTTTTGTCTAAAGGGCACATATCCTCCACTGAGGGAGGGCAGCACAGCCATTTGAACAAGAAAGAGAAATTAATTATCTCTTCTCTAGCCCTCTGCTTTCACTAATCATGATTAATAGGCTCTGCTTTGCCACAGCTGAATGAGAATGATTTTAATGAAGTTAAAGATTGTGGGGTTTGCTATGGAATTGGTTTTAAGTTGAACATGGCTCTGTTATTGACCTGAAGGCACACAGAGAGCACAGGGAGGTAATGCCTCTGGGGTGTCAATGACAAATGAAGGACATTTTGCTGGAGGACCCACAGAACATGGCCCTCAGCTGCAGGTAAGGAGGCAGACCAGGGGCAGCAGCAGGCCAACACTCTGGAGACTACTGATCCTGGGGTCTCTGAGCTCAGCAACAAGAAGTAGCATCAGCAGAAACCTACACGAACATCAATTTTGTTTGCACAAGTACCAGCTCCACCCCAAGACTCAGCACAGGCTGCAAAACCCATTTCAGACAATGGATAAAATAGCCATTTCTAAGCCCAAGCTGTCCCTGGCACAGCAGCCAGCTAGCATAGATGCCTCCACGCCATGCTGAAGGCATCGCAGCACGGACACACCTTGGGACAGCAGGGGACAACTGCTCTTGTTGCAGTCGTCTGGACACCCACGAGAGGGAGACAAGACCACGCAGACACCAGCCTGCAAGGCTACAGCTGGCAACCAGAGCCCTCAGCCCAGCCCGGCAGCTCCAAGCAGCTGCAAGCAATGCCCATATGCAATCCCCATGCAGAACATGTACCTAATTACCATTCCCGACTTTATGAAAAAGGTGACTGCACAAACAATTTATTTCCTTTGTGACACGTTTATATGCAGAATAAAACTGTGTGTTCACTCAATCTTAGGAACCATGTGCTCAAACTGGGGCTGAGATTGCCTTGATGTTCTTCTTTTAAACACAACATTCATAATCCTGATTATTTAGGAAATCTCTGCAGCAGTCTCTGAAGACTGTACTCCTGCATTACACACTGTAGGTCAGGGCATATGAAATCTGTCCTGTGTAGCATAATTTAAAGAGTGGCTTAAAGGGTCTTTGCCAGCTGCTCACTTCTCTGCTGTTTCAACATAGCAGCATTTCCTGACCTACCCATTGCAAAGATCTGCGCCCTTCCTCTCCACATGCGAAGCATCATGCAGTTGGTTCCTTTACAGCAAGGCTGCTGCTTTTCATATATATTCAGATGGAGAACTAGCTTTTCAAAGTTTTCTTGTAAATTGATGAGGATTTGAATGCCTAGATAGACAATGCTGACGTCAATACAAAATGGTATAAAGAAAATTCAGAGTACCTGTACTGATCCCTCTCATATCACATATGTGGCTCTGCTCAGCCTCTTCTGCACCCCCACACATTGTTTGCTGCGCATTAGCATGCAAGGCATGTAACAGCACAGACACATTTAGGGAAAATGTATCATTAATTTCTTTTCCTGTCCATGCGGAGTTTGTCTGACCTCCTTTCTAAATCTATTTTTAAATTGCTTCTGGGACTCTGTATGCCAGGTATACCATTAGGCTGCTGCAAGCGTCTGCAGAATCAGCTTGTCAAAACCTTGCAAAACTCACAGGAAATATGGTTAAGAGGGCATCTCCACAGGTCACCCAGTCCACACCCAGGTCCCAAGGCCAGAGCAGCTTTATTTACGTCATTTGTGACAGCTGCTTGTCTAACCAGTTCTTAAAATCCCTGAGAATTTATTGCTGTGCTTTGCTTTACTTTTTCCTTCCAAATCTTCTTCCAGTCCTCTCTCTTCACACATCAGTCCTCAACATCATTTCTGAGTTACCAGTTCGAAGCACAGCTCAGCCTATTTCTTTCTTTTGCCCCGATACAGTACTTTTTAATTCTATCTTTTAAGACCCTGGGACTGGTCTTGATTGTACCAACTTGTAATGGCCACACACTGGCTGCTATGCCAGCGCAGAAGAAATGCAGAGCAAGGTATTCATCTCCTGCTCCCTTCACAGGCTGGGCGTAACACTCTCTTGTTGAGGAGCTCTGTCAAGAGGAGGGGTATTCTGAGAAGACTTTGTGTCCTCCCCCTTGGACCAAATCCCCATTACTGCCTCTCTATTACACTTGTACATCTTGACTTCTGCAGAGCCAACCTGCACTGCTCCATCTGCTGTGGGTTCAGCCAGGTGGGGTAGTGGTGAAGCCAAATAGCTTCAACACAGCCACCCCCTGGCACACCCAGAGAACAGCTATTTTCAGAAGACAACATTTTGTCTTGTGCTTTTCATGGATCTAGTCACACTATCCACACAACTGCCTATCTGCCATCAACTCGAGCCTTTAGAAGTGATACACTCTTAAAAGAGGTGTTCCGCGGTGTCTAGCATGTATATGGGATGTGTTTGGGCCCAGGGTTCAGAAATCATTGATCTGTTCCCATAAGCATTTTCTAAAAGACTCCTTTTTGTCCTCTTAGGGCACGAAGTTGCAATTAACAAGCAAGTTGCCTAAACATGACCACGCAACTGAATATGGTTTGACTTGCACAGCTGAACTAACAGATTTGCTGTACATCTACATCTAAAACATAGCTAAGTTCTCCATCTCAGTCTTTAAAAACCAGGGACAGCAACACATACTTCCTTGATCCAGAAAAAAGGAGAAGTCTCTTCTCCAAGACTGATGACATATTTGACAGTTATTTTATTTGAGAATTAAAAAAGCCCATCAGAACTCCAATTTCAGGGAGCAGGACTGTACTGTATAACAATCACACTCATCCATATTGCATGTTAAGGTCTTTTAAATAGCATCTTACACACAGAAGCCAAGTGGGTTTCTATCAGCTAAGGAAGAAGGCAGAACTGGTTAATTTAACATCCACTGCCCCTATCTTTAAAATATTTATGGTGCACACGAGGAATTATTAATGCAATACGCATCTGACTACACTGTCAAAGAACTGGGCACACAGCCCCTTACCCTGTCAAAGTCAACACGAATGCTGCAGGAGCCTGGCTGCAAAGGTTTTCTATGAGCATCTATCCCTGCAGGACCCAAACCCGACCTAACCCCACCAACCTCACACACCTCCCCTGCCAGGCAATATCCCTGCCTCTGCCACTCAACGAGCTCTGCTTCTCTCCTGGCTACTCCACTTCCTGTAACATTTTTAGCACTGTGACGTGCTGTCTTATGTGCTGTAACACACTGTACTCCGCTCGTGTATCTGATTCCTTCTGCCGTATGAATTCTGCCACCTAAATGGTGCTATAAAAACTATACAGTGGATTATGTACAAAGACCTCCCCCATTCCCTTCCCCACCTTACCAGGCCAGCTCCGTTTTTAGCAATCGCTAGCCGTCCCAGACGCACTGAATAAAAGATAGCTACCTGCCTTCAGGAAGCAATTTTGCCTGTTCCCAAGAGGTTGCTGAAGGCAGGATTCACTCTATTTACTGCTGTAACTACAACTCTCAAGGTCACATCCTTTCCAAGCCATGCTGGTCAAGATTAACAACACAAAAGGATGTTGCCGAACAGGCTAATTTCTTGGCACATTACAGAAACAATCTCCACGCCATTCCTGGTTTCCATCTCAAAAGGCCTTGATTTCTTATAGCCTGAACTGTATTAACAACACATTTCATTACATTTTTTCAAAAGCACTTGGATAAAAGGAGAGCCTTAAAGACACTTCGCTATAAAAGAGTCTAGAAGTCCCCTGGCTTTGGATACCAAAAAAGAGACATTCAGTGAATAGCTATGACATGAAACTCCTGAATGGTGCCTTTAGGAATCAAATCTTTTGGTAATTCTCAAATAATGATGGATAATTTTTGGTGAAGGAAACTGAATTTTCACATGTGGTCACAAGCCAGGCCAGTATTTTCTCCAGCTGCCTTTTAGTTATTGCTCCGTACTGAAGCAGAAAAAGGCAGGTAGCTCTCCTAGCCTAAGTCCCAGCATGGGTTCACATCAGCCCTGTACACACAGACGGGAGAACTGGTACAAGCCGTAGCTTGCAGAAACAGCATGAGACAGAACAACGCCAAGAGGTGCGAGGTGCCCATGCCAGCAGCACACGTGCCCGGCTGTGTTCTGCCTCCAGCCTTCGTGACAACAGGGGCTTCAGGCAGGGCTTGGGCTGGTGCTGCCCTCAAGATGGGGAAAAAAGGGATGATATAGTTAACAACAAGATGCTTCCTTGCTGGACAGGCAGACTCAGATAATACAAGAACAATCCTCTAAGTCTTTGCTAGTCATCATCTGCTGTGCTTTTCTAAGGTAAAAATCACCTTAGCTCTCTGTAACTTAATCATCTCAGCAGTAGCCAGCAAGAACAAAAAAACTGACAAGTACCACTTACTAGGGACTATGGCAGCCAGCAGTCTTTTGTTCCAGGTCCATTTTTGTCTTTCTGCTCCATTTTCAGAAAGAAAAGTGTCTGGCAGGAATAAGTTACACACAAGTCCAGATTCTATTGCTTTCTGAATGTTGTACAAGGTCTTGTGCAGCTGCAGCAAAACCCAGTCAAAACAAGATGTAGGTCGTGCAAGAGCCAGGATGAAGCTGGAGATGTGTTGAATCTCAGGGGTTTATTTGAGAGTTATTCCTATATTCAGAATTTTATCCTTTCAGGAATCTTGGTGTCCCAAGACGACCTGGTAGGCACTTGCTACAGTGGGTAACTGTCCTCTCATGCAGATTTTTAAGTACATACATAGAAAAAAATACTCGCTGCTGTAGAGATTTGTAACCAGTGCTAAGATTGGTCTGAATGAATTATGAATGGAAACATCTGTGTGTGCAAAAGCACAAGCAACTTGTCAGCAGCAGACCTGTCCTCTGATGACAGGAGGAAGACAACAAGGTCAGAGAGCACATCACTTCCATAGCCTTTCTGAAGGCAGACTGTAGCCACAAAGATCCCCCAAACAAGGAAACAAAAAGGTAGCAGTACTACTTAAGATCAAAAAGAGCAAGACCCCAAAGTGAAAGATGACTCCATAATAACAAGTAAGTCCTAGAAAGTTTAAAAAAAAAAAACAGTTCAAGAGCCAGTCTGTCACGAAGAACAACTCAGAAGACATAGCGAGGGCTTGACAGATGGTGTCCCTGGTCCTCCCTGCAGCACACAACCAAGCCTGGCTACAGCACGAGGCTTGGCACCTGCACAGGGAGGTGAGACCACAAGTGAGTGAAACCTAGAAGCGTGAATGACTGAAAACAGCTTTGTTTAGAATAAATATCACCTTTCCCTTCTATAAAGTCTAACATTGAGTTTTATTATATTAATTTCCTACACTAATGCACAACCACCGTGCAGTATAAAAGCTGGGTAACGTGGTTGGAGGACTTTTTGTACAGCAAAAAATTAAATGAAGCAGTGTGTTGACATTGTCTGCACTTACTGGTATGCTGTATGAGCTTAAATTCCAGGAGATGCATCTTTTAGACCAGCTAATCTTCAGTATACTTCACCTTCAGGTAATACCTTAGAGGGAATATTTTGTTGAAGGAGGGCCTAGCATATCTGAGAAGTATATCCCTACATAACAAGCCTCTCCATAAAAAAAAAAAAAAACAAAACAAAACAACTGGATTTCATGCACTCTGGTATTCACAAGAAAAGCAGCACTGCCCAAAATTGCGCACTACAGAAAATTCTTCAATTGTAATACTTCGCACTGGCAGAGAGCAGCTGTAGCTAGCTGCAGCCGGCTCGCAGCCACAAACATGAAAGCAGTCAATAAGCATCACTTTTTAAAAGCACGTTTGTATGAGTGGGAGCAGGTATTTAGGCCTTCTGCAGCAAAGTTTCACCAAACCTTTGATCATTTCAGTGTTCCATCTTTGGGAGTTGTCCTTTTAGGCCTTAAATTGAAAAGGATTATAAAAACATACGGGAGTTGAGAAACAAGCCCTATTGGATGATGAGGTTTTGAATCCATTTTCTTCCTTGTGCAAACACACCGAAGAGATGTATGGGTGGAAGAACTAGGGCAACCTCGTCTTGCTGAAAACCGGGTCTTTGACAGTCGCTGGTGAAAGCTGTCTCTGACCTAGGAGTACCTGCATCAGTCAGAAACCCAGCATTAAAAAGAGAATAAACTTGCCACAGCTAACAGTCATATGAATCTTCATTTTGCCTCCCTGGGAACACAGCTACAGTAAACAAGAGAGGTCAAGAGAAATCTGATTTAGGAGAATACATTTTCTGTCCCTCAAAGCTACTCCCCAAACAATTCCTTTCTTTGCTACAGGAAAAGAAAGCAGAGAAACTCCCCTCTCACCATGTTTCAAGAGAATAGAGCCTTCTTAGCTCTTTGTACTCTCAGCCCTGTTTGCTTATCACTCGTAGCTCAGACAGAGAGCTGCAATTCCCACCGGCTTTCCAAAAGAGATCAATTATCCCAGGAATTATACCTAGGAACAAAGCATCCAGGAACCACTTCATCACACTTTTCAGAGAAGTAAGAGGAGAAACCATCCCATCCCTAGCAGAGGGGCTGATGAGGATGTTCTGGCAGTGTTTGAGGCTGGAATACCAAATGTTAGACTTGTTCTAATAAAGACATTTGGATTGCAAGACAGGATTTTTCTTTCTTTGTTGAGCTGATAGCTACATGCCGCCTGCCTTCAGGGTAAAACCACACTTGTACGGGTGCAACATTTTGTTGGCAGAAATATTCTCTCTCCAGGAAAGCCCAATCAAAGCAGCCAGCATATGCAATGATAGGACACAGACATTTCAGAGAATTATACCCCTTCCCAGGAGGGTAAGCTATGTAAATAGAAAAAGGGAAGAATTCCACTCTGCATGAAAGCAGATTCTTGCCCCACATTGCCAAGGGACTAAACTTAATCACTAATCCTCTGCATCTCGTAGCAGAGGCAGAACTCCAAGCCATGGGACTGTGCTGGTGTAGCAGGAATATTTCCCTGGAGACAGCAGCTCACAGAAGAGGTAAGGTACATCACAGCTTTGGAGTGACAAGATTGCTATCGCAGCCTGTGCCTCATTACTATTTCCAACCTTCAGCACAGATCTATGATGCCTTTCCAGGATTAGCCTACTTCTAAAGCTAAAGAAAGTCTCTCTTAATTTACAGCCTGTTACTTATTTAACACCAGAATCACATTAATTGAGAGCGTCTTTGGACTATCCCAGCATTTCAGCAGTACAGCATACTTGGAATATCACATAGGACTAGAGAGAGTGTACAGAGAGATGCCAAGTGTGGTACTTGTCTTGAACAGAGCACTTTTAAGGTATACAAACATTGTGGCCTCATACCTAGAAGCACAGAATCTGATGGTATATATTGCCTCCTTTTTTTAAATACCGGGGGGGTTTTTTGCCTCCAAAGATTCCCATGAACAGTCACCTTAATGAAATTATTATAATCTCCATACATGGCTTCAAATAATGGAAATACAAAAGACAGAACTGGAGACAAGTCAGCCCCCAAAGTTCTGGCCTAAGGATCCTGTGCTTTGTGTTCTGGTATAAAGCCTAAATGCAACAAAGTGTGTTATAACTTTTCTCGGTGTCAAAAACAGTTTCTAAAATACATTCTTTTAGGACACTAACTCAGATGAAACAAAAGAAAGTTTGTTACCAGAAGTATACACAGGCTTCTAAATATGTATTTTGATATCAGAATGATTATTTTGCTACTTGCATCCTTTTCATCACCTTGTCACTCCCCCCACCCTGCCGCCCCGAAACCAAAAGGTGATTTTGAAACAGGGGAGATGGACAACTGTTGTGCAACACTGAAGACTACTGGCTTATAATTTATTACCGGTAATGAGCCTCAGCTAGTCACCCTGAATTATTCTTCTAAAGGCAAAGCGGTTAAAAATAATGGGTATTTGCTCCAGCTCACAATAACGAAGACACTAAAAAAAGTGTATATAAACAGCTGAAGTATGTCCCAGCTATGCAGGCAGAGAGGAGCCTCTGTACTCCAATTGAATAGGCAGTACACCTGCAGCATAGGCAGGTCAGACAAACACATCTATCATGCTGGAAGAAAATTAATAGGTAAAAGAAGAACAAAGCATCCCACAAGTGATTACCCAGCTCCCTTTCAATGACTTACTTTCCCTCTGATCCGTAGCTGTTCATGCTGTCCTCAATGGACTCGTGGCTGGCTTGACGGACAGTCCGGCTGGGCATTTCAACAGCCAGACCAGTTTCTGTGCTCCTTTGGATGGCTCCTTTGAGTCTCCGACCATCTCCATCTAGGAACAAAAAGGGAGAAAAGGCAGTCAGCTATTGTTCTCAGAGCCTTTCGCAATGACAGGCTCAAGGAGAAGCAGAGAAGGTCTTTCAGAAGATCAGCCTGACACCTGGCAGCCAGGCAGTACTTCGCTCTCACGCAGCATTTTGTTACTTAGCCCTGCTTCATCAGCAGCTCCCAGTCACCTTTGGAACAAACTCAGCGCTCCAGCAAATACTCAAAACATACATACCACCCTACCTACTCCAACTATTTGTACCAATTAATTATGCATCGAGCACAGGTGCATGCAGACACACAAGCTGGCTGTACATGGAGCTACCCAGTTTGGGAACACAGCAGCAGTAACCATGGGCAGAGCTGAGGTGTACAGCCTGACCATGCCTCAAAACATTTCCTAAATCCCATGTTGCTGCAGAGCAGATTGTGCACAGCAGCAAAGAGCCACAGCTCTTGGTAAACACCAAGTGAGTAGAGTGGAGGAAAAGGCCAGGCAGCACCAGGGGTGCTGCAAAGGCAGAAGCCCTCCCAGATGTGCCACAGGGGAATAGCTGGGCATGGCCAAAACGTTCCCTAGCGGCACCTGGAATGGCACCAGCGGTGGAAAACCCAAGAGAGGCCTATTCCCCTTTGTACACTCCCTCAGCCAGAGCACAAAGGGAATTAAGTAGGTTCTGGTTCCTCCTGGGTGCAGTCTTCAGAGGCTCAGCCCTCTGAAATTAACAGCTGCTATTTTCATCCTCCATCTCTAGCAGTCTGTTTCTCAGAACAACCCATGTTATGTAATGAATATGTAATGAATACCAATACCATTAATTGCTTTAGCTGGTGTTAGGAAGCTCCAGATTTCATCCCACATACAGCGCTCATCCTGAAACATATCTGCTACAAGTTTTCTGAACAAAGCGGAATTATCTAAATCCTTTAAAGATGCCTGCCCATTAACCTGGATTCAGGTAACAAACCTCTGACCCACAGTGCTATCAGAAACCCACCAGCTTTTTGAGTACCACCCCTGGAGAAGAAATGACCCAGCAATCGAGTCTAGAGAACTCAGGATCCCCAAATACTAAACAAGTCTTTCCCAACTACTTTGGAAATATGATGATATCTGGAAGAACCTGTCTAAAATATGCACAACATTGTTATTTGTGTAGCAAGCTGCTTGACCTAAAATGCTTTTCTTTAGCTCTTGGTGTGAACAGGCACTTTAAAAAAAAAAAAAAAAAACACCATAAGAAATGCTTCCTAGCCTACTTCTCAAATTATACCTACACTGAAATGTAAAGACAAAAATTCTCCTATAAACACAGCTATAAAGTCTCTTTTCCTCTGGTATCATGAGGTTTCCAGCTGGGTAAACATGTTGGCCCCAGGGCTCTGTACCAGCTGCTGTCCCCACATATGGTGCAGTATGTGTATGCACGTCCCTATGGGCTAAGAGGATATAATATGCATGTTCCAGGTTAACATTAACTACAGTTTGTATTGTTTGTGTGCCTACAGCAATGTATGAAGCATGTTGTATAAACTACAAAGTTACACAAACTAAAAACATGTTTTACATGTGCTTTCAAAATCCAAACCTTCAGGCAAGAATAACAATATATGCATCAATAAAAGCAAATACTTGTGAAACGGCCTCACTTACTTCCCCAACCACTGCAGAACAGTTCCCTTTGATGCACCTTCTGCAAGCCTTGCACAGCTTGCTGGATCCTTTGATGGGGTTTGTAGATTCCTTTCAGAGAGCATCCCACAGCCTTGTGGGCAGACTTGATGGTCCATTTAATTTGTCTCACATTCACCACCACAAACAATCTACATCCATCAATGCCCATCCCTCCTTCACACATGCACTCTCAGAACGCTCATCCTTCTGCGCCTTTTAGGTTAGTCCTTACAAGAACCTCGGGAGGCAACCACAGTCAAAGCTGCAAATGACATAAAATGTAGAAAACAAAAAAGCTGCCCAACTATGCAACATCTGTTTAAAAAAAAAAAAAAAGAAATCTCTTATTTCCCCAATCTAATGAGACACGCCTGGAGACGTTCATACTTAGAAGACACTGCATCCACATTTGGCAACAAACAAGAGGCTTGGGACAGAGCAGGGCTTTAGAGCAACCCAAAGTACTTGCTGCTTTCTATTAACCATCTCCTGATTCAAAGCTAATGACATAAAGCGGAAGGGCAGCACCATGGAAGACGGGCAGTCCCAGAGCACTGTACCAGAGACAATTCAGCTGGCATGGGGCAAGTTCAGCTGTAGCACCACACACTCAACTTTGCACTGCTGGCCGTGAGTGGGTGGTTATCTAGTATTCCTGGTTCCTTTTACGGTTATGACACATGGATATTCTTATTTTTAAAAAAAGTAAAAAATAATGGAGAAACTCTGGAAAACAAGAAGACAGGAATAGATGATAAGAATCCTTCATTCCTTTCTCCTCTTCCAGACAGAAATGCACAGTGACCCCTGCATCTCACAAACCATCTCCCATTATTCTAGAGAAAGATTTCTCCAGCCTTTTTCCCCTACAGCCTCTTTTTGCCAGAAGTTTCCCTTGAACAGACAGGGAGTAACCTGTTTTGCGAAAAAGGCAAGCTCCCAAACCACTGCAGCCAGAGTCAAGGCTGAAACAGTAGAAGAGATCAGCATAAGCACCAGAGATGCCATCAGAAACGGTATATAGGTTCCTAAACTACCCACATAAACCCTTTAGTCAAACTTTACCTGTAGTCAGCATGTAACAAAAAAACCCCAGTTTTCTAACCCCCTCAGCTGGGAGACAAGGGCAGATCAGGAGTAGCACACCTGGAAAGAGTCAGCGCAGAAAGGGAATAAATATGGACAAGAGCTGCACTGCTTGTCTGCGGACTGAAAACATTTCAGAAGCAATAGTAATCTACTAACAACCCTCTCTGGTCAGTGTGGAGCATTGCATAGGGGCTGTGCCTCCTCCCTTACTTCTAATCTTTTGCTTCAACATCTTTGCAAATCAAGAAGGTAATGATATGCATCTATGTGGGTGTTGCCTGGGAAAACCATTTGTCTTAATTTAATGGTTAGCAGTATCTGGAACAAGTAAGAGTAGTATCAACATTTTCTACAGTGTCACCAGATTTATTCCCTGCACCTTTTCCAGTTAAGCAGTAAATGACAAAGGTTAAGCAGCCAGTCAAGCCTGCAGCGCAACACACTGCTGAAGAGTGGACTCTGTTTCAGAATGACGTTGGGAAGAAGAAATTTTTTTCTCAAATATCCAGGATGAAGATACACAGCACCACACAGACGCCAAGAATCAGAAGGGACTAGCAGGCACTTTGCCAAGTTCTGTGTTGACAGGCACTTAGATTTTGCTCTGTTCAGCCAAACAATTTACGTTCGGCTAAAGAGTATCTTCTAAAAAGCTATCCACTCTGGATTTGAAGATATCGAGAGACGAAGAATCTGCCATTTGCCTATGCAGTTTATTTTACTACCTGACATTTAGAGATGTGGCTTAAGTTTGTCTGGTTCTAGCTTTCACCCATCAGTTTTTTTAATGCCCTTCTCCACTACGAGGGCTGCTTTGCGTTCTCACTATAAAGACTTTTCTGCAGCGTAATCAAGTCATCTCTCAATCTTTCTTGACAAGTTAAACAGACTGAGCTCTTTATGTTTCTCTTTCTTTGGCGTTTTTTAATCCTGCCCTTGAATCTTTTTAATGACCTCCCCCGATTTTAAATGCCCTTTTGAGAACAAGCACAGCAGAATTGGAGACTACATTTTAGTGCAAAAACAAGTACAGAGGTAAAACTCATCTTGTACTCTCACCTTAACTGCTTCTACTTGCATTTCCCAAGGCCATGGAAAGCTCTTGGTATAGCATCACGCCTCACCTGGATGCTGTGCAGTCCCTGCCTGTCCTGCTGGTACGACCTTGTAGAACATTATATTAAGAAATATGTAAGAAAACACATTTTATTTTAAGAGAGCAAGCAAAAAGTCCAGACAGTTCTATACAACTCTCCTACCCTCAGTACTATTTACTTCTATCCTTCTAATGTGCATATTGCCTGTGAATTTAGTGAGGTTTAAACTTACGCTTGCTCCAAATCAAATGAAAATGCTGAATAGCACCAGGCCTTCAAAAGAGCCTGCTGCCTTTGAGGCTTTTCCTTGACAACTGCTTTTTGAAATAGAAGTAAATTTTTAATCTATTTATCACTATCACATTTTTTAGGGTCATGTTGTTCTAGGACAAAACTCTTACATACTTATCACATTTACCCAGATACTGCTTCTACTAAAACTTGGAGAAAAAAAAAAGTCTGACAAGACCCATTTTCCCTAAATCCTTCTTGACTGGTATTAATTATATTCCATCATTTTGTTTTTTATTAATTGGATCCCATCATCATGTTTCCTCTAATTCTGTCTGTGAGTGATACCAGACCAACTAACCAAAAGTTCCCCCCAGACAACCCAGTAATGGACAAAGAGGAGTAAGGTGACCATGTAGGTGGCCTGCATAGCACAGAGCATCCTTTGGAGAGTTCCCTTCCTTAAATATTTGCAGCTGTAAACTGCATCAAGAGGCAGCTCTCCTCAAGGATGATGCCACTCCTGGGGCAGAACTGACTGCCACCAAGAATTGTATTTGCCTTAAACCACAGGGCTGGGAAAAATAAGAACAGCATCATCCCCTTCTCTCCCCCAAGGAAAGAATCACCATTTCTTATGTCCTCTTCTATGTCAGTCTAATCCACTACTCTTCAAAGCCCTTCCTCTCTGCTACTGACAAGTCTCCCTCTGTGCTCAGAGGGCACCAAGTCTTGAAAAAATCTATGCGAGTTCTGCAATAGCTCATCACAAGATCATGATTATATAATTATTACTCCTACACGGAATTACTCTACGATAGATGTTTATTGAGTAGATGTTTCCGAGGGACAGAGTGTGCCCCTTTCACTGTTATCCTTACACTGCCTCCTCTGTTGTTGCTTCCTTTCCCCCACCCAGGTACTTGGTACCTTCCTTCTCTTTTCCTTTTCTTTTTCAGTTTTCTCCTCCACATTCGCTCAGTTTGCTGGATGCTACCAACACAAAAAGAAAACCAGCATGATGCATGTGCTATGGGCCCTCCCATAGTTTAGAATTAATTGATATTGATTTAATCCTGAGATTAGGAATTGACTGATTTTCAACTCGATCAGCTTTGCTCCTAAATTAACCAATTGCTTCCAAGCACACAACATGTTGCTACCCATAGCCCATGGCCAGGCAGCACCAACACAGGCTACCCAATATACACCAAGGGTCCAGCAATACAGCCTGGTTAGCTTTTTTCCTTCCCAAACTTCACCTTGGGATGCAAGGCGGAAAGGAAGGGAATCAGCTGGATGCTTGCTTTCAGGTTGCACTTGTCCCTACTGCAAAGCTCTGGACAAAATAACATTTTGTATTTCTGTGTTTTCCAGAAAAGACTAGTCCAAGCCTGAGCAAAGAGACTGTGTTTCTATTGCTTTTCTTACCTAAGCCAAGCAGCATGCATTGATTTACATCCATACACACTGCAGGGTATTGACCTGCGCACGCTCTAGTCTCTGGCTTCACACCTGGGTTCCTCAGCAAGTGAATTAGCTGCTTTGCTCCAAAATGAGGCCCAAGTACAAACCGGCACTTATGAAGCATGGAAAATTGACAACTCCAGTGGGGAAACAAAGAAAAAGCCATCTGACAGAGTCAATGCACTCTTCAGAGCATGTTGCAGATCATGTAGAAGCAGAGATGAACCGAGATGAGGAGGATGAATGTCTGCGACAGCAGAGTGCGTCTGCAGTCAGCATCCAGGGGTACCAGGGGCACACGGCTGGGTGCGACAGGACCCAATTGCCTGCAGAGGAGATATGCCCTGAGCTGTGCAGCAGTTCACACCAAATCTGCCTGCTCTATCCTTGGCTCAAACATGGTATTCCAAGCCCTTTCATTTCCCACAGCCACAAATTTCACTCTTAAGGTCAAAAACAAAAAGTTGATTCTTGCTTTCTTCTCCATGAAGATCTGCCCCAGAGAAAAGATGCTGCATGTCAGTTTGGAGATGAAAATGAAGAAGGGAATTATCACCTGCTGAGATTAGAGAGAAGGTCCCAAGGTCCAACCACTGGTATTCAGCATGTCTGTGGGCAAAAAGCAGCAGTGGGAGTCTCTGCTCAGCACCCTGTGGGACTGTTGAAGTGCTGAACATTTTCCCTACTTCTTATTTTCAGATACTCTGAGAAAAGAGCTTCAAACTTTGTCACCGCATTGTTGTTCCTAATGGGTTTAAAAACAAAAGATTGTTTTCTGTTTAGTCAGATGCTGAATCCCTACAGACATGCGTTAAGATTCATGTGCCATGAATCAATTCTGAGATGAATAAAAGAATTCGGTTGTTCAGCTTCAAAGGGAAAAAAGAAAAGTCTTCACACAGCCTTGCATGAATATCCAACACCTGCGACAGCCTGGCACATGCTGAGCAGAGCAGCTGTTGGGGTGGGCAGCACAGGCCCTTTTACATCAGTAGTTGTGTTCAGAGCAGACCATGCCGCTCTCCTACAGGGATGCTACTGCTGAGGAGAAAAAGAAAAAATATATAAATACTGGATTGCCACTTCAGAATGCAGTTTAACAAGATGAACTCAATCTCATCATGCCTGGCAAGCTCTGACATCCTGCCAAGTATTCTCTACATCGACATCCTAATGGAGTGTGAATTATGAGCACCTAAAGAAAGGCAGTTTGTACTGCGCTCCAGAACATGCCAGACTATCATCACAGCCTGAATAATCCACCAGAAATGACAGAAAATGGCTGGGGATAAGCAGGGGCACTAATCAGGCTGTTTGCTCTTTTCCCCTTGTCCTAGTTTCAGACACTAATAAAAATCACACCCTTTCTTCCCAAACTAAGCAGAAAATCTTCTATGGGATGGAAAAAAAAAATATTTCAACATGTTAATTCTTAATCTGTGCAGATTAAGTACATCCAGTGTTGGGAAAGGTCAGTCAACTCTTCTTGTGAGAGCCAGAAAACAGTAAAATTAGCAACTATTTGTATTGCTGTGACAGCTACAGACCCCAGCTAAATGCAGAGTGGGGCCAGGACACCCTACCTGCACAGGCAGCCTATGAAGATGCCAGAAAGACACCTCTCCCAAACTCCCACCCATAGCATAGTCACCAACACATCCCACTGCTCCTGGGCCACTATGGAATTTAGCACAAAAAAGCTTTCTCTCATCCTAGCATTCAACCCTGCCTCTCCTCACCCACACCAACAGGCAGCAGTCGAACCCATGCCCAGATGCGTGCACATCAAAACAACTTCCCCCTGAACCCATGATTACTTTTTTTTTCTTCCTCCTCACCATTAAGAGGACCAAAAATCATTCACGGGGTTATTAATTAGGCACCTGGCAGCAGTCTCAGAATCTGTCTCCCATTCTTCACCCACTGAGCTTGAGATACACAACAGAAAACTTCCTCCGGCTTGCAGAACGGCGACTCACTACATAGCTGTGCATGGCACGGGAGGTCTGTGAGTCTTCATAAAGCATCAGCCCTATTTTTCAGGCCTAACAGTGGCTTAATTTAACCAGGACAAAGCTAACTTTCCTCCTCTTCCTTCCTATAAATGCTAAAAACAGAACACAGATCTGATGTTCCCCTGCACAGCCTGTCCTTCCCTCTCACCACCCCAAGGAGACAACCCTGGGAAAAGAGCATTTCACCCTTTACACCTCTCCCACTCCACCAGTGCGGGCAGGGGAAGCACCAAACCCCACGTATCGGTTTTTAGGCTTGCCTGTAGTTCCTAACAACCCCACAACCCAGCCCAGGCCCCAAACTCCTCAGCCACTTCAAAGCAGCAAGCATTTTCTGCTCCAAGCTGGCCTGAGCTGCAGTTTGTTTTAAATCCAGATATGTCTGTATTTAAGCAGGTCTCCACCACCAGTAAGATGTTATCACCTCTTGCAGGTTGGGTGGAGCACTGGTAAAGCATTGATTTTGCTTCCTATCTTTGTGAGATCTATTTTCATATTTTAAACTAGGAAAGTGTTTTCTCTGCTCCTTGTGAGGTTAAAAACAAATAGTTCCCATGATCTATTTTTAATTTTGACCTTTCTGATAATTGATTTATATATAAAAAAAATTAAAATGGCCAAAATTTTCATTTAAAAATGACTAAAGAAAAAGTTCTGCAACTAACATGTAGCCAGGAAAGTTACTTTGAGATTTTTTCCGTCACTGACAAAAGAAGGCTAACAAACCAAAAGGTAAAGCATATGTACTCCACTGTCAATGACTTTTAAACCTGGTTTTTGACTACCATAAAAAAATGTTCAGCTTTTCACTATAAAAAAGGTACAGTACCATAGTACTAACAAAAATACTAGTTTCTTTCAGAGTATTTAATGGGAACTACTTTGCATCTAGATCCAACTCTTCGGAATTCTTTCCATGTCTCTATTTTGTTTGCAGCAGGATCCAAACAGCTTCACTGATGGCTGCTTCTTCATTTTTATTTTTATAAGAAAATGGAACATGCTGCCCGCCCTTCTCTTCCCCCAATCTGCTATGCTTTGCAGGAGATTCTGATTAAATGAAATGTTCATATGCATACAGAAAATTCACTGCTGTAACACTTCTTCAGCAGCCTAGGAACGAAACCTGAACCTTGCCCCATCTGCAGGCCCAGGTCTCTAGGGACAGACAAGCACTGGACTGCTGATGCTGCACCAGTCGTCCCTGGAAGGGCTGCATGTCTGGGACAGCCACGTCCCAGGCCTTTCTCCATCTTCTGCTTCCTCTGTGCTTCAGCAAAGGCTGATGACTTAAAAAAAATTCTTACTATATTTATAATGCAATAAACCACATAATAAATACATACACACACCCCCTGACTGCACAGCAATAAGGGGATCCAGTCTTTGCACTTTGTGCATTTTGCGGTTTAAGCCTCATTAAGAGTTTAACTCCCCCTCTTTGACATTTGCCCATGTGGGAAGCCCCAAGGGTCTGCTATCAGGGGTCTGCTGAGATATGCCAAGTCAAGGAAAGTTTAGCTGATGGGCTCAGAGAACAGGTACACTTGGCACAGCCACAGGCAATTAATAACAATAAATAACTGATTTTATTTAAACTACTACATTGTAATATTTATTCCCTAGAAAGCTGGGGGAAATGTCAGACATGGTACCAACAGCCAGCAGTGCTTTAAGACAAAATGTTCTCAGTTCGAAACTCTCCTAACTTTGCTAACTATGAAGATATGTGCATCACAAAAACATGAAAAGCTGAAAGGTGGGTGGCTAGTTTGTCTGCCAGGTTCATGCCAGGGCTTTCTTATTGTTATTTCAAAAGGAGGACCAGAGATGGAACCGATGTGTGTCCCTGTGGCTGGAAGTCCTCCAGCTGACCAACATAAGTTATGAAGGTCAGGTCAGGATCTCCACTTAATTACAAGTGAGTTGAACCAGAGCACTCCGTCCTAATTCTGCCGTCCATCTCGCACTATTAATAACTCTGAGGATGTTGCTTAAGTCCAGGACCTGAAATATGAATGAGCCTGAGCTGCAGAAAACCTCTCAATTTAGAAGAGGATCATAAAAATGAGGTGACTTCATAAAAATAAAGCAGCTAGAAAGCGTCATTGTAAGAGAAGGATGGCATGAGATGAAAGAGCTGCCCTGCCTACGCTTCGCTAAGCCAGGAAGATTTGCATGAGGTTGTTCTGCCCTTCCTGAGCCCACTGAACCTGCCTGCTCTCTAACTATACCTCCTGGAAGGGCCCAGCATCCTGCTCTCCACTCAGTATCTCCTGGGAAGAAAGCAGGAGGCAAAACAACTTAAGCAGCCTGTTTGCAAGCTGTGTTTTCTTGTTGCAGAAGAGGACTCAGGTCATGAACCTCCTGAAGCCACTGAAACTTCTCAGAGCAGCTGAGGAGAATCTCCCTTTTCATCCAGGGGATTTATAATGCTCAGCTCGAGGGTTTTGCTTTCGCTCAGAATGTTACTTTTAAGCTGAGATTATATATCCGACCTTTTCTTCTAGGGGCACTAGTTTGGGTCTTTCTACCCAGAGCCATGTTTTCACAGCATTTGTAGAGTCTGCATATCTTCCACTTCTCTACCAAATTTGGCTGAAACTGGAAAGTATGTGCTACATAGGAATGATGGAGAGAGGTGACAGGATGAGGACAGGGCTCTGGCTTAAGTATTGAAGAAATAATTGCCTCCCCCAAATTCACAGCTAAGGCAGGTAAAGTTCAGTTTTGGTACAGACAAAATTCAGGGGGAAAGAGCTGACGAGGCCACATTTATTAACAAGATTTTTCCCTTTTCTTCTGTCCCATTGATGCTCTTTTAAGAGCATGCAGCTTTGTCAAGACCACGTGTGTGTGAACACAAAGAGTGAGCAACGGTCTTGGCACAGTGAATGAGTCATGCAACCTTTTGTTCATTTGTTATAAACACAATTAAAAACACAGCCACATTTCTTTAACAGGCATGAAGCCACAGAATCCTGGAGTCATTCATAAACTAGAATCATGGTGCAGAATAGTGCTTAGAATAGCATTTGATTTGTGTTTAGCTTGGGTTGTAATTACTTCATCATATTTTCCTTAAGGAAATGAATGATCAAATTCACAAGGAGTTGACTTTAATTATACACACTGCTTAATAACTTGCGTCCATTTGGAAGCAATTATTTGATCTGCTGTGGAAACAGAGAGGGGGAGATGATGGTCTGGTTTCCAGGGAAGTCAAACAATTTCAAACATTCAGCTTCTAATTCCAGGCAATTTCACCAGATGATACAATGTCCTGGTTTCAGCTGGGATAGAGTTAATTGTCTTCCTAGTAGCTGGTACAGTACTGTGTTTTGAGTTCAGTATGCGAAGAATGTTGATAACACCCTGATGTTTTCAGTTGTTGCTCAGTAGTGTTTAGTC
>JAVJGG010000009.1:21431583-21443960 GCA_035590195.1 Aviceda cuculoides | reverse complement strand
CTGTTGTCATTTTATTAGTGTTATCATTATCGTTATTAGTTTCTTCTTTTCTGTTCTATTAAACTGTTCTTAACTCACGAGTTTTACTTCTTTTCCTGATTTCCTCCCCCATCCCACTGTGGGTGGGAGTGAGTGAGTGGCTGCGTGGTGCTTAGTTGCTGGCTGGGGTTAAACCACGACATACAACTATCTGTGTCAGGCTTCATTAAAGGTGCTTTCCCGTAATACCTGTAGCAAATGCTAAAGGAAGCAAGCCAGCACATTTTTCCCCTCAAATTCTACACATTGCTTTGGCCCACACAGAGACATCCTTTGACAGGTCCACGGCCGTGCAGTGCCTGTTGTGCCAGGCAACTACCACATCCCACCATAGACGCACTAAAGCAAACCATGTTTTTCCCAAGTGGTACAAAGAACAGCATGAAGACCTCCACCTGCAGCATGCCTGTGATGCTGAACTGGTGAGCATGGAGGGTGGCCGTTTCCTGAAAGCCTGGGGAAGAGTCCAGGCAGAGAGAGGATCTAGCACAGCAGCAGCCCAACCTGACCACCAGCTCTTCCAATCCACAAATGAGTGCTCTGCTCTTGCAAATGGATCCACTGCACTCGTACCAGTTCTCTCACACAGATTCCTTTTCAGGATCCAGGATCACTTTAACACAGCCCAAGTGCCTGATTCTGCTTGGGTGGAATGAAAGTAGAGCACCCTGCCCTTCATGAGCGTGGTAATCTGGCTGCAGGCATCTCTGGGCGGCTGGAAGAGAGGGTCAGGCTTCAGTGCCCAGAAGCAGGACAGGAGCAGCAATACCTTACAATGTAAAGTGATTCACATGACTAAGAAATCAAAGTGATCAAAATACTGGGTTTCATCTCACAGCAAACAGCCCTGCCAATCATAAATATCTTCAACTGGTGGCAAGTCAAGCCATTAAACATGGAAAACACCATCCAATAGCAAAAACAGAGGTGCTGAAATTTAACTACCAGTCTCCTAAGAAAAAAAAAAAAAAAACATTCAAGCAAAATTTTCACAGCCCAAACCCTGAAGAGATGCATGCAGACTCTCATCCAAGCGATAAACTCTCCCACAGACGAACATGGCAGACACATAACTGCCTCCTACGTCTGGTTTTTGCATGCACAAAAACAATGCTCAGATATAAAACCACCCCAAATTATTTGAAGTCT
Organism: Aviceda cuculoides; assembly: GCA_035590195.1. Classification (NCBI taxonomy): domain Eukaryota; kingdom Metazoa; phylum Chordata; class Aves; order Accipitriformes; family Accipitridae; genus Aviceda; species Aviceda cuculoides. Next base: position 21,442,772 of record JAVJGG010000009.1, on the reverse strand, counting down.
GTTGGGAAATTCACTTCACTGTTTATCTAAGCAGAGTACTGAGCTTCCAACAAAGGAAAAAAAGCCCTTTGGCCAGAGTTGGAAAATAGACATAATGTCTTCATCTCTGATGAAATACATTGGAGAACATGGGAAACCAACCAAAATATCATGCTTGTCTGAATATTACTGAGGATTAGAGAGAAAAAAAAAAAAGAAAAAAAATCTATCAATGCAGCAGATTAATAGATTTTAGGAACAATACCAAGATCTAGTTTTCGCAATTACCAACCATTAGATACAGGAAGAATCAGTCCTTTGTCAATAAAAGACACACTATGGTGTTCAATATTGTATTAAATGGAATTTGTGTTACTCACTCCTAGTGTAAAACAGCCACAAACCAGCACAGCTTCATGAGAAGTGGATGGCTGTTTGTAGCATGACTACTCCATGAGACATACATGGCAGCGAGTTCACCAAAATCCCATGATGTGTGCCAAATATTTCAAAATACATTTTGTAGAAGGAGCAAGGATAAACAAAACACTTTAGAGTGCCTTGGTGATTTCTCTTTCTCTCTACTATGAGAGCCGAAAAGAGAACAGATGAAGAAGAAATAAAAGAGAAGTACAGACTTGTGATACAGCTAGTATCAGTTTTGCAGACAACACTGCCAGTTCAGGAAGATCAAGCATGCATTACAGAGCAGTATGTAACTTTATTTAGGAGTGAAAAAATAGTTTTAACATAACTAACAAAAAAAAAGTTTGATGGGAACTTCTTCATAAGATGTGCAGGCAATGACTGACCAACAGTAATGAAACAAGGTCAGAAGAGGACACTGCATTAATCTTGCTTATGAAGCACCTGTGTCTGCATAACTTGCTTCCTTCTTACACCTGCAGTTAACTTCTACATTTCTGTTCTCATGCTTAAAGACTGGGCTGACATAAGGAGGCCTTGGGATTTCTCAAGATGGTACTGGCAAGGTCAGAGAAGTACAATCCTCTTCCATCACCAACTGCACTCTGAGCACTCCGTTTCACTCCGCTATGTACAATAACTGTGCTAGTGACCTGCGTGCATACAGCCACCTACTCCACGTTATCAGTACAAGGGTGGAGCTGTGCCATCAGGCTCCAGCCTTCACATTTATTTCAACATGGAAACAAACATAAGGAGGTAGGACACACGATTTTGAAAGTGAACTTCAGAGAGAGACCCTCAGTCCCAACCCATTCACGGTCACCAATCATGAATCAAAATTACAAAGCAAGCTCAGGAGTGAAATAAAGTCCTTTCCTCCTCTTCCTCCTGCCTGCGGAGTTCAGGGCTCTGTTTCCTTGGCAACAGAAAAGAGCATCACAACAGCCTCCTCACTAGCAAATGGCATATGAAAATGTGTCATTTTTTTCTCTCCAGTGTCTTTTATCCCTGGGGAATAAGCCTGAACTCAGAACTCGCCACTCAGCAAAAATGGAAATATATATCCATTATTGCTATTTAAAATGTAAGTATCTTTGGAGCCTTTAAGCTTGTTCAGAGATAGGCAGCAAGTATGGGGATTTTAAATTATTAACTTAAAAAAAAAAAAACAAAACCCAAACCTTGCTGAAGTTCACCTTTAAAGACAAATTATAGAACTTGAGGAGTTTGAGGAAAAAAATGCAGCTCTCAAATTTAAGATCTGTATTTTAGATTCTGTTAATATTCACTTTTGAAAAGCATTAGAAATGAAGATTACAAATTTAATAATGTAATACATGGGAGGAAGTATCCTCCTCCCCATATAAAAAGGCAATTTGTTCTTGCCTATAAAATGACTTTCTATTAGTGTCATTAAACCAGCATAATGTGCTAAAATTAGGGTCTGCCCCACCACAGCTCTGTGGCAACCCACAGCCAAGAACTCATCATGCCAACAATTGAGAAGACATCTTAATGAGATGAGAGGGGCAACAGACACTGCTCCCTGCCAAGGAGTGCATATCACATCACTGCAAGACTCTGTGGTGCTGCTGGACATTAACAAGGGTTCAGAAAGCAACTGGACAAAATAAATGAGGAAAAGTCAGGAGCAGAGGAAGTCCCTAAGCCATAAGTCAGTGGAGGCTGGGTCAGCATCCTGAAGAAGCATCCCAATAAATCTGGGCAGCTACTACTCTCTGGGTTACAAGGTAGGCGCTCAGAAAAAGAGGCGGCCAAACTCACAGCTGGCAGAAGCGGGGCTTTCTGGGAAGAAGCCATGCTTCTGCTTTCATGTTTCACTATCTCCCGTCTAGCTGTGTATTACACAGTAATGGTGGTAAACCCATATTGCTGGTGCTCAGGAGGTGAGGCTGATGCCTTGTCCCAGCACTGAAGTCCTTCACAGGTTTCCTCCATAGTGTCAGACTCTTACCATCTCCCTGACTTTCTCCAGACACCTTTGCAGACACAAAACAACTCTTACTCCTTCCATTTTGCCATGACACAGAGAAGGCAGATCACAGTCCTCAGACTGCAGTAGCCTCCCATTCACTTCCTAAGCTGCTTCCAAGTTCCCCTCCTCTGTAGCTTGTGCAATACGTTTAATGGATGTCCCGCATGGTCTCCCCGCTCTGTCTTGTGCCCAGCCCACCGGGCAGACCCTTTCCCACCCACAGAGCATCCGCTCCTCCCCTCTCACTGAACATGCTCATGTCTAACTCCACACAGGCCCAGACCATCAGGGATGATGCTGCAACGCCCACATGAGAACTCACCTAGCAGCACCAGCATTAAAACCTATATTCAGCAGTTTCCTCAAACAAGCAACTACTTAAAAACAGCTCCATTGAAAGAACATTAAAATTGTCAGGTCTTTACTGTCCCATGCCCCACAGTTCTTCTTCCATCTCTAATTTACTCACGGGTTATGACACGTTTCAATAATAAAAGAAATCTCTTTGCCACTTCTCAGCACTGGCACCATTCCTCCCTTTCACCAGTAATATACCTACGCAGCTGCACATTAATTCCGTCATTTGCCTTTTTTTTTTTTAACTTGTTTCACCCATACTTTATGCAGCAGGCAGCTACAAGACTTGCACACATCTTAAGTTACTTCTAGAAGAAATCTAAGCAACTAGCACTGGGAAGTGAGTTGATAGCATCTGCTGATGGTTCTCGCCCTTCCTTTGCTCATGAATTGTCAGAATTTTAAAAGAAAAGCAGCTGGTACATGTTCAAGACTACCGAAGAGTAACATTGGTGAGCACACCCAGAAGGTGCCCCGTTCCTGAGCAAGCAGGCCGGCATTCCAGGCCAGCACAGGACCTTCAAGCACTAACACACGGCTTTGACAAGATGTGCCCTTCACTCCATGAGAGGTCAGTTCTTACACTGCCAGATGACTCTCACTAAGTGCAGTCATCAGTATTTGCTTAAAAAACCTCCCATTTACCCAAATATTCAAAGAAGCTTAACGGTTGGAAATGAACACAAAGGTGACTTGTGATAACCAAAGTGAATCCATTTGCGAGTCTGACACATGCACAGAAAGCACTTTGCAGTCTCCACCAAAGCCTGGCTTTAGTCTCCCTGCTGAAGCAGTTTCTAGGTCAATAACACATGCAGATGTTTGGAGGTCTGTGCTTTGTCCTTGGCCTAACTTGGAGAAAGATATTATATTTTGCTTCTGCTCTGACTGCACACTTCGATCAGAGTAAACCATAAGACCACACTTGATTTTGAAGTCACTACTAAATTTTAGTCCTCTGGATCCATGAATGTCTGGTACATCTTTCTGGTATCCTGTAAGCCGTACTCCTTCTCAAAGTGTCCTCCTGTTGTATCCCTTCTCCTTAGAAATTCCACTTTACCAAGCATGACTTGGCTCTTCTGAATGTTACACAGTATTTGTCTTTCATGTATTTTTTGCTACAGATATGTGACTTTTCCCCCTGTATTTTACTGTTGTATAAAACAGCTTTCCCTTTCAACAGTCCCCCCTCCTTTGCACAGCTGCTTAATGAATTCAAAGTGTGACATTTTGTTTTCCACAGTGAGGTATAAGAGAAGCTGTAAACCATCACTGAGAGATGAACTAGGAAACACAGAAGGCAGCAAGCCCTTCTCACCAGTCAGCCAAAGTTCCCTCAACAGTACCCACTACACATTGCAAGGTTTAGCTTGTACACAACTAATCAACAAACTTCACTAAACAAATCCAAATGTCAACTTCAGGAAGTATACATAAGCTTCTACACACAATACAGTTTCACAAGCCCCAAAGAGATTCTCTCCTTATTTTTGATACTCGATGTGCTATATCTATCTGGCCACTTGGATGCTTTTCTCAAACAACAGTTCCAGGATCCAAGTGGATTTAAAGCCTAGAAAGACTTTCCAGAGCACTGCACAAATTCCTCCGATGCCACCCACATGGGAGCCTACAAATTGGCACAAGTAGTTGTCAACATTTTGTTTTGATCTTTCAGCAAACAAATCCACCCTCTGAAATGTTTGCAGGATGCAGAGATAAAAAGCAGTAATGAATAAAGACGAAAGAAGTTTGAAGGGTTTATTTTTACCAAGTAATCAATACCTTCTGGCAGTCTTCCTCCAGCTCTAATAATACCAGCAAGGACAGTAACCCTTGGCAGGTTTTGTATGCTGCTCTACAAACATTATCTAATTAAGCATCACAATCTACTTCTGAAAAAAAGAAAGCATGATCTGAAGTTCTTCTACAGCAAGACAGACAGAAAGAGGGTGAGTGTTGGGAAGGGATTCTGATGGATAAAACAAGTTTAGAGTTTAGGAGCTCCAGTTCTTGCACACCCAATCTACTAACCACACTGTCCCTCTGGGGGCAGCTACAGGGAAATGGTATACTGTTCACGCAATATGTGCAAGCGTTTACAATCTGTGCTTAGCGCAACCCTTGGTTTCACTTTGCTGTGATAAAGCATTAGGACAGCTGTCCAAGCCAACTCATTAATAAATCAAATGACAATAAAGCAGTTGGAGGGAGATGAAATATTGAACTCAAAGCAATTTAGTGCTCAGAGACAAAATTAAACTCTATAAGCTGGGAGCTACTGAACACAGAGCCTGACTTCCCTCGGAACAGTTTTACTGACATACTGTAGACTGCTAGTCCAGTGGAAACCTCAGAGAGGAAACACCATCTCATCTCTTCATTAAAACACAGCAAACAATGGCAGCAATCTTCTCAATGAAGTACTATCCCTTTGCAATGACTCTGGATACTTTTATACAACCATTTCCTCATCTTCACTCCACTGGGGCCAAGAGGTGGATCCATCCCTGAAACACTAAGCAATGGGCCCTGCTGGGCTAGCAGGTAGTGGCTACGGAGCTGTATTGCCCCGTTCTTGCAAAGGCGGTGGTGTGGCTGCCCTGGCACCCAGCCACATTAGGGTATTTGTGGCCTTTCTCTACCTTCCAAGTGTAGCCTTAACACCTGGTTTCATCTCAGGAGGTTGGAGCTCCTCCTCCTGATATGGTAGATCTGTGGTCCTATCAGCTCTTTTTTACTTTATCCTGTCCACTTCCTAGAACATCCCAGATCAGCAGTAAATATTCTCAAAATGGGGAGCAAAAGCCCACTTTAACACCACATGACCTCCTCTGTAGGTAAGCCAGGATATGGGAAGATAAAATGAGTTATAATTCACAAGTCTCACTGGAGGACTCTCATTGGTCTTCTGGACATCACTTGCTGATTAATCCCTAATGTCCAGCAGATGATGGACAGAAGACAGTAACCCATTTACTGATCTTTTCTGCATCCAAACTCAATTTATATGACTAGCACTGCATAAGAGTCAGCTGAAATTTCTTATATATGATCTAGACCTTGGGATCTATTCTTCTCCTTTCACAACTGGCTATTCCCATTAACTCCCACTGCAATGCAGCACAGGCATCTGTATCCGGGAGACAACTGAACTCTTCTAAACCCTACCTGCTAAAATCAAAAGCACCCTGGCACAGACTGTTATACTACAATGCAAAGATTTTCCTACTGAAAGCATTATAAATAAAACAGCAGTCACATTAAATAAATTCTTTTTCCTTCCACATTAGGGCCCAACAAACACAGAACTATATTCAAAGATCCCAATTATAAAGCAGTGTATAATATAAACCCATTTCCCATACAGTCATTTGTCCCACAGTGACAGAATATGTTTCATACTGATGTACTTTATATAGATGCTTTTATCTTTGAAGATTAACAGATTCCTAATACACACCTCTAATAACAACCCTACTGACAAGATGAAAGTCACTTGCAGACATTTTATTCAGAGCTAATTATTTACTGCAGCTTCAGATTACTTGCACTTCACACACGAGGCCTCTGACTCTGTGAAAGGTCTGGACCTCTCTGAGGTCCACAGCTTCCAGGAGACACTGCAGGATTCCCACCATGGTGAGCGAGGAGGGCTCAGTCTGCCTACAGTCCCTCAAGCCCTGCAGGAAGGTGTGCACTGACTGCCTGCAGACAAAATGACATCCCCCAGCCTCTCATCACTTGCAGTTAAAGGCCAAATTCTTAAAGATGTTTAGCCTTTTGACAACACAGACACTGGATTGGTGGGAATTGGCTCATGAAGTACTCTTCAAAGCTCTGGGGGCTCTTTAGGTGTCTAAATACCTTTGCAAATCTGACTCTCACTCTAAGCCCACAACCTAGGAGCAGAAGTTTCTCTGCAGAGAGAAATAACCTTTTCAACAGAGCTACCTCTAGAAACATGAATTGTTTCTCCTCTTTTTCCATCCTCCATAAATTCTGAACCTTTGAACTTTATGGGACAGAGAGGGCAGGTTTCAGAGGTAGCATATTCCCAAAGATTCATGAAAGCTAGCACCCATGGACAGAATAGAGATTCAAATTAATGTCCCCATCAAAGGAAATACCTGTTACAGTTCAACCTCTTATCTGCCACAAGAAGCAAGAGCCAAGTGACTGGTGAGGACAGATGCACCGGCTATGCCCAAATTGCAGTCTGCACATCCAAACAGGCCATGGATGATGTCTGGGAAGGAGAGGCATAATTAGTTCAGCTATGCCTGCAACAGTCCTTAAAAGGCAGGGAGGAGCACCATTTGAAATGTAGGCTTCCAAAAATGAGTCAAAAACAGTTTAGAGTCCTAAATCTGTTCCCTTCCCACTCACACATTATTCCAGTTTCTGTGATTTTACAATGAGATTCACCTCTTCAAAAAATTTTTTATCTTTTCTCCCAACACAGCACAAAAGCCCCAAAGGAACTGGGCAGAATTTCTCACCTGCAAATTTTCTGCAGGGAAACAGAAGTGAAGGGTGGTCCTGTTAAAGAAATAAGAAACTTTTAACAATTACATACCATTACTTATGTCCAACTCTGTTGTCAAAAAAAAGCAGTAACATGAAAAATGTTACTTTTGACAGTAATGAGATGTTGTTTAAAAAAAAAAAAGAAAAGAAAAACCAACAAAACACAACATCAAAAACCAGAGAAACTGCTTCCTCCAGTGTTGGCTGCATCCTTTGCAGCAAGGAACAGACAGCAGATGCCCTCCACAGCTCCCTACCCTTTGGGAAGCACGCACACCACAAATCAAAGGTTACAGAATAATTTCACTGGGCCTCCATACTGCAATATTAACAGCAAATGTTCTTCATGAGAGCCAAAACCATGCACTCAGTCACATTCAAAATTTCCCTATCCTGCAGCTCTACTTCAATGCTCCCCAATGGAAAAATTATGTCAACCACAAATCTTTGGTCAAAGCATCTCGGTATTCTAGGGTGGCACTTTCACTTCTGTTGGCTTTTATCCATTTGAGACAAATCTTGAACTTCAAAACACATTAATATCTAACTTTTTTTCCTCTAAGACACAAGACAGCAGATCTGAGAATGACTGTAGGCCCAGACTGAAGGCAAAACACGGCTAGGAACAATACAAACACTATTCCTAAAACAGTGGAGAGACACAGGTACTACAGGAAAGAGAAAATTCAGAGTTTGCTCAAAGTCCTCAACAATATATTTACTAAACACAAGGAGGAGTTCAGTACCTCCTTGAAAATCAGAATTTAAGACACAGTGATAAGAGACCAGAGATAAAATCCAGTCCCAGACCAGGCGTTATACAAAAGATGTGACAAAGTTGGTATTAAGATGAAGAGTGACACCCAGCAACTCCATGTTACCGAGAACAACTCCTTACTCCTTTAAGCACTGTGGAAGTTACACCTTCTTCAGATTCTTTTTGCATACACAAACCAGTTTTGTAGCACTAAGAAAAATAGTTCCAGTACAGATTCATTTCTTTTAATACCAGACAAAGAGCCACCAATTGCCTACGTGTTTTGTTACTCCCACCTGTACAAAGGTTCAGAAGAGGAATAAATTCTCTCACAGCATTTCAGTGTGGTGACTGATATTTTGATGCTGATCATTAATATTAAAAATGGAAGATGACTCTCAGGTCATCAAGTCAAGCAGGAAAGCATCTCAGGGGACGCTCACCTTGACCTAAGCCAAGTCTAAGAAACAGGTCTAAAACCAGAGTCAGCATATGTGTCGACATAAATCCACTTCTGGAGTCTTCCGAACAAACTATTTTCTATTACTTTGGGGCAGCCATTACAGAGTCACAATATTTAGTCAACCTTTTACTTCTACAGTCATTAATCATGCACCATTTAACTACCGGCTTGTCATTTATTCTCCTAATCCTTTTCAAATCCTTCTGCTTATTTGCACATCTTTTTTTCAGTCCCATTCTATGTGTCTTGCTAATTACACTCCTTCACTGTCATAGGCTGTTTCAACACAGACACATTGAGCCAGAGGTGGTTTGATCACTTGCTGTGTTGTATGCCCAATGAATTGTTTGCTATTGTGACATTTAAAATATAATCGGTGTTGCTGGAAGATGATCCAACTGTACTTAATTATCTGGACAGCTACTATATAACTCTAGGGGAGAAAGGGTGAATGAACATTTGGTGGTGTACTTGCAAACAAGGTTTCTAACCTTGTAAAAAAGAACAATGAGAAAGGGGAAAAAATGCCTAGGATTTCCATGTTCTCAAAGTAAGTAATTTTGCTCCCTTGCCAGACAGTACTGTTTTCAAAGGACTGTTATTTGCAATTTTGCTGTGTCCTAAGCCAGCCACTCCGGCCAGTCTCAGGAGATTCTCCGTCTCCAGAAGTCAACACACACGGCCAGCCTAAGAGTTGCAGGTCAGTAAAAGCAAAGTCACATCCAAATAACAGATGCCAAAAATGGGTGATAGATGAATGGCACAAGAGCAGACATCCCCTGAAAACTTAAACACGATTGAATTATTCATGGCCAAAAGGAAGAGAAGTGGCACTGTGATGTATAGAAGAGAAAGAAGGGAAAAAAGGAAGCAAGGGAAGTAGATGACTGACTGCTGTAAGGAGCAACGTACTAGCTCTCAGCAGTACCCAGAGCATTAGAAATCTCAGCCCAAATGTACACGTCCACAGATTCACTCCTAGCAACAAGTCTGACTACACAACTCAATATCAAGCCAACGCCATCTTGAACACTTCCTCTCTTGAATCTCAGTTCTCATTTCACTTTTACAACATCCTGACCTATCAAGCCGGTGATGCAAACCTTAAAACCGCATGTACATAATGCAGAGATTACTTTACTAAGAGCCTGGAAGAGTAACCAACTCATTCACCTCAGAGGACAATTAACAGAAGCTGGTGAGGACCAGTTATATGCCACCATCATTAGCTACTAATTCAGTACCTTCAAAGAAGATGGTAGGAAGCAATGAACGCTTCCACTTCCTCCGTGCCAGTCTCCTCAGAGGCAGCTAGCAGCCCACACCAAGGAAAGCATGGTAAGCTCAAAGGGGAGCTGAACTCAATGCACTTAGTACAGCTTCGAGAGTACTGTCTAGACACAGTTTGTCACAACACCACTTCCCGCTGAAGCCAAAATGTGAAGGACCAAACACCTCCCAAAACAACATCAGCACTATGCAGGAATTCTCTGGAGAGCTTCCACTTGCCAAGAAAAATGCTGTGGACACAGTAACTCCCAAATACACTCATGTCATGTAACCCCATTAGATCAGCAGCTCCCAATTAATTTAGTGTGGATCAGTCTTCAAACACGTTTTGCTATCAGTAAGACCTACTGAAAGTGATGAAGAGGAATCATCATGCATAACACCCGCAAGAAGTTGCTGTAAACACATTTGGCAGCACAGGGAGGTTCCTTTATGGCATAATCCATTTTTATATACACCTAATATTTTCAGGTTTTCAACCGATTGTCAATGTGTTTGTAGAGGCTGTTAATGAATCTCATTGCTAAAAGCAGTTACAATTCTGTAGCTATTAATACAACGTGACATCAGTTATGTCAGCTTCCGAGTGAATCAGTTGCAAACTTGTAGGTGTTCGATAGCTGGTTGTCAAGTCGAAATAGAACATTGTTAAATATAATCCAAGTCTGTCCTAGTTTTGCAGCTCTTTTCCCCTTTCTGCACTGCAGCCTTAGTGGACTGAACACCTGCAGGTCTGAAGAGATAAGCACAGGAATATCAAGGGGAAAAACCAGTCAACTATTAGACCACTTAGATCATCAAGTTTTAAAATGTTCACTTTTGACTGCAATTTCCTCCCAAATCTGATGACTCTAAGAGCTTAAGAGAGCAGGTCACTACATCTTTTACAATGTCTAAACCTTGTAAGATGTACTCACATCAAAATGTTAAGGTTTTTCCTCCTTTACAAACTGAAATAAAAGGCTGAGAATCTTTCCTGACATAGTAGGTTAGCATTAGAGCAGGCAAAATCCAGTTTCCAAACCATTTACTGAATATCAGAGGCCAAACACTTCTTTAATCTGCATTACTGACACTTACAGAACACTTCTGTATTGGTCCACTCGCACATAAAAGCACATTCTTAAAAGTGACAGAAGCCTGGGAATTTATTAATGAGTATTTTGATCAGTGAAACATTTTCAGGTCATTGTGTTGTCACCACTTCAGGATTCACTCTCCTCCCACCCCCCCAACATTTTTCATAGTATCATAGAATGCTTTGGGTTGGAAGGGACCTTAAAAATCATCTGGTTCCAACCCCCTTGCCATGGGCAGGGACACATTCCACTAGACCAGGTTGCTCCAAGCCCCATCCAACCTGGCCTTGAACACTTCCAGGGATG
>JAVJGG010000009.1:21400636-21416848 GCA_035590195.1 Aviceda cuculoides | reverse complement strand
CGGCCCGGCGGCCGGGGGAGGAGGGAAAGCGAGCCCCGCCGCGCCGGGGTCGGGGCCGGTGACGGCGGCAGCCTTCCTCTTCCCGAGGGCTCCTGCCTTCACGCCCCCAAAGCAGGAGAGGGGTTTGGGGCGTCCTCGCAGCTTCGCCGAACCAGGAGGTGGGTGCCCAGCCGAAATGCCGGGCCCTTCCAGCCTGAGAGGGGAGGTGCCATTTCTGTGCCGGCTGGTATGAGCCTGCCCACGTAGGACCGAAGGGGATCACGGAGATGTCGTGAACGCTTTAGAAGGAAACGCAACGATTTTATTACTATTTTCTGATTTTGGTCGTTTCTGTCCACTTGGGAATAGAGATGCGTTTAGGGAGGACACCAGAGGGAAAGAAGGTTGCTTCAGGCCAGCCCCAGTCTACAAAAAGGCTGGGCGGTAACCCCAGACTAGCAGCCATAGGTTTTATTTGAGGTATGTATGATCAGATATTAACTGGGGTGATCAAATGTCAGTGGTGTACAGTCACCGTCTTAGCATATGGGAGCAAAAATGCATCCGACGCAGAGACTGCAATGTAAATTGGTTGCTTTCAGCTGAATTCCATATTAATAATTAAAATAACTTTTCTGGTGGTAGGAAAACAAACTGCACCTCATGCAGCATCATAAAAGCTAAATTCCTACATAAAAATACCAAGAGAGTTTCAGAACATTTGTAAGGTTTTGTAACTTCAGTGACTGTGGGAATATTTGTGTCTTTACACATTCGCTGCTGCAGGACACCTCAGTCAGAATTTTTAATACTTCCTTATGGAGAGAAAAGCTTGCTTTTATTTTAAAATAACAATGAGACAAACTGGTCTAGAAAAGAAAACAAGGAATAATGCCAGTGCCTTTTTCACTCTTCATATCAAAGGACTGCAAAAATATAGCCTGTATAATATTTTGTTTATTAAATTGATACCAATAAAGTGATAGACTGGTTGCACAGATGGGCCTAGTGCAGTTTGCTCAACCTCATTATGTCAGTACCGCATGTTCTGATCTCTGCTATTTTGATGTTGAGTCTTTTTTTTTGTCTTTTTTTTTTTTTTTCCTAAGCAGGCCTTTGCCAGTATGCAGTTTTTTGTGCTGCATGTGAATAAACTCAAATGAAGAGGAGTTAAGTAAATAATGATTTGAATAATGAGGTAGAAAGTTAGTACTCTAATCCGCCTGGTATCCTCATACATCCCAGTAAGACTAGGCATTACAGTAGTGTGTCTTTTATATGGCTGCACTTTTTGCCCCACCCTGCAATATAAATACTCTCAGTTTATTATTAACAAAAGTGATTTACGTGTGATATGAATACATTAGTTTGGCATGAACTTTATGCCTGGGGGAAGATTTTTTGGGATAACTCACTGTTTCCACCTGGACTCTAGCCAAAAACAATCCTGCTAGTTGGAACATAAAGATGTTACCGTGTAAGTATATTGTACTTCGGAACTGCGTGCTCATCTCCACCTGCAGCTGTCCTGTGCAAAGTGCTATAGGTATGTAGCAGTGCAGTGCTTTTCAGCCCATAGTCCCTTGTATAAGTGACATTAAGAAGAACAAGGCTGCTGTCACTAAATTTACGTTGTCCTTACAATATCAGTATTCGTACATGCTATTGGTACTTGTCATAGAAATTTCATAGTTGTCTATGGAGACTGAAAACTGTTGAGTGGCAGTTTATTCAAAAATTATATTGGTCAGCTTTAGGAAGCAACAAGTGATGATGGCAGAAGATGGCCAGAGCAGGTTTAGGCATGGCTTTATAGAATGTTAATTTTATCTGAACATTTGCATAAAGATTTGAGCTGAAGGCCATGATATATGGTTAATCAGTGGGTGCAGAGGAGGCTAAAGTTATGTGCTGCACAAGGTCAGCAATAATATCACAACTATGAAGTCATTTTCCTTTTTCCCTCATTATGATTGCAGTATATTTTACTGAACTTGTTGTTATACCCAAGCTGTTGACAGTTGCGGAAGATTTCACTGTTCAGATCTTAATAGACACATTCATTTTCTAATCAGTTATTTAACAATACATGGTAGCCTTTGAAGGAACCAAAGAACAGAAACACAACTAATAAAATCAAATGCCTAGTACCACGAAAAAGCAAGGAAGGTTCCTTGCACTCCATTTGAAGAGTCGATTCCTTTCCTATAAAGAATATCTATTGGGAGCAATGTCTACTTGACAGTGAATGCCATCAACATCATGCAGATACTTGTCAGCATGTGTGTACCTGAGTTATGGAGAAGGATTTTCCATTTGTTTTAGAAATAGTATCTCTAAAGCTCTTACTGTAATTTAAAATTCACTTACCTCATGTGAATGTTTAATTTCGAAATGAATTGCCTATCCAGAAATCAAATAAGGTATGTTCACATATTGTTGGAAGATTGAACTACAAATTCTGTACCAGTCTGCTGCTTTGCCTGTTACAATTTGAATGAACTTAGAAACTTTGTGACTGAGAAGTAAGATTACATCCCATTTTATCAAATCTGGTTTTATATTCATTTCTCACAGTGAAACATGCGGGTCTATTAACCTGCATATCTACTTGACTCATTAGCGACCAGTATGTCAAACCAGTAACCACACTGCTTTCTCACCAGTATTTTTACAAAGTGGAAGCATTTGTCTGATAGATTCTCATGCTTGCTATAAAGAGAAAAACAGTACACAAAAATCAATTACTTAATTAGCATCAGAAGAACAGGTCATCGAGAGCAGCAGACTTCAGGCCAACGTAGGCTTATTGGTATTGTCTCATCAGTTCAATATCTTATATAAGCCAGATTTTTTTCAGTGTCGGTTTTCATTTGATTTCTGCAGACTTCAAACACAGTTACTTCTGATCTGTTTTGGCTTTGTCCTAAACACCTCATTAAGATTGGAAACAATAAAGGCTACGAAGCAGATGTAATAACTGCTGAGCAGTAAGATACAGTTCTCAAGCTCCTGCAGTCTTCTGAACTGTTTTACTCCTCAGCTGTTACTGAGATGTAAACATCCAGTTCTGGGTGTCCATCCACTCTTGAAAGATTGGTGGGTGTACTGACTTCAGGTGCTGTTGCCAGGATGGTTGCACCATCCCCATCTTGCTGCATCTTCCACTGAAAGTAACAAGGCAGTTACAAACCAATGTGTTTTACAGGTTCTGACCTCAACCTTTGATGCTTTGTACGATGTTTCAGAGTCTTGTCTACGCAGGGGTAGAGTTTTTCTGGGGGGTGGGAAGGAAGCATTTGTAACTTCTACTACCTGCGTATATGCTATTCTGCATTTGTAAGAGAGATTGAAAGAACTCTAGGCTGTATGGGAGATAGAGGAAAAAAATTTTTTTTTTTTTAAAATTATATTTCAAGTATGGGATTTAGGGTGATTCAAATTTCTGGCAGCTGGTACTATTGGCTGTGACTGCTGGCTAGTGATTGGCATTCCTTACTGTAAATAGTGTCCACCCCCTTCTTTATTGAGGGCTACTAAGTTGTGGTTTGACAGATTCTTAAGAAGACAATGTCTTAAGAATTTGAATTGTATTAATGCATCTAATATGAGAATCTTCTGCTTAGAATGAGCAACTTTCAGGACTCCTCCATGGCTGTGATCTGCACGTCTCTGCTCCTTTTTCCATCTTCCGTCTTTCCCCCTTGCCATCATGGCATGGCTTCATTAGTCCTAGAATAGATCATTCCTGTCAGCCTCCTGTGCATCACCTTTGTGTGTTTCGCTCCTAGCTGCAGGTAACCTTTGTTAGATGGCTTCTGTTTGTGGCCTAGGAGTATTTTTAGCTCTGGGCTTTGCTTGTTTCAGACTGTGGCACACTGATCCATTGTTAGAGTGTGGCTTTCATCTCCTCTATGGGAGGGACCAGTTATAACTGATAGTTGCTTCTTTGCTTTTTCAAACATCACTCCTTTCCTTGTATCTTTTTTCCTTCTGGCAAACACTTCCCTCTTTTGGAGCTCAAGCCAGCATAGCTCTGCAAAGCTCTCTCCAAGCTTCTAACAAGGTAAGCAATGGAGAATCAAATAAGGATTTTAAGTGTTCCTTTATGCAGCACCCTGTGAACGAAATAGTGGTAGGCTTACTGTCGATTGAAGATGTTTTGGTGTGGGCAACGATTTTCTTACTGCATTTAAGTTCTGTTAAATCCATGTTATTGAATAATACTTTGTGTTTCATAGCAAACCTTGTAACAGTACAGATATTAAGAAGAATTAACTAAACAACTCAAGTCCCTGTATACAGATTTTTTTAATGTCAAAACTGAGCCAGCGAAGTTCTGAGGAACTCCATCTTCAGTAATTGGTTTGAGTTACATTTAAGATATGCATAAATTAGTTACATTACTGAGGAAAGTTGTTTGATGAGAAACAACATTCTAATGCTTTGTGCTGGTATTTCGCCTATATAATTGAGATGTTAAACTGGCTTCTGGGTCTCTTTTATCCACTAAGTCTTTATGCCCTTGCAGTTCCCTCTGTGATTTCCTTCATGTGTCCTTATATGAACCCATTGACTGCCTTGAACTGACTTGCATCTAAAGATAAATATGTCAGTGAGCTTGATGAAACAAACTCTGCACCATGTCTAAACTAAACTCTATATTGTTTGTAAACGGAATTCTGCATGGATGACTTGTCTACAAATTAGACCAGTAATTGGCAAAGTGCAGATCAAAGATAAAACTGACCTTTCAATGGCAAAATGTAAACTCTGTTGGAGCTACATGCCTCTCGACTTCAGTAAGCAGGCTTTTTCTATGTAATAATCGCATTCCATAAGAAAAAGAGGAGAAGATAAGACGGTTGCAATAGAAATGCTTCTAGAAGCTGTGCAGACCGTGAGGAAACTAGAATTGCTCTGGAACTGTTTTGTTTAAATGTCCTGTTATTTAAAGTTGCCTCTTGTAACATAAAAAGCATTCTTCAGGTGTACTTTGTACATGTTCAGGTTTTAGTGAGTGAATAGAGAAATGCCACTCGCAAATTACTTCCTGCATTAAGTACATAGTCTACATTTAGTGCTGAGTTAAGAGAATGGTTGGACTCAATGATCTTGTAGGTCCTTTCCAACCTAAATGATTCTATGATTCTATGAATGGTTTACGAGGTTTGATAGACACAACAGTGAAAAGTGGAATGGGTTCACTCAATGGTAGACAGTCTGATGATTTCCTTAGGCTTGTTAAGTATCAGTACTAAGATACACTTCAGAGTAAGGAGAAAAAATTCACATCACAAACTCCACTTATTCCTTTCCATCCTGAGGAGCTATCCTTTTGATAAGTCTGCAGAAGCCAATGACAATATAGCATATCCCCATGGTAAAAGCCTCTTGGGAAAGACAGAGCCAAATTAATCATGCCTTACAAGAGCTTGTCACACTGCTACCCACAGTCAGTCTGTCTTGTTGAGAGCTTCAATCTGAAGTCTATGTGTCACCTTTTAATAGGTGCCAGAATCCACTAGTTTAAATGCAGTATTTAAAATGGAACTGAACTGCAGCCCAACTTTAATTACAAGTCTGCAAGAGGTCTCTTTCCAGGAGCCTGGTTTTAGCATTAGATATCCTTACTGAGTGCCTTACAGGGATGGATGCGTTAGGCTAGATCTACAGAGGGTGAAATGCAAGCAGGAGTGAGTGTGACCTGCAAATACATAGCAGGTAGGGCATTTGGTTGCTGGGTTTACTTCAGGAGCTTTCATGTAAAATAACAATGTTTGATTTGATATCTTGGATGATTTTTTATTATTTTTTGCTAAAGTGGAGTATCTTCAGCTGGAGGGGTTGAATACGCTCGTCCCAAAATAATTTTGTAGTTGGGACTCCATCTTTGGCAGTAGGAAGCTCTGAAACTGCTCATACACACGATGGGAAGTTGGGTCTGCATCTCATTGTCCTGGCTGAGGATTTAGTATAGGGGCCTGTTTTCCGTGTATAATAGTGTACTAGGTGACACTTTGATTAAAATACAAACTGAGCGGTGTGTGCGAGACATCCTCTATCAGGAGCCTATCAGACTGGGATTTTCAAAGGAGACGGCCAGGGAAAAGGCTACAGCAATTGCTTTCAGCCTGTTGGTTCTTTCTAATGGGGCTGTAGATGCTTGTCTAATGAACAGAAGCCTATGGAAGACAATTGTAAACTTACTGTTATTGTTTGCTTTTTATTGTTCTTCTAGAAGTTGTTTTTAGACTGTTAGGTCTCAGCCTGAAAACTTCTCATCTGGACAGTGAGAGCTCTGATTGGGATTTAGGGAGTAGGAGAAGAACGTTATTGCTCAGTACTGACAAGAATAACAGTTCTGGGTCTGTCTGAAAGTGGACCTACGCACCTGGAGAAATTCTGCAGATTAATTTGGGGCATTTGGGAATTTGTGAGATATCAAGGTCCACTTACTTTGATAAAGGCAAAGAAACTTGTTTAAGTTCTCCTGTGAACATGGCCCTAGGTGGCTGAGTATAAGGTTGGTAGCCCAATGGCCGAGTTAACTGTATGTTAGCATTGTCTTGTAGAAGTAAGCAACGCTCAAACTACCTCACAGACACATTCCTTACTAACTTCATTTTTCATTGCTTAAGGTCTTCAGGGACCTTGTGGCCATGTGATAATGTTTTTCTTGGCTTCAGATGCTAAACTGCATTATCAGAAATGATAAACAAGTTGTTTCCATGTAAGCAATTAGTTTTCCAGTAGTGACGGTCACGTTGGCTACGTCCCTTTTGGTTTTTGTGAATGTCCATGTTATTTAAAAGATTTTGAAAACCTGAGACTGCAGCCACCCTAGCTGTGTAGAATTGTCCATTATATGTATGTTGATGCATGTATAAAAAAAAGTTTTCTGGTAGAACAGTATAAATGTACTTTCTGTAGTTGCCAACAGCTACAGCTTTACTGGGTATGGTTTATTGAAACCCACAGAAATACCTCGTGTAGTGTGCAAAAAGTCTTCAGTGTCAGGAGGAGCTGTCCAGTGCTCCAATGCTCCTAACTAGTTGCTGTTTTATAATAGTGTAGGGGGGAAACAAACCAAAAAAAACCCCACCAAAGCCAACCAAAACTGGTGATTTGTGGGTTAGAACATGCAGTGTCTCCTAGGCTGAGCTGTGGGCCATATAGGAAGGGGGAGAGGTTTACATAGGGAACATACTGATGTGCTGTGCTTAATGGCAATAAAAATTTTGCTGCATTTTAAATAATAATGCTTACATATCTTCAGGATTGTGGTTAGTCATTTACACATAGAAATGATACATATTTGGCAAAAGGTCAAATAATTTTTTAAAAAGAAACCCCTCATATTACTTTATTAGAGTTGATAGATTTCCCACTTACTAGTGACTGTGAGTTCTGCTTCACTCTTAGCATTAACTTCCATGGTGCAGACAATTGAGACATTTTTCTCTATTTTTATTTACCACTTATTACAGGAGAGCCATGGATAAAAGTGAGTTGGTACAGAAAGCCAAACTGGCTGAACAGGCTGAGCGTTATGATGACATGGCTGCTGCTATGAAGGCTGTCACTGAGCAAGGACATGAACTGTCCAATGAAGAAAGGAATCTACTCTCAGTTGCCTACAAGAATGTGGTTGGTGCCCGTCGCTCGTCCTGGCGTGTAATTTCCAGCATTGAACAGAAAACAGAGAGGAATGAGAAGAAACAGCAGATGGGAAGAGAATATCGTGAGAAAATCGAGGCTGAATTGCAGGATATCTGCAATGATGTTCTGGTAATAATCCAACAGCAAAAATAACAGTAGTTAGTACTGCAGCATTCTTCAGAGAGGCTTAAGGGATCTTACTAGTGCTTTAGACATTGCAGCACCTTAGCAGGAGAATATTGCATAGCCACATACTTGGGTGCAATTCTAACTCCTAAGTCATCTAGTTTGTTTCTTAGGGAACTTGTTATAAAAGAGCTTT
Organism: Aviceda cuculoides; assembly: GCA_035590195.1. Lineage (NCBI taxonomy): Eukaryota > Metazoa > Chordata > Aves > Accipitriformes > Accipitridae > Aviceda > Aviceda cuculoides. The sequence goes on along the minus strand of JAVJGG010000009.1, from coordinate 21,408,885 downwards.
TTTTTTTTTTTTTTTTTTTTTTAATAGAAAAAGCAAACGAGGCAATATTGAAAATCCTTAGCTGCTGGCTAGGGGTCACCATGAAAACAAATTTAGATCTGGGGCACTGGCATGAGTCCTGATAAAAGGCCTACCATTTAAATTCTTTTGTTAAGGAATGCTGATGTCCTGAGGCTTTTTTAGGACTTTTTTTTGGATGGAGAAGATGTGTACTTCTTCCCCCAAACTGGTTTTGCAATTTCTTTCACTTAGAGGAGAGGGATTCTTTTTATTGCTGTTCAGTTTGCTAAAGATCAGTCAGGAGCAGTTGCTGTCAGTACTGTCAGTCTTTGCATCTCTTTCTGAATCCACATGTGCTGACTGTGCCACTATTCAGTTTTTCAGCTGGAGCTGCAGATAGAATCAATTTGCTGTGAATAATGTCACTGCTCTGTATAGAATTCAAGTTTGTGGCAACAAAAGTGACCAGACTTGTGCTAATGTCAAGCTGCTGCTCTTCATTAGCTTGGTTGTGGACATAGGTTTGCATCAGTATATTTAAAGGAAAATCTTTGTAGTCTTGAGCCCTGATAGCTGTTAGATTCTGCAGGAGTGAATTGTGGATAGCCTCAGCACAGCAAGTTTTCTGCTTTCCAGGGCTTGGGTTACAAGTAGTTTCTCTTTTTTTCTGAGTTTAGACAACAGTTGGCAAAGTGATTAACACATGAGTATACATAAGTCATTGTTAATGTTTTAACAGTTCATGCTTACCATTGTAATGAAGGCTGTTTCAGACATTATTTTTATGACTTGGGAAAAAAAAAAAAAAAAAGTGATGTTTCATTTCTCAGGAACTCCTGGATAAATACCTTATTGTCAATGCCACACAGCCAGAAAGCAAGGTCTTCTATTTGAAAATGAAAGGTGATTACTACAGATACCTCTCAGAGGTGGCATCTGGGGACAATAAGCAAAGTAAGTAGAGATGAAATCTCTCATTCTGCTGGGGGCCGAGCAGGATAAAGTATGAAAAATGCTTGTGTTCTTTTTCCCTAACGTGAAGTATTTATTTCTTTTCGCTACTGCTCTATGGTATTGAAGACAGGTGCAATGCAAGTCACTTTTAGAGAAAGACTTCACTGACATGAATAGAAGTGATTCACAGGCATTCATCAAACCAGTCAATTTCTGCTTGCAGCCCCTGACTTCTGACTGATTCTCAAGCATATTTGGCAGTGTAAAAGCCTTTTCCTGGAGAATGTGTTTTTTCTCATGGAAAATGCTTTGTTCCTATCATCTCTTATTTAAACTATGAATTTAGCTTGTAAGTCTTCACTGCTTTCAAGCTTTCTGCATGTAAATATGGGATATGGGTTACTGGGTCCTAAGCCAGTTAATCCTGAAATGTTGAAGTAATGCTGAACTGTGCCTGAATTCCTGGTGAGTATCTGATGTAGTCCATGTCTTGCAAACTTAGTTTGACACCGTTCTGGAGCTGATTGTTACCCATTAGCCAGGAAGGGACTGTTGTCTTTCCTCTGAAACCCTAAGCTGAAATATGACCTACCTGCTAAATGTTTCCTTCAGTTTAAATATGTAGTTTAGATACCTCTTCTTCCCCATATGGTTTTGTCTGGATTATTGTCCAGATCTACTACTTCTTCAATGAGGCTGGAAGTGAGTGTTTAATCACAGTACACTGTGATTTAGGTAGAGCTTGCATGTATTCAGATTGGTTGGAATTTATTTTGAATAAATTTCATTTTAAGTCTCTATTAAAATGTTGAACTGAATTTCTGTATCTCAGAGCTTTATCCGAACAAATATTTCTGCCTTAATAGCTCAGCCAGTGGTAGGCTTTTACATCTAAAAACGTTGAAAGAAGTGTCTGTGCATATGTAATTGTATGGATATCTGGTGGCACATTAGTCTAGACCAAGAATGTAATAGCTTCCCCCGTGAAGTACAGTGATGTACTGTGCATTAATATGATTGTAATTACTTCTTGCAGCAACAGTAGCAAACTCTCAGCAAGCTTACCAGGAGGCATTTGAAATTAGCAAGAAAGAGATGCAGCCAACACACCCCATTCGACTTGGTTTGGCTCTAAACTTCTCTGTCTTCTACTATGAGATACTAAATTCTCCTGAAAAAGCCTGTAATCTGGCAAAGACGGTAAGCAGACTCTTCATATTACCAATTTTTGTGGAGGCTAAGGAGATAATTACATGGTTGCAATAGCAATTTCTAGATGATTATACTTTTTCATATAAAATTCCTTAAAAATGCTGTCATCTTTAAACTATTGTCATTGTAGCATACTTTCAGTAAGTTAGTTAGCTAGACTAGCTTAGCTTTAAGAAGAGCTAATTTGCTAGTGCAGTTGATCCAGTGAAAGGGAAGACAAAGTGCCTCTTATGTCCATGTAATTCTCTTAGAATGAGCTTGTGTCAAATTTGAAAACACTTGTATTAATTTAACACTTCTAAAGTGAAATATTTATTTAAATTTGAACACTTCAGGAAATAGATGAAGTGTCATCTTTGTGACTATAGTCATAGCCTTAAAAGTCCTCGTGTATCTGTGTGCGTGCCTCTCTCCATGGACCAAAAAGAGCCTGTGTGATGGGTTGTGCCAAACAAATATCTAGTCATTTTTGTCTTAGCCTTCTCCCTAAAATAGGATTAGAGCCTTCTAAATGGAGCTTTTTTGCATCTCTGAAAATTGTGTGGTAGTAATTCGAATAATATGGCATTAGGTGAATCTTTGCGTTCCTGCTATGCACTTCAATAATACTTCCTAACAAGAAATTATGTTTTGCTGCGTAAAATGCTGCTGCCGTTCCTGCTTTTTTAGTTAATATGCTTACATCCATTTGAAACCTGAATGAAGAAATAGCACTTATTTTTGGCTCTCGGCTCTCAGACTTGCAGCATGGGCTTTCATGATTGATGGGAAGAATGGCTTTATTAATCTTTTGCAGAACAGACCTGATTTCCTATGCTGTTTTGAAAAGAAATCCAAGACCTTCCATCCCACCGTCAAAAAAACCTTGTCTTCTGTTTTCTTGCCTACTTACTTATGTACTATATATCAACTTAATGGTACCTTTTTCTTTTACTGCCAATTTAGACAGTGAGACCTTAGTTTTTAATGAAAGTATTGCTTTTAAGTGTTGTTCTTAAACCTGACTTCAAGCTGTGTGAATCAGTCTTCAGTATGACAGAGGGTGCGGTTGGCTCTTCAGTACTTGGTATTGGCATGGTAGTGAAGTTGTTCTGGGCTTTAATCCGGACCTCCGTGAAGACTTCTGCTTTCCCACTGGTGGTCTAGTGATCTAGTGCTCACTTTGTTTTACACTTCTTCTCTTGGTGGAAAAGAAAAATTCTGGAAGCTTTTGTCACAGAATTTGAATAGTAATGCGGCAAATTTGTAAGCTCTGTGTAAGCTGAAGTGAATTCAGAGAGCAGAGTGTGAAAGTGCTGTCTTGCATATTTTTAGGCATTTGATGAAGCGATAGCAGAGCTGGACACGCTGAATGAAGAATCTTACAAAGACAGCACTCTGATCATGCAGCTGCTTAGGGACAACCTCACTGTAAGTATCACGGGGCAAACTGCGGCACTGTGTGCTGTTACTTCTTTAGGCTGCTGGACTCCGCTAAGTGGAACTTGACATCTGAAGACTTATGTAGTTCTGTGCTATTAAAAGCCTTTTCTGAGCCATTAACTGCATGTCTTAACTGCACTGCTTTTTGTAACCAGACCAGTTAGACTTGCTTGTTTAAACCAGAAATCACTTGTTAACCGCTGTAACAAACTCAGATTTTTTTGTAACACAAAGTGGAGTTTGACTGTTCTCAACACCCAGCTTTATGTTGAGCTTGCAAACTGATGTTGGCTTTTTACTTGTTCTCCTCTACCCATTTTCTAGTTCATTATTCTTTAGCTTTACTGTTAAGTTCAGTTTTGTATTGCTCTTAGCTGAGAAAATTGCACAGCTACTGCTAATTATGCTGTCTTCCCTTTCCTGACAATTGTAATTAACTGTGTGCTTTCAGCATAAACATGTGTTCATATTTTCTTACAGCTATGGACATCGGAAAACCAGGGAGATGAAGGGGATGCTGGGGAGGGAGAGAACTAATGGCTGTCACGCTTCACTATATGTTCAATGTCACCCTGTATCCTACACATATATCCCTTTGTGCGACAAGCAAAAAGAATAGTACATCGACTTTCACAACCTCAACGTAGCAAAAACTGTCTGTGGGGTAAAAACGGTTGGTTGGTGTTTTGTGTACTTAAAGCGGAGGTCGGTTATTATAATGGCATTCCGAACTTTCCTATTATGAACATTTACAGTTATGATTACCGTGTTTATATTTTTAACTGAACACTGTGATTATGGGTTTTGTGATTGCAATTGACTTTACAAAACTCTTATTGGTAGAAGAGTAGACATCAATTATGTAACTCTGGCGAGCTTAATTTGGCACCAAAATAGTCGAAGTACAATTCTGTTGTAAAGTTGTACAGAAAGTTATAGAGATTCTATTGTGACACTGGGGCATGGAAGGAAAACAGTCCGATGTATGGCATTCCAGTTAGTAACACTGCTATGAATTAGTTTAACAGGCACACTCTGTAGACATTTGTAACCAAGTCTGAGGCACCGCTTTCAGTCAAAAGCTCACCTTGTCAATCCTATCTTTCCGTGGATGGGGTTTGTTTTGGGGAGGAGGGTAATGGGGGAGTTAGCAGCTTGATTTCCAAACTCTTTACACTGGCAGATAACTGGGATTTGACTTCTAAAAGTGCTTTCATGCTCATACAACATGCATGACTAAGCCCCTTCCCACAGCAATAACTTACTTAATTATACCTTAGATATTCTTCAGTAGTGAGAATTCTTGGTTCACTACCATGGACTTGCAATAGAAGAAGATTCAATTTTTTGAATGGCCTTATTAGTTTGGATGATACCATGAAGTGATCTACCACTTTTGCATTACTTTACTCTTAGGTGAATCAAAATCTCCATGGTATTCCCATTTGGAATTTATCCTGAAAACTTCTTAAGTAATCCACCGAGCCATCTTTAAGTTCACTTTACAGAAATTTTTCTCCCAATGGACTCTGTTCATCCTTGACCCTCTCACCTGTTTAAACTCCATTAAAGCAATTTTGGACTCCCACATATGCGTCATCCTTTCTTTGATTATGGGTGATGTCAGGACGGTGGGTGAGACCTGAGCCTGCTAGAGGACAGGTTTCTTTCTTGGATGTTTGAGAGCTGCCAGTGCTGTTGCAGTCTTCAGCTCTTGTCTGCCATTTTTTGGAAGTACCAGGATCTGGCTCAAATATTCAGGATTTCCCGTTTATTGTACTGGAATGCAGACCTACACATTTGTAATGCTTGTAATATTTGAGCTCCAAATGCCCTCACATAGTTATGTTTCAAACATGTCCCATTAAATAAAACCTAATAAGAGTTGCGTGAATAATGCAGTGGAAAAGATTAGGAATAGTCACCTATCAGTCTCGCGGTATCATCCCCCTACCTTCACATTCCACTTAGGTATAGGATTCATCTGTTTGTCTGTCCATCTGTCTGCCGAAGAGAATTTCATGCACTGATTTTAAAACACCCCTCTACTAGCTGAACAAATTGTGCAGTTAATACTTGGCGCTTGATAAATGCAGTAGTGAATGTGGAACCGAGCCTGTCTGTATATCTGGTAGCTCTTTTCGCTTTGTTTTTACTGACCAGTATTCTGCCTAAAGTTTGCTTCTGTGACGGTTATATTGCCTAGCACACACGTGGTTGTGAGAATAGTATAGCAAAAAGAAATACCTGGTTATTGATGTACTAGATTTGTGTATGTCTTTTAAACAGTTCTAGTTTCACCTGACACAAAATAATCAGGAAAGTGTAAAAGAATACGAAAGTGAATAATAAAAAAAAATTTTATCAGTTGTTTGTGTCTCTCATCTTTGCCATACTAGTGGCAAAAAACTTGTGGGAGTAAAATCACCACTTCTATTAAATGCACAGATCTTGGATTGTGTGAGTCGATTCATGGTTTCCAAATGGTGTGAATACTTAATTACTCATCCCTTTGCAAAGAGACTTCCCCACACACACTCTCACAGATTTGTAGTAGAGAACACTGGTTCTTCTTTGGTTTTGTTGAGGTCATACTTATAATATATTGTCATTGCAGGGCTTAAAAGAAATGCAGCTATAAATATATATTTGACTTGCCATGAGTCATGGCATATTGTGTGGAACATGAGCACACTGTACATGAGAAAGGTCCATTGGTTGCATTTAAAGCTTTAAACACACCTTTCTGAACACAGGGTTAGCTCTTCAGCTGGCCCTCTGTCAATCGTCTGTTTGCACACGCAGCTCTACTGGTGAACTGTGGCCTGCATACGTTCCAGGTAACTCCGCTCTTCTCAGCTGGTGCAGTGCAAAAGCACATTTAAGTGCAAGTGGAGGTGTCTTCCTGGGAATAAGGGTGCTTGAAGAGACGGATAGCAATAGACAGGTTAGTTGATACCGGTCGGCCTAAAAGCACCTAGGAGGTTGGTTGGGGCCAAAGCAAGTGTCCTTCCTGCTCTCGGAGCCTCGCTCGCTCCTGCAGTGGGACATACAGAAGTGTGCTCTGTGGATAATGTCACTCGGCTTCTTTTGATTGACCACTACAAAGGCGTTAGGACAAAATCTAACTAGCTGCTGATCAAGCGCTGATCTGTCCTGTGCCATGGCTTTAAATGGTGGTGCCTCTGTTTATATATAATTATTGCTGCTTTGTCATTTTCTTCAGCCTTTATGGACATACCCGCTCTTAAATGATTTTATAGTGTTAACTAACTCCCAATCTGACTCATGCTGATGACATGTTTGGCTCTGAGAAGAAAAAATCCGGAGTCCTGCTAGCTGCTGCTGTTCATAGAGCACTAGTCCTGCCTCGGTTCTTTCAGATAGTGTTTCCCATCCTTACCGTCTCTTTTGGGGGAAATTATGAGTCCAGGAGACTGGTCTGCAGCAGTGATGAGTTGAATGAGTATCTTTAATTTTTCAAGTAATTCTGTCTTTTTGGGAAAGGGCATTCCAGCTGGCCCAGCCACAGTAAGAGTCCAGGTGTACTCTGTTTAACTGAACTAATTGGTGTTGCTGCGGCTTCTCGTTCCTGGCACTGATGCTTGTCTGACTGCTGGGTGAGGTGGTTCAGTGTGGGAAACCACCAGAAGGCTTTTGGGAAGGTAAGGTTTCTCCCGATCTGGGCTGCAGCTGACCCTTCCAAGAGTCTGAGATGGGGTGGAGCTGAGCAACCACGCTTGGATTAGTTTTGCTATAACGTGGTGCTGCATGGTGCGTGCTGCCTGGAGCAGACTCCTGTGTCTCCTGAGCAGCGTTCAAGGACTCCATGGCAGCAGAGGAATCAGCTTTTTTCATGAAATCCAGCAGACCTGTTCAGCTGATGTCAACGAGAGACAGTTGTCCCGCTGCACTAGCTTCCCAGCTTAAAAGTGCAGAAGCAGAGGGTGTGCGGCCGAGGAACAGGTCTGGCTGAAACGTGGAGGAGCTGGTGACTTGGGCCCAGGACAGCCCTGCAGATATGGTTGTACTGGGGAAGTTGCTGGTGGAAGCACCCTGCCTGCTGCCCGAGGCTCCCGGGCTTTTTCATCCAGCGTTTTGGCTGCGCAGCAAGTCTTTTGGTGGCAAATCATCACCTCTGACAGACGTACCAGTATGTCCAGCACAGCTGGGGTGTGATCTCCATGGATGAAGGTGACCTTACAACACCCATGTGTCATCCAGACAACAGGCGATGGCAGAGACCAGGGTCTCTGTTGGGTGTTGAGGGAGCTCGTGGTGGAGTTTGGGAGTGCCCGAGTGGGTTTGTACCCAGTTGCACATATCCTGCCGGCTCCTGCCTGGATTCCTTAGCTCGAGGGAATCGCCTCCCAGAACTTGCAGGTGGTTTCCCAGAAACGCGTGGGCGGGCCAGGCAGCCTTGACCAGTGCCGGCAGCGTTCGAGGGCAAACCGCGGCCCCGTTCCCCTTCCCTTCCTTTGGAAAGACCCCGGGAAGGCAGGCAGCCGCCCCGCCTGCACTTGGCAAAAACCGCAGGAGATGCAACCGCTGGCCCCCTGCCCGAACCCCTTAGCTCCGCGGGGCTACCGCTCGCCCGCCCAGCCCAGCCCGGGGCGGGGGTGTGTGTGTGTTACCGGCGGAGCGCGGGGCCGGGCGGGGCC
>JAVJGG010000009.1:21380660-21400404 GCA_035590195.1 Aviceda cuculoides | reverse complement strand
GAGCAGAGCGGGGCCGGGCAGGGCGAGCGGCCCGCTGCTTGCCGCCGGCTGCCTGTGCTCGGCCCCCTTGCCGTTACCGGGCGCAGGGGCTCTGCCGCTGAGGCCCCCGGCGGCGGTGGGGCTGCAGCGCAGCGCTGCTGCCCGGGCCGGGTCCCTGCCTGACCCTCGCCGCTCTGCCTTCCTCCTCTCCTTTCTTAACTCCCTTCCCTCGCTCTTTGCCCCGCCAGCCGCAGAGGAACGCTGTGTTCGCTCGCTCGGCCTGACTTCATTTTGCTGCCAGCCTTGCCGGGAGGGCCGCGGCAGGCGCGTCTTGGCTGCCCGAGGAGCGGGGCTGGCTCACGGAGCCGATGCGCGGCTCTTCCATCTTCGGCCCGCGGTGCTGACTCGCCTTCGGCCGAGGGATTGCTTAATGCGCCTCTCCTATCCCTCTGCAGTTATTCTGGGCATCCATAGGGTATCTCGTTAAGTGTCTCGGGTCTTTTGAGCTTTAAGGTAAGAGCCCCAAAGATGGGCTTATAAGCTTTCAGGGCGGGAGCTGCGTTTCTCTTTTCCCTCGGCGGTCTCAAGCAGCGACTGTCATCTTCACACGCAACTTCATACCTGACTAAAACAAGGGAGAGACCGAGCGTCAGTTTTCCTGCTTTGGGGGCCTCGTCAGCAAGCTGAGAGATTGAGAAGGGCTGGCTAAAAACCTGTGTTTGCCTTCTTAGAGGGGGAGAGGGTCACTGGGAGTGCGGGCTGTGGGGCTGCTCGCGGGAAGCGGCTGCCCTGGTAGGGCAGCACCATGCGTCAAAGCAGACCTTTGCTCCTTGGGTTTGCTCTGGCTGAGCGGCCGACTGGAGGGGGCCGTTAAGGAGGAACTAAAATGGAAGGCTATGGTGGAGAAGGGCTATTTACCTTCTGAGGAGTTAAACTCCTGTTTTATTTCTCTTGGGTTTTGAGTGCCAAAAGGAGCAAATTGGGCTGTGTGGTGTGTTGTGTCCCTCTGGCCGTTCCCCAGGTGTGGGAGGGCTGTGATGTGCAGATTGCCACAGTTCAGCTTTTGCACCAACATTGAAATGTCCCTGAAAAATTTGGGAACTGCAGCATCCTTAGGGCGTTCCTGGCCCTACCGCTGCTGGTGGGAAGGGCATGGCTCACACTGCTGTGGTGGGACCAGCCCCAGCATGGGTCCGTGGTTGCTGTGTGTGATCCGAAACCTGTGCTCTGAAGCCTCGGCTCTGTCTTCTTCTGCAGCTGAGCTTTGTGGTTGACCATGAACGCTAGTGGCCCTGGCTATCCGTTAGCTTCTCTCTACGTGGGAGACCTCCACCCGGACGTGACCGAAGCCATGCTCTATGAGAAGTTCTCGCCTGCTGGGCCCATCATGTCCATCCGAGTCTGTCGGGATGTTGCCACGCGCCGATCGCTGGGCTATGCCTACATAAACTTCCAGCAGCCTGTGGATGGTACGCTCCCTGTAACGCAGCCCCAAGGAGCTGCCTCACAACAGGGGCTTAGGGTATGCAAGAGATGGAAGGGCAGGCAGTGGAAAAGGGGGGAGCAGTTGTCTGAGTGAATGCATCAGCTGTTGGGGCTTGGGCAATATTCTGCTGATGCTGAGTTTTGGTTGTAACTAATCCCAGTGTGCTCTCAGATGGTGACCCATCCCACTCCCCTCTCTTCTTAGGTACTGGGAGATAATGCAGCAGCTGGGCTTTGGGCTTGTGGGGGGAGGAAGGTGACTTGCAAGAGTCGCCTCCCTCCATAAGCTGATGGAGAAGGGCACCAAAACTCCTTCTGCCCTTCCCCAGGGCAGCCAGCTGCCTGCTGGCTTATGGCGTCAATCAAAGCCCCTCTCCTGACAGGCATCGCAGTGATACAGTGCTGTAACCAAAAGGTGTTTCATGCTGGAGCGAGGCAGCGGTGATAGGAAGGTGTTGGGTTAGTTGCCCTGGAGACAAAAATCCTCACTGGGTAAATGAGCTGGGCATCTGCCAAACTGGAGCTTGCAATGAAATGGATGATCTCGTGGGAGTCAGACATGCTTTGGGGGGGGAAGGAAGGAGTGGTGTGGGTGGAGGGGAGGAGAGTAGCCCCTGCCTGGCCTTACTGCCCTGGGAGGCAGAGCTGCCTGTCTCATAGGTTAACGAGCCCCTGTCCAACAGTATCCCTGATTCCTGTGCCCGTCTCAGCTGCTGTAGGATGAGAAGGAGATCTGTTTCTGTTACCCTCCTCTCTTCCCCCTGTACTCACTTCTTTGCCAGCTGAGCGAGCCCTGGACACCATGAACTTCGAAGTGATCAAAGGCCGTCCCATCCGCATCATGTGGTCCCAGCGGGACCCCGGGCTCAGGAAGTCAGGGGTTGGAAACGTCTTCATCAAGAATCTGGACGACTCCATTGATAACAAAGCCCTGTATGACACATTTTCTGCCTTCGGAAACATCCTGTCGTGCAAGGTACATGCACCTGTGGGCCACGCAGGAGAGGACTTGCTGCAGAGCTGCCCCATGTTCTTGGCAGCGTGCTCCAGCCAGCTGAAGTTCACTTTCTTATTTCACTTCCCACGAAGTTTCCTCTAAATTTCCACCTGCTTTGAAGCCAAAAGGCCCTGCTATGTTTCCCCGGGAATGGGGGCTTTTCCCTCTGCCCCCCTTCTTTCCAGTGCCTGCAGAGAGATGATGTATGTTGTCCGTCTGAGCTCAGTGCATCAATGGCACTTGGGTCTTGGTGAGCCACAAGCTCCTGGGCATCATATAAAGCACTAAGGGTCTGGTCCTGCTCACGCAGCTCCCTGACCTGCTGCCAACACCCCAACACGGCTCAGCTGCAGTGGGATGTCAGGGAGGGTAAATGCCCCTGAAAAATGAGGGTGGGTTTTGCTGCGACTTACTCGTGTGCATGTGTGGAGAAAACCAGTGTCTGTCTCTTTTTCCTCCTCCTTCCTCTGTGTTTGTAGGTGGTTTGTGATGAAAACGGATCCCGTGGCTATGGCTTTGTTCACTTTGAGACTCACGAGGCAGCAACTCGGGCCATCGAGACCATGAATGGGATGTTGCTCAATGACAGGAAGGTGTAAGTGCTGGAGAGGAGAGTGACTTCTTGGCTCGGCACTTGGCTTTGCTCCTCCCTTGCCTTGGTGCACGCTTGGGAGCAAACGCCTGCTCTGCTTGGTCTGCCACCTCCTGCTACTCTCTGTTTTCTCCCCTCTTCCCATCCCGTCCCTGCTGGGCACAGTGGCTCTGCTGCTCGCCGGGGCAGTGAGTCACTCGTGGGCAGTGCTGGTGGAAGTGTGATAACAGCTGGTTTGGAGATGTTCCTGACAGTAGGGAAGGAGTCCAAGCCCGGGCTGTGTTTTATTGCTGAGGTGGTGTAACGCTTGCCCACAAAGCAGGGCTGGTCCTCGATCTCAGCTGTCAGCATCAGATAATCTGGGCAGGAAGAGGTTTTGTTGTTCTTTGGCTCTCTGCTTACATTGCAACACCTTATTATCTACATCCCTGTCTCTGCAGAGGCAAGAGTCTGCCCAAGAGGCTTGGGGATACCTCAGAGGAAGAGAGCTGGCACTTGGTGGCATTCTTTGGGGTCTTTTGGCGTCTCCTGGGATGATATCCCCAGCACGGGGCTGTGCCCTGTGTTACCATTCTTCCCATTCCAGTAGTGCCAATTGGGGTCTGGGTAAGGGAACACCAGAGTGGGACATGCTGAAGTTGCTGGATGTGAAACACAGGGTGGGTTTACGGGTGAGCAAAGCATGGCCTGAGGTGATGGGGTCTCTCTTGGACTGTACCGAGACAGACGTGCCTGTGCCTGACACGGAGGGTTTCATGTCTCTCTCCTTGCTTCCTGCAGATTTGTTGGCCATTTCAAATCCCGCAAAGAGCGTGAGGCAGAGTTTGGGGTTAGGGCGATGGAGTTCACCAATGTCTACATCAAAAATTTCGGGGATGACATGGATGATGACAGACTGCAGGAAATATTCTCCAAGTTTGGTGAGTACAGTTGTTGAAGCAAAGTATCCTCATGTCTGATAAACTGGAGTTGGTGCAACTGCAAAGAAAGCTGGGGAAAGTGCTTGCCTGAAGTACCAAGCCCCTTCTCTCGACAGGATCTGACTTACTGAAACACCACCTCGCCAAAGGACCACAATGGCTTAAGCGCATGTAATGTCCTGACAATTTTGCTGCTATGATGGAGGATAACTTGTATTAGGTGCTCTCCTGAAAAAAAGAAGTTTTTTTACTTTCTTGAGTAACAAAAGTGGGGGTTTTTTTGTTTTGTTGTTTTTTTAAATTGTCTTGAAACTAGTGTGCTGTCTGGTTGTAGGAGCCCTGGGAATAAGAGATGCCGAGTCTAAATTTAAAGCAAAAAAGGCTTTTCAGTTTATCCCATTACCGGACGATGCCTCTTGTGACAGGGTTTAGTGTTGTACCAGCCCATGGACCAATACTGTCCATGCTTGGCCAGTGTTATCTCAGGTAATTTGCGAATACCCTTCATATGAACCCAATATATGTGTTCATGTATAAGGGACGTGAGAACTTCTGGCCAAAGGAACTCAGTGCACTGGCTAGAGAAACACAAAGGCCAAGAGCAATGAAAGCAGCATCCGGGGTGGGAGGGATTGCCCTCACCGACACGTGCAGCCTCCCATTCCCGCCTTGCAGCGGCAATCCCGCTGTCCGTCCTCCCGCTTGGCTCCTCCATGCTGCCATGGCCGTCCAGTCTCCTCGCTGGACTGGCATCTCACGGTGGCTCCCAAGCATGGTGCTGTGTGCCAGCAGCACCCCCTCAGTGGGCACCCTTCTTCAGACAGACGCTTCCCTTTCCTATTGCAGGAAAGACGCTAAGTGTCAAAGTCATGGTGGACAACACTGGCCGCTCAAAGGGCTTTGGATTTGTCAACTTCGAGAAGCACGAAGAAGCCCAGAAGGCAAGAGGCTCCTTGATACTTGTCCGCTGTCTTAGCCCCGAGCTTGTCCCCTGCTGATGTTCCCACCTCTCCTTGGGGGCAACCAACCTCACCAGCTTCGTGCTTGCCTGGGTGCCTGGATGGGCAGGACCTGGCGAAGGGGAGCAGAGCTGCTTCCCTGCCGTTGCCCAGGGAGGTCTCTGCTTGTGGTGGGGCTGGACTGGGGCAGGGGGGAGGTGAAGAGTAGAGCCGTGGCTGTTGGCTTCCCGCTGTGCTCAGAGCCCTTCCCTCCACTGGCAGGCGGTGGCCGACATGAACGGGAAGGAGATCAATGGGCGGATAGTGTATGTGGGCCGAGCCCAGAAGCGGCTGGAGCGTCAGAGCGAGCTGAAGCGGAAATTTGAACAGATCAAGCAGGAGCGAGTGAGCAGGTACCAGGTAAGGGGGGAGCGGGATGCTCCGTCCTGCAGGTCTGCACCAGGGACATGGCCCGGGCATCCAGGAACGTCCTTGCCCCCCCAGAGCAGATCAGTGTGCTGGGTCCCTTCTGCAATTAAGACCTGCACAGGGGTCACTGCCTGGTAATGTCCTGAGAAGCAGTATCAGGAAAGAGAGGAGAAATCTAAAACCAGGATGATATTGGCAGGTGAACAAATGGGTTTGCTCTTTTCCAGAAATTAAAATATTAGTCTGGAAATGAGGCAGCTTCCTGAGGTCTTCGAGCAGCTTCATAGCTATGGTTTTGGGTGCCCTCTTCACTCAGGGTGTCTTGCCTACGAGTGGAGCACACGCACGGTCCTGGCTTCTCTCCACATCACTGGTCCTGCGGCAGCTCTGGAGAGGACGTGTTTGTGGGATGTCCCACCTTCCGTCTGAGCTGCTGGCAAAACACGCATCCAGCTTGAAAAGCTGCTGTAAACTTAGAGAGCCCAAGCTGCTTTTTTGCCTGTTTGCAGGGGGTCAACCTGTACGTGAAGAACCTGGATGATGGGATAGATGATGAGAGGCTGAGGAAGGAGTTCTCTCCATACGGCACCATCACCAGTGCCAAGGTGAGGGACTGGGGCTGTTGCTGGGGCTCCTGGGGTCAGCCGGCTGGTGCACTCAGCCCTTAGCAATGGATCAGGATTGTCATCCTGTTGAGTTATGGTTCCCTGCTGATGGCTAGTATCTCAAAGCAAATGTAAAGGACATGCCACTTGTACCCCATGCTGTCCTGAGGAGCTTATTGATTCAGCAAATATCTTGTAGCTTTGCCGAGTTACCCCAGCCCCACTGAGGTGCAAGGTATGGGACCTTAAAAGCCACATCATTCTGAATATTGCACAGCTGCTCTGTAGTTTGTGACCAATGTGAGACTGATACAAAAGGAAATGACCCACAAGCCACCTCGCTGTGGGGAGAGCGGGGTGACAGGCTGGTGTTTTGCCTTTTGGAAAACCATAAGAGTGTCAGTCTTGCCACCAAGACTGATGTCAAGTTTCTCTTGAAGGCTGTGCGTATGGGTGCGGAGGGATGGTCTGGCTTTTAAGGTCAGATACCTGTAACCTGCCAGCTGCCAGGGACAGATGCTGCCTGGCCCTCGGGCAGGGCACAGTGTCCCACTGATCTCAGCCCTTGCTGGCTCCTGTGGCATTAAGCACCGGAGCATTGCTGGCCCGTGGGTCCTGTGGGGCTGTGGCACAGACCCCCTGGAAGATCACAGGCTGCAGATCTTGGGCTGGCCCAGACTCTTGTCATCTTCATTTCCCAAACCTACTGGTTTTGCCTAAGCAAATCCTCCCCTTCCCCAGAGAAGCCTCTCTGTGGAGCCCTGTGGGCACAGCCCCATCCATCCCACCTTGGACGTGAGGGCTGCAATGGGGTGCCTGTGGCTGGCAGGTCCTGTGTACCCCCCTGCTGCGCCGTGCTTCGTGGGTACTGCAGTGATCTGTGGACTTAGCTGTCTTGTTCTAATCCAATTTTAGGTGATGACAGAGGGTGGCCACAGCAAAGGGTTTGGGTTTGTATGTTTTTCCTCCCCAGAAGAGGCTACCAAGGCTGTGACAGAAATGAACGGGCGGATCGTTAGCACTAAGCCCCTCTATGTCGCGCTCGCTCAAAGGAAAGAGGAGCGGAAAGCAATCCTCACCAACCAGTACATGCAGAGATTAGCCACCATGAGGGCCCTGCCTGGCCCTCTCCTGGGCTCCTTCCAGCCCCCTCCGGGGTACTTCCTACCCCCCATCCCACAGGTGAGTCCCCACTCCCAAATGGCAGCCTTGCACAGGGACCCGAATTTGCCCTGGGTGGGAGGAGGGGGGTGGCAGTCAGGCCAAGGAGCCTATCTCGGGTTGTGCAGCCCCAGGCACACACTGGCATGGGATTAGTGGGACTGGTGGGATCAGTGCTGGGCTTCTGTGTGAGCGGCAGGGCTTGACAGAACGCTGGTGGGGTGCAGGTGCTCCAGGCGAGGGGCTGGGGATTTAGTAGCTACTGACTGCTCCTCAGAGGAGGGAACCAAGGAGGGGTTTGGTGGGAGAGTGTGAGCATGGAGCACAAGTCTGCTGATGAAACAAGGGGAGGGAGAAGGGCTACAGAGGTGCAAAAGCTCGTGGGGAGGAGATAAGTGGAGCTGCTGGAGGACATGCAGGCAGCAGGACCGGAGGTCGATCTTTAAGTGCCCTGGCACGCTGCAGAGCATGGTTTTGGCTTGTCTGTCTGCGTGCCGCAGCCACTGAGATGCCCTGGGTTAGATCTGGCTCAGCTCCCAAGTCACCTTGGAAAACGTGTTCTCCTTTCCTAGCCACAAACCAGAGCTACCTTCTACAGCCCCAGCCCAGTTATCCCAGTCCGTCATGCCACTCGCTGGAGTGCGCAGCCCTCCCGGCCTCCCTGTGAGTCAGCCTGTCTCTCCCTGGGGGCTCTCGGTGTGAGCTGGGCTTGGTTAGAGACCAAGGGTCTCCAAAAGCAGCACAAAGCATGTAGCCATGGGGGGCCGTTGCCTGGAGAATCGCACGGGGGTTTGGTGCAGGCGTCATGGTGATGGGCACTGGTGGATGAGATGTTAGGGTTGACCCTGGAGGTGAGGTCCTCCTGAGCTTTCCCCCACCGCGTCTCCTTCCATGTCTTTGCTACCAAGAAGCTTTATTAATCATGCTCCATCTCTACAGCAGCATATCCTGCAGCTACCCCCATCCTGAGGGCTGCCACGCCGCCTCGGCGCCTGCTGTCCAACATCAGCACCATGAGACAGGCCTCCACCCAGGTGCCCCGTGTGCCCCCCCAGGCCCAGAGAGTGGGTGAGTGGGGGAAGGACCCAGCTCAGACATCGCCGTAGCGGCTGTGTGTTGGCAAGGGTGCTTGCTGTGAGCTTGGGTCTGCATCTGAAGATGGATCGGTTTGTGGGATTGCTCATGGAGGAGTCTGCCCTCGGCCGTGATGGCACTGGAGCGCTGTCTGTAGTAAATAAGCGTGTAACTTTTGGGGAAGGTTGTGGTCTTTCAGGTAATGGGACAGGTCTCTGATATGCAGATTGGTCTTGTTGGCTGCTGCTCCTTGAATATGTTCGTTAAAGACAATGACGATGCAGACACAGCACCCTAGGCTTAGTGCTCAGACTGAGATGGAGATTGGGAAAGGACCTCTTGGGCAGAAGCAGAAGTTCTTACAGGCTCTGTCTGAACTGCTGCCAAGGCCAAGCCTCTGGTAAAACACACTCATGCTAGACGTGTTTGGAGCTGTGGCCGGAGAACCAGACCTTGCTGGCATCCCCAGCGCCTGGCTGTGCTGGGGCTGTCCCTGTGTCCCGGGGCGTCCCCTCCACCTTGCCAGCGTGACATGGCTGTGCCCCCACTGGTGGGGTGGTGACCCAGCTGCTGTCCTGCACATGGTGCCCAGAGCACTCCTCACCCCAAGAGTGCTTCAACCCTGTGTCTGTCCTGTCACCCCCCTGCCTTTCGTGTGAGTGAGGAAGAGGAGGATGCTTGCCGGGGCTCACAGCGTAGCCCCTTCTGAGGCTCCTCTGTGGACAGGCTTTGAGGAGAGACTTAAGTAGTGCAGGGTGGAAGCTGCCCACTTGGTGAGTGGGTGAAGATCTGATGTCCTCCAAAACATAGGACCATCTGGTGGGGCAGCATCTACCTAGAACCCTCCCTGCTTTGTGTGATTTAGCCCAAGGTCATCTTTGGTGTTGAGTGTCTTATTGCTGAAACAAGCAGGGGGACGAGGAGGGCTGTCTTTGGCTTGTCCCCTTTCCCTTTGTCCTTGTCCCCTCATTTCTCTGCCCTCACCTCCCTGCAGGAGGGGAGCCAGGGTGAGCTGGGGGCCAGGGGCACTTGCTCTTGCAGCCCACCCTCCTCATCCTCTGGCTGCTGATGCAGGTGGGCATTTCTGGAGGAGAGACAACGAGGTGTTAGGTGCCTTTGCCAGCTCTCCTGTCCCCTGCACAAAATCAGACCACCCCAGCCCAGCGGGCAGGATGGCAGTGCCCTGCCTGTCCTGGGGAAGCTGCCTTTGACCTGGGGGCTGCTTTGAGCCCATGACGGGGTTTTTTTGGACCCTCTGGCTGAGCACACTGCCCTTGTGGCTTCAGCCTCCCCAGTGCAGGCATGTGTTTAACAGGCTCCTCCTTAGAAATGTTCCCATCCCTGTTGCAGCCAACATTGGGACGCAGACGGTCAGCACCCGGGTGTCCTCCTCGCCCACCCTGCCACGGGGTGCCCCGCAGTACAAGTACTCCTCATCTGTCAGGAATGCCCACCCGCCCGTGGTGGCCCCACAGGTAACCGCTCCGTGGGCTCCTGGCTTTGGCACAGCCACCGCAACGTCGTGTCAGTCCTGGTCCTGCTCTGGGCTAACGTGACTGCTGACCCCAGGCAGCCCCATGGCTCCGTTCATGACTGGTGCTATGGGAACCTTTCTTGGGGGCTGCTGGGGTAACTGGGGCTATGGATCCAGTAGCCTGCAGCTGTGATGCCTGACTCCAGCTTTCCTGGAAGCTGGTGTTTGGATACAAACAGGCAATGCCGGAGTCTGCATCAGCATCTCGGGAGGGGGAAATGCCCCACTGCATTTGGGGACCAGCACCATTCCTGCACACCAGGTAACTCACACATTGCTCCAGCCTTTGATTGCTGCTCTTCTCTGTTTTTTTTCTCCAGGCAGGAGAACCTGCTGTGCATGTCCAGGGGCAGGAGCCGCTGACAGCATCCATGCTTGCTGCAGCCCCTCCTCAGGAGCAGAAGCAAATGATAGGTGGGTGTCACGGCTGCTCTGCTGGAGAAGATCCAGCTGTGGGGCTGTGCGGGCATGTGGACTTGCATACGCCAGGGAAAACTTAGCTGCTAGGAGAAGCTGTAAGCCTTTATGTCACCGCTCTGATATTATGCTGCTTTAAAAAAAAAAAAAAAAAATTTAGGCTGTGTTGGAAGGGTATGGAAGCAGCAAAACCACTCCTTGTCTATATTAGCTGCCTAGCAGCGAGACAGTGTCTGGCGAAGCTCTGCAGGAGAGGCAGAGCTCCATCCTGCCCAGCCAGGCTGCACCAGGGCATGTGCAATTCCCCTGAACTCTGGGCCATCCTGCATCGTCACGCTCAGGCGCTGATGAACAGCTTGGTGGCCACAAGGGTTAGGGTCAGCTCTGCCGCACCGTCCTTGGGCTTCGGGTGCTGTCTGGCGTCGCGCCGGTGGAGCGGCCGGTGCCCGTGGCGTGGGAGGGGATCGCTTGCCCTGCTGTGGGGAGGCTGCCCTGCTCTGCCTGCCTCGCCAGCTTGGCCTGACAAAAGCATAGCAGGTCATGGACGAGCTTTTCCCTCCTCAGGAGGAAATTGCTCCTGCAGAAGCAGGTCCCTTCACATCCATGCTGGTGGGCAGCACTTGCCGTTCCACTGCCCTTCTCCCACGGCAGGTGCCTGCTGCTGTCTGGCTTTACCTGGCAGCTTCCCTGACCGCAAATGCTGTTGCTGAGACATGCTGGCGTAGGTTTGCTTGTGAGCAGTGATTTTTTTATTTTTTTTTTTCTTCCCACCACCATCACCACCCTTGTATCCCTTTTCAGTTGAAAGGACAGACCTGGGAGGGCAGGAGGGCTTGCACTGGGTTTGAAAATGCTGGAGGTCTTGCACAGCGCTGATGTCCTCCCTGGTATTTGGAGCAGGTGAACGCCTCTACCCTCTGATTCATGCGATGCATCCCTCACTGGCTGGCAAGATCACTGGGATGCTGCTGGAGATTGATAACACCGAGCTGCTGCTGCTCCTAGAGTCCCCCGACTCCCTGCACTCCAAGGTAGGAGGCACTCAGTGCCCAAACAAATCACATCCCAAAGGGGTAACCTGCTCCTGCAAGGAAAGGTGATCATGGCCCAGAAGATGGGCCAAGGATGTTCATAGCCCTGGGAAGAGCAAGTAGCTGCTTTTTTTTTTTTTTTTTTTTTTTTTTTTTTCGGTGAAAAATGAGCAGAAAGGGCCCCACATTGATGGCACTGCACCCAGTGCCTGAATGCCTGCCCACCTTCAGCAAAAGGAGCAGCTCGGAGCAGCTCCCCAAAAGCCCAGGCCAAGCTCTGAGGGTGGTTTGGAGGTGGCTGGGAAGTGAGAGGGGAAAAGCAGGGTGGGTGTTGCTCTCCAGAAGGAGATAGGGAGATGTTCTTCTCTGAGAACAGAAACCAGATAAATGCTGCCTCTCTGCAGCATTTCTTCAGTTTCCTCCTTAATCCTGGCGAATATTCAACTTTGGCTCCCATCAAAACAGTTGCAGTGAATTGACTGCATCTCCTTGTTGCTCCTTGGAGACAGGATTCACTTTTACCCTTTCATTGACATTTTTGTGAAGGAGCCTGAGCTCTGCTGAGTGGTGTCAGGCAGCTTCACCTACAGAGAAGTCTGATTTCTCTCTGGCAAGTTCTGACTCCTACAGAAAAGGAGAGATGCCCCAGCATTTCCCTAGGGAAGAGGCAGAAGAGATCTTTGGGCTGATCAGTCTCCTGCCAAAGCAGCAGACTTGGATTTTATAATTATTATTATTAAAGTCCTTTACCTCTTGGAAGTGGGTCTGTGCAGAGGCCGGATCAGGACCTGGAATATTGCACTTCTTGTGCAGTGTGCTCCTACATTGGAGCAACTCAACTTCTCGCCGCCTTGTGCTCTCTGTTGTAAGATCGAGGAAGCAGTGGCTGTTCTCCAAGCGCACCAGGCTACTGAGACTTCGCACAAGAGCAGCACCACGGCATTCCTGCAGTGACCCCGGGTAGGTGCACGGAGCTGTTGCAGGCATCGGTGTGTTGCATGATGTGCTCAGGGTCTCCAGTTTCTGACTCTGAAACTGGGGATTGGGTTTCTTGTCCAGACCAAGAAAGGCTTGATGAGCAACGTAAGTATCTTTGACTGTAATATTCAGTTTCTTAAATTGCATCCTTCATCTTCCATACTTAATCGTACTACAGACATAGTTCTGTGTGGGTTTTTGTTGTGGGTTTTTTTTTTTTTCCCCCCTATGTTGACAAGGGCAACAACTGTCCAGCCAGAAAGGAAGATAGGAAAGGACCTTGCTTTTCTGTAGGCCTGGTGGGAACAAGCACAATCTTTCCTGGGACTTCCCAGTGTTTTTTTGCAGAACCTTGTCAGTAGATGCCCTATAAAATGTTAGTGGTCCTGTGGGGGCTTGATCAGGAGAGCTGGCCCTGCTGCTGAGGCTGGGACAGACACATTAACAGGCAATTCAGACTCTCATGTGCCCCTTTGAAGATAGTATTTTCTTCACTTGTGATCTCAAGGAAACTGTGTGTTAATCCAAGTTCAGGTGAATTTCATCTTGTCTGGATGAAATTCTTCATCTAGCAGTTGAAAATTGCATATGCGGTTTCTTTGTTTCTTGTAGACTTCGGGACCAACAGCGAGCCCTGAGAACATTGCCTTTGACGAACAGCAGCAGCAACCCCACCATGCTTTTGGAATCATGCCTGTACAGTGACCCTGGCTTGTCTTCAGTGCCCCATCCTATTTTTTTGTGTGTGTGTATTGTAAACCTTGCAGAATTTCTCCTGCATCTGTAAAAAAATTCCCACGTTAATTCTTTTCTCGCTACTGAAAGCATCTTGTGAAAATGTAGTGTGGAACCTAGCCTGGTTCAGTTGCCCAGGAAATGACAAGTGCTGATCATAATTTTTAGTGAATTTTTTGAGTTCTGTAGTTTTTATTTGTTCCTGTAGCTGACACTAATAAAGAACTGATGCTTCCACCCCCAAAGCATGGGTTAGTTCCCTTTGCAGAAAGACAGCAAATACTTTTTCTCCGTTTTGTGCAGGTGGAGGGATGGACTTAGGTCAGGCTGCTGTAATTAATGTTTGAAGCTTGTGATGCTGGTGGGATGGCAGTCCTAAGAGCTGACAGGAAGGGACATACAGGATTAAATTAACAAACTGCCAACCAGCAGGCTCTCCTGATCCTTCCTGACTCTCTAGGAGGATGGCTTTAAGCAAATTTCATACTATCTACCTGGATTTTATCCCTTCTAGTTAGCTGGTTTTAACTTCCTTTTAAAAGGCATCATCTTCCTGTGGTTATCCTTTTGTGATGGACCTTGTACGCCTGCAGGAGTACTGGCACCGAGTGTCTTCTGCTGGTCACCACATCGTGTATGTGCCTGTAGTGCACAAGACCCGGCTTTTGAGGTAGTGTGGAGTACCTGTAAATCAAAAGCTGCTTCTCCAATGTGTGTTCCTGACCAGTGGTTTCAAGGAGTCACTGATGGGCCTGAAAATATTCATAACTGTATCACATCCCACGGGGACACTCCCTGCTTGCAGGAGTAGCTGGGACCTGTTGTTGCTGTGTTCTGCTCTCTGGGCTTCTGCCAGAGCATGTTGCTGTACTCATCCTGGCCTTAATGCCCTGCTCTTCCTAGTTAGGAATTTCAGTCCCTAGAGTCTTCTTGGTACTTGAGACTGGCGATGTGTTGACCTCACTTGACTGCTTCCTTGAGCTGACAGGAGCATACCTCCATCAGCACCACCTACCTTTTTTCTGTCCAACTTGTGTGCTGGTGTTGCCGTCTCCATCTTCCTTCTGTGCGGTATCATACTCCCACTTCAGCTTGCTGCTGAGTCATCCCTCCTACCTCTTGTTTTCCTGCCAGCATTTTAATAGAATCGCTTACACATTTGCTCCTGCATGGTGTCTGCTCTGCTCAGCTGGGGCTCTTCCCTGGGACTTTTCATCGTTCCTTTTTGCCTTTATTTTGCCAATTCTTCCTCTGACCTTCAATATTTCGTTTCCTCATAGTCAATGTCTCAGCCTGAACTGTGCCCTGTTTAGATACCTCCTTCTCAGTGACATGCTTATACAGGACTTTAAGCCACTTGATATACAGGACCTTCATTTAAGTTGTTATTTCTCCCAGAGTGTAACTGTCTGGAAGCTTTTTTGCTTTGTGTCTAGAGGAAAAATGTGTATTTGCATGAGTGTAATGCATGTAAGGAGCTGGAATGGAACTGTACAGGTGCACTTCACCCTGCTGTTGGCTAGCTTGTCTGCAACCTTCTTTCAGGTGTAACGGGGCAGTTCAGCTGTGCCTGTGACACCACCTACAATGCTAGATGGCTTGGCTGAAGATGGCTGTAAAGCTACAGGGAATGCAGAGTGGGGCCAAGGAACACAGGGATATCAGAATAGTGTACGAAAGGACGTGAACAAGGACCAGGGTCTTTAAAATGTTTATCAGAAAAGATGAAGTTGGAGCTTGGATCCCCATGTGTACTGGAGGGTACTGGATGTTTTCAGAGTAGCCCCCTGGCTGAACTTGTCACGGAAGTCTGAGGCTTTAGGGAGTTGAGGCAGGAGCAGCAATGCAAATATGAATCTGGAGTCTCCAGTCTGGAGTAGTTGCTGTGGCTTTTGAAAGGGTGGATGAAGGTGTGCCTCTGTGACAAACACTCTCCTGCTGCCCATGTGGACAGCACTACCTTTGCATGCCTGGGAAGCGCCCTGCACTGACAGCAGCACCGTTGCTGCAACAGAAAGGGAGACAGAAGTGACCCTGTGCTTGATCTTTGTCCACCTGGTGGTAATGCTGGGGAAAGTCTTAGAGATAAGGTACAAAAACACACTGCTGTTGCTAAGAGGGGAAAGAGATGGTGAATGCTGCTGTGGAAGTGTTGTAATGAATTGAACAGTGCAGGTATCTGCCACTCCAGGTAACAGCAGGGCTGTTAAAAGGATAGCTCTTAACTAAGTGAAGCCATTCTTCCTCTGCTTATCTGTGTACTGCTGGCCTGTGCTTCCCCACCCTGAAATCCATCACGCTTACTTGCTAAGAGCTTGGGTGAGTGCTGGTTGCAGGATCAATGCAGCTGCCACATTTAGAAGTGGGAGTGGAGTGAAAGGAGCAATTTGTGCCCCTCTGCGAGGAGTTGTTTCAAGCCCTGGCCCATTCCAGCTGATAGAGTACAGCCCTGCGACCTAGAAAAAGCTACTTAATGTCGGACTAAGGTAAGAAGTCTATTGTCTTTAATGGCACTAGAGTGATTGTCTGCTTTCTAAATTCAGTTCAGTGGGGTACCTGCCTGAAACACTGACTACTGGGAGAAGTAAGTTGGGAATCAAAGATATTTGAACCCTGACTTACGGGCTAGCTTCTGTCTCCTGGTCTGTACTGTAAGTTGCCTTAGGTCTAGTGTTGTCCAGCATCTTGACTTACTAGTTAAAGTACTCTACTCATCCACAGTGTGCAAGGCTGAGCAATGTTTAGAAACCCTGATGTATTGTCGCTATCTGACAGAGCAAGGCACTGTACTGCAGCGCTTGAAGTCCTCTGACAAAAAGGCGGGATAGTATGAAGTGGTTAAAGTGTACTGGTTCCCCTACACCATCCATCATGTAAAAAACACAGCTCTAAAGTGAAAATAAACACGGCTTTAATGAGAACTGGTTTTAACAGTTCATAGAGTAACTCCAAGTATCTCTTTACCTACCATTTTATGTCAGTGCTATCAACACCAGATAAGGAGAAGATAAAAAAAAAATATAAACATGCATTGAAGTAGTAAGCCAGACCTCAGTTGGGATGTTACTGCATATCCCTCTCCCTGTAACACCGCATAGCAACTGCTCCAAAAGGCACAGAGGAGCTAAAGTGGTTTTTAAAAAACAAACCAAAAAACAACACAAAAAGCAACTGTAAAATTCCCAAGCACCCAGAATCTGAAAGAAGTAGTGCACAGTGTAACAAGGCAGGCTTAACTTGCTGCTGTTTTGTTAAATGTGCATCATAATAAAAAATAAAAGAAAGCTGCTACTGTAAGCATCTGCCCAGCCACACTAAGCAGCAGAAACTCAGCTGAGGGCCAGCAGGCATCAAGTGGGAGAGGGAACAAGCTTGGCCCTGTGCAAGTAACTGTGCCTGTTACAAGAATGGTGTGTGGTGCTAGGGCAACTGCAGCAGTTCCTGCAGTAACCTTATTTAAGTAATAGCAGCACAAACGCAGCAAAAGTGTCACCTGAATAAGGACAAAAACCCTTGTTTGTAGCTCTTCAAAAAGAGAATAGCCACTTCACATGCATCTTAGCCAACATGGAAAGAGTCCCTGAGGCCAATAGTTACAGGCAAGTTGACTTCAGCCAAGGAAGTTAACCTATATGCCTCTCAGGGAGGGGCATTAAAACTTTGAATGATCTTAGAGCCAGATAATAGAGTTTGATACAGATTGTGTGTCTTAGCATTCGTTGTGCTGGCACAGAACCCATTACGTCTCAGTAGCTGTGGAAGATAGTTTTCAATACCGATCCTGCTTTAAGATTGGTCCCTGTAACAACATCAGAAGGGAAAAAGCTTTCTTCTGCAGTGGAAAACAAAGCTTTCCTTGTTGCTTGGTTACCCTAGGCTCTGTTCAGTTCTTGCAATAATCTCAGTGCAGCTGTGTTCTTTGGTTCAGTTTTCAACAAGCTCTTGATATCGGCAATACTTGATCTGTAATCCTAGAAGGAGAGTATTTTTTAAATGTTAGTACATTGAAAATGCAATTTAAGGTTCTTGATGCAGAATTACTACCCTGCAGCACAACTAAGCCCCTGACTTCCTCTCTGTAATTGCTTAAGCACTGGCATCAATGTAGCTCTAAAATGCGCTTAAACTAGGGCTGAGAAGACAATTTCACCACTCAAGTGGGTTCTGAGTCCAATGCCAATGCAGCAAGTCTTCCAGTACTGTCTAGAGAATCTCTCACCAGACATGAAAAGATAAAAGCTGAACACAACATGTAGCTGCTTCCAGTACCTCCAGAAACAGGATCAGGTCCTGAGAAACTCATGAGATTCAACCAGCAAATAGCAATGTGAAAGAAACCACACCCCCCGCCCCCCCCAGTCCATACAGGTCTCGCTTATCTGATGGCAGACGTTGTCTAGCACAGAAACGAGTTCTGAACGGCATCTCTTACCCTGATCGTGCATGAACAGGCTTCTAGTCCTAGCCTAAAAATGTTCAAAACTCCTGATTGACTTACCTTCAGCTCTTTAAGTGCTTGAGCACGTCTGTAGAGTGCCTTAACATTTTTAGGATCTAACCTCAGAGCTTCTGTGCAGTCCTGTACTGCTTCCTTGTATTGCTTCAGTGTCAGGTAACAGAGAGCTCTGCAATACAGATACCTGGTTAGAGACCTTTGGCTAACAGCAGCATCTACTGCTGCAACATCCATAGCAGATCTCAGCCAACCCCAGCACATCACAAAGCTGGACTCCAAAACCAGTCTTCATCCTCGTACATTATGTCAACTTGAGCTCAAGTTTATTTCAGTTAAAAAGAGGGGGAAAAAAGGAAACAGTTTTTCAGTCTGAAAAAAAAAAGAGGATTTTTAGAGCAACCTGCTCTAAAGCTAATAACTTGCACTTCAAGGATGCAGGTTCCTACCTATACCAGTCCAGAATATGCTCTGCTTGCTGCAATTGCCTTAGAAGTACTTTGAGTCTTTAAGTATAGCAGTCCGCAATCTGTGGTTCGTGGGGCAGCAGACACTACTCGAAGTCAGAGTCCTGGCAGACAAGCAGTCCTAAGATGAGTGTCTCCAAGGGTTTTTGCAGGACCCAATCAAAGAATGTTATACAAACTACAGGGATGACTGCACTTGGGGTGAACATGTGTGGGTGTTTTTGTTCTATTCATTTGTTTGGGAGCAAACATTAGACAGCTCTATCAGAAGTACCACGGTGGGGTTTATAAAGGGCCAGGAAGTACTTGGGCAATGAGCTGAGTAGTAGTACCTGTTGGTGTAAGTCGCACATTCCTGGCGGAGGTTTAAACTCTCGCTGTACTTCTCAACTGCTTTTTTATGGTTTCCTTTCTTTACAAGTTCATTTCCTTCTTCCTTCAGAGTCTGAGCTCTCTCCATGCCAGCACCAGTCTGGTCTGGAAACAGCATGAAAGAATACAGAATGCTATAAAACTGACAAGATCAGCACAGCCTTTCAGAAAGCAAATATCCCCATACCAGAGGCAAGACACAGAGACATCAAAGGATCCAGAAACAGCCAAAAAGGCTGTGGCAGAACCAGGCCCAGGTTTCTCCAGGCCTCAGCCTCAGCCCCAGCTGCAGACACGCCAAGCAGGCGTGGCAGCTTCTTGTTCATTACCCTTCTGAGCTACAGGGCTCTGTGCCCGGCCCAAGGCCATCGCTCTCACCTGGTTCTCCCTGCAGTGCAGTTGCAGGAGGAGCGTTTGCCCCAGGGGCTCCGGCAGAAGGAACGCTCCACCTCGTCTGGGCAGAAATGGGCACAGTGGGGATTGGTGGAAGCTTCTGGCGCCAGTTCACGCCATCCTTCTCCAGCAGGGCTTTAGTCATCCTGGAAGAGATGACTGGCAGTCACCCCGTCTGTTGGCTGGATAGGCCATGCAGTAGCCAGTAGGGTCACTTCTTAACCTGGCTTGTGTATCGAGGACAGCGTCTCTCCACTAAACCCTTTACATGCATCTAAACTAGGTTCCTGCTACAGACAGGACATTAGTGAAAGGACCTTCATGTCAGCAGGGATGAAACTATCATAGGACAAGGGGTGGGACTGCCAGTACTCGGGTGAGCAAGAGATGTGCATGATGCTCCTCAGTCTGGCAAATGATGAAGTGAAGCAGACAGCTCCAGAAAGAGAAAAGGACTACTACAGCAGCCTATAAACCCAGCCAGCATAGGCAGCCTTAAAAGATAGGGCACAGGACCTCGTAGTTTATTATTTCCTTTAAACCAAGCACTGAGCAAAGAAGAAACAGTCCCGCATCATTCATTCCTAGCCCTCAACCAGCACCTTGAAAGGAGCTAAGGGTGCCAGCGGACAAATGGAGTGCATGTGAAGTATCAGAGGCCTCGCCCGCCTCATCCGTGTGCTTGGGACCCAGCTCCCTCCTGACAGGGTTGCAGAAACACCCCCAGGCTCTCAGCAGCTACCCCAGCTGCTGTATTCCCAAACCTTTCACTACGACCCGCCGAGAGCAGGCCGTGGCCTCACCTGTTGACGCCGTCGTGTGCCGCCTGTACGGTGCAGTCCACCTGCAGCGCCGTCTTGTAGTCCACGTAGGCCAGCTGGTACCGCTCCAGGGCCTCGTAGGCCGCGGCCCGCCTGAGGAGGGGTTTGAGCCCGAAGGGGACCAGGTCGAGGGCGCTGCGACAGAGCGGAGAGAGCCGCCCGCGGCGGCGTCAGCCCGGGAGGGGGCGGCGGAGGGTCGGGGCGGGCCGGGCTCGCTCCGGGAGTGTCACCGTCCCCGCCTCGCCGCCCGCCCCTAACCTAACGGTGGGGAAAGCAAGCCAAGGAGCCCTCGGGCCCCGCCACCCCCGGCCCCGCCGCCGCTCACCCGCTGCAGTCGGCGACGCAGAGGCGGCAGGCGGCTTC
>JAVJGG010000009.1:21367239-21377918 GCA_035590195.1 Aviceda cuculoides | reverse complement strand
TTTTATTTTTTTTCTTTTTTTTTCTTTTTTTTTCTTTTCCTTCTGATAGAATATTCCTAGTATATGTCCAGGCCCACAGAGTCAAGATCTGAACTTCTGATGTTAAAAATGTACAAGTGAGATCAATATTGCCTCCCTCCTCCCAACAAATGTATTCCATGTATACTTAAAGGCATAAGGGAAGATGATGCTACCTTTTGCATAGCCTTAGTACCTATCCTTCCATACAAGATACTGAACTTTAGTAGGTATGTTCAATAGCTGCAACACTGTGCAGTGCTGTGTTGGGATTTGACCACCAGTGTATAGATCCTGAGATGTGTTTCCACCAAGAGCAACTGTAGATTTGTATGCCTGATCAAATTCTGTTCTCTGTAATTCCCAGTCCTCTTTGGTATTAGATGCTAATAATATTCAGTCACGTGGTCAGGTGAAATAAACTTACTTCATAATAAATTTACTTCATGCTAGGCCTTGCGTACCTTTAAGCGGTGCTATTTATTCTTCTGTTTCAACACAGCCCAAACTGCCATAAAATTAAATGTAAATTTGTCTATTCTTACATATACAGGCAGCTGAAGAAGTTAGATGAAGATAGTTTAACCAAACAACCTGAAGAAGTATTTGATGTATTGGAGAAGCTTGGAGAAGGGTATGTGTTCTATTACAATGTGCCCAATGTATGTTTCTCTAAGAACAAATCTGTGTAATGGGTATGTGTTCAGTGGTCTCTTTTTTAACTTTTGTCATGATCCTGTTACTGCAAAGGTATGTACCAACATAGTGACAGTGTTTGGCTAGTAACAGAATAAAGAATTTGTTTCCCAAGGGTAGGATCTCTTAATCCAAACAGCTTATGGCTCAGTAGTAGGGAGTTAAAACATTGTTGAAAAATGCCAGTCTGGACTTGATAGGGCTCTGTGGGAACTCAAGAGGTTTTGTAGTTTATCCCTGGTACTTCTTGCAGAAGATCTGCGTGGTGGAAATGAACTGTTGCATTGTGCCACTTGGTGAGGCAGAGCAGCATGGGAACACTCGGCGAGTGACATGTTTGCCGCCTTAAGCAGTTCATTTGAAAAAAATGATTTGTAAATCTGCCTGGCTGCTGTAAGTAAAGAAGCTGGAAATAAGACAGATAATATCTGACAAGAACAAGCAAACCTCTGTGACCAGAGCTGTGGTTCTTACTGATGCTCAGCTGGTACTGTATGCTGGAAAAAGAGAGAATTGTATTTGCTGGATTTGTGTAAAAGGCCATTGCAAAGCTATGGGCAGTGTAATGATGGTTGGCTCTTTTCTGACCATCTCAGTGGGCTGTGACTTATTTGTAGTATTATAGTGTTTAGAAGCTAGTGGACTGATCATTTATATTAAAATACAAAATATTTTTAGCAGAAAGATAGTTAATTTTTTACCTGATGGCTGCACTTGCAAAAAAGCAAAACAATAGCATTTGCATTTTTAAAATGTTATTGTATTAATTGTTTGTTTAATATTTTGTTTCATAGTTCCTACGGCAGTGTCTTCAAAGCCATTCATAAAGAAACGGGTCAAGTCGTTGCAATTAAACAAGTTCCTGTGGAATCTGACTTGCAAGAGATTATAAAGGAAATATCCATAATGCAGCAATGCGACAGGTAAATGTATACTGCAAAACCCGTTATTGGTATGCAAAGAAAAGTGTTGTCTATGATCTGGCATTTCATCAAATAAAAGCCATGATGTTGCCTTAAATGTTTTTTAAAAGGCTGGACTTGTACGATCAAGTTACCTTGTATCAACTGAGTCATGTTAACTGACCATTTGGGTAGTGTTAATCCAAGCAAAGGTAAGACAACAAAAATTTAGCTTGCAACAAGAGAGCATTAAGCTAAGTTGAATAACCTTGCACTTGCTGCCAGCAAAGACCCAAGCGTGTGAGCAGTTACTGCCGATCTCCCCATGCGCCATCGGTTGTTGAACAGTGATAACTTGATGCTAGAACAGCAGTTCCCATGCCCAAAGGGGTAACGAATTCTAAACAAGTTTTGGTACAGACGTAGAAAACTGTTAGAAGAGGGGTTTTAATTTGTTTGTTTTTAAGGGGCACGTGGATGAGAGCAACTAATGCATGACTGCTCTTGCATGTGCATAATCTACATGCTGTCATCTGCTTGGGTGGCACAGTTGTCCTTCCCAGACATTTTCTGCCTGTGCAGGTTCTAGTGCAGTACAAGCTGTCTGCTGATCTGAGCATCCCTGGAATAACTTGCTGGCAGCTCTGCAGGCCGATGGTTGGCTTTCTGGGTTGCCTTTGCATGTTTCTTATGGGAAAAGATGTTGTACTAACTTAGCTAATGGAGAGCTCATGGGTGCAGAAGACCTCCTCTCAAAGTGTATCCTAGGCTCAAAGTTTAAAATACACAAATTTCTTCTGGTGTTATGAATCTAGCCTTAAGAAACACTATCTTGATGGACTTCAGGCTTGGAAAACCATATAAAATAAATTCCATTAGCAATATAAAATTACAGTCCCAGTCATTTACTCTATTGCATTTCACTCGCACTATCTTTAAATGAAGGTGACTGGTGGCAGACAACAAAACATAACTTTAAAATAATTTGTTTGTGAAAAATCTTACTGTGTAATTTGGAAAGCATTACTAGGTGTTTCTTTCTTAAATTTATGTTGTGGTTTAACCCTAGCCAGCAACTAAGTACCACATAGCCACTCACTCACTTCCCCCGCCACCCAGTGGGATGGGGGAAGAGAACTGAAAGGAAGAAAGTAAAACTCATGGGTTGAGATAAGAACAGTTTAGTAGAATGGAAAGGAAGAAACTAATAATGATAATAGTAACAATAATAAAATGACAATAATACTAAAAGAGTTGGAATATACAAAAGAAGTGATGCACAATGCAGTTGCTCACCACTTGCTGACCAATGCCTGTTTAGTTCCCAAGCAGTGATCCCCCCCAGGCGAACTTCCCCGAGTTTCTATACTAGACGTGACGTCCCATGGTATGGAATACCCCTTTGGCCAGTTTGGGTCAGCTGTCCTTGCTGTGTCCCCTCTCAACTTCTTGTGCCCCTCCAGCCTTCTTGCTGGCTGGACGTGAGAAGCTGAAAAATCCTTGACTTAGTGGAAACGCTACTTGGCAACAACTGAAAACATCAGTGTGTTATCAACATTATTCTTATACTGTATCTAAAACATAACACTATACCAGCTACCAGAATGAAAATTAACTCTATCCCAGCTGAAACCAGGACAATTAAATACTAACTTTGTAAGGCCTAAAATGAGACCTTACAGTTATGAACAGCAGAGGGAGTGAATCACTGGAGCATCATGTTTTCTGTGTGAGCATTAAGGGACACTATGCAGTGTGACTGACTTGCTAGTTCTACAGTTTTTCGTTAGAAAATATTCAGCAGAGAATAGATTAAGTGCACTTTTGTTCCTTAGCTCTGTTCCCATAAAATCAGGAACAGTCTTTCTGTTAGTTTTCTGCTTTATCTTTTCCAGAGGACAGATGGTTATTCTGACCAATATACTGTACTAGGTGGTTTGCTTTTTGGACAGCCAGAGAGCTGACTGTGAGAGGCAGTCTTAGGTTGTACTGGATTCCTAAAATACATCCTGGACTAAACTGTAGAAACAAGCAGGTGCATGTAGTAGTCAGGGAACATTCCTCTTAACATTATAGCTATTTTCCAGCAAACTTTGGACCTTATTTAATGTTTCCATTTGGTTGCAAATGCTCTGCAGCAGCTTTACCAGGGACTGCCATGGTTTGTTTCTCATTCCCTTGTCCTGCCTTCTTGCTTGCCACAGCACTGACCTTGTAATCTGGTTCGGGGAGCTAGACTGGATTGAAGGCTAATCACTCCTTATGTCTATAGGATTTATTTTCAGACAGTTTAGCTCCTGGAACTGACTTACTGGCAGGTCAGATGAGCACTGCTGTGGGGAAGAGGCTTGGCGGGACTGCAGTAGCCCTGTGTGAGTTCACACTGTTTTGGATCAGGGTTTCAGTGGTACTTCAGCTCTGAATTTCTAAAACTTACTTAGGGACTCTGTGGTGCATTTTTCTTATTCAGTTATGTTGGTTACTGGTATTTGACCCTTTGTTTTATTCTCCTTTTTTCACATTTCATAGTCCTCATGTGGTGAAATATTACGGCAGCTATTTTAAGAACACAGACCTGTGGATAGTCATGGAGTACTGCGGCGCTGGATCTGTGTCTGATATTATTCGATTACGAAATAAAACTGTACGTCCTTTCTCCCTTGAATGTATGAATGGGAAATATGGGTGTCCAGCAGCTCAAGGAAGCTGAGTAGTGGGGGCATAATTCTCACGGTGTTCAGTGCCTGACACAACTGTTGGC
The DNA here is from genome assembly GCA_035590195.1 of Aviceda cuculoides. Classification (NCBI taxonomy): domain Eukaryota; kingdom Metazoa; phylum Chordata; class Aves; order Accipitriformes; family Accipitridae; genus Aviceda; species Aviceda cuculoides. Next base: position 21,373,541 of record JAVJGG010000009.1, on the reverse strand, counting down.
CATAACTTGAGATGCAGGTCCTTTGTTCCTCTGAAAATGAGAAAGCTGATTACCTTATCCAGATAACCAAAACTTGATCAATGTAATCGGTGGAGCAGATCTTGGTTTGTTGGCTTTCCTGAAAACCTGGACTGATTCTGAATAACAGACTCTTCTTTGTCTTACTTTGGTTTTTGCAGCATAAGAATTACTAGCTGAGAAAGGGGTTTGGTATATGAAATAGGGTACATGTGTGTATGTATGCTAGTTGTAATCTAATTCTACTACATAATGCTGTAAGTTGCTAACTAATTTCTCCTTAGTATGGCAACCTTTAGTGAAGGGAATTAAATGGCAATTAGAGAATCTCAGGAAAACAGACTGAAACGCAATAGTGTTACATCTCAGCAACTGTTAAGTTGGCAATAACTCTTCTTTTCTTTAGCTCACAGAAGAGGAAATTGCTACAATAGTGCAATCAACACTGAAAGGACTAGAGTACCTGCATTTCATGAGGAAAATACATAGGGACATCAAAGCTGGAAATATATTGCTAAATACAGAGGGACATGCTAAACTTGCAGATTTTGGAGTGGCAGGACAACTTACAGTGAGTAAAACCAAGATGGTTGCATACACTTCACTTTATCTTTTAAACCTGCATGCAAATGTGATGTGCTTGTGAAGACTTTGAGAAATTGTTCTAAACTGGTTTTAGCACTTTACATCAACATAATGAGATACTAAACCAGCAACGCATTAGAGCAGAGCTTGCTCTCTGGAAGCCACTATACCTAAGTAATGGTTTGCAATAGCATTTGCTGTTTTCTTCAGGATATTTGTAACTTCTGTATGCACATTTCAATTCCTCTTTGCAGTCCTCCGTATCCCAGTCTTGCTGAATCTAATAATGCGTGTGTGTGCAAGTGGAAGATAATTAGGGTGATAATTCATTAATGAATGTTTGTGGCTAATACAGTTGCCATTGTCTGGATCTTTATACTGCTCTTCTTCTCAGGACACCATGGCAAAGCGGAACACCGTTATAGGGACCCCATTTTGGATGGCTCCAGAAGTGATTCAAGAAATTGGGTATAACTGTGTTGCAGACATCTGGTCTCTGGGAATCACTGCAATAGAAATGGCTGAAGGCAAACCACCGTATGCAGATATTCATCCTATGAGGGTAAGGACTGTGGCCTTTTAAAACATACTGCTGTATGTAAAGGTCTTGCTACTATAGCTGGTTGAATAATATATCAACATGCCATCTTGCTTTTAATTTAGAGTAAATGATTTGTTTTCTGTCAGTTCTTTGTACTGTTGATTAAATGAAAAACAGGTCTTTGAGAAGGACAATCTGCAAGGGAAGGAAAATCGCGATCTTCTGTTAAGACATAGCTGAAGCTCCCTGTGTTGGGTATGACAAAACATATTTTCAGCTGTATTATCCAAAGTGATTTTCTTTTTTTTTCTTTTTTTTTTTTTTAATGCAAGCACAAATTTTTAAGACTTAAAAATGGCAGATTCATACCTTTTGGGGCACATAATTCCTCAGACAGAAGTGTAAGCACCTAGTGAGAAAAGTCTGATTTCTTGCTACTTGATCCCTCTGAGCAAATTTGTTTATAATATTGGCACAAACTCTTCAGAAGCGGCAAACTTGAAATGTCTGTCGTTCTTTAGTACCAGTGTATGTTTGTGTGTATTTATGTTGTATTGTTGGAAAGCTTTAAACTTTGTTTGGAAATCTAGAATATTCTTCTGTTTTCAGGCAATTTTCATGATTCCTACCAATCCACCTCCAACATTCCGGAAACCAGAGCTCTGGTCAGACAATTTTACGGACTTTGTAAAACAGTGTCTTGTTAAGAGCCCGGAGCAGCGTGCCACTGCAACACAGCTTTTGCAGGTCTGCCTTTTCTTACAAGAATGTAAGCTCTAGAGAAGGCTTGCTAGGGTAGGCAGTGCTGTGTGTCTGTTGAGATGTTGGTTTCATTTCTTGCTGCTCCTGCTCACTACAGATTTTACTTTTTAATACCTCACTTAAAAAAATCTTACACTCAACTTCAACTTTTCGGTTCTTCTCTAAGAACCAGTCTAACTTCAGCTTCCTATCTTTGTCATCTCTAGGTTGTATTTTTGTTTATTTGGCTTTTGGAGTTGTTTGGGATTTTTTTACTTTCAAATTCTCACCAGCACTGCCAAGAAACTGCCTCTTGAAACACTGAAAAGGGGAGGCTAAATGAAGATGATTGCTCTGAATGGTCTAGGCATGGTGATGATCTGTGTAATTGGTTCTCAACAGCTAAGCTGCTAAAGAAAGAAGTAGAGTTGTGGGAGGGGAATGAGCCCAAGGTCTCACAGCAGTAGTGCCTTTGGAGCATGATGTTGTTTGGAGGGTGGGAGGTCTCCCTCGTGTCCCAGACAGAAGTATTGGATTTTTATTTTAGTAATGTATTGAGTTAAACCTTAATTTTGATTGGAGGTAGGCCATAGTAACAGTGTTTTACTGTTGTATCTCGGTTTGGATGCAGTGCTTATTTGTTTTTAAAATACTTCTCAGCATCCATTTGTTAAAAGTGCCAAAGGAGTGTCAATTCTGCGAGACTTGATTAATGAAGCAATGGATATCAAGCTGAAACGTCAAGAGGCGCAACAGCGTGAACTAGATCAGGATGATGAAGAAAATTCAGTGAGTATTTAATAGCAACAGTGTACAAAGTCCAAACTCTTGCTCCTTTCATAAGGTTTAGCTGCTTTGGTTTTTGTTTTTGCAATAGTTTGTCCAATGGCCCATGGATTTGACTTAGTTCTCGAGTTTTCTACTTTATGACTGCTTAACCCGATGCTTGGTCCCTGCTCAATCTTTTTCTTTCAGTGCGATAGCCAGCATGTGTGGCTTGCCGTTTAGCTTATAGCGTAGCTTGAGACCTGTGATTGATTAGGTCTACAAAGTAGTGTATGCAAAAGACCTGATATGTTTTCCCAGTTGGATTATATTATTGATGCAGTAATGACACTTTTTCATTGTAGATTCAGGTCTTAGACTGCTCTCCTAGTATAAAATAATAATATCATCTGTGATGCACTATGATATAAGTATGTTGTGTTGTTTTACTATTGTTGTGCTTTAGAACTCCCCTTATAGAAACTTTCTACTACACAAGAACAACCGACAGAAACCTGAGGTGAGGGCATGACAAGTGTTCAGGGGATTGCTGTAAATTTAAGCTTGGGCTCCTTGTTTTAGTGGTTACAGCATGTGAATATGGAAAGCATGTTGAAAGATGTTCTTTGAGCCTCTGCCTGCTTCAACCTGAATAAATGAAATGGGCAACAAAAGGTGCTGTATGCCAGTCCTTTTCAGAGGTTAGGCTTGAATAGCATGGTCCACAGTATCTGTGCTGAAGACATTGCTCATCTAGTTTTCCAGTTTAGGACCGCCTATTTATTCAGTGTGGAAGTGACTTTATTGGTCATGGTGCCATGATGTTGACTCTGAATATTGTCCCTACCCTCTCCATTTCTGACTGATCTGGAGTCACATTTGTGAGAGATGGTGTCTATGTAGTGAAGTTGAGTGGTCTCTGTCACTGTGTGTGTTTTTCCCAAAGCTTCTCTACTCTGTGTCTGCCAGCAGAAAAGGGTTCCCAAGCACTTCCCAAGTGCTGTGGAAATTTCTGCTGTAGTCTTTTGTTAAATGATGTGTAGCTAACAAATTTATTACTTCCTCTCACCCTTCATCTCCACATAAAATTAATTTTCCTCCATTAACATCTTGTGTAGTGGTGGTCTCCTCTTGCTCTTGGTTTTGAGGTTGGGAAGTAAATTATATGGACACCTTTGACAGAACAGATAAAATGTATGGAACACCAGAATGTGGAGTGGTGTTCTTTCTTTCAGTGACATTGAGATGGAGTATTACAGCTTGATGTGCGAAACCTGTGTTTTGCCTCTTAACACTAAAGCAGATCAGTAAGCCCCTGGTCACATGTAAAGAACTGCGGACTTAGTCTTTATAACAAAACATGAGCATCTAATCCAAGGTGAGATGCCTGGAAACTCTGCTGTAAACCTAGGAAGTGACTTCTGTTCTTGCAGTTTGAATAGCTGGTCCACATTTCCAAGCAACTAAATAGATTGTGGAAATTTTGACCTTGTTCTTCATGAAATTCTAGTCACAATATATACTTGGTGAAGCACATGCCACCTAATGAAACTACTACCTCTGGCTAACATAATTACCTGCCAGGAAGGTGTCCTATCAGAATTTGTTTCAAGAGCTTGTGTTTTCCTGCAGAGTCAGTCTCATAAGCCTTGACAACAGTAATTCAAAGTTCTATAATATTAGTACCTGTTAACAAATGGAAAGGTAAGAAATAATTTTAATCTGAAAAAAATTACTAGAATTTGATAATTTATTTCAATCCTTATTTTAAGGATTTGCAAATTCAGTTCATTTTTCTTCAGTGCTTCTGAAGTTTGTAGCAAGTGAAACTACCTAAATGTTAAAGACAGACTCCTAAAAACCAGGGTGATCATTTTTCTTCAGTGTGCCGCGTGCACTCCAGGCTTAGACCTGTTGCTGTCTAATAACTAATGACTCCTCAGTGAACTGTACCACTTGAGACAGGGGGTCTAGATCAGTGGTTAAAACTGGCAACATGAATAGAAACACTAATGACTGGATGAGTATTGTAATCTACTCTTACAGACAGGTCACCAGGTCAGAAATGAGATGCAACTTGCGTTGAGAAGCTTCTGCTGATTATTTATCTGTTCTCTTACTTATCACGCTGGCAGAAAAGTACGAAGACTTTTAATTATCTGTTTGGAGATGATAGGGAGAGAACTAAGTGCATAAAACAAAATGTCGCTTCTATGTGTATTTGTAAAAAAACCTCTGAACTAATAAGACTTGCCAGTGTCCTTGAATACAGACATTATTCATGGGACTTTGCCACAGTCAGTAAAAATGTATTTACGGTGTCCTTGTACAGGAAGAAGATGAAACCGATTCAGGTACCATGGTGAGGGCGAGTGGAGATGAAACTGGTACCATAAGAGCTGTCAACACAATGAGTGATGGAGCCAACACAATGATAGAACATGATGGCACCTTGGAATCCCAGTTGGGTACAATGGTCATAAACACAGAAGAGGAAGAGGAGGAGGGCACCATGAAAAGTAAGACAACATCTTTAACTTCTAGAATATTACTAGACCTAATGTGTGCTGTGATATGTATTCCCAACCTGCTTTGATATTTTCGGTAGCTTATTGTGATGTCTTTTGGTTGTAGGGAGCTAAAACTCTTACGGTCAATGCCCTCTGGCAGTAGAGAAGAGACACCCTTTCTAGGTCGAAGTTTCAAGCCATTCTTTTTAGTCTTGCGCTTGGTATAGCTGATGAGTTGTGTGCAATTTCCACAAGCTTCTGTGCTGATCAAATTAGATCTGATTCTAGCTAGTATGGGGTTTTTTGTTGTTTTTTTTATCTGTTTTGTCTTTTTCACAGAATGTAGAGGAGGGAGACACTAGCATAGGGTTAATAAAAAAATTTGTGTTGATTTAGAAGGTGATCTGGCTGTAACTTGGCATCTGAAAGCAGCAAGTCTGTTTCAGAACTGATGCATCAAATTAAGGGCTACATTATGAAATGACAAATACCTTGCACATTTCAAGCACAGCAAGGCACGCAGTGGGAGGAGCTAGCATCTCTCCAGACTTGTGTGTTTCTTTAGTGTTACTTTAATCACTAAGGACAAATGAATAAACTGTGTGTTGTTCTTCTGAGACATTCAAGCTGAAATCTGTTCCGCCCTAAAATAGAAAAGCTTACTAAAACTACAAACCTTGTCATAGGATGCAAGATTTGAAATGGTGTGACTTTGATCGCTGATAGTCTGTGGAAGACCTCACAGCCCGAGGTGGAAAAGGGTTAAAAATGTTTCTTTGATTAAAGAAATGTCAGGGAGAGCCTCCCTGGAAACCTATGACTAGAAGAAAAAGAATCTTTTCTCAATTATGGATTCTCATAGAAATCTGTTCCCACTGATTGGGTAGTCTCAACAGTATTGAGGCAGAGGCAGCCATAGATGACTCAGCTGGCTAGCATAGATGTTTGCTTAAGGACTGAGGAAAATGCTGAGTGGGGGCTCAGGAGTAAAATATGACCATCGTAGGCAAGGCTTATTCTTTTGGCTCTGCACTGCTTCCAAAGACTTCCTTGGCCATCTGATTTCGAACCTTTAGCTATTATGATAGAGAACAAAATGCTCAACAGGAGTTTGGAAAAATCTTTTTCCCAGGAATTTCTGT
>JAVJGG010000009.1:21311280-21365917 GCA_035590195.1 Aviceda cuculoides | reverse complement strand
TCATTTGTACATTCCAATCCTTTCATTATTACTGTTGTCATTTTATTAGTGTTATCATTATCATTATTAGTTTCCTCTTTTCTGTTCTATTAAACTGTTCTTATCTCAACCCACAAGTTTTATTTCTTTTCCTGATTTCCTCCCCCATCTCACTGGCGGGGCGGGGGAGTGAGTGAGTGGCTGTGTGGTGCTTAGTTGCTGGCTGGGGTTAAACCACGACAATACTGCAAGGCAGCGTCTTTGAGCAGCTTACCCTTCCTGTGAATTTTGTATAGCTCCATTTTTCAGCTTGCTGTTTCCATATTCATGTTCTCATAACATTCAGTTAAATTGATTTAACTGTAAAGCTCATCAGTCTGCTGCAGAACTCTCTGGAGCAAGCTCTTTTTGTAATCTTAAATATAAATGTAATAATGCTGTTTGGAAACCACTGAGTTTGAAGAAGCTTCATTGATTCATATTTTTAAGGATGTCTATATTTCATTTGGCAGCTTGTGTTATGACTCACAATAAAACCTGGTTTAAGTCAATAAAAAAGTTCTGATTTTTCTTGCATGGCATTAGTAGGAGAATTTAGCCTCCCTAGGCGTCTTGGGCTTTTTAACTGCAGGCTTCTGAGCTTGTGTCCTAGCCCTTACTTCTAATTTAAAAAACTAAATCTGTGTATTCACCAGTTTTTGGTTTGGTTTTCTTTCTTTTTTAATCTAAAAAGTGTTTATAGGACATTGAAATACGATGCTTTAGGAAGGATTGTCTTCAAAATCTCTAGCAAACAATTTCCAATAACCTTGAAAATGATTCTTGCATAGATCGGTTCATGACTTCTCAGGCTCGGATGAAAAGCATTCTTAAATTCCAGTATTTTACATTGTAGGGGAAGTTTTGTTTTGTAGTCAATTGAGCTGTAATTCCGTTTGCTTAAATTCTTTCATTTGCTTGGCTTTTTTCTGGACATTCAATATAAATACGCAGGCAGCATTAAAAATGTCACCATGATATTCTGTTATGCATCTTGAAAGCACTCAAGTGATTGCCTGAAACCATAGATACTAAACTGTGCTGTGACACGTTTTACTTATAAATCGATTGCTAACAGATTACTTATGGATTGCAGTTAACCTATTCCAGGAAAACTTTGGAAGTAGCTGAAGAACTATAGATGAGCAATGATTTGTAATAACAGACATTTCCATTGTGCTTGAGAGCTGGAATAACTTTTGAGCTGTTAATATGTCTGAAATAATATTTTAAAATTTTCTATGAGAGAATATATAGTGCTAGTAAACAGTGCAGCATTTTGTACTCTTTTTTTGCTTTTTCTGCTTTGTTTGCTGTAGGTCTTTAGAAAGTGGAAACTTGGCATGAGTTTGTCTCTTCGATTTAAAGAGTGGAACATAATTTTATAATAAAGCAGATAAACATATTGCCTTCCTTGGACACTGCAATACAATCAGATCCAAGTGAAATAGGATCTAGTTTGTCTAGTACTATAATCTGTCCTATTTCCTATGTTAAAGTGCCTCTTGCTTGTTTAAGCACCAAATAAAATGACACTGGAGAATGTAGAACTGCCAACAGTGGCGTGAGTTGGGCTGTCTGGTTTTTGGGTCACGATGAATGAGGGATCTGGATTTGGTGGAAGAATTGTGGGTGTGGAGTTTTTGTTAATGTGGCACACATTCAGTAGAGCATCTGGTGCCGAGGTAGACCAGAAGCTCTAATAACACTGTTGCCTCTACGTCGATAATGTAATGTGCAGGTAAAAATTTTTAATAGTTGGTGAATGTGTAAAATAAAAAATTCTAGGCTTCACCCTTATAATATAGTTAGGCGTGGTTTGGGTTTTGTTATTCTTTTACCATGCACACACTGCTAAGCATGGTTGTGTCCTTTTAAAAACATACTTCCCCTTTTGAGGGGACATTGAGTTTCACTAGCAAATTAAACAAGCTAAGATGCAAACTTGGCAATTTGCTGTTAGAAAAATGATTCAGAGTAAGCTTGTTAGTCTTGGTGGCTTTGTGAGACATCCAGTGGGTGACACTTAAACCTGAACCAGAGAAGTGTTACTGTCGAGACTCGGGAAACCTTTTTTCCCCTGCTAATGAACCTGTGATTCTCCATGTGAAGCAATGACTGTAAAAGCTGTAATGTGAACAGCAGAATGAATATGGATGGCAGAAGGTTTATGTGACTGCATTAATATTACAGTTGAATAAAGCATTACTGGTATGTAGCTGAGGTGTAGCTATAGGTGGTGTAATATCAGTAGTTGTCCAAAAAAGTGCAGATGCATGTTATCCAAATAGCTGATGCAGGTACTGTAGAGAATAGCTCCACATCTTGTCAGGATTTACATCATGTGTGCGTCAAAGCTATTGGATGTGTTTTGCCTCTGGTTTTCTCCATAGGCAATAGCTCTTTGTAAGCAGCTTCCGACTACTTGGTGTTATTGAGGTCCAGTGGTACAGTTCTGTGTTTAAAATAAATTGATCCATTTAGGCATAATTGGACCATAAAACACTCTTAGCATTATGCATTTAAATAACACTGTTTATAGAAACACCTACATTGATTAAATTCTTCTCAAACTGTAAGAAGCGTTGTACTGCCACTCTTGAGGTGTGGAGAGTACAAATCTTCACAGATAAGTCTTCCAGCTGTGTTACTTTTGGCTTTTATCATAATAGCAGCCTTGCTGGCAAACTTGACATAAAGAGTGGCCAGCACAGTTTGTTTAAGAATATCAAGTTGTGCGGACACGCAGACAGTATATTTGAGCAATGGGAGGAGTTTTATATGCTGTCATTTTTTTGTGCGGTTTTTGCTGTGGGTTTTGTTTTTTCTGCTTGAATAGTGGTAGGCTAGTGGACCTCTGTGCAGTGGGCTAGCAGTTGAAGTAGTGGTTCTGTGCAGACTGAAGCAGGAAGAAAAGTTAAGTTTGGCATCTAAGTTGGATGCTTGTCCACCTTTGGTTGTCCTGAATATTTGACAAAGCTTTAATGCTAAGACAAAGTTAATAATCTGTTAATATTTATAATTCCTGAGACATTGAAATTGGAGAAAGAGATGTATGTGTTTAACACAGCTATTTTTGCCGTTCCAAACACTTTATTATTAAGCATTCCTGCATTTGTGATGATGGGGGATGGAAAGTAGGGGGATTTTTTTTTTTCCTGGACAGAAGCTTTGCCCTGAGGAACATGGGAAGTATGACTAACAGAGTCCTCAATAGCTAGCATACAGGAGGCAGTATGTTTCAGGAGACTCAACCAAGAGACAGAGGAGTAGAAGTAAGTATATCTCTGTCCCACATGCATGCATATATTTGCACTTATAGGCAAACTGTAACCTACCTGACTCTTCAAAGAATAAATTCACTTCCTACTGGATCAAAATAAAACCTGGTGAAAGTTTTCCTCCTGAGCTTGAATGAGGAAAACTATAAACTCTTAAATTCCTTAACTGCAGAAGCTTAAAACCAAATTTGTTTTTACCAGCAGATTTTCAAGCTTCAGGAAAAAAGTGTTCATTGCCTTGTTTTCTATTCCCTCTAGATAAGCAAATGAGTTCCCCCATTATGAATAGAAAGGGTGTTAGCAAATGCTTACTTGGTTATATGCCACTGGGGGAGCCTGAGCTGTTCCTCACAGCATGCTGGACCTGAAGACTCCATCCCTAGTTGCTTCTCATTAAGACTCATCAGAACCTGAGCGAGATGATGCAGGATATGAAATGTTCACTTCTTGCTTGATGCACCTTCATATCTCGCTGCCTGTGTCACATACTGTGGTTGCTGGACTAAATCAGCAATTTGGCTAATGAGATAAAAGACATAAGGTGTCCACTGAAAATTTGTGATGGAGGAAGAAAGCTGCTATATATTTATAATCTTTTCTGAGTTTTTATGTAAAAGATCCAAAAGGAGATAACCTGGTCTTAAACAGCTTTCATTACTGTGAGGATTTCCTCCTCTTTCAGAAAGTCCTCCCTCGTATATACCACAGCTTTTGATGAGTGTTGTTACTCTTCTCCTTAGGTGACTTCGATGTCTTATTTTCATTAAAAGAGATTGGTTAGGATACCTAGCTTTAATTTTTATGGTCATTTAGGAGCTCCTTCTTAATAGCAGGACCTGTCAGGTATGTTCTGCTTTGATTTAGTCTGAGATAGGCCATAATTATGGGATGATTTGTCCTCATAAGCTTCAATAGATATGAAGTGTTATGTGGTCTGCTTTTAATGTGAGGAAATTTCAGCTTGTGTTGCCATGGGGTGAATTCATTAATGATGGAGCACTTTTTGCTCTGGTTGAATAAATTGGCATCTCTGCTCTGCTGCATGAAATGACTCAGTCCTGTTCATACTACACAAATTACGCTGTCCAGCTGCTAAAGTTCAGCTGTGATCTCTAAGAAACAGCCTGAAGCAAATAAAACTGCAATTCCATTTGAAATTTAATATTAATGAAGTGTTGCTTGCACATAATCATCAGGCACTGTTTTGTGCATCCTAAATACGTGTACATTTTCAATTTTAAAGTTACATAATTCAATCTAAAGCAGGCAGAAGCTTACTGAGACTACTGGGGACTAAGCCTGTTACGTGAGAAGTCAGTGAAAGGTCTATGCTTACCTAGACCACTAAAATGAAAGATGACATTGGATATGAGAACTCCTAAAAACAAAACAAAAAATTAAAAAAGGGCAAGGAGGGAAGGTGAACACTGCAGAGGATGATGGTTTAAATGCCAAAGAGCTGAGGTGTGCTCAAGAACAAGTGCATATACACTGGCTGCCCATAAACTTCAGACTGGAAATGAGAGGGTTTATAGCTCCAGGAGAACAGCAAGCCTGTCAACAGCAAGGACAAAGCAAACCGATTGCTTTACAATAGATCTTGATCACTCTGTGAAAGGGACTATATATCTTGTATAGATAGCAAAAGACTATGCTGCTTGTCCCAAGGGATACTTTCTGGCATTATGTCTGACTAAAGGCAGTGATAGCTCTGCTTTCTTTAAAGTTGATATGAGTGCTCTTTACTGCATCTCTGCAGAGCTGTTCTGAGCTCCTGCTCACAGGGTTGCAGCTTCCTGAGCTTTCTGCAGGGCATTCGTGATACTTTCCTAGCATAAGTCAACTTAAACATTTTTGGTCTTGTTGCTTCTGACACCTCATTCTCATAAACCATAAACACAAGTATTCTCCAGAGCTGAGGCCAGTTGTATCTAAAGATTGCAGCCTCCTGAAATCTTGACAAATACATATACGTGTACCAAGTATCATGTTTTAGTTCGATATTGCTAATGCAGTAATTAATCACTTCATTGTTGTTGATTTTACATTACCTCCTTTGTAGATGAATTTGTAGAGTGATCTCCTGAACTGTTCCCAGCCACAACTCCAGCTCCAATTTTTGTGATATAAGGGAGGAAATCTCTCACAGTGGCTTCAATAATAGATATTTTAAGTATTAGCTTTATAAACTGACTTGAGTAAAGAGCACGCAAAATGCGTTCCTGAGGTTATCTTTCTTTCATGACAAGCTTTGTGACTCTAGAATATTCACCCTAGGTAGATAATAGCAATCTCTTTCAAGAGGAAAGAATAATAAAACAAGGATTCTTCTCCTGTCAAGTTTGAGTAGAGAAGAATAATTTTAACGAAAAGCAGAAATTCTAGTTTCATTACTCAGCAAGCTTGTTCAGATAGATAGAAGGACTTTGTAAATCCCACTTCGCTTTTGAAGGCATCCTTTGAAGCTCATGAGCTTCTGAAAATTTTCAATTGTGAGAGCTAATGTGACAAAATCAACAAAATGAGTGCTTTGATTTCTGGGACTAGATGGTACTGGGTGATCTGGTTTCATGGATATTCTCTACTACTGGGGAAAAAAAGTAAATCTCTTGCTGGTGTAATTGACTGTGCTGTTTTTTCTTTATTATTCTACTTTCTCTGCAGCATCATATGGAAATAAAAATGGCTTGAAGGCTCTCCACACCTTCTTTGTCATCTTTTGCTTGATGTAAGGAGGTCCGTATGCTGCAGTCAGCCACTAAGACTGACCTCTTCCATTCCCTCAAGTATTCAGATGGGTGACATTTTCTGGGAGGGAGCACACCGTTTCAGTTTTTCCTTAAAACTTACCCTTGCTGTAGCCTGGCAGAGGTGAGGATCCAGTATGCTGAGGCCACTGGTTGTTGGTGATGTTGTCTCGCTGGCTTCTTGCAGTGCCCTGCTGGTATCTGTCAGTTGTCTTTTGGCTTGTCTGAGCTGTTTGTGCTTTGGCTAAGGACTGTCCTAGCTTGCATGGTACCAGATGCAGTTGGACTTGCTTTCCAGTGCTGAAAGGATAACACTATTAGTGAAATCAGTAGTAAGCGTAGCATGCTGCTCCTCTAAAAATCAAAATCTAAGGGGATATTTGTCGTTCACAATTTACAGCATTCTCTACCTTTGGACCCAGCAGTTTCACATCTTCTTCTGTTTTCACACACGACAATACCGATGTTTTAAACCTGACTTTATACCAGACAGCACTTGTGAGGTTTTTTTGCAGAGGGCTTCTGCTCTTCACCACATGGCAGGCTGAACGACGACGGGTCCTCCCAGTGCCTGTGGCTCTGTACAGCTAGCCCAAACCTGCAATTCTGCAGTCAGCTGGACTGGCTCCAGCAGAGCTGTGGTGTTCCATTTGTGTAATTAATACAGCTCCTAAAAGATGACTGAATATCTAAATGGTAGACCATTAATGGCTCCAGGGAGCTCTCGCGGCTCATCCTTATAAGCAACTCTTTAGGTTCCGAAATAAATGCATGGTGAAGCCTTTCTTGTGACCACAGGGTGACCTTCTCATAAAAGGCTCTTCTCTGTCACAGTTGTGATCTCACTTTCTGTCAAATGTTCATATTTTAGTCTAACCCTATAAAACTAGGAAATTAAATGCTTTTTGTCACAGACACATTTAGTGCAATGTCATCTTTCAGCTGCGTCTGCTTCTGCAAATAGCAGTGATTGATTTTTGTCTTCAGCTGCCTTTTATCAAAATCTTAAAGATATAGCAATGTGACTTTTGTGTTGGATTAATAGCAGATCATTTTTGGGAAGATGACACTGCTGTTAAGTGCCAGGACTGACGAAAAGAATCCAGTTGTGCTGGGATGATAATTGATTAGGTGTAATGTCTGTCTGTCTCCAGGAGGGTTTCTGTCAGTCTTGCTGTGTACACGCCCCTACTAGATCATAGCAGCAACTAAAATTTCAGACATCTTAGATCTGTATTCTGGCTATTTTTTGTTTTATATTATTTTTTTTCCCCTTTTTTGTTTGTCAGTTAGCAATCTCAATTTTTAGTGGTTTAAACAAAAAACCAAACCACTGCCAAATAAAGATGCAGTGTTACATGTTGATGTGTAGAAATGTCCTAAAATTGATGACTAAATGTTGCATGTGTTTGAAAGGCCTAAGGTGACTGCAAGGTTAGAGGTGTCTGACAGCAGGTGTGAAGGGCATTGAGTCGCAGAAGAGCTTGGCTTGACGGGGACCTCTGGGAGTCATCGGTCCGGTTCCCTGTGCAATGGCTGGGACCAAGTGCAACATCAGATCCGGTTGCTCAGGGCCTTGCACAATCGCTCCAGCCCTGCTCCATTGCACAACCATTCCTGTTGTGAAAACTTTCTTCCTTATGTTCAGCAGAGTTGCCCCCTTGCTGCAGTTCGGACTGTTCCTCGCATCCTTTCACGAGGGATAGCAGGGCTATGATGGCCTGCTGGGGTGGGAGAGTGTGGCTAGAGCCCCTCCTGCCCTCCCCAGGCTGAACAAACCCCCTCCCTCCCACCCTGTCAGCATGGCAGAGACCCCTTCGGGGTTCTGGCAGCCTTCTGCTGCAGCCCCCCAGCTTTTCAGTCACTTGTACTGCTGGGGCTGAAAATCTAGTTGTACTCTTCAGGAATATAAACTACCCTCACCACTTCACGTGCTTCCTTCTTTGTTGCTTTCATTTCTGCATGAAAACAGAAGTTTTATTAAATAAAGCTCGGGTTTGGATGTGCCTTTCAGTAATTCGGTGATGCTACAATAGGTTGTTGTTCAGTAGATGTAAGTAGTTGTTTACAAATATTGCAATTGGTAAAATACAAGATGTGGGGGAATGAGCATGATTATTTTAAGTGACACTCTGGATTAAGCTCAGGTATGAGCTAACAGTCTTTAAAAAAAAAAAAAAAAAGAACTGAATAAGCCCATGACACCAGAGTGAAACACTTGGTTTCAAAGTCTCCTGTGCTGCAAACAATTGTTTTCAAAACATAGACTACAAGCTTGATTTGGATTTTTTTCCCCTAGGAAGCCTGAATTACTGAGACCTAGGCTGGCTGCTAGTAAGCTGTGTATAGATTAGCCTAGGTAGTTATGAATTCTTCTATTTCTACAAAATTTGTTGGTGTTGTTATGTCCCATCATGGGAATGTTTAACTTACCTCCTGCTTCAAACAGGCTTTACTGCAGCAGAATACAAGGGGTGTATTTACTTCATTCTAAATAAATGTTTTATCACTTAGCTGTAATTGGATTGCTATTGTATTTCAGTAATTATTCCCAACAGCAAATCTGTTTTCTGCTTTGCAGACGTGTCTCTTCCCTGACTGACCTTCACTCAGCCAGTCTGAAGGTGTCTTTCTTGATGTAATTATGCTCGATGAGTTTTTTTGCTTTTGTTTTTAAAAGAGGGGGTACTACTGCCAGGGGTAGAATAATTTGTCTTTGCTCTAGTTGTCATGGTGCAAAAGTATGAGCACTTCAGTTCATGCTTGAGCTTTTAGCTGACCCTGGAGAGGCAGTACGATGCAGTGCTTTTTCAAAACGCATCATGACATTTCAGGCTGTGTACAACCATGCTTCCCTCAGTATCACAACCCAAATATCCTGCCAAGTTTTCTCATACTTTGCAGAAATTTGTTCTGTATTTAACATGTCTGTAGACAAATAACTTCCTAAAGTATCTCATAGCTGACCAAGGAATTCATAAACTTGCCTGACGATCAGACAGTGTCTGCCAGGGAAGTTCTGGGTCACTGGATGGCAATTTTATGTGCAAGAATAATATTCAGTGATTAAATCTTAATGAGTTTCCAGAGTAGCTAATATTTTTTTCAAGAGGAAAGCACTGCTGAATGACTTTAGTGAGGACTGTCTTGTGATAGCCTGCCTTCTGGACAAACTTGTGGAAGAGTTGGTGTTACGCAGACCCCACAAACCCATCAGAGGACGGCTCCACCCGTGTGCTTGTCTGAAGCTCTAAACTTCTGGTTAATTGCCTGCATGACAGATTATTTCAAATGTATGGCATTCAACAGTGGACTTACTTCCACAGTCCAGAATTTGGCTATTCTGATGCCATTTTCTGTTAATTCTAGTTCTAATCCTGCTTTCTGAAAAGGATGGTTTCTGCATTGCCTAAAACATATGTTTCAAGTATGAGTAACCTACTTCAGTGCCTAGAGAACCATATTTTATCGGAACAAAACCATTTTACTAGGTATTGTTACAGTGCTTACTTCCATTATGCTCACAGGTTTTTGTGAAGCATTTTATCGTGATGAGCAGTACAACGGCATTAAGCTGCGAGGCCCTGTTGAAGCATGCTTGCTGTGCAAGCCTGCTCCTTCATTTAGATTGTGACTCTTTATAAGATATTAGCTGCACTGTAACTCACAGGACAGGCCAGTTTTAACTGTGCGTAGTCTGGGCAGCATCTGATGCTGTACTGGTTCCTCTAGTAAAGAAATCTTCCTTCGGAGATACTGAAATTCTTTTGGTCTTGACTTGCTGTGAAGATAAATTTTGTGTTTTCTTCCTGTATTGGCTTTTATGCTGTCTGTGCTAGGAATCAGTATTTTCATCCTTTCACTTTTCATCACTTCCTTCCCTATTGTGCTGTCATCACCCTACAGCTGAAGCTGCCTTCCGTTCCTGGACCCCACCTCCTCCCTCTCCAAACAGCGCTGGGGATCTGCTTTGATCTGGGAACTTGTGACCCTGCGTTTCTTCCTTCAGTGATGGAAACGTGTTTGCTGAATGGATTGCTAGATTTATTTGTATGTAATGGTACTTAAATCACATGAGCAGGGATTTGGATGGTGTGATGGTTAAGGAAGAAGGGGTACATTAGTGCTCTTATCCCTAATGCCACCAGCTATGCAATGTATCTGGGCACCCTGTGACAATGTAGTTTTACTAGCTCGTTGCTCTTAATGGATCAGCAGCATTCCTCCTTTTCATTTAACTTTTGCTTGTTCTAAAGAATAATTTAGACAAATGAGAATAACGTAAACCTAGTTGTGCTAAAGCTTTGTGCTCTTGGCTATATCCTTTCTTCTCCCATCAGTATGCGTGGACTTTTTGTTATCAAGAATGATGCTTGGGAGGCTTATAAGACCTGCTCTTCCAAATCAAAGTATTCATATTTAAGGGGTTGTTTTGACCCCTCTGTCTCTTTTTGTACCCTTGCTCATTTCTTATTACCCTAAGTTTCTTAAATGGAGTCTAAAATTGAATGGTTAATCTATATATCTGGCTTATTCAAGTAATCGACTAAGAAAGTGTGTTCAGAGGAATTAGCTTACAAAAAGAAAACTAGGGCAGTAAACTTGAAAACTTACTAACTGACCGTTTATAAAAAGAAAAAAAAGAAGCTTTGCAAACTGGTTAAGCCTTTCTGCCCAAGAATTTAGAACTTGACTACTTCCACCCAAGTTAAGTGATATTTGTATGATATATGTGGTCTTTGAAAGCCTTGCTTTTGTACTGTTCTATTCATAAATATAAAATTGAGTTTCTGCTTGTAAAACAACACTGTTTCATTTTGGAACTTTGTGTATTTTGCAGTGCATGCAACCTCACTGGGATGAAAAAAAACCCAACCTCTCTAGTTGGTAGCAGTTTAGTTCTAGCATTCAGCGCCTGAAGCTCGGTTACCTGGTAGTGTGTTTTGATGGATGGATTGCAGGTCTAGAGGCCAAGGCCTCCAGCATTGTAATCACTTGTGTGGTGGGCTTTAAGCATCCCTTCTCCAGTTTTCTCACTGTATAGTCAGGTTTATGATTGAAAAGCTGCTGAAAAACCAGTACTTTAGCAGTAGTACGTGATTTAGTGTGTGCTAAAAAAATAAAATCACTTTTGGGCATGATGTAAGGCTGTATAACTGAAAATATATTTTTCAAAACTGGGGGTTTTTTTTATTTTTAATATTTCCAGGGAGGGATGAAACGATGCAGCCAGCCAAACCATCATTCCTTGAATATTTTGAGCAGAAGGAGAAGGAGAATCAAATCAATAGCTTTGGGAAGAATGTGTCTGGCCAGACAAAAAATTCATCTGATTGGAAAGTACCACAGGATGGAGACTACGAATTTGTAAGTCTATACTTTGAAATTCAATCATTGTGACAATCCGTAAGGTTTTTACTCAGAGCTGCTATAAGATTATTTCTTGTTTTGACAGACTAATGGAAACTTGAGGAGATTCTAATTGCTAATGCATTTGGATGGGGCATTTTGAAAAACTCATTTTCTTTAGGTATTGCTCAGTAATCATAACCAGTCATTATCTGTATACTTTCCTTGTTTAAAAGCAAACAAACAAAAAAAAAGCCTGAGGACATGAAGGTACAAGCTATCTTGCTTTACTTCCCCATTATGCATTTAAAATAAAAGAATAGAATTCCAGATGGCAGTTAGAAAATGCAAATCCTGAATGTGTAGTGTTTGACAAAGAACAGTGTTAGAACCATTGAATTTCCTTGTTTTTTCTCAAGCTTTGGCACTGGGTTTTGTTTTATTATATAAACGTTGAGCTTGTCTTCATTTCTCTTTCAAGCCCTCAATTTCAGTCTTCCTAACTAAGGTTCACATGCTCAGAATTTTCAGGAACTTTTCAGAAGTCCAAAGAAAGAGCTCCTGTTCATAAATTTGATGTAATTTTTTGTGAGGATGGAAAATTTCTGGTTTGAGTTCAAAATGTCAGAAGATGAATGCTCTGCTGAACACCATTCTCTCCGCTGCTTTTTCTTTCAATGATACTTCACTGTGAACACTTCTTGCTTTAAGTGCATTGTGCACTCTTACAATGTCTGTTCCTGTTGCCCATGGTTTAGGTTGTCACGCTGCCTTCAGTAGTTGGTGAGATTCGCTCCACCTTCACAAAGTAGTGTGGAAAGCAAAATCCCTCTCCTAGTCACAACTTGAGGAAATGCTTTACTTTAAGACTGGGATAATAGCTGGAGCTTTTCATTCTCTTTGTACAGATTGTGTAGACTACTGCTATTACATACATTTTGTTGTCTTTGCTGCTGTATCTCTAATTTTCTTATTTAGACTGAAAAGGATGGCTAGCTGAGGAGACCTTCTGCATTCTGTCTCTTGTAGCCCTTTGCACTACAGTTATGTTTAACCTGAAGGCTTAAAGTCACTGCATAAACATGTTTTGCAAAAATAAACTGCAAGCTGCATGTGTATCACAGAGTCCGGGCCAAACACGTGATTCCATTCGAGTCCGATACTTTATCTCATTCCCCTTACGTGCTGTAATTTAATTTAATGATAAACAATTATTTTTCAATGTGTGGCATTTCCCAGGAAAGATGGGCTGGTTTGAAGTATCTTAAAAGTCTTTTGTAGGCTGCAGAAGATGACCCAAGGGAAAATTTACTGTAATTATTTTACTTTCTAATTTGGTTGATAACAAGTTTAGCAATTATCCTTATTTCTACTGAGTAGGATGTATTCCACCCTGCATACCATGAGCTGTAGGTGCAGGCTACACCCAGTGAGTGGCACAGACAGTGTGGGTGACACAAGGAAAGGTCAGTGCCATTCTAGCAAACAGGACCTACAAATATTTTTAGAATGTGCAAAGCAACTGTTTGACACGCATGTGACCTTGTTTACTGATTTCCATTAGTACTAAAGTATTGCCATGTGCATAGATTACCAGTGCGCTGGAAGCAATAAAAGCTAGCAATAAAACAGGCTTTGGGTCACCTTCATGTAGTAATTTGTAGAAATTTTGCTTCCCAGCTGTATGTATTTCTCTAGTTCAACTGTGTATGAATATACCAGCCTGTCTTGCATGCAGATTTTGTAAGAGAGTTACTTTCTCTTCTGTAGTATATGAAAAATGCTTGAAAGCAACCTTAATAAATACACATGGGTATTTGTATAGTCCTTATCTGAGGGTTAGTAACAGTAACCTCACATTGTGTAATTTATTTAAAGACTTAAAACTTGGCGTTTCTGCCATTTGGCTAAAAATGGATCAGTTTAATGGCTAGCTGTGGGTAAAAGTCATGTTTATTAATGCTTTATTAATTGAAATCATCAATGCAGTAAGCATTGTGGAATAAGAAAAAATACATTCATTAGGCGTATCAAGTACAGCTGTCCTAGACTTGCCTGCACCTATAACATATTTCTGCATTGTCAAAGTAGGTAGGTTTAAGCAGACTTTGACTATAGAATTTGCAGGATTCCAAGTAGAGAAGAGATCAGTGAGGTGCTGGGTGAATACTAGTTACTCCTGGGCCTTAAGAAATGATTGAAATATTATTGCTTTGTGCTACTGCAGAGTAGATAAATAAGCCTTGTCTTCTCTTCTGTATTCTTCTCGTTCCTATGTCACTAGCACTTGGAATCTCCTGTCTTAAAAAAAAAAAAAAAAAAAGAAAAAAAGGCAATATTAAATTACAAAAGATTTTTGCTCTTTTCCCCTGTGGCAAAACCATTTGACCTTTTCTTGACTAACATTGTTCCTCTGAAGCAGGCAAATAAGACACTATTTATATCACGATGGCAATGTCATGTTAGATAAGGGTTAGATTGAGTCAGCCCCATCCACTGCAGAGCGGAAAACCCAGAGTTCCTGTTCTAAAAGGTGATGAACTCCATTCCTCCCAAACGTGGTGCTCTGGCTATGTCCTGGTTGTGGCCAGAAATGGTATAAACCCAGTGTATTTCCAGCAGTGTATTTCCAGCCTTGGACTTCTGAGGTAGAAGTTATTATTAACTGATTAGTCAATGCCCAATGGTGTTAATGTTTATCCCCACTCATGTTTGAACAAGGATCTCTAAAGATTTAAGCACTGCTTGGTTACAAAAAGTGTTTTTAAGAACATTATGATTTATTTAACATGGGGGGAAAAATACTAATTATGGGCAAAAATTCTTGCTTTTAGGAGGAATATAACAAACTCTAATATGAAAGTGTTGCAGGGGTTGGCTGTTAATGGACAGGCTGCATTGTATGTAGAATTCCTAATTGCCATAATCAGATCTCAAAATTTTTGTAGTTGAATTTAATTTTGCCAGTGAACATTAGTCACATACTGTTGCACAGACTTAAATTAATAATGCTAGAAGATTTGTTTAGACAATGTCATACATTTTTTCACTTTAATCTTTCAGTTGTACTGTAACATACAAGCAAAATTAATTGTGCAGTGTTTCCTGCCCTTTGACAGAACAAACCCTTTGCTTGTTCCTATTTTAAAAGCCTTTTAACTGCTCTGAGCAGGTCAGTATTCTAATATAGCATGTGGCTAAAGTGGGATCACTTCTTTTTATTCTGTCCTTGCTTGCAAGGCCTTCAGTCTTGCCAAACCTATCGTAGCTCGTATTTGTGGATCATCCAGTCATGAATGTTGTATATTATATCGCTAATCATTTTATTGAAAGCCTATTTTATTAGCAAATTAGCAGCTTACAGCCATTCATGGCTTATGGTAGCTATGACAGTACTGAAATGTTTTCAGTTTTATTTCGTGAGTTATTTCATGAGTGTGGTTTCACTCATGAAAAGTGAGTGGCAGTAGTGCCCCTGTCAATCTTGAATTTTGCCGTCATGATGCAATTGCTGTTGTTTTAATACCTGTAGTGCTGAGCTTAGGTTTTGTCATAAGTCTAAGTCAATTTTTCATATATCAGTGAATCTATGCTGATTAAGTATCCTAGGGGCTTGTTTTGGATGTGGAGTCAAATAGACCTGAGCTTTTAACAGACACTAGAGCAAGAGTACTGCAGGACATCAAGTCTTTCTGTAGGCTTTACACAAGGAGTTGAAGCCATTTGCTCCAAGGCTTTTTTGATTCCAGCACCTGTGTACCTGCGGACCATTCCTGGCCTGTGTAAAGCAATCTGTCAGGACCTTAATTGGTACGCTTTTGTGTTGGCTTCAGCTGCTCTTGCTATCTGTGCTTCACTGGAAGAACACCAGGTGATAGCTGAGCTTTTGAAGGAAAGCATTGCCATTCACCTGCAGGACCTCAGTGGAGAACTGCAACCATCAACAGTCATTTTCTGCACTGACAATCTTCATCCTGCTGCTGCAGCTCTGGGAGGGAAGCTGACATTCAGAAACAAGGTTTATGTTTCTTTCCTAAGAAGTATCCTGCTTCCTTTGGGAAGACCTTGTTTTGCTTGTATATGCTAAATATTGGTGAATCAGACCTTTCCTATTCCTACAATTATCAACAGCCGGTAGTTCGGGTCTTTTCTTCTCACTCCTTGGCTTAAAGAAGAAGGTGTACCATCACAGGTTCTCTCATTGAAGCAGAAAAACTTCAGAGCAGAACTTTTTTCCTTAAAAAAATAAAATTACCGTATATCCTTGAGAGTGTCAACGTGTGCAGTAGTAGAAGGAGTACACATGGCAAATTTCTCAGCTTTCTGCAGAAGGACAGCAGAAGATGGCTGTTGTCATGGCCTCTGCTCACAGGTTCGCCACACTTCAGTCTTCTGTGAGTGAATCTGTGTTTCAGGTCTTGTGTTTCCATGCTGTGAGTGCTATTCTCTGCACTAGCTTATCTTTTTAGCTCCCTTTGAGAAGTGTCTCATCAGCTGCTGATGGGAATTTCTTTGGACAGGAAAGATTGATGTGACTTCCCCCAGTTCCAAAACAGACTTCTTATCAGTTTTCAGTGCACAGTGTCATCTGTTTCTCTACTGCTGGGGGAGACTGTCCTGCGAGTAGTAGCACTGTTGCTTCTGAAATATTTGCAGGTCAAAAGAAGGAAGGATGAGCAGGAGATGTTAATTGCCTCTAATTGAGGGGAAGAATGCAGGTGCTGATCAGCTGCAACTTTTGTCAGGGCTGCACAGTCAGAGCCCTCATGTACAAGCAACAGTTCTTGTCTCCACCTCACCATCTGCTAGACAGAGATGGGCAGAGGAGGGACTTTGCGGAGCTACAGGAGTTGCAGGAAGGGCTTGGTTTGATCCCACAGCTACAGATCTCTTTCCACTAATGAGTTGTCTAGCCTCTTGCTTCCGAAGTGCTTGGTCCACAGCTTGCTGGTGATACCTGACTTCTCTGTGGACTGTGCTCCTTAAAATTCACTAATTTTGAAATGAGGTATCTTTGTTTCAGAAGTGTCTGTAGATGTCTTACTGAGGTCTTTGGTTTTGCCTGGAAGCTCTTGCTCCAGACAGTATTCTCTTCCTTACACTGAGTCCTGCCAGCGGCTCCTTGGAGCAGGAGGCTGTAGGAGTTGGATGGTTCACCAAGCCAGTGGGACAAAGGAGTGAGCAATAGAAATATATTTCGTGCTTTTGATGCAATTTGTTCGGATAAGAGACAAAGCAATAGTCCGGCAAACTGTTGAAGCAAAACATCAAGAAAACACATTTTAATAAATTCCACTTTCTAAAAGTATATTCACATCTCTTGGAGTTCTGGAATTATCTGCACTGCAAGAGTTGGTATCATAACTGCAGCCTCCTTTAAATAACTTTGAATAACTGTATGTCCATTTGTACTCTACTTGATAGGAAATGGTGGTATTTTTGTGTCTGTCTGTAAGCAACTTCTGGCCAGAGCTTTTAACAGCTACTGCTTAGATCTTTCACAAGTATAACATAAATGAAAGTGAGCCTTCCTGTTACCTGAATGGAGGTGTAATTCTTTTTCTTGAAGTAGTAAAGAAAAATATAATTTTCTGTTTATTGAGATAATGTTTCAGTATGCTGCTCTCATCTGGGACATACTGGTTTTTACTAACATCCTCATTTCTGTGCTTTTACTTAGTAGTTTGAAACATTACACTGGAAACAAAGATTTTAAAATACGTAAGTAAACCCAGCAGAGAAGTAAGGTGTGTTAGACTAATGGTGTCTTCAGCTTGTTGAGTTGGACAAATGGCTGTTGGTTTGTGGTGAAATCATGAATGTGAATCCTTTTCCTTCTAGTTAAACAATAATGTATTGGTGTGATAACAAGAGATTGAAGTTCTTGCTGAAAAGCTTATAGAAAACTTAATTCTTTCAAAGCAAGTCAAATCACATTAGGGTCATATTGTATTTTTGAGTCTGGTGGTAGACACCAGCCTGACAATGCCTGCAGATCAGGGTCTGCTTATGCATATCAGCTGTGGTCCAGGCAGTAAGAATGCCAACCACAACGGGTCCCTGCAGGCTGGAGTCCAAACCAGGGAGGTGCAACACCTGATGCACACTGCAGCTCTGTATGCTGCTCAGCCCTGGCATGAATCTGCAGAAGTTAGAGCTGGTATCTCACAGTGCAGTGTTACATCTCTCGCATCACCCTGCTGCTTCCCCTACACCACTGTAGAATGACTACAGTTAAAAATGGGTATTTCTCAGCACAGTATATTTCTTCTCCCAGCTCAGGACTGTGGTGAAGAATGGCTGCATACTGGAATCATCTGTTTCTTTCATTGGAAGTGATTTATAGGGAGGAACTGTTAAAGGGCAGGTGATTTATTGCTTATCAATAACAGTAAACACATTCTGCTTTACAATGATCAGAGTCTCTAATTTATTGTATTCTGTCTGTGAAAGTGTAATTTGTCTTGTGAACGGCTTGTTGTCTACCAGTACCTGAACATTCAATGTCTTTGGTTTCTCTGAACATTCATTTGGATAGCATTTATTAGCAATCTAATATTGATGCTTTATAGCTTTACTACCTTTTGTCCTTCTAAAAGTTCAATCGATTAAAAACTTGGGAGTGTTTTCTGTACAGTCGCAGGCTTTGAGAATGATGGCAGGCTAAATAATTGGCTTTTGTTTTGTTGGAACTGGGCTTTGGGTCTCTTCTAGCAGTAGGAAGAAAGCATGCTGAGGATACTTGGATAAGGCAGATGCTAGAAGAAATCGTACTTGCATTATATGGGTAAACTGCTGTTGTGTGACTTTTTATAGTTTATCATTTTATAGTGTTTCCTGACTGTACTGTGATCTTCTCAGCTTTATCTTCTTTTTACTTCTGTCTTTTAAACAGCTTGGTAAGGGTGTCAGATGCAGACCTCTACACTAATCTTTCTGTTCCTCCTTTCCCCCATCAAAACTACTCAAGTTAATAATCTGAACTTGTTAATAAGGCTCCAGAAAGTCTATCCACCTGGACAAAAGCAAAAAAGGCTTTATTAGAGTGTGCACATTTGCAGGTCATTTAAATGGGATTATTTGAAAATCTAATAATCTTGAGACTTCTATTGAATTATTATGAAACTTGCAATACATTGTTTCCTTTCTAAGAGAGCAAGTTTCTCTGACCCTTGTGTGATGAATGAAGATTGATTGTTCCAAAAACTCATTTGAATATGTATAGTTTTGTGTACAAGAAAAAAATGTGTTTGTTTAAAGTAGAGATTTTTCAATAACATTTTTTCCAAGACTAAACAAAACACTTTGACTTAATCTTCAGGGATTTCTCTGTCCAAAAGTTTCTTCCCTTCATCTATCATGAACTCTCCTTTTTCCCAGTGGTGGCTGGAATAAAAATTACTTCTCAGGCGCTGATTTCTTCTAATAGTCTTTCTTTGATTGTAAAGTGAACTTATTTGCTAGGACATTCATCAGTTTGAGAGATAAAGCCGGATCTGGGATGGCTGATAAATATCCCTGTCTAGGTCCTGTGGAGCAAGGGCAGATTCCTAGTTGGGAAACAAGTAAACTTGAGTTACTTGTTTGTGCGCTGTGCTGAATCTAAATAAAACTTTCATTCAATGGGAGAGCATTAAGACCATAATTTGGGGGAGCGTGGGGGGGAAACAGAGACTCAAATAAAAAGAATATTTTTTTCTGACAACAGGAGGCAGTCCAAAATAGACAACTATTACTTTCCAAACCTGAAATCATACCCCCATGGTTGTTATCTCCTGCTAATTGAGGAGCATCTTGAAGTAAAGTGTAGTACCTAGATGTAATTTCCACTGTGAAGTATGATTTATAAGAAGAGACAGGTTTTTGTGATGTTTTATTCATTGGTTTTAAATGTCACCTGCCTTGATTCATAACATTGATGTCCCTTAAATGGATTTCCTTTTTTTTTTTTCCCTTCAGCCATCTGCCAAGCATTTTTAAAGTTCTGCTAATTGTTTGTGTTTCTTTTAAGCGTTACCTTTTCAGCATATTTAGTATCTTCTTCCCAGCAAATACTTTCAACTTGTGACATCTTTATTAAGGAAAAATGGTTCATTTTGTCACCTTGTAATCGAACATGCAGTCATTTTAAAAATAAGCCCAGGAACAGCTTGCTAATCTCTTTTTATTGTTTGTTAAGTGGTCTTGAATCTTCTGTAATATTTGCATGAGGATGTCACTCTGAACCTTACTGCAAACTTTATCAGATTCATGGCTGCTTCAAACCATCAATGTGATTTACAGCAGGCTCTATGTATGTAGATTTTATAAACCTTTCTAAATTCCTTTTATAACAACAACAAAAAAACCCAAACCCAGAAGATACCACATTTGGTTTCAGAATTTGTTACCAATATTTGAAATTGAAAAACGTAGTTCAGTGGCTTGACTCATATCTATTGTGGAAGAGAATAGATTTCTGCTGTCTTACATTTGGTAACAGGGTCATTGTTCACCACCTGCTTTCACTTTGGTGCATACTGACATTGATTGCAATGTACTTACTGCCACAACTTGCTGTCAAAATTGCCTTTTTTTTTTGCTATATTTTGATACATAGCAGGCCTTCTGTGATATAAGGCTTTTTTAAATGAAACTTGCGGTGAGTGGGAAGTAAAATGAGTTGCTGCTGTTTCTGTTGAATTGCTTACGTCATAGCCCTTAATGGAGACTGAAATAATGTAACCTGAAATCAACTTTATCTGAGAGCATTCAGACTTGTAAATGCAACATCATGGACTATCTTTGAGACCCCTTTCCTACTGTAGCATTTAATCAGCTGAGACATTGACTGAAAGTTTTGTGGATGAACTAAGTAACTAACAGAACTTCATCCAGGGTCTTTGATCATGGGATTTGTTCCACTACTGCTGTATGTTTAAGGTCAGGCTGCAATGTGCGTTTCTGCTTTGGGAGAAAGGGAAGAGGAATTAATAATTGAAGATGTGATGTTGGAAAAATCTCTGCGCATACTGAATTCTTTAGAAAACCTGTCTGAGCCTTGTTATGCCTTGAGATCCGTTTTCAAGGCTGGATGTGTTCTTGGCACAGCATCTTCCTTAACTGGTGCTCAAACAAGATCTATTTGAAGTGCTTCTAAAATCTTCTTGCAACTCATCTGTCAGTACAAATGTTTGTAAAGGGTAATGTGTAGCTTAAAAAGACAAGCTTGTCCAGGTTTTTCTCATCTGTAGCAAAAACGGCTCCTTTTGGGGACTCTTTGCATCAGGAGCCTAATAGAGCTGCTCTGGATTGCCTCTTGTAGGATGGAGTCTCTGGACCTTGAGGGAAAAGCCTGGGTATAAAGTCTCCATCAAGCCTCTGTGAATACTTTCCAATGGGCTGGGTCTTATCCGGACAAGTGCCTGAAGTGATGTACTGTGGAGGAGCAAAGTTATCTCAGCTCTGACTTCTGGACCTGGTGCATTTGCCTTTGTGCACCCTCTTATTGTATTACGATAAAACCTGCAGAAAAATCTAGATGTTGGCTTATTGCTGGAGTTATTTGGTGCATGTAATTACTGGATGTCTCCCTGCTTGCCTCAACAGGAGACTTTGCAGGGAGGGTGTTCATTATATGTGAGGCATGTTTGAGGTCTTGCTCATATAGAGAAGGTAATGGAGTTTGCAGTTGGCCATGGCTGCTTCCAACAGCCAGGATATTCTGGGAAGTTTTGCTGTAGCTTTTATTTCAATAACCTCAGTGACCAGATGGCTTCAAAACCTAAGCTTCGACCTTCAAGAAAGGGGGAGAAATAGTAGCCTAATAGTCTGAAAGGAATACTATTTGGAATTGGAATGCTTAATTCCTTCTTATTTTGTGACTTACCATCATGCAGTGTCATTATAAAAAGATGACCAAGTAATAGTGAACACTTGGGAAGACCTTGCATGGTGATGTGTGCAGGTTTGTGTGACATGGATTTTATGGAGATGACTCACTGGGGGACTGTTCGAGAAAATGTTTGTCTCTGAGATATTAAACATATGCCCCTGGTTTTAAAGACGATAGCCTCTCCCATGGTCATGCAGCTATTCGTTTTCCAAAATGCCCTGGAAATCTCTGTATTTCAGGCTTTCCTCAGGAAGCTTTTAATTCTCTCTCCCTTCTTCCTTGCCTTCAAATTGCAGCAATGGCTTCCTTTCCCTTAGTGAAGGAGGGGAGGCAGAGCAGCGTTGGACTGGGTTTTGCAATGAGCCTCGCTTTTGGGTACACAAGACAGGGAACTGGTGTGGTCTTCCTGGAAACAAAACCTCTTCAGCAGCTCTCCTGGAGTTGGAAATAAATGAGAAGACTAAGACTCAAAAACATTTGTTGAATAAAGGTTAATGCTCTTTGAGTGTTAAGATAGTTTTAAACAACTTTGGCCTATCTATAATACTTACTTACCGTGGATGATACAGTCTTAAGCCTTTGAAACTGAAACTGTGTGTCTTAAACCTTCATTGTGCATTGCAGATTTAAGTATGTGAAGTCTTCAGATAAGTTAATGATTCTATTATACCAGTAGCAAACTTCTTACTCCACGTTATTAATGGAAGACTGTATTCACATACTAATTTAGTGTTAACTAATTGGTTACCCTGTGTTTCATGGTAATAGTACACTGAGCAATATTGTATGAAGGAATCACTCCTACTTTAGGTATTCTTACTTTTGCTTCTTTGGGAGTTCTGCTTTATTCAGGATAAGTGATCCTGAATAAATAAATTAATTGTTAATCCTTAGGTGAGTAGAGCCCTCAGGAGCAAGGGAGAGAGGAGGAAAGGGTATATCAGATTGGAAGGAAGCTCCATTACAGAGCAGCGTACCCTTCCTAGCAGAACTTAGTTAAACCTCTCAGATTTGTAGAAAATTTTACTTGGTTTAAAGGAATCAGCATTTTCTGACAGATTGCTTTTCTTTAAAAAAGAGGGAGGAGGTGGAGGGAAAGTTTGTCAGCTGTGTACTTTACAGTTGATTTGTACAGCTAGCCAGATCTTCAAAGCCCAATGACATGATTTATTTTAGCACGTCCAGAGGTATTTTGGTACTCTCTTAAGAAAATTAAAGCATAATCACTTAGAGAAGGGAAAAAACCTCTACTGTGTTTCTCCTTAATCAATTCTCTGGCAAGTGAGTGTTTTTTATACGCAAGTGATTCTCCTTTTCTCTCTTTTCTTTTCTTCTTTTTTTTTTTTTTTTTTTCCCTCCACTTGTCCAGGCTGGCCGACCTTTTAGCTTGGTTTATAATTCAGTTACTGAAAAAAACCCCAGTGAGATAACTTGTCTTTGTGGTTACAGGATTAGTCAGCCACTTTCTGAGTAACTAAAGGATTTTAAGGCTTGGATTTTAAGTTCAGTGCTGCAGAATAACACTGACACAATTTTTCATTTCCTTTGTTTAGATTAAGTGTGTATGGTACTTGGGATGATTCTGGAAGTGAATAAGGTTATTCATACTAATAACTGATAGTAAGGCTAAAAAGGGAAATTTAGTCTTGGAGCATAAAAGATTAAAATGCATTGCTCTTTTTAAAAAACCTTTTTTTTATGACCAGTCATATCAATGAGTAGAACTTTGGATGAGTTTTCTTCCTTAATGTAACTTCTCTACAATGCTGAGGGTAGTAACAATACACAGAGGTTATATGGTTGTGCTGGCTGTAACACCAAAACTTCCTTGAACATTTTAGGGATTACAGTAAGGATTAGTAAAGTGCAATTCTTGGCTAAGAGCAGCTCAGGGATGGCAGTGTTATTGGTGCAGGCTACAGTGTTCCTGCTGTTGTGCAATCTTCTCTGCTCTGTGGGTAACCGCTCTGAATAATCACTGGGTAGTTATGTCTGGGTAGCCAGAGTAGCCAGCGAGATCTGGATGTTTGCTATAATCCTCTGAAATTGGTTTATGTATAGGGAATTTTCTGACATCTTGCCAACAACAAAGCTCCCCCCAGGCTCTTACAGGCTTTCAAGAAGTGGGGGGAAACTTCCAAACTGGGGAGGGTGAGAAGGCAAAAGCAAAGATGCCTCTTAGCTGGTGAAGGAGCAGTTGTGTGTCTAAAGCATGTGTGTATGTCTCTTCCACAGCAGTCACAGGAATTGGCTACTGAAAGTATGCTTGAGGACGGTCCTTGCTGAACCAGCAGGATCAAATGGAATGGATGTAAATACACCCTCAAATAAGAAATAGTTGAGTAATAATACTATGGCAGTTTTTGGCTATGGAATAGACAAATCCTGAGCGCAGAGTGCGACTTAGTGTGCACATGCGTGCGTGCGCACACACGTATACTTTCACTCTCATATAGACCCTTTAGATCCCCTGAAATCAGAAAATCGAATATCAGCATAGGATATATCAGCTGAGGAATGAGGGGTGACTGGGGAAGTGCGTGAGTAACTTTGCGGAGAGGATATCGCGGCTGTTGCATGGCTCTTGGCTTAGCAAGAGAAGGCGCAGCAGAAGCCCGCGGCTGGGAGGAGGTGGGCCTGGAGGCGAGCCGTGCTGGGGCAGGGGGGTGCTGCCTGGCCCCAGGGTACGGCGGAATTTTCCTGCAGACTGACCCAAGTCAGGGCTCAACTTAAATCCATGTTACAGCATTACGCTGCTGCCATCCAAGTAATAGCCAGAAAGCTAGTATTGATGAAGCTTGGGCTTTTCTCCTTGTCTTGTGCTCAAGGCAGCCTTTTGCCTCAGCAGCCACCGATGAGTGAGATTCCACCAGTGAAGTGGTACTGGTGCTGTGAGCAGCAGTGCCTCAAGTGGAGGGGCAGCTTCCCAAGAAGCTCATCGGGCCATGAGTGTGTGACAGCTTGAGAGAAGCCTTGCTAAGCTAGCAAGATGCTAAGCTGAAAAGAGAGGTCTTGGCAGTAGTTCTTACTGCAGATGCAGGACAGAGGGAAGTTTCCAGTTTAGATGTGGTTTTCACAGTGTATCTGGGAGGGAGCAGTGCAGGAAGGAGAATGGTAGACACTGCTTCCAGTAATTCTGTAGGAATAGTACAGATACAATGGTTCAGTACCATACACCTTTATTCAAATAAGCAGAGCTACACAGAAAATAACTAGGATCCTTATTGGCATTGTAGCACTAAGATGTTTCACTTTCAGTAGCCATAAAACTCCACGTTTCTGAAAGTAAGGTAGAGCTAGCCCAAACACATCATCTGAGAAGGCCTGGGTCTCCTCTGATATAACTCTCTACTAAAATACTTTTTTCCAGTTTGGCTAGGGATCAAATGCGGAGTGGTTGTTAGTGTCTGTCCTCCACAAAAAAGTGATGTTGTGATTGTACTCATTTAACTGTTTCAGCTGCTTGACTTGCACTGACTTAAGTTGACTTGGCCTCTAAGAGCATATGATGATCTAGTTGAAAGCTGAGCGTTATTTTTTTGCAGGAAGTCATCTGCTGTCTAGATGAGGTGGCCTGAAACAGCTGTCTCCAGATGTGCGCTGATCACAGATCCTGTTGAGTTTCTTTGGGAATTTCTAGCTGCAGTGCTGTTTTGACTTGTGCTGCAGCCCATGGTGTGTTTTGCTAGCACATTGCCTAAATAATTAAGATGCATTAAAAGCAGAAGCTTGTGCTGCTGAGACTTATTTTTCAAATCCTTTGAAAGATTAATATCTGTATTTTTAATCTTGCATGAAATCCCACAGTGAGCGCATTTCATCCACTGCTTTCATAACAGTGAAAAACTTCACTGACATGTTAATGCTAAAAGGGTGGGGAAATAAGGATAATTAATGTTTGTATAGGCTCTGGGGTTTGTGCTGATTTACTGTAGCCCCTCTGTAGCATGGCTTCTTGACAGATTTGTGAAGTTGTAGGGACCTGACAATCATGATGAAAAGTGGGCGGTAAGCGCCTGTAGGTTCTTAGATTCTTGTGTCCCTTGCATTGGACAATTTACAGTGAATAAATAGTTAATGCCTGCTCATACATTATATCAAGGCCTCCTTATGCTAGAAACATAAATGAGAACAAGGCACTTAATTTTTAGATCAGTGATTGAAAGTATGCCAAATGGTATTGAGCCAGCATTTCAGGAAAAATGCTAAGGAAAAAAATGGCATGCTATTCCAACACCAATTTATATCACCATTTTCAAGACCTAAAGTCTGGAGCACTGCTTAGCATGAGAAATCACCCTCTACATTTAATTTTGGCCAGAGAAATTGAATGCTTTTTTTGCTGGTTTAAAAAAAGTGCATAGTACTGTTGAGTAATCTGTTCCCTCCGAGTCTATTTGATACGAGCATTTAATTGATACCATGTTTAACCAGTCTTTCAAGTTACAGAAGGCTAATTCCAGAATAATCTCAATTCTTACACTTGTCAGAGCTCACATTCATGAATCCTTGAGATTTGACACCTCCCCCTAGCTCGTGGTCTTCTGTAGCACCCATGCACTCTCACATGCTGCAGGCTGAATTACTCTGAGGTGGTTGCTACAAATAGTCGCAGCAAGTGGTATCCAATGGGTGATCGCCTCCCAAAAATAAAACCCTGCTTGAGGAGACGATAGCAGAAAAGTTCAGAAGTTGAGGTGGATATGCATCAAACTGATCTGCAGGATCCTGGAGAGGAAGTATGAGTGTGCCCTTGGTTTTATCGGAAGGGAAGCATCTTGAAAGCATTGCTGATAGCCAAGGTCAAGTGAAACAAGAGTTTAATTAGTCTCTTCCACGAAGAGTTTCCCTTCCCAAAGGGCATCTGAACACTTAATAGACTATTTGTAGGAATTCTTTTCTACTTACCTCTAGCAGCAAATTCCTATTTGGCATTTAGTGTTTAGTGTAACTTGGATAACTTGGTTTGGATAAAAACCCTTCTCAAGCCATGTTGAGATTTTGCCTGTGTAAATACGCACAAGTAAGTGAAGAGTTGTGCTCCCTACTAATATGATTCAAGATGTCTTGAGTTTCTTTGGGGGCCTTTGATCACTGAGCATGCAGTCAAGAACTGTTAGATTGCGAAGTAAAACTAGGCAGAAAAGGAAGATGCAACAATAAAAGCTATGCTAGATAGACAATTAATTTGTTTTTTCTTTAGTTCCCTTCTAGCTCATATCTTTTCCACTAAGAATTTATTTCCCTCTGTAGCGTGGGAAGCTGCAATTTTATTACTTCTGTATTTTAGTCTTCAAACTCCCACTGCCCCTTATGAAGTGATAATTGCAAAAGCCATTTTTTCTAAAGGCTATTTAAAACTTAAAAGTTTGACACCAAGTTATGTTGAGAAGTAAATGCCACCTGGAATATTTGGGTTAAAGGCAGACTGGTTGCTGCAGCTGGGTGTTTCTTTTCTAAAAAGCCGCAGGCTATTGGTGGTAAAGGTGGGAGGATATTCAGAAAATACTCTGTGTGAGCATGTGGAAGACATGTGTTCAAACTCACAGAAATTATGGTAGAGGGGTATGACTAGAGGGCTAAGGAAGCAAAGAACAACTTCCTAATTTTATTTGTAGGATTTGCTGTGGTATCAAGACTTGAAAATATCCCCTTTCTGCAAAACTATTCAAATATGTTCACCATGGGGAAAATAGCCCCATCTCACCAGTGTCATATATATTCCTATTTTGTTCCAGAAGTCAGGGTACATCTCCACATTTAAAAGATGATGGTAGAACAACTGCATCCCCTCCCTGGAGGTGGAGGGTTCATGTTTGGCACAAGCTTCAGGACTTCTAAGAGTATTTAAAAACAAACCCCAGATAGTATGAAACGTTGCAAAGATACAAAGAAAGGGCTTTAGTGCTAAATCCTAGGGATCAGGTTCAGTGTCAGCAAGTAAGAAGAAAGTTGCAGGAGGAACATGTTTTTCATTTGCGCCACGATAATATTTTTTGATTC
The DNA here is from genome assembly GCA_035590195.1 of Aviceda cuculoides. Classification (NCBI taxonomy): domain Eukaryota; kingdom Metazoa; phylum Chordata; class Aves; order Accipitriformes; family Accipitridae; genus Aviceda; species Aviceda cuculoides. Next base: position 21,338,645 of record JAVJGG010000009.1, on the reverse strand, counting down.
CTGTGCAGCCAGCAAGTTAGTGCTCTACTGAAAATCTTTGTTGGGGGAGAAAGGTGTGAAAGCTGCTGGGAAACAACTCATTTCTATTTGATGCTCATAATTCATGCAGCAAGAGGATTTTGGTGGAGGAGCAAATAGGAATGATAGCTGAAGTGACTCAGGGATTACTGGATGACATCATATTTGTCAGTAGTGCAGACTGGTCTGAGTCAGTGATGACCTCGTGCTGCTAAGGGCCATTAAGGGACCAGAGGAGTATGCTGGATCACAAACTGGTCAAGCTACAGACCCTGCTGTAGGAAAACCAGGCATGGGTGCCCTTCAGTGGAAGGACTTATGGGTACCAAGAGAACTGTGATAAATCATTTGCATGAGCTATAATTCAAAAAGTTTTCACTGTTTGGATTTTTTGTTTGTTTTTCTTGTGGACAGGGAAGGGGCTGAGCTAATTCTCTAGGCTTTGTGTTTTACAGTAGATCTTGTGTGAAACATAAATCTGGCACGGTCTGTTTGAAAATACTGTGGCAGGTTTTTAGACTGCCTCTTGCTCAGGACAGAACTGCGTAAATATAAACTTCAGACCCTGGTGCCCTTGAATATCGAACCTGTGGCTATGTCTAACATGTCTGCAGAGAGCCTTTATTTATTCTCCTTTTGCTGCTTAGATTCATTTATTCAGTAAAATATCATGTTGCAGTGATACTTTACCTGACTGTAACAAATGCAAGTGGGTGTTTTTTTTCCCCTCTCTATTTTTAAAATGCTGATTTGAAAGGACGGCAACTCAGAAGCAGTTTGCTGAGGTGAACATTGTTCAGTGGAGTAGTTATCTGCAAGTCTGTCTGAAATGCTGGCAAAGGGATGTCATGAATAGCTTGCAAATCTTCTCCTTGAGGAAGAAATTGTTTATCAAATGATCTGTTCCTGATTTGTCCATCATTACAGCGTATGCATGGAAAGGCCATAGGTTATGTCCTTCTGAAGGATGTCATTATATATGTCCTTCTGAATTATATAGTAGAAATCATCGGCATATTAAAACAAGATGTGCCTGTCAGTGGTGTCTGCAGCCTGAAGAGCAACAAGCAGCATGCGTGGCCATGGGCGAGAGGCTTTAGGTGAACACTTGTAACTCTGACGTTTGTCTTCAGTTGGGCATTTTTGCAGAGTTAAGATCATTCTCAAAATCTTCAATAAAAATATAACTGTTAATCAAATGGTTAAAAATTAGCTTTCTGCACATACAACCTTGCTTGAACAGTTTCACTGTGCTGCTGCCTCTCCCTATTGATAGATGTGTTTGACCAACCTTAGAACAAGTATTTTATATCAGTCTTTACTTTTGAAATGAGATTCCTTCCTTTAAAAGTTTGTCTTAGCTATTTGATCCCTGTGGACGAAAATAGCTTTTACAAAGACACTTAGACTTTTTACAACTGAAGAATTGCTGAGGAGAAGTGAGGAGGGGAATGGGACTGAGCCTGTGGCTAAAACCAGCTCTAATTGCAGCTGTTCAGTGCTGAGACTTTACCCTGAGTAACCATCTGTCATGAGATGCTCTGTCCTTGTCCTTCTTCTCTTATTTTCCTTCTGGCGTTTCTCTAAGAGAATAATGTCAGTATCTCAGGAGTCTACCATTGCAGAGACAGATATGCTAGAGTTTTAAAACTTCATTTCTGGGAGAAAGTCTGTCTGTGGCACCGGCTTACAATGAAATGCCACGCAGCAAAGTGAAATGGAGGCCATCATGTTTTAAGCAGTTCGGGGGTTTTTTTTCTTTCTCTTTTTTTTTTTTTTTTTATTTTAAAGATGCATGTGCAAGTGGAAGGACAAGCTGAGTAATAGCCCAGCTCAGTTCCCAGGGCTCATGTTGTCGTGGGCCTGAAGCACAGCAGGAACAGAGGGCTAGGTGTCCTCTGGGACTGCGTGGGCGCTTGGCTCTCATTAATAATTGAATGCCTGTCAGTCTCTCGTCAGCTCATTTGTGGTGAAGTCACGTTTTGGACCTTTTACTAGTGTTGCCTTTTGGCTTCTCTGCCTCTTTTAGGAGCAGCGTGGCATTCACAGCCACGCTGATGTTATTCCAGATGAAAACTCTGTAATTAGTTCATCCTCATCAACACACAGCATTGCACACAGGATGTGTTTCTGTGCTCTTAGAATTTTTTGCACTGCATCGACTTGCCTCACTTCCTTCTCCCACCATCCCCGTTCTGTTTAACCCCTGATCAGTCTCCTTAAGTAGCTACTTTGTCCTGCATCACGCATCTGCACAGGTAACCCACTTCCCAGTTTGTTCGTATCAATATCTATCTGTAGGCTTTTGCCCGCTCCAGACTTATCTGTACTCGAAGCATCTTCCATACTGTTAGCCATCTGTCCTGACAAACACACAGTCCCAGGAATTGTCAAAGCCATTGCGTCCCTTGGCAGGCAGTTGCTTACAGTTAGCAGAAAGACTTTGTGTGTTGATATCCATGGAGGATGGCCCGTGATGCTAGATCATTCAAGAACATTAATAGGGCAGTCTTTTCATCAGACTGCCACCTTCTCAGGGTCTGGAGAGACCATTGCTGTAAATCTGCTCTGCCCTCTGGTCTGCCAACTCTGGCAGTTTGTTTCTGGCTGTAAGCAGCACCCAGCATTTGGGGAGGATGGTGGAGAACGCTCAAAGGGCATCCATGGAAGATTGCAGCCCTAGGACAATTTCTGACATCTAATAGTTGGCTTAAGCTGTGAGCGAGATATTTTAGATCTGTTCCAAAACTCTCTTTTAGTAGTCTAGCACTGGGTGCTCTAGGAGAGCTGACAGCCATTTGCTCTGATGTAGCTGCTTAGTATATATGTTCAGTACTTGAATTAATGTTTTCTTCTTTTTTGCATTTTTATTTGACTGTTCAATTCCCTGGACTGTGAAGAAGGGGGATGTTGAATAATTACCTGCTCCATAATAAATTAGTGTGAAAAGGCAACTGGTGCCATGCATCAACTTAAACTGCTGTCTGGTAAAGTTGCATTAATATGTATAAATAATGTATATCTTTGCGGAGCAAGTGCTTTGTCTTTCTAATGAACAGTTGCCTGATTGGAGAGGCCGAAAGACTGTATACCCTTGCAAGAAAGGTTTTGTTTCACGTGTGCCTGGATTATTAAAGTGGATTCGTGATCCTGTAACTGCAACTAGGAAATATCTTATTTGGCAGAATATGCTAAAGAATTTCAAAAGACCTTCTGAGAAATCAGCTAGCGGATGACTTTGTGGTTTGGGGACTGGTATCTCTTCCACCTCAGGAAGAAGGATCAGGATTTATGTATTTTGGTATTCACATACATTTTAAGGAGTGATGCAAACTGCCATTAAACAGCCAGTAATTCAGTTGTTACCTTGTAATAGGCATCAAGCATTTCACTGTGTGTTTCAGTTCAGAAATGGCTTGGAGAATAACAATGAGAGCTGACTAATTAACATCTAAACCAGGACAGCAGCAGCATTTGCATTTAACTGAAGTAAAGATAAGTCACTCAATTATGACATTTGTTGAAAGTCTAGAAATTGACACTTTGTTCAGAAAAAAAACCAAATTATTTTATGTGTTCGTAGTACCCACAGCTGGTGGTCACTGAAAGCAGATGGTGCAAACAGCCATTCCCATCCTGCTGCAGTAGCTGTAAAACAGTGCTTCTGGGGGTCACTTGGTCTTGGATGGGAAAAGGACTGATGCTTAAGTGAGCATTTGAAGCGCTTCCAGTGTCCATATTTTTTAACATTATCATAAAATCCTGTTTGTTCCACAGGTTATAATATTACATAAAGGCTGTAGCTCTGGACAATCTAGACTGTCCCAGGCCACACTTGGCATCTCTAATCACAGAATAAAAGTATTCTGTGCCAGTTCTCAGCGAATTGGCACACGCAAGAGAGCCAATTAAACAAAGGGCAGGCAGATAGGGAATTCAGTGAAGGGAAGCTTGTCCAGACTAGCCTGACACTTCACGTGTACAGTAAAATACAAATTGTACTTGCATATTATACCAGTATGAGTCTGACCCAAAGTGACCTCTTGTGTGTGTTCTGGGATTTCTAGCTTGGAGGAGTCTGAATTCCTCACTGTGATTGAGGTTCAGCCTGATTGTACATAAATGCGATTGGTTTTTTTTCAAATGCAACTTTTGACAATGATTTTTTTTTCTTCCTTTTCTGTCTCCTTTTGTCACTTAGCAGAAGGAAGTTTAGTTGCAAAGAAAGGGGAGGGGGAGAGAACTTTGTTCCTGTTCCATCTCAATACAGTATTTCTGTTCTAAGCCTGCAAAGTGAAGTGTTAGAAAAACAACTCAATGGGGGAAACATTTCACTGGTCGTTTTATACACTCACACTGTCACTAGACAGAGCATGTAATGTATCTGTAAAATGAGCAGAAGCAGCGCAGTGTCCTGAGGCTCATGCCGGTCTCGCTGAGAACAGCAGTCTGGAGCAGAACTCTTCCACCTTCTCCTACTGGAAGATGTGTTGTGACCATCAGATGGGCAGCAAAATCCATGTGGATGGTGGCTGTACTGATGTCGATATCTGTTCTTCTGTCTCCCTGCTAGCTGAAGACTTGGAGTGTTGATGAACTTCAGAGGAGGCTCTTAGCCCTGGACCCCATGATGGAGCAGGAGATCGAAGAAATCCGCCAGAAGTACCAGTCAAAGCGGCAGCCGATCCTAGATGCTATTGAAGCCAAGAAGCGGCGGCAGCAGAACTTCTGAGACACTGGTAGAATAATCTTCCATCCTCAAACAATCAGCTCCTTGCTTTTACGACTACTAAACAGATCGATTTCTATTGAAATACGCTAGCAAAATAGAGGGCAATACTTCTGCTCATTTATTTTTCCATAGCACCTTTGTGAACTCAGGAATGCTGTTAAGTGGAAAATCCTGATGGTATGTTTTAATGTTAGACATACATTTAAAACATTATTCCAAAGGAGTTTTGTTACTGTTTTTAGGGGGACTGTTTTTGAATCAGAGGAACAGATAGAAATAGGCTAATGAAAGTTGGCTCACTCTCTTTTCAACTGAACTTTCAGTAGTCCATTTTGTTTTAAGTTAATATGGACTGTGGTATTTAATGGCTGCATCCTTTGTGGGTTTTGTTTTTGTTTTTCTTTGTGAATGCACAGACTCAATTTCAAGCTGTTAACTGTATCTTTCTGCTGTTAAGGTACTGCTAAGTTTTAGGTCACTGAAGAGAGCAGGTGAGAACATGTACAAACTGTTCCAGCTTTTTGAAAGAAACTTAAATCTCATTTTTTAAAAAGCCTGTTATAAGCCCCATGCCTTACACTGTGTGCTTTAAGCAAGTGTGGTTTCTTCAAGACCTCAGTTTTGTCCTCTTTTTGTGTACTTTATGAATTAATACGAGTAGATAAAACATGTTGTGCCTCCATTAGAAATTACGTTCTGTAATTTAAAATCCACACTGACTTAAAACCAAAAGCCAGTCGGTGATCTGATTCCCCTTCGTCTGTCTGTTTGGAAATATCCTTCAGGGAGACCCTGCTGATGGTGGAGTGCTTGGAAAATGAAACTGTATTTGAATGGGTTGAAGTTGTGTGAACCTCTCTCAGGAATTAGGTACTTCTGCTGTGTCTGAGAGGACTTAAAAATCTCCACAGTTTGTGAAATATCTTATAGGCTTCATTTCAGATTTACATCTTTAGATGCTTGAATAAAAACTTAAGTTCCGAATCCTTCACATTTCTGCAAGGTTTAGCACATTAGAAAAGTTGAACTGAAATTAAAGACTTTGTTGAGTTAACAAAGATGTGCATTTGTGATGGTGGAGCAAAGGTGGAGTTGATCTGGATGAGAAGGCAATTATTGATGTCCTACTGGAAGAGATTCGGTCTCTTCTCTTCCAGTTTCTCTGGATGCTCTTGTGTTCTTTCTTTAAATTTCCCTGCCATTCCTGCCTGGTATAGCTCAATCAACAAAAATGTGCCAGCATGTACAATCGCTGTGAGGACAGTGCAATTAACTCACGCCAGTAGAGTGGAGAGTAAAACAGAAGAAGCAAAGAGCCTCGTTGCAGGGCAGAGATCAAGTGATACCTCTGCCCCATGGGCTGTAATAGCAGAGGTATGTAGTTTCAGATGTATCTAGCATATGATGAAATATTTGGACAGAGCAAGTATTTCTACTGATGTATTTCTATTTTGCTGTGATAGAGGGAAGAGTTTCCATGTCATTCTTCTGAAATAGGCCTTGGTACATCATCTAGATAATTAAACTAAATAGCAGTGTCTCCTGAATCAAATGCTGCTAGAGAGGTGAAGTGTTCATTTCACGCCTCTGTAGGCTCTTTGTTTCTCCTTGGAGCAGACTCATGGCTACTGTTAACAGATATACTCCATTGCTGTGAAAGGAACCAAGCCATTTTTACCCCCTCTGCAGATCTGGTTGCATCAGTTTGTCTCAGTTTGATATGCAGTGCGAACACAGCTGTTCTGGAGATCAGCAAACCAGCTGTCCCTGAGTGAAAAGGGAGGCAGTAAGCAGTGTATCTAGGGTGCTGATGTAAGAGTATGTCCTGGGATAACCAACGATCTGATAGCCTCAAGTATTGGGAAAGTTTTGAATTGGAAAACCAAGTAATTAAAAGCTTCATTGTTGTTGATGGACTAAAATCCCTTAGTGTGGACTCTCTAATGAGGTCTAGTGAAGCGCTGTGTGAACACCAGGGCTCATACAGTGCTCGTCTGGAATCTGTGCAATACATTTTGCCCTAAACATGTGTTTATTATGAGCAATATTTGTGAGCATCCTTTGCATCAAAGAAGCTCCCACAACTTAGGAGAGAGTTCTCTGGTGAAGTATTGGATCTTGTATTAGTCACTTGGATGGGTCTGGCCCAACACCTCTGGTGTGATTGATGTACGGATATGTGATGTGGTAAATTGTGCACTGCTGGCATGTGGCGTGGATCAAGCAGATTCTGCTGGGAGTAGTTTTACCTCTGCACTGTGTAGGTAACTTTCTAGTGATCGGAGGGCATTAGAAAACCCAAGTTTTAGGTGAAACACCACAGGGTGGTGTCTATTGATGGAATATGCAACCTGTGACTGCTGTAACTGAATGTAAGCACTCTTGAAATACTCTGGTTTGCTGATGTGATTGTCTTAAAATACAGCAAATGAACCAAAATAAGTAAAACTGGTCCAATGGCTTAAGTGTCTTTGAACCTTTCTTAAATGCGTGCAGTGGCTGAGACTTAATGTTTCTTGCACTTGGAGCTCTAATGCAGAAGAATTATTTTGTCCTTCACTGATTTTCAGTGTTAGAGAAAATAATTCCCTTTCTGGTCCCTTTGTAGAGTGTCTGGGAGCATAGTACCTGCTCACTTCTCAGAGAATCCTCCAGGCTAAGAACAAGACTTGTACCGTAAGAGAAAGCTGTTCCAACAAAGTTTTTAAGCAAAAAGCTAGCTTAATTTTGAAGCTGCATTCATGTGCTCCTTGGGTCCATCTGCATTGCTGAAAGTGTTCTGGACAAACCATTATCTTTGCTTCTAAAACCTAGAGATACTTATGATGTCAGTCATGTGAGACTTAAAAATGTGAAGTTTGTAGCTTTAACTTTTTTGTAACACAGAAATTAGCAACACTGGCATAAAGTGCTGACTTGAAAAGCTATTTTGTAAGATCTGGCTGTTTGTATATAATAGTGTTGGGTCATTAGTTTGTATATGTATGAAATAGTAACTTTTATTGCATTCCTCTGAGTTTGATACAGGAGATTTTATTTGATCTTTCTCAAATATCTTGCCTTATTTGTTCAAAGGGGCAAATAAACTGTCCTTACCTGAAAGCATCAGTGTCATGACTCATATATATGCGTTAAAATACTCTGGTGTATTATTGCTTATCAGGGCAAGTTTTAATATGACGTGCCTCTAGTCAACCAACGTTATTCAAAATTCTGGAGGAGCATACAAGCTTTAATAAACACAAGCAGAAAACATGTCAGATACACATTTTTGAACAGGCAGTTCTTCAGCCTTAAAACATAAGTAATTCTGCACCTCAGGGAGAGATTTGCTTCAGTTCAGGGGCAGGTCTGCATGCTGCCAGCTGAATGACAGTTCAGAAGGCCACGCAGTGGAAGTTCAGGCAGTTTCCCCACAGCGTGGGCAGCCTGGAGCTGCAATCGCGCAGGAGATTCATCTGCCCCAAGGGGTGCTCCATCAGATGGGGATGGTGAACTCTGCTGTAGATATTTGCTCTCTCTGCTCTGTTATTTCACACTGCAGCAACTTTCCTGAGCCTGCAGTCAGGTTTGGGACTAGGTATGTATCAATTTATTCACCTTCCTACACAGCAGGTGAGGCTAGAGGCTTGCTTGCCTAATTCTGGCTGACTTGCTGCACTTTCAGCCTTCTAGCTCGGAAAAAGACGAAGTTGACAGTGAGTGGGTGCTGCCTTCCAACGGTGAACTGTTGGCTTCTATGTGGTTTCCCTGAGCAGTTACTAAATCTGTCCTGAAGAGATGACTAACAGAAGCAGAGATAGAATTCATTCAGGAGTCAGCTTTGGTTAGCAATCCTGGAAGAAAAAAAAAAATAGATCTGAGCTTTTAAATGTGAGGAAGGAGTGTGGAAATCAAAGGGAGGGAGACTGCAGACATTTCTAGTAACTGGGAAAGTCTGGAGCTCTTGCATATTCTCAGCAACGTTACCAGGATATTGTGGAGCCCCAGCATGAAAGGAAGGTTGTACTCGCAGTGCAGCAGCAGCACTGCAGCCGTACCAGAGGAGCGTTCATGTGCGCTCCATTCATGCTGGGAGCAGTGCACCTGCTGCACAAATATTAATTGCATATAACTAACAAAACCAACACTGACAAGTAGCCATGAGCTGGGGCTGATGTTTAGCCAGGTTTTTCTCCCCTGTGGGGGGAAATTCAAATTCCCACAAAGCCTGTAGCACCAGCGGTTTTTCTCCTCCTCCCATAATAATTATCAGTACTAAGGTACAGGTGTTGCTGTGCCAGTGTCCTTTATGCCAAGCTACTCGTCTCTACACCCTCATTTTGTCCCATTTCCTCCTGTCCACAGGCCAAAAGTGTCTGAGCATGTGCTTTAGATAAATGCTTTGAGTGTTGGCTGACAGCCCTGACTTTTGAGAGTTGACAATTTTTCATTGCATTAATCAGTCTGGCAAAATTTTGAAGAGTCAAACCAGGAAACACCCATCAGCTCTTTTGAGACTGAAAGTGACTTAATTGCCCTTTAATTTAAGAGTCCAGGAAGACAGCCAACTTGTTTAAAAACTTTAAAACAATTCAATTCCATCTACGAAGTACAGTTTGTTCTGCTCCCCTCTAGGTTGTCACTATTCAGATCAATACAGCACTGGAAGCAGAGGGAGCCCAGAGTCCCTGAATCCCATCCAGAGGGTCACAGCAGCAGAACAGCTTCTTGCAGACCTGCCTGTGCACAAGCAACCCATGGCTGAGCTGTAGGGTGGCCTTTCCTCAGCCCCGAGAGGCTCACAAGCTCTGGACCATCATTCATTGACCGTAGAGGGGATGATCTTGAAACAAAGGTGCCAGGCAGTTTTCCCCGTCTGCTGCTCTCACCAGATTCAGGGTCTGGCTGTGAACATGCATCGCTGGTGCTGTGCTTCCCTGCGTGCCTGACCTGTGTTTTTCATTTCCTGAAATTGTGGGACCTGTCTAGGCATATTTGGTTAACTTAATTCCACAGCTTCAAGGCTATTCATTTAGCTATCTCAAAAGGTTAGAACAAAAGCCTTGAGTTTATGTGTTTCCAACAACTAAGTTAATCGCTGTGGTTCGGATAAAGGCTGAAGTGAACCCATGAGTGTATGCAGACCTTGGGGCTTTCTTACTGCCAGGAGAAAGTGTTTTAGTGTAATTTTGTAAAGAAAAATTTGAATTACAGCACTGTTGGTCTTCACTGGTCTCCCTACATAGTTCAGCAAATACAGGAATTACAAGTAACGCTGATTTAACACATAAGCAGTCAGCTCTGATTTTTGACTCTCTGCACTCCACTGAGATCAGCAGGGCTGTAGAAGCCTACGAGCAGGAGAGATCCCAGAAATGCTGCCAGTGAGGAGTCTTTCCTTCCTACAGATCAAGCCCTTCAAAATCTCCCAGTTTTCCAGTAACCAGCTGAGTGCACAGACCACGCTCAGGGTGGTCACAGATGTGAAAGTTGGCAAAGGAAAAGAAGTTTTAAACAAAAGTAATGAAGTTTACTTTGTCTCTGAGCAGAGTGGTCTAATTCTCAGCTGCATGAAATAGCTGAGATAAGGTCACTTAGATAATAGTGATAAGGTCACTCCTTAATCACCATTCCCTGGAGGCTAAAGAGTCACTCTTTCATCAATCATTTTGTGAGTGCGGAGAGCGGCTTTTCTAGAAATAACCTGATAAAGTGTTTAATTGATTTACCCACTGTACCAAATGAAAACACAGTCACTCTCAGGAAAACTGATTAGGGACTAGCGAAAGAACATTAATTTCCTGCTTGCCTTACAAATAGTAAATCAGACCAGTCCTGGCAACCCATCACTGCACAGAAGTGTCTTGCTAATGCGAACGTGGGCTGTGATCACCCACTCCTCTGGTGCTGGGCACCTTCCTGCACCCAGTTCCTCCCTGCTCTGCGGAACTCAAGCTCTGCTAGATCTGCTTGCACAGCAGTGGGAGGATTTTCCTAGTGCAGTTACTCATAGCCATACAGATCCTAAAGTCTTCACAGAGAGCAGGAGGCTAAAAAAAGAAAACGTCTTTCGTGGCTTTCCCAAACCTGAGCTTGGAGCTCTCGCACACCAGTCCCGCTCCGAGGGCAGCTGCCCTTTGCAGCACAGCAGAGGGACTCACGGGAGGTCCTGCCTTGCTTTTAACCCCCAAGTTAGGGGAGCTTTCGCCTTGGAAAGATTAGCAGCATGTGGATTTTTATTTTTTTAAAATGGAAAAACTCTCAAAGGAATAAAGATTAAACTCTATTTTTAACCCTCCCCTCCTATCGCATCTAGCAGAGGAACACAGGGAGAGCAGCAGTACGTCTTCCCCCCCCCAGCCAGCCCCCTGCCGACAAACAGCCTACAGACACCCTCCTCGTGTCAGAGCATCAGAGAGGGCGCGTAGAGCACCAGGAGCTAGCTCAGCTTTTTATGCTGCCTTCAGGATAAAGGAGGGTAAAGCCCAAGCAGCATCAGAGCACTACCTACACCCCCTGAAATGCAGGAGAGCCAGCTCCCAAAGATCAGCCACCCCCTTGAAGTAGCCAGACACACTGGTGGGATATTTCCTCCCTGGAGAGAAAATTGGCACAGGGCTTGCTCAGCTTGGCTAGGGATGCTGCTCCTCGTGTGCTCAGCCTCTGCCTGGGGGCTTGAAACCCTCTGCAGGTGCAAAGGTATTTCCTTAAGCAGCCTGGTGCTGTGCGGTGCTATTCTTGGGGCTCTCCTAAACCTCCCAAGGGGCTGCTGAACTTTTCAAAGTCTACAAGCAGTGTTGGCCAGAGGCAGCCTGTGAGAATGCAGCTTAATTAGCGATAGCTATGCTGATGCTCGCAGTCCCTATCATGGACAGTTTGCTGGCTGGGCGCTGGAAGCTGGTCTGAGCTTTGCCTTTGCAGCACGGAAAGCGGTGAGGCTGGATGTGATTAGGGCCGCTAAAGCTGAGGGGATGTTCTCTGTGCCAGGAGATGGGATTTAAGCACAGCTGTGGTATTCAAGTGGCTGCTGGCCTGCATAAGCTAGCCTGAATTTGTCTGGGTGGGCTTCAGCCCCCCCTGGCTTTAATACTTGGAGCTAATGAAAGCAGCAGGGATGAAGGGGGATGAGCGCAGCTGTCAGTGTGATGGACCAGTTCCTCTCAGGTCTCCAGAGCTGCAATGGGCTATATCCCCTCCTCATCCCGGGCAATGATACCCTGCCCTTGCTAACAACCATGGCTGCAAGCGAAACATCTGGGAAGCCGGCAGGGAAGGTCCACACACATCCTCCGGCCTTCTGCTGGCAGAGGTGCACCTAAAACATTGTTTAACCAAGTCAAGCAATGAACACTTGCTACTTGAACTCTATTTTCTTTTAAAATTGAGTCTTTTCTACTTTTAGTCCAAAACATGACCCACGAGCCAGGGGTTAAAATTAGTTTCTTAAAACAAGAGTGGCTATTAGGGGGAATAACAGTCAGCTGCTGCCCCTTGGCTCCCAGCACTGGGTTTGCTCATGCCGATGGCTCAGCTCTCGCGTCCCTGGGTGTTGCTGATCACAGTGTGTGTGTTTCTGCAAACTTCTGCTCCTCCCCACCTGCTTCCCAGATTTCATGTATGTTTAACAAATGGAATGGAGTAACAGACCATGCCTTGGATGGGGCAAGCTCTTTGCTTTGGGGATCATCCTGCATTTTTAATGTTAATTGCAATCCTTTCAACTCTCTCTAAAAGCTGCTTTGCACTTCCCTCCCTCCCAGACACGATGCCTGGCTCCCTGTGTGGCTCTTCCTGGTGCCCACTGGCTCCGACCCATTCCCTCGCACCCCGGGGCCGCCCCATTCGTTGGACATCCTGGGAGATGGGTTATCCAAAATGCTCCAGCTAGGATGACACCAGTGGTCCAGGCACAAGGACTAGCTCTCACCCACCATCTGGGGCAGGGATGAGGTGGGGGCTGTCAGGATGGGAGCCCCAGTGTGCTCCGAGACGGTGCCGGAGCTGGCCCATGGGGACCTGCAATCTCTCTGGGAGCAGCCTGGCTGCTCCTGCTCCCCGGGGGCTGCTCGCACCAATCCACTGACCTGGCCCCAGCTCAGCCAATGTGCTGCGTGAGCACAGGCATGCCGAGCTGCCACGAAACAGAAAGCCAGCCTCCAAAATGGGTCACTTAGGTCTTTAATAAAATATACAGTATGCATTCCATGCATAGATAGAAAATTAATTTACATGCTTTTTTAATTATTTGCATAATGCTTTTTAATTAATACACGTAATTTAGTCTTCACATTTTGATACCTTTTGCTACTGGAATATTTATGGGCAGAAGGGGAGACTCCTTCCTTTTTTCAAGTAACAGTGCAGCGGGAGCTGGTCAGAGCAAACGATGGAGCTCACCGCTCCCAGCTCGCAGTAAGAATGAGCGCAGAGCAGACCACGAACTGTCGATACTGGAAGACTCGATGACGGCAGGAGCATGAGCACCCTCCCATCCCGCACCGCTGTTCCTTGGGGACCTCTCCCCGAGTCCCGCTGGGGTTCAGAAAGGCTGGACCCGCACTCGCCTTGTCTTCCCCATGATCAGCAGACCGCTACAGGCAGAGCCAGCACCAGCAACTGCAGCCGTGCCGAAAGCCAGCCGGGATAACTGGTGGCAAACATCACCAACCAGGTGCCTGGGGCCATCCTGCAGCCATCAACATATTTTTGAGCGGATTATGTGATTGCAGGGTGCACATTTCTCCTGAATGGAACAGGCATTGCTGGGTGTATTCCTCTGTGCACAAAGGAGCTGCACGATTTCCAAACAGAGAACTGTGGATCAAGGAAAAACTCCGTAGGGAATTAATGCTGTGCTGGGAGCAGCCCTGAATGTGCTCAGCCGGGTGGGGGATCCGGGCGGAAAGGGGGTCCGGGCGGAAAGGGGGTCCGGCGCTCCAGGCGGACCTCCCTGCCCGGCTGCGAGGTGCTCGGAGGCTGCTGTGATGAGGAGCAGCGCAAGGTCCCCTCTGCCCCAGCTCTCCCGTGGACATGGGGGGTGCTCCCTCCCGGCAGAGGGAAGGTGAGTGCATTGGTACCCCGGGAGCTCAGCTCCCTGCGGGGCAGAGGTGATGCCCGGGGCAGTGTGACTGCCCTCCTTACAGCACTCCTGCCCCTGCCTGGCCCCAAGGCAGGGAGGGACGAGGCAGCAGAATGAAACCAGGCTGGGGGGTTGTGGTGATGGGGACGAGGGTATGTGCCAAACCCGGCTGGCTTTGGTCATCTCCACCCCATCGTGGGCTGCTGCAGCCCCTGGGCTCCCTGGCAGCTCTTCCCGCAGTGGAAATCACGAGCATATGACAACAGCAAAGGCAGCTTCTCCGTGCCCAGGAGCATCCCCCCCATGTCTGCTCCCTGAGAGCCCTTTGCAGGGACTCAGCCTCCTCTCTGCCCCAGGGGCTGGGTGCCGGCATCCACAGAGAGCAGATGCTCCTCCAGAATAAATGCCCCACAGCATGGGAGCCCCATGGAGCAAAAAGCATGGGGAGAGAAGAGCCTCACCAGGGGTGGCCCCTCGGTTTCCCCAGCTTGATCCCCTCCAACTGCTCCTGCCTTGGAGGACAGCATCCCTTTTGCCTGGTCATCCCCGGCTGGTGTCCCCCCTTCACGGACAGTGCTGCCGGCCATGCCACGCTCCCAGCACAGCCCTGGATCCATGGGGGCTCCCGGCAGTGGCAGCGCAGGGAAGCAGGTAAACCCCAACTGCAATGGAAGCGAGGTGAGGTCCAGTCAATCCCACTGCAGGGGCTGGGGACAGTGAGGCTCACACTGAGCTGGACACCACCTCTCCTCCCATATGACTCATTTCCAACCCCCCTTTACCCCATGGCCGGCGGGGCAGCCGAGCCTTTTGAGGCTGTTTCCAGCTGGGGGTAGGACAAGGTTGGGGCTGGAGTTGATGCTGACCTGGCACAGGACCTGCAAGGGCAGCCAGCCTGGGCGGGCACTGCCTCACCCTCAAGCTATTTAACCTCACCCTGGACAACACAAAACCTCGGGGCAGAGGAAAACCCCCTTCACGCAGCCAGGGCCGTGCCTGATGAGGGGTCACCTGTATTTCTTTTTTTCTCACTCTCTTTCTGGCAGGGGTATGTCCATCCCCACAGCCTCCGTTTGCAGCCACGGGGGAGCACGGCCGTCGCCGGCTGAGGGCTGAAACACATCCAGGCAGACCTGGCCGCTGCGTCCCAGGGACTGGAAGCAGCCGGCACCCACTGGGCACCTCCTCCAGCCCCTCTTGTCCTTCACTGGGGGTTTGATGCCAGGCGCGGTGCGAGACGGGGAGAGCCTGGCTCCTCCGCCATGTCCCGGTGCAACAGCCGTGCCGTGCTCACGGTGAGTGAGCAGGTCCCCCGCGTGCCCTGGTGCTGCGGCACGTTGGGGTCAGGGCGCGGGGTGGGCGCCGGGGGTCAGACCGCGGCGGTCGGGGCTGCCTCTGCCCAGGGAGGACTCGCTCAGAGCCTCCGAGTCTCGGTCGTGGCTGTACGTGCTCTCCGCGTCCTCGGGGTCTTTCTTCCCGCTGTTCCTCACGGCTGCCTCCAGCGCCTTCTGCTTGCGGTAGAAGTGGGAGAACTTGTTGAAGATGATGGTGATGGGCAGCGCCACGACCAGGATGCCCCCCAGGATGCAGCCCGAGGCAGCCAGCTTGCCCGCCACGGTGACGGGCACCACGTCGCCGTAGCCCACGGTGGTCATGCTGACCGTGCCCCACCACCAGCACGCTGGGATGGTGTCGAAGCCGACGTCTTCCTCCTTCTCAGCGGTGTAGGCCACGCCAGAGAAGACGGAGACCCCCACGGCCAGGTAGAGCAGCAGGATCCCCACCTCCCGGTAGCTGTGCTGGAAGGCAAAGCAGAGCGGGCGTCAGTGGGGGCCACCCGCACCCACCACGGCCAGGACACTGGCATCCCGCAGCACAAATACAGCCCTGCGTGCAGATTCCTTGCATGCCTCCGTCGGGGATCTCGGTGCCTCTATCCATCTCTGCCTCGCGATGTCCCGCTGCAGGGCCGGGCTGAGACGGGTCGGGGGATGCACGGGTGACCCAGACTTGGAGCGAGTGGGGCAGCTGGGAAATCAGCCCTGGCACCCACAGCCCCCACTCTGCCCTCCACCAGCCTGCGAGGAGGAGGCAGTGCCAGGAGGGAAGGGGGAACCTGTGCTTCCCAGCCAGGGTTCCCAGGCAGAGGCTACTCCCCTGCCTCCAGCACTCACTCCGACCTGATCTCGGCTAATAATATTTAGACACATTTTCCTTTCATCTTGGCAGGTCCCCAGAAACCACCTCTGCAGAAACCCAGGCAGCCTCTAAGTGAAGCGATTTGTATTTTCCCGAAATGCTGGCGCTGTGCTCACAGGGAGGACGTGTGCCTCTGCTGCAGGCTCAGCTCTAGCTCTTCAGCCCTGAGCTCCCCAGCTGCCAGGGGCCCCACAACCAGAGCCCCAGGGACTCACCTGCTCCCTCCTATACCCCAACCACCTACAATCCCAGGGTCCATTTAACCCTTCGCTACACGCCTGGGTAGGAGGGATCAGGGTGCTCCAGCTAGCAGAGTTCAGGAGGCTTTTGCCCTTACATGCCGGGGAAGGATATTGCACTCAGGGAACGCAGTTCTAGGGGAGGCAGAAACTACCCCGTGCCCCAGTTTCTGTCCCCGGTGGTTCCATTCCTGGGGACGCTTCAACCTTGGGGTTCTAGATGACTTTAGCTTGTGTTTGAGCTGGCTATAGGGCACCAACAATCCCAAAGTAACATAAGGCAGTCCCTGGCCGGCAGCTCACACGCCACAGCGGGGTCAGCCTCCCATCCCTCCCCCAGCACCCAGGGGTGCAGGAGCCAGATGGCGGGGGGGGCTGTCTTTGCACTGCCTTGTTGCAGAAAGAAACCTGGGTGGAGGCAGCCAGTGCTCCCCGCTCTGTTCCTGACACCAAATGAAATGAGATTTCATGGCTACTAGAGGCAAAACTCTGGCTGATGTGACTTGGGAGGCACCAGCCTGGCAGTGAATTTCTCCTGGCTCGGCACCCCAGTGCCAGGGCTGGGTGACGGGTTGGGGTTTGGCCACTGGCATCTGCGCAGCACCCAGTGAGCCCCAGCAAGGGGTCTCCAGCAGTGTCTGCCAGACGGCCTGAGGGCAGAGGGGCTCGTTCCAGGAGGAGAGATCTTGCAGAAACTACTGTTTCTGAGATAATTACATTTCCCTTCCAGTTTTGCCAATTCTGCATGGGAGACTCAAAGTGAACCTCGGAGCTGACATGGATCCAAGCAGCCCTGCTCATCAGGTCAGTCCAGGGATTCATCCATCACCAGTGCGGGCTGGTCCCAGCACCCACCCCCGTGGGGTGCTGCATGCCCCAGCTCACCAAGCCCCACCCTGAGGGGTCTGGGAGCCCCTGTGGGAATGGGGCCACGGGACACCCAACCTCCCAGGTGGAAGAGGTGTAACCGGGCGGTACAGACTGATGGCAGAGGTGTGCAACACTCCTTGAAGAAACCGTCATTTCTCTGGTTTCAAACTAAAACATTTGTGTTGCAATCTTTCTTTGGATATTCTTAATTTTTTAGCAAAATATAAACCTGTGCCAAAATCCTGGGGTGGGAAAAGGCAGTGGGCAGTTAGGCGACGAGGCAGCAAGTGACACAGGGAAGGAGACTGCCAGAGGACAAGCTGGGACCAGGCAAACTGCCATGGGCCAGCACTGGGCCAAATCCAGCACCCAGCTCCTGCCCCTGCCCCATGGCTGGCGAGGTGTGAGCCGAGAGCCCTGCAGGCAGCAGGGACGGGGACCGGGAGGGGACCGCAGAGCCCCCGTTTTCTGGTAGGGCCAGGCTAACCACCCACCAGTGCCAAAACCACCACCATCCCACTTCTGGCTAGTCCACCAGCTTTTTGATTGTCACGAGTGAATTTCTTGGATGTTTCTGCTCACGGATCTGCCAGCTTGCTCTTCATCTTTTGGGGAAAGGAAAACAGAGCTCTGATTGTGGGGGTTTTTTCCCAGTCTCCTAATAGGCAGAGAATGCCTTATTGGAGACTACATAATGACTAAACAAAACAACATTTGAGCAAAGCAAACAGCAGAAGACGTGGGAAAAGAGCTTCCACCATCAAGACGAGACACAAAGGAGGTGGATTCGCCGCAGGGAGCGAGAAGGCTTTGCTTAGGCTGCTGGCAAAAGCTGCTCAGCTAATGCCAGTAATACCGAGGGGAAATAATCTCCTCTGCCGTCCCCTGTGGCTGCAAATGCCCTATAGCAGCTCCGAGGGAGCTCCTTAAGCAGGACAAACATCTCAGAGCCACTGAGTTTCAGAGATGCATCACTTGGCCATGAAAGACTTGCTCCTGGCTGGAGCTTAACCGTATGTCTGTCCATCCCAGCTGGGGAGCAGCAGAGCTGAATAACCTTATACATTTTTAAAGAGTATCAGTTACGGCCCTGGAATGTGTTGGAGGGTGAAGGCAAGGGGGAAGTCAGGCAGCTCAATAATTCCTATTGCTTTAATTTACAAGCAGGGTCAGGGCTTGCAGCACAGGCGAGACTCCAGGAATCTCTCAGCTGATCCTCAGGAGCTGGCTGCCACCTATTTGCACCCATTTATCTCCAAAACGTGTGGTTCACTCATTGATCCAGGGGCAGGCAGCTGCAGCTGGGGTTTGGATGAGATGCAGGCTTACCAAGCAGCCAGCCTTGGGGGAGGCAATGCTGGGTAATAAAAGGCTTCAGCGAAACAGCCACCCCAACAGCAATCTCTTTGGGCTCCTGCCCTAGCAGGAGGTCTGTCTGCCCTTGGGACAGCCACGGGCCATGCATGGGCTCCCTCCCTCAATCGAATGTGCATTTTCCTCCAGTACAGCAGGAAAAAAATGAAATGGAAGAGCCTGGTTTGAGCCTGGCCAGAGATACCAGCGTGGGGACCAAGCACACAGCCTGTGGTGGCAACAGCAGGGTGATGCATCTGCTGTCTGGGGACATGGCAGCTCTGGCTTTTCCAACCTATTTGTGTATTTAGGCCCCTAAGGGGACAGACAGCAACTCCTGTAGCTCCCTGCAGATGCCTAAATTACTCAGTGCCTAACACCTATTGACTGCCAGTGAGAGACAGGCGCCAAACCCACACCCGGGGAAGCTGGAATAATGGCCGTGGATGTCGTGCGTGGCAGGGAGGAAGAGCAGAGATGTGTGGGAAGCCTCTCCTCAATTTAAATAGGACCTGGATCAGTCCCCATGCAATCTGAAGACCATTCAGAGTTTATGATGCACACATGGCAGAAATCCTTCTGCTAGCACTTTCATGGCAGGGGAACAATTACTCGGCTTGCCAGAGCCATCGCACCCGCTTCCTGGCTGTTAACAGCCTTTAGTCCTCTGCTGCTGCTTTATGCTCTTGCAATAGGAAGTAAATTATGATTAACAAGACGTTGTAATTTATGTGCCCAGTAAATCACAACGCCAAGCTGCTGCGTCAGATTTGTGTCTTCGCTCTTCCTCATTTACAGCTGGCTCCGGAGTCCCCGGGAAGCGGCACTTTGCAGCACGTCACTCGGTGAATCAGTGGCTCAGCAGAGACTGGAGCCGGGACACTGCCAGCTCCCCAGATCTCGTCTGCTGCTTAATAACATGCAGATGATCCCATCAGTCCCTGCTCTGCTGCAATGTGTTGTTCATGCTTAAATGGAGCACAGAAAGGGTTCAGGGAGCCCTTCCCACATGTACTATTCTATTTAAATTTTGCAAGCAGTGTTACACGGGTCTGTCACTTGCTAACTGCTCTTTCAAGGTGAGTATTCAGAAGTAAGTATGATGCAGGTAGGACTTCAGGCATCTTCATTTCAAGCAATCCTCCGTGGACCCTGTTTTCAGCAGGCTTTGAAGATGCCAGGAATTTTTTTTTCCCCACTTACTCTGATCATCCATGGGCTTTGCAGGATTAGTGCTGGGCTGGGCTGGTCCTGCTTGACAGCAGAAGCTGGTGGAAGACCTTTCCTGCTGCCCATCCTCATCCCCAGCCATGCTCGAGGGTTGCTTTTCTCCATGGCTCACCCACGGGAATGGGTCCAACCCTGGCAGGCGAGTCCTGCTGACACCAGGACACCCCACGCCAGCCCTGCCACTGCTGCAGCAGCAAGAATCGGGCTGTCCCCAGCCGCAGCTCTGCCCACTTCATCCCTGCGATGGCCCTTCAGTGGGAGCAGCACCAGGAGCTGTGGCTCTGGCCCCCGCCAGCCACTGAGCGTGAGGAGAGCGTCCCTTCGGTTGAATTTCAAGCTCTGTTACGAAGATTGCTTCCCTTGGTCATTTGTTTGGCACACCGTTTGTTTGAAGGGGGAAAAGCACAGGGGTATTTGCATGAGCAGTGCTTGAAAAACCAGTCTTCTGGATTGAAGGTGGGACCAGAGGGAGTCCCACGAGGAGAGGTTTGCCCTGGCGACCTCCTCCCTGGGCCCACCATGAGCCCTTTGTGTGGTGGGGCATGGGGAGCATGTGTTGCTCTGCATCTTGGCTGGCTCGAGGATCAGCTTTAGGATTTCTCTTGGTGTGGTCGCCAAGAATCAGAGACAAAGGCAGAGTTTAATTGGCCTCTGCAGGAAGCTGGATTTTTTGCATAAGCGCAGGAGGTGAGGGGACAGTTTCACCCTCTCCACATTCGGGCACATGGCCCTCAGCATGAGGGGGACGGAGGAGGGGAGGGACGGCGGGGGAGAGCAGAGAGCCGTGCAGGGCACCGTGGCTGGTCTGTGCTGCACAACCGAGCTGCAGCGATGGAGGTCTGGGCTGCAGCACTAGGCTGGTGAGGATTTCATGATAACTTCATGCTTTGACCCGTGTCACAGCTGCTCTTGGTCTGTCTAAGGAGGCTCGGGGTGCTGCGGCAGGGGTCTGGAGAAACATAGCCTTGGGGCACGCCATGGAGGATGAAGACCTCCTCTTACCAAACCTGCAGGGGTACCACCTCTCGGCATGCCTGGACCCTGGTCCTTCACTGTCTCAGCATCTCTTCATCCAGCTCTTCCTCCTGAGGACCACGTGGTCCCGGGGCCAGCTTCCCCCAGCCTTGCATGTCGTGCTTTCCCCGAGCTTTTCTAGCAGGCTGAGGGGCAGCTGCTGGTAGCGCAGGCTCTGCTGGGGACATGTACCCTGCCTTGGGCTGGTTGTCCCAGGACCTGCAGCTAACCACCCTTTGCTTTTCTATTGCTGCTCTGTGCCCCCCATGATTAACTTATGTGCCGGTCCCAAGCTCATCACACCCTGGAGCATCCAAGCATCATCTCAGCTGCACCAGGATCTCTATGTCTCCCTAGACGGACAGACACGGAGGGTTGGATGATGGCTCCTGACCAGCTGGCAGCATGCCCTTAGGAGGTTCCCCCTTCTCCAAGACTGGGAACAAAAGCAGCTCCAAGCCATATACACTGGTGCTGGCATACCCAGCAGCTGCTGGCTGGCCCGATCCCTGCTCAGCAGGGTGCTCACAGCCCAGCTACGCGCTGACCCACTTCTAGTGGAACATCACCATCCACCCATGCATGGCTCAGTCCATTCCAACACCGTGCAACGGGGCTTGCACACCATGGTGGGGAGGGAACGGCTGAGTCCCTGGAAGCACCAGTTCTGCATGAAGTAAAGTCTGCAAGCAATGGAGTGAATTGCTGTTTGCTCTGAGCAGGTGTACAAAGAGGACTTGCACTCATGCAGTGCTCCTCACACTTGGCTGCTTTAGCAGACACACAAGCCAACAGCCCAGCCCATCACCCCAAGCAAGTTTGCCAGACACCACCCAGAGCTGGTAGCTCACTGGGAATGGGAATGTCCACATTCCGCAGCTGTACCGGAGGTCTCCTTCTTAACCAGAGACTAAGAGCAGACAAGGAGATAGAGAGCCAGTTTACCTTTAGGGTGGCCCCCAGCGACCTCAGTCCGGTGGAGTGCCGAGCCAGCTTCAGCACCCGGAATATCCTCATGAGCCGAAACACCTGCACGACCTTGCCCAGGTTGCCCAGCTCCGAGTCACTGCCCATGGTCACGTCCACCAAGAGGGTGAAGTAGAAGGGCAACACCGAGACAATGTCAATCAGGTTCAGCGGGTGCTTGAAGAACTTCCTGGGGTTGGGGGAGAGCAGGAGGCGGGAAGACACTTCAAAGGTGAACCAGGAGATGCAGAAATACTCCAGCTTGTGCAGGATGGGTTCATCGAGCACGTTGCCGTTCTCATCCACCTCCTGGTACTCGGGCATGCTGTGGATGCACATGGTGGCTATGGAAACCAGCACCACACTGATGGACACGAAGCTGAAGAGTTTGCTGGGGATGGAGTAGCCGGGGTTCTCCATGGTGAGCCAGAGGCGTTTGCGTATGTTGCCGCAGCGCAGCGTGCTGTAGCGCAGCAGGTCGTGGTTGATGTCAGAGATCTCATCGGGTGACGTGTCCACGCTGCTGACCTCGCTCTCCTCGTCCCAGTTGTGGTGCCGGCTCTCCAGCTTGCGCTCATGGTAGCGGTAGCTGCAGCAGGAGTCCAGGAAGAACTCATTGATGCCCCAGTACTCGATCTCCTGGCAGAAGGAGAAGACGCACAGCTCCTCCATGACATGCAGCTTCCCCGTCTGGTAGAAGTGGAGCACGTAGAGGAAGAAGCCGGGGTTTCGGTCGAAGTAGAACTCCCTGGCACTCACATCATAGTCATCGCAGAGCTGCAGGATGGACTCCTCTGAGTCGCAGGAGAGCAGGCGTCCCAGGCGGGTGTCAGGGAACTTGGAGAGGGCGCTGGAGCTGAGCCGCCTTCTCAGACCCCCCACGTTGATGTTGATAACGTCCTCCTCAAAACTGGGACCCCAGTAATTTAAGGTCTTGTTGACCATGATCAGCAGAGCGGGAGCTGGTTCCACCTGCGGACGAGACACAGCGGAGCTGGAGGGCACGCAGGGCTCCCCCCAGTCGATCCTGGAGCTCCTGGGTGAGGGGGGCCAGAAGCACCCTGGGGAGTGAGGAGGGATGTTTGCATTTTGAAAAGTGAGGACCAGGGAGGGGGGAGGGGAGAAAAACTGCTTTAGGCAGTTGTACTTCTGTGGTATAGAAGGAGGGGGAAAAAAAAAAAAAAAAGCCGATGATTTTTCCAGGTGAAACTTTTCCTTGCTTTTTTTTTTTACCTCTTAAACTTTCTCCCTTTGCTGATCACTAATGGCCGAAGGAATGCAGTTTACTGCACCTCCAGCACCTCATCCACGGGGCTTTCCTCGTTCAAACAGGTAATTAGTCACTGAAGAGAGGATTTATCCCCCAAGGAGCCTCCCCGTGGAAAAAAAGGTCTCGTCAATTCACCACCTCAGTGATTCTGCCCAAGAGCTTTGTAGCCCAACTACCTATGTTGCTAACTAGACCTGGTCAAAAAGTCCTTAGATGGTGCAGTCTTCCCAGCAGCAAAGGCAGTTTTGACAAAATGGAAGTGTTTTCACAGAAAGTGTCAGTTTTAGGGAGAATTTCAGTGGAAGAAGTGTCAAAACAATTCATCTGCCTGCTTTGTTTCCTCTTGTGTGTTCTGTCATGCAAAATATTATTTTTATAATGTTGAAATATAACAAAAACATGATTCAGAATCATTGGTGACTCTGAATTAAAAACCTGTATATTGGCAGGGAAATAAAACCCCAAGTTTTGATTTCTATTGTGTTTCAGGATTTTTAAAAGTTTCAGGGAGCTGGGCTTTTCCATCCAGCAGGAATTGCATTTTCTAATGAGCAGCAGTTAAAGCGTCTAACAAAGAAAGAGAAGCATTCCCACACCTTCAAACACGTTTACCTGTCTTGACCAGAAGCATAGAATAAAAAGCCAAATAAAAAGGTTTGTGAGCTTCTTGTGTCACCCTGAAATCAGACTTCTCCACCTACCTTATTCATCAAAATGTCTGGGGACGCGCGGAGCAGCCCCATACCCACGCGGTCTCCCCGCACCTGGCACGGGGGTGTTGGGTGTCCTCAGGATGGACACTGCATTTGCTCTCTTGGTCGAGGAATTACATTTTTCCTCACACATCAGCTACTATGGAAAAATCCCACTATTAGGCATGACTTGCTCCTGAGCTCTGCTCGCGCTTCCAGGGTCACCACTGGTACCAACACGACTTCTGCAGCCACTGATGCTTTTGCTGGAGTGGTCACTGAGACATTTGTGACCTCCAGACTGGCCTGTCTACCATCCCAAAACCTTCCCTCCCTGGTTTTAATCAGCCAGCTGCTTATTAGAAAAATCTCTCACCTTCGCTGTCCTGTGTCACCCACTGACGTTTTCAAACTGCTAGGTGACGCAGGGACAGAGGCCGCAGACAGGCAGCAGGAGCCGAGGGAGAAGACTGCAGCAGCCCCCACGATGATGCTGAGGTGCCACCAGACCCCACACAGGACGGTCCAGTCCGACAGCAGCCACCGAGGGCCAAGGCCAGGTCAGTGACATGAGGCGGGTTCCCCTCAGCCCAGAGGAATCCCAGTTCCCCTGTGGACCCCGTTGCACCCCGGCCCTGTGTTGCTCATCAGACATTTCATGGGGCTTATGGGGCAAACACTAAAGCAGGGGCAGGGCTCTGCATGTTTTCCAGTGTCTGAGAAATGCAGCGTAAAAGGTTTGCCAGACCGGGAGGGACCTGGGGGACATTTTCAGATCTAAATCTGGAGGTCAGAGCAGAGCTGGAGAGGAACAGGTACCAGACTAATGGTTAGAAATAAACCCCAGAGGTATTTTTTTAAGCTGAGTGGGGCTGTGGGTGCAGCAAATGCTAGATTTGTGCGAAATAGCCTGGCAAAGGCATCTGCTAACTCCACTGCATCTCCGAGCCAGGGCTCCTTAAAGACACAGGCTTTGCACCACAAAGCCAGCTCTTCCCATTACACCACGTCTGGAGGAGGCAACCTGCTTGTGATAAGCCTCAGAGCTTAAAGGACTCATTGTCTTGCCTTTCAAAAGGGAGGAAAAAAAAGAGACTTTTTTTTAATGCTTAAGACAAAAGCAAGGGGGAAAAGGGGTGTAAACGGTCCTTTTCAGGGATAAATTGGAATTTCTGTGACAGATTAGCTTTTCCAGGGAAGACATCACACAGCCCATCTGTGGGGTGGGGATGACTAATCCAGGTTCCTTCCAGAAGGATGCTCTTGCATTCAGGCTACAAACACACACACAGGGGCCGTGGGGGTGGGTCTGTGGGATCCAGTTTAGCCCACACCCTCCCCATACAGCAGCCACTCCAGGAGACTAAGCCAAATGTCACCGAAATCAAAAGCAAGGTGCTTTGGGGGCTGGTCGGGGCCCGGGGCAGTCCGGCTGGCTACCGGGGGCTACGCTGGGACGGCAGGACAAGCCTAAAGCGATGCTCCAGCTCAGCAGGACCATCCCCAGCACACGGCTGGGCTGTGCGGCTGCGGCTCCGGGGAGACGTGCCAAACCCTGAGGGCCAGGAGGGAGCCGGCTCCCACATCTCTCCCAGCTCAAAAACAAACAAAAAAAAAAAAAACCAAAAAGTGAGTGTCAGGACCCTGCAAGCCTTTGTACCCCAGGGAAATCCCTCCCTCCCTCTCTCCGTCCCTCCGCGCAGGAAGCAGAGCGAGGAGAAGGGTCGCGAACTGTCTGAGATGCTCCTTTCCGATGTTCGCTTCTGAATAGAGCAAATTATTTCTGCCCACATACAGCTTTCATCTAGGAATCCAAAGCAGCAATTAATAGTTTTATAACTCTTTTGCCTACTCATTTCACGACTAGCTAAGCTCAGCTTTAGAAAACTGAGGTTTGAACTAAGACCTGGCGTGATCTCCCCTGGTGGATCAGCAAAGCATGCGCCCATCTCACGTTTGCAGGAGGGGTATCTGCTGGGAAACAGAAGCTTACTTAGGGAAGGTTGGGTGTGTTTTTATTTTAAAGTGCAACGGACAGAGAATACAAATGTGACTGTCTGGAATAACGTGAATTTGCAAAATTTCCATAAATGATTGGTAAAATAGAACAGATAAAGCCAGTCTCTTTCTGCTAAATTTTGAAGTGTATTGTAAGCTATTTTAAAAAGACAACCATCAGAATTACACAAGCCCCGTGTGAGCTGGGTGTTGGGTGTTCAAATGAGTATGTATCTTGTGGAGACAAAAATCTCTGATATGTGCATTTATGACAGTAAAAAATATAAAAACAGATCAAGCATATCTGTAAGATATGCTAGAAGAGTTTCCCTTGACAACGTATTTTTTTCTTAAGGGCTTTCAAATGGAAGTTATGTATATTTATTCTAACTGGCAGAGGGGACCCAAGGGAGTGGGAAGAAAGATGCTAATAGACATTCAAGTGAGGATGCAGCAAGTGCAGGGAGTATTGCACACAGGGGCTTTTCCAACCAGGTACAATGGATTTAGATTAACAGTCCAAATAAAAAGCCCTGTACTTACAGCTCAGCGAGGCTTCCCAGCGGGGAGTCGTCTGGCTTGTCTCAAAGGAGCCATTAGAAATGCGTAGAGAAGGAAACACTTATCCTTTGCCTGTAGCCCAGTCCTAAACGCCCTGTCACCCAGGGCTTGCGACCCTGCACGTCCCAGGTGTGCAGAGCTGGTGGCTGCACACCTCTGGAGAAGTCCTGCGTGGGGTGCCCATGGGGCTGGGGTAGGGCTGGGGGTACCCCGCTGCGTGCCTGAGGGGGGGCAGTGGGGCTGGCTGACCCCCCAGATCCTGCAGGATTGTGTCCCCATCAGCCACACGCTGGGGCAGGACTGGGGAGATGCCTGCTTTCTGGGCATCCGAAAGTGCCCTTGCAGAGCCCCGTCCCCATCCCTGAGCATCCCTGTACCCATCGGCCTGAAGATGCTCAGGCCCAAGGCCTTCCTTTGGCCGGGGGGGGGGGGGGATGTTGCCAGGCCGGCAGGGGGGAGCATGGAAGGGGGATTCCCACTGCTAGCTGCTCCCTGCAGGCAGAGCATTAGCTGCTGCTCTACGCTGAGAGGCCACAAAAATGCCGAGGGCTGGGGATGCAGACGACTCCCTGCTCGCTCCGGGGTGCAGGAGGGGGCGATTGCCAACAGCTCGGCTTTCCACTGCGAGTGGGCAGCCCAGCGCCTGCTGCAGATGGTGCCCTGCCTTGTGCCAGCCTCCGCTCCCAGGTCCCAGGCAGTGGGCGCACAGCTCTCCGGAGGGGACCCCCGCGCCCTGCCCTGCTCCCGGGGGAGGAGGAGGTGCAGCCCCCGTGGGGGGACGGCTCCCGGGAGAGGGACTCCCCTACACGCTCCTGCGGAGGGACCGGGAAGGTTATCCCCGGGCTGCAGGTCCCAGCAGCATCCCGGGAAGCGGGTGCTGGCACGGCGGCTCCCTGCTCATCCCGGGATGTCGGTGTCTCGCTTCCCCGCTCGTGCCGGTGTGTGCCGCTGCCACCATCCCTGCTCGCCCCCCCATGCCGCTGCTCCCGTTGCCCTCTCACCCCGGGATGCCGGTGCCCGGGGTGCCTGCCGCGCCCCAAGGTGCTGATCCCCGCAGTGCCCGGGGACGCCGGTACCCCTGGTTCCCGGGATGCCGGCGCCCCCGGTCCCTGCTGTTCCCTGGGTCGCCGATCTCACGGTCCTCACCGCGCCCCGGGACGCC
>JAVJGG010000009.1:21295234-21310945 GCA_035590195.1 Aviceda cuculoides | reverse complement strand
GCCCGGCGGCTGCCGCCCTCCGGCCCGCCCGCCCGGAGCCACCGGGTGGGAGGCGGGAGCGGGGAGGCGAGGCCGGTCCGCGGTTCCCGGTCTCCGGTTCCCGGTCCCCGGCTGCCTCCGCCGCGGGCGCCTCGGCGGCACGATGGGGCCGGTGCGTCGTGTCCCCCCCGCGTCCTCCGGGGCGGCTCCCGAGCTCTGTGCAGGGGAGAGGGCTGGGGATGCCCGGGGAGTGGGGGGAGCCCACCCCGTGCCCCGGGGAAGCCCACCGGGACCAGAAGACGGGGGGACCCCATTTTGGCAAAACCAGCGGGCGGGCGGGCGCAGCTCCGGTGCGAGGCAGGCGGTTTCCCCGCGAAAGCAGCGCTGCGGCGGCCGTGCGGGGCCGAGCCGGCGGCTGGCGGCGGGATGGGGAACCTGGGCCGGGCGTGGGTACCCCTTCCCAGTCGCCTTACCTGCTGGAAGCACCCTTAGCAGCCGGGAGAGCCGGTGGGACGGCTGGTTGGAGCCGCGGTGGGGGTACGGGCTTCACCCAGCCCTGGCCTACCCCAGCTCTTTGCAGTGCTGCCTTCAGGGGGGGCCTGAGCCCCCAGAGCTATGTGGAGTGCAGCGTGCTGTCCCGTGCCGTGGGCGTTCATGCCGAGTGGGGCCCCAGCAGCGATGCCGACCTGCGTCGGGCAGACGGTGCGCCTGGGCCCTCGCAGTCGCCCTCCGTGCGATCCAGCTCCATCTTCCTTCTCGGGACAGGGGGTGTGTAGGGCACTGGGGCAGCCCCCCAGGGAAGAGCCCCCCTTGCTCGCTGAGCTCCCCGTTGTCTCTTTAAAGGCTCATTGGGAGGTGGGTGAAGGCAGCAAGTCCCAGGCATGGCACACGCTGGATTTCAGGTCAGCGAGCTGCCACTGCCACCCGGGGCCATCCCCTCATGGCCCGGGGACCGCTGCAAGCACACCAACTCCCCCAGAAGTCAGCTGCTGGAGCAGAGAGACAGGAAAGAGTGGATGGGAGACCTTCCTGGGGTGACGGCGGGGGCTGCGTGTCCTTGCAGCGATGGCTCATTGCTCCGGCAGCCAGCACAGAGCTGCTGTGTCAGACAGGCAGCTCGCACGGGGCGAGACTTCACACCACCCTCCGCATCGGATCCATCGGCTCGCTGATGTCAGCCCCAGGGGCTGGAGCCTGCGGGCTCTCACCCTTCTCTGGGCTTGCCTGTGGCTGGCTGAGGGCTCTTTTTGGTGGCAAGCATCCTTCCCCCTGCCTGCACGCCTGCCTCCCACGGCCGCGTGTGCTGCCAGCCCCATCCCCGCGCCAGGCAGCGCTCGCCGCTGCGGGGCCATCAGTGTGTTTCCATGTGTGTGATGTGTCAGACTGTGTGTGCCGTGTGCTTGTTTACATGGGATAGAGGCAGCGGAGGAAGGGGGAAGGGATGACTTTGAGGGAGGCCTCAGAAAAGAAAGAAAAAAAACCTAGGAGAAAAAAAAACAGCTGAGGGAAATTCCTCTGTTCTGTGATATGAAGCAAAAAGCATTTATTTTTATGGCAATTAGGGATGGCTGAGCATCCCTGGAAGCTGCAAGATAAACATGCCCAGCTTTGTCTGCTCTGGGCACTTGCAAGCCCAGCTTGCAGCGGGTGCTGAGCCCCAGTGGGGTGCAGCCCACAGGGTAGGAGGAGGGCTGGCTCCCACGTGGGTTTTTCTCCACCTGTCACTGACATACGGTGATCAGGGTGACTTTTCTTTTCCCTTCTGAAAATATTTCTCAGCCAGCCATTTTTCAGGGAAGGAGCC
Source organism: Aviceda cuculoides (assembly GCA_035590195.1). Taxonomy (NCBI): domain Eukaryota; kingdom Metazoa; phylum Chordata; class Aves; order Accipitriformes; family Accipitridae; genus Aviceda; species Aviceda cuculoides. The sequence goes on along the minus strand of JAVJGG010000009.1, from coordinate 21,309,162 downwards.
GTGCCTCGCACTGCAAGGGCACCCACTTTGTCTCTGCACCAGAGCTGGTGTAGAATGAACCAGAGCATTTATGCACTACCACACACCTGAGCCCCATCCCCAGTAAAAACCATCTCTCCCAGTACCGGGAGGTTTGCTGAGTGTTCCCTGAGCCATGCAGAGGAGCTGCAGTGTGAGTGGGAAGCCAGGCAGAGAGTTGCCAGGGCTCTGCCCGTAATGCCCCCAGGCTGGAAGGATCACCCTGGGAAGGGGCCTGGGGAGATATGGAGGGGAGACACCTCCACGTCTCCTGCTGCAGCTCAAAGCCCTGGCTGGAAGCGGCTGCAGGAGAGCGAAGTTCACCTTGCAGGCTGCTGAGGCCCCATTTAGGCTTGTGCTGGCATCACAGCATCCTTCAGAGGGGACTTGGCTGCAGCATCAACAGTACCAGAGGTGAATTTTCCCTTTGCTGCTCAAACTCAGATGCAAAAGGCCTGACTTTCCCATTAGCCGACCAGAGCTTGTTGGCCTGACTTCACACTGACACTGGCAAGCCGTGGCAGGGAAGGAAGACTCCCATTTTAAGGCTCTTTCCCAGTGAAATGAGGCACAAGGGCCCTTACTCGGCACAGCCGGGTTTGCAGCCGCACTGGGAGGGCTCAGCTCCCCGCGGCATGGGCCAGCCCCGTGCCTCCGCCGCCACTCCTGAACTAACCAGCAGTGATGTGGAGATGGGAACAGGCAGAAAATCAGGTCAGCTGGAAACGCCTCGCCATCTCTTCCTTTCATGTCTCCCCTCATCTTCCTCTCTTGGGGAAGCCCGGGGGGGATTATGTCCATAACCACACGGCAAATCCTCCACGTGGGGATGGAGGGTGAAACCTCTTGCCGGGATCTCTTCTGCAGTCTGGAAGCAAATCACAGAGGCAGGGTGAGTCTGAAGCCAGCAGCCATTTCAGTACTGCAGTGAGTCATCCCGAAAGGCGCTCAGCTTGTGGCAGCTCCCTTCCTTTCTTCCTTCTGCCTTTTTTTTTTAATAGCTGATGTAGCAATAAATTAAAAAATAGGGGAAAATATGTATGAATATAGCATGTCTGCAGAGCTCCTTTAATTAAAAGAAAAATCTTCAAGCACTTTTCAGCCCCTTGGACATCCGTTGTGAAAGGCTGGAGCCGCTGGGTACCTGTGATGTGGGAGGGTGGGATAGAGCGGGGCGAGCACCAGCGCACCTGCAAGCGCAGGGGCATCCGTGGAGCTGGCTGTCAACGGGGGCTGATTAATGCTGGGGACACGAACACAAAGCATTTCACAAATAGTCCTTTCCAGAGGAAAAGAGCTAAATTAGGGCAGACGCAAAAGCCAGCTCTTGCATTTCTCAGTGGCAAAGACTTAATATGTGGGCTTTCCTTAATACTCTTTTTCTTCCTGGTGGCTTCTGCACTCGCCGGTGTGTTTGTCCTCCCTGGTCTCCCACAAGCTCTGGGAGGGCGTTGCTCCAGCCGGAGGGGTTTGGGCTTCTCCTTCCCGTGCCATCGGCTATCCCCACGCAGCCTTGCCTCTCCCTGGAGCCAGCCCACAGGGTGATGGGGAGGGAAAACCGAGCGGTGATGGTGCATCCTCTGAGCAGGAGGAGGGCAGTGGGGACCACCAGCTCTGGGGATCCCATCCCTACAACCCCCATCTTCCTCCCAGAGCTGCAGGGTGTCTGTAGGCACTGCTGCCTGGAGGGATCTCAGCTGCTCCATGCAAGGAGAGTATTTAACCAATCTCCTTCAGATTTGAGCCTCCCCAAAAGCTGCACGGAAGCCTTTGGATGCACCTGCAGCATCCAGCCCCTTGCAGTAAGGTGACTACGTCACCATCCATCTGCGGCAGGCACGGGACAGGCTCTTGGTGTATTGCCTGGCAACAGCCCATGGCTCTGACAGCCTGAAACTTTTTTGGCTTGGAGTTTGACTGAGCCCACTGGGTGCCTGAGCCAGGAAAGATTAATGAACATTCGCTGAACTTGCTGGAGACCTTGGCTTGTGGTTGTGCTCTGAAGCTGCAACCAGAAACGTGAGAAAATTTGGACACTCGTAACACAGTGGTGGCTATTTTTTTATAGATGGGGAACCTCTGGAGAGAGAGCAGGGAGATGCTGCAGTGTAAAGTCAGGCACTTCAGAGCAACGATTTACTGTCTGGAGGGCTTCCACGTGCCCCAAGGACATGCATTGCCTCCGTCTTATAGCAACTTGCAATCCCCCCTGTGCTGCATCCCCTCCCTCCGCTCTGTCTCTGCCCCAGGTTGTTTCACTGCCCTCCTGTGTCCAGGACACCTCCCCAAAATCAAATTCAATAAAACCAAGGGCTTATCATCGACCTGCTGGAGCATCTCGGGCCAGGGCTTCCCGTGGGCCAGGCAGCCCTCTCCAGACCATTCCCAGCAGGGCTAGGAGCTGCTGCAGGCAGGGGTGCTGGCAGAAGGGCAGGCAGTGTGGTGTTAGAGGAGAGGTTAATAGCGAGGACTCGGTCTGTTCCCTGCCGCCTGGCTTTGGTGCCCGAGTCAGCCCAGGCACATTTCATTTACTAGTACAGACAAAGCCACAGCAGCTAATCATCATCCTACCCAAGCTGCTGCTGCACAGGCAGCACAGGCTCACTGCTTGATTTCTCTGCCAGGAGAGAAATAGGTGAAGATGGAAGCACAAATTTCCTTGTAATTTAATCTTACAATATTGCAGGTCAAATCATGCGAGTAACCAAGAGTGCAGCCAAGCCTTTGACTCTCCACAGGCTCATGCAGTGCAGACACTTGCCCTGCACTTTGCTTTTGATAGCTGTGTGCAGCCATGGCCATGGCCACGGCCACGGAGGGAGCACGTGGTGGCCCCTGACCCCCCTGGGCATGGCCAGGCAGGATGGAGCAGAGAGGTCCGTCCCCTGTCCCTGTGCTGCCATGTACATGGCACTGCCTTCTAAATTAGCATTTAGTGATGATACAAGGAGACAAGTTGGAAATCAGTCCCTCCATGCAATAAGGGGATCAGGATAAAGTGAGATGCTGTTTCCCTGAGGCAGTTGATCCTGCAAATAGTTTCATCCCACAGCAAACACAGGTGAGGGGCTGGCATCAGCGGGAGCAGGGGCAGACGGAGAGCGGCCACTGGGTTTGGGCCCCTTCAGCCCCTGCCTGGCTGTGATGACACAGCTAGAAATTTCAAGCCAAAACTATAAATTGCTGACAAACTGTCACTATTGGTATTTTGCAGGTGGAAGTGCCCCAATGGTTTGAGCACCCAGCTCCCATCGCAGCTCTGCCTCCAGCTGCCTCTGTGCTGGCAAGGGTGTGAGTGCAGAAGCAATTACAGCTGGAGATTAACAGAGCATGGGCTGAAGGTGAAGGGGCTTGCCCATCTCTGCAAGGACGCTGTCTTTTGGGCTCCCTGCAGGAGGTTTTGGCAGTGCTGGGAGTGGTGAGAGGGGCTCCGGTGGCAGAGGGCCTTCAGGTTTTGAGGCTCTGAAGGATGCTGGGGGGACTTGCTGGCTTCCTCCATCCCATCCCTGCCTCTCCCTCCTGCAGACATCATCCCTGTGTGGGCAGGACACCTCGGGCCAAGGAGGAGGACTTGGGGCTGATGGAGCTACAGCGATCTGCCCTGCCAGATGCTGGAGCATTAGGGAGCGGGGTGGCATCTCACCCAGGAGCTCGGCGGCAGATCGACCCTGCCGTGGTTCAGGGCTGGTGATGCACTGCTGGCCCCAGGAAGGCTGCAGAACTGCAGCAGTGGGAGCAGGGGTGTCTGACAGCTCCTTGGCCTCCTGATAGATATTCCTCTGCTGCTGCATGGAGAATCACTGCTGTCTTCATGTCAGAGCCCAGATTTTGCAGTACCAGCTATGGATTTTTCCCTGCCATACAGCTGGCCTGGCTGCTTGTCACCATATTTTTGTAGTTTTGAGGATTTTTTTACCAGGAGTCTTTGAGCAAGTAGCAGAGGAGCAGCCAGGAATGCAGGGGCAGACCCAAGGATGAAGGTTTGCTGGCTGAGCCTGGCTGGTTAGGAGAGGCATGGGCACTTGCTCCTGCAAAATGCACACAGGATCCCGTGCTTCATCACCTCCTTCCACCAACACTGCCATGTTGAGGGCACCCCTCATTCTTTCACTGATTTACAGAGTTCAGGGCTTGCCTTTTTAGGTAGATTCCGGTACCAAGAGAGGACACATCTACCTTCTTTCTGAAGTCTTGAAGCAGTGGAAGAAGCATTTGCGGCCCAAGAAAATACCCATTGGTGGACAACCCGTGCTGGGATACAGCGTGGCATCCAGGCAGAAGCCCTGTTTGCCTGGGCCATGAAAGGAGCCTTCCGATGACATTTCAGAAAAACATTTTTCTATTTTTAGTGGCCATAGTGCACAGAGCCAGGGAGTCAGTACGTAAGGCCCAAGTGCTGGTCCAGCCCCATGCTGGGGACCAGGGCTAATGTGAAAAGCAGTCGTGCATCTCTGAGGATGCTCAGAGCAGCAGCAGGCTGCCCTGGGCTCATTAATGTGATTGAGTCACAGGAGCTCCTGAAGCAGAAAGGTATTTGGGCAATGGCCCGCTGCCTGCTTTTGGTCTCTGCTCGGTCAGGCTCCCATTGTACTGGGACCAGGGTGTTTCTCTGACTTGCACCATACCTCGGATTTGTGCCTTGAAGGTCCAAACCTCTCCATTTGCCAGCCTGCGCAAGAACACGACACAGCGGTCTGCGATGCTGTGCTGCTTTTGCCCATCTCTCCCTGATTAATGTGAAACCCAGCTTCATGAATCATTCATGAAGCTTTATTTAGTATAATGATTTCTGACATCCAGTGCCTGGGAATAGCATTTTGGGACAGACCGTTTGCGACCAGCGAACTCCAGAAATAATGAGCTGACGTTTATCCCATCTGAACCGGGAACATACAGAAGGGGAGGGAGAGGGGTGAAGCAGCCATGCCTCCTTCGGAGGGAATCACAGGTTCCCCTCTAATTAGCCAAATGTGTAAAAGCTAAATATTGACATAGCTTTGCAGTTCCCTGTGTCTTGCAATCACATTGCATGTTATTAACCTACATAGTTGTTGGTGAAAGGAGCATCTGTGTGCGCCTTGGCACAGGCAGGGCTGAAGAGGCAGGAATTCCCCCGTGCGATGTTGCTGATGCTAACGGTGAGCTGGTGCCGGGACCCAAAGGAGCTGGGAAATGGTCCTGCAGCTGGAACTGGGGAGTGGCAGGAGCTCGTCTGGACTGCCCTATAGCTTAAATAGCCCACCCTCCTCTTCCACAGCACTCTGCTATGGGCAGGCACTGGTGTCAGCTGGAAGGGCCTTGCTGCAGGTGAGTGGTCCCATTTGGGAGGGGGTGTGCAGGTACCCTGGTGCCTGTGCTGGTGGGTTTGAGGGTGATGGTGAGTTTATGACCCTGAGCTGGTCTGGAGCACGTGTGCGGCTCTGAGTTGGGATCTGTGCCGCAATTTGGTGCGTGAGCAGGGCTGTTGTAGGGCAGGTGCCTATAGGAGGTGCTTTGCTTGCTGCTGATGCTTTCCTCTCTGCAAACTGCTTCATGTGAGTGTCTTCAAGTGCTTCACCAGTCTTTGCCAAAGCTCTTATTTGGGTAACGTCCCGGCTGCCTGGCTGGCTCAGACATCAGCCTGTCTGAGGGGCTGTGAGTCTGGCTGTGGAGCCAAGAGCTGGGGCTGCAGAGAGGGCATGGAAGAGGGCACCCGGCCGCCCTGCCTGCATTGCTGCCCAGCCTCCTGCTGAGCTCCCACACATTTCATGCAGTGTAGCTTACTGCAGAGGAAGGAGGTTTCTGTCTCCTCTGCTCTCTTTGTGGGGACAAGAGACTGCTGGCATGCAGGGATCTCCCCCAGCTACAGGGTGCTGCAAGTGCCTCACTTTTTTGCCTTCCTTTCCTTTTGGTTCCCTAACTCAGGGAAGTCCTGCCAGCATCTGGCAGGCCTCCTCGAGTGTGCAACCTTGTGTGGCTGCAGCAGAGAGGAGTCTGGTGAGGATTCCTGGTGGGATGAAGGTGGGGATTGAGCCAAGCAGCTCGGCACAGCTCTGCTGCGTCTTGGCCGTCATGGGGCAGGCAGAGCCCTTTCTGCCCAGATCGAAGGGCTTCGTCAGAAGCAGCTTGTGATGCTTGGCAGCACTTTAGGCAGGAGAGAAATCACAGCAGGCTGCTCTGGCACCCGTCAACCACAGTCCCATTCCCTGCCAGATCCTACTGCTCCGGGGCTCCCCACCATGCAGCAGTGGGCTGGATGTGGTGCACAGCCGGGGTGACGTGCTGGAGCTGGAAAGAAGGGACAGCTTTCACCCCAGCTGTCTCAAAGTCTTCCTGGTGGCAGGCGCAGCCTCCCTCTGCCATGCAATCCCGGGATGTGGCTCCCCCTTTGCCTTCCCAGCACAGTGGGAGCTGGTGCTGGGTGTTTTCTCTTGCTGTGTTTGGGGAGGGTGGGAGGGCACCAGGAAGGGCACTGGTGCATCCTGGCCAGGCAAGCCCAGGCATGTTCATGGCAAGACTCCAGAGCAGGCAAAAAGGCATCCCCGTGTCTTCCGAACGAAAATGCTGGAGGGCATCAGCTGGTGTGACACAGCTCTGGCCCTGACCACCCTCTCCCTGCGGCTGGAGGGTGACTCGGTCCAGGTGAGGAGCCGAGTTTATATAAATCATCCCACAGAAGAAAGCACAAAGTGAACTCATACATCTGTTGACCTTCAGCAGTGTGAGGATGGTTTATTTTTCTGCAGAGGTGTATATATATTTCTTTTATGGTGGGAACCAGAACAGTATTGACTCCTTTTCCCACCTGAAATACTGCTGTTTCTCTGCAGAGGAGATGAGGGCTCTGTATAGCACCTGACTGTGGGCAGAGCCACTGCCGGCTGGATCTGCTCAGCCCAGGGTACTTTCTCCTCTGGATTTGATGCTTTTGCTGCATCCTGCTGGGACTACAGCTTTCCACTCCTGGGCCAGGCTAGCTAAATAACCCTCCCTTTTCAAAGGTTTTTCAAAGCTGTAGTAATTCTTATTAAACTGGTTTGAATTATCTCTTGAAAAGGTCTCACATCACTCTTGAGCACCAAACTGTTCTGTATTCAAACCCCGATCTCACCCAGTTTCCTGAGACAAAGCATAAAACATGCAGGGAGAAGACTCCATGAAAATGTTAAAAATACGTTCAAGTGGGCAAGGGGTGCGCTGCGGGCGAGACCTTACTTCCCCATCCTCTGCCCTGTCTCTATCTCTGAGTGGCCCAAGGTGCATCTCTCTGTGGAGCAAGGCTGCCTCGGTGATGCTGACGGCTCCCTGGGAAGCATCCTGGGAAGATGCCATCCCTTGGGATGTCAGGGAGTGTTGGATATTTCTTTTGGGATTGAGCCAAGAGCAGCTGGCCCCAAAACCCCTGTTTTGAGGGAAGATGGAGTAAGCGAGACCTGCTGTATGCAAAAGGAGCTGAACGGCTCCCTGCCACACAATGGTGCTGCTGCTGCTGTGACATGCCATGATGGATGTCTCCAACCCAAAGCTGGGTCCTTGAGTGCAGCCTTTCCCATGTTCCCAGCACCAGACCTGGTGGGCTTGTCCCAGGAGAAGGCACCAGAGCAGCAAGTCCTGAGCTGTGGTAAGTCCCCAGGAAGAGAAAATGAACCCCTCCATCTCCAGGCTGCTCTAGACCTCGGGAAGCAGATGACGTGGGAAGAACCAGCATAGAAACATCTCCTCTTTGGCACAGGACTCGCTTCTTTTCCTGCTGTCTTGCTGGTACTTACCTAGGACACAGTGGGGAATTCCCTTCCTCCCCAGAGACCTGGATCCAAAGGATTTACAGTCAAAGCCTGCTGCCAGGAGCTTACCATGATCAGTGATCCTGCCCTGTGCATGTTTCGGTGCATTGCCCAGCTCCTCCCAGGCAGGTGCTGACTGCATAGGGGGGTACAGGTGAGTCAAATCCACAGTGATGGGAGCTCCCCAGTACAGCTGCAGTGGCAAGCTGGGTGTTGCTGGAAATGCTGTGCATGGTAGTAAGGACCTGTGCCTGGGGAGAGGAGGGCAGAGGATTTGTTGATGCAGGTGGATGTATATAGTTGGTGCATTGCGTCAGGGATTTCTAACTTGCAGTGCTCCCAAACAGAAAGCAGTAGGACCAAGGCAGACCAGATGTCCCCATAGCATCCTCTGGCCCCAAAGCCACCTCCTCCTGCCTGCCCGGGCCAGCAGCTGGGTGACAGCAGTGACACGGGAAAAGCTGGCTCTGTCTCAGGGCAGGAGGAGGGATGTCTCCAGACCAGTACATGGAGATCTGGAGGCCCCAGGCAGCAGTTTTTGGGAGGGTGAACCCTTCCTGTGCTGCTGCTTTGCCCTTGTCTCTGCGGAGGAGCTGCTGCACTGGGCACAGCAGCTGTTGGGCTGTGTGGGACCCTGAGTGCTGCCAGCAGAGAGGCACCCCATGTCTGGAGCGCTGTGCTTAATCAAACCAATTAGCAATTTAATCTTGTTAACAAACCAAGATAATTGCAGCATTATCAAATTAGCCAGCTGTATGGAAATTCTTGCTTAATAGCTGATAATAGCTGGTCCTGATGGAGGAAGGAGGGCTGTGATCTGTGACTAATGACTGGCAGGAGGTGTAATCAGGCTTCTCCGCCCTTGGCCACTGCACCAGCCTGGGCTGCCTCCATGCAGGGATGGTCAGGGGGGTGCTGGGTCTCCGTCCCTGTCACCCCATGGCTTGTGTGGCACAGTGCTTCCCTGCTCAGAGGGGTGGGATGGTGTAAGGATGGCAGAAATATTTTTCCCCCAGTAGGACACTGCACCAGTCAGAGCAATGTCTGATTTCACCCTGAATTTAGCTGATGAGCTCCCAGCCCTTGTTCTGCCTGTCCCTGCCAGATCACCTGGCATTTCCAGCCTTCCCCGGTACTGCATGAGCTCTCCAGTTCTCTCTGCCCTCCCTTGGCTGAGCTAAGCAGAGAGGTGGTCTTTCACCATAGGACTTCTTCTTTCTCAGTCACTGAATAACTTCTTTGCCTCTCTCACTCTGGTTCCTCCATTGGGGTGACTGTGGAAGGACTTGCTCCAGCAGATTCTTTCCCCAACCTTGGCCAGGGAATTTCCAGTGTCTGCCTTGGGTCATGCGAGATGTCAATTCCACAGCCAGAGGTTTCATCCTGCTGTGTTTGTGCGTGGTTTAGATACCTGGCCAGATCATGCTGCTCTCTGGATTGCCTTGCTCGTGCCTGGCAGTGGGAATCACTAGCTCAGCCCTTACGCAGCAGCCACCTTTCAGGCAGTCCCTGCAGGATGCTTCTCCCTGGCAGGGAGGTGCGAGGGGCTGGGAGCTGGGCTGTTTGTGGGGTCTGCCTGCAGGCTGAAGGAGATAGAGGCAAAGTGCCTCCTCCCAGCCAGCCACCCGATGCTCCTTTCCCCCCTGTTGCCCAGCTCTCATTCATTTTCCTTTCTGTTCTCTCTAGCATGTGTAGACAGACCAGGCTCCTCTCCCAATCTGGGCTGGGTCTGCTTGTTGAGAATATGATGATGGGACATGCAAGCCTGGCATCAGCTATGGGGCTGGGGAGGGTCTGGCAGGCACTGTTTGCTGGGCATCAGTGCAGGCTGGGTGATGCTTTGCCCCTGTAGCACATGGTGGCAATGTCTGGCTCTGCCATTGCACTGGGCAGATGCTGGGCAGGTCCCTCAGGCTGCATATGCTCTTTCCTCCTGTTTCTCAGCATTTCCTGAATTTTTGGCCCTGGCACTCAGCTGTAGAAAAATTACAAGAACCCCTTAGAGCTGTGTTTTTGTGCCCTGGCTTGAAGCTTTCCCAGCTGAATTTTCTTCAGCTGAATTTTGCCCACCAGCTCGGGTTCAATGAGGGGCTCAGCACCACTTGGGGTTTGGGTCTATGTAACCCTTCTCCTCTGCTCTCCAGATGTGCCCCCCTGGGCATCTCCCTCACGCATCCCCCTGGGCAGACAGGGTCTGTCCTCTTCCACAGCTCTTTCCAGCTTGGGGGGTCCCTGGGGGGGACAGGCTGCTCTGCAGGGCCCCTCGCAATCTGCCAGGAGAGTCCCCTAAAGCATCCCATCATGTTTCATTCCAGCCCCTTCCCATTGCCTTCTCCTCCCAGGGTTTGTATGCCTCTGGATGGATTTGCTCCCTCAAGTCAGCCCCTAACCACACTCTGGGTGCACAGCCAGACTGTTTTCATCTTCTTGCCCAGGCAGAAAATCTGGGGTGAAAGCAGGAGGAGCATGTGCCAGGATGGGCCTGGAGAGAGGCAGGAGGAGGTGGGGAAAAGGAGTTGCACGCCATGAGCATCCCTGAGACAAGCTCTTTTATTTGTTAAAACAGCAGTGGGGAAGCGGAGGGAGAGGTTGAGCAGGTGGCACGTAGCACCGTGTGGCCGCTGCCAGCCAAGTGGTGCTGGAGCCAAGGTAGTCTCCGAGCACAGGCTGGTGGCTGTCCCCATCTGTCTGGGAGCTGGCATTGGGCAGGACAAGCCTTAGCAGAGGTGTGAGGAGCTGGCTGGTGCCTGGGTGGCACGGGGATGCTGAGAAAGCCCTCGGCCTGTCCTGGGAGCAGGAGCTCACACTGGGGAAAGGGAGAGAAAGCAACAGGTTAGGTCTGGTGCTCAAAGTAACCCTAGTCCACGCGTTTGGCCATCAATCGCCCCACCAGCCTGACAGTGGAAGGCTCTGGCTGCTGGACACAGCTCCCTGCCCAGAGCCACCGTCACCGTATCCCCCCTCTGCTACCCGGGGAGGTGGGCACGGCGGGGGGGGCTCCCGAGACCCTACCGTAGGAGGGGGAAGGTAGCCTCGAGATGCATCTCCTCCCGCAGAAGGTCAGGCAGCACTTCTTGTAGCGCGGACAGTGCCGGTCAGTGTAGCAGTGGTTCGGTGGGTTGACCATCGCACAGGTGATGTGGACGGGTGGGCAGGACCAGGCACTGCCTGCAAGAGGAGGGAGTTGTTTACTCCAGGCTGCCAGCAGCTGAGGGGCCCTGGGGAGATGCTGCCCAGCAAAAGCCCCCCTCCTCTCCCCTCCCATCCCACAGGATCCATGCAAACACAGGTCCTTCCCAGCCCCTGTGCTTTTCCTCCCTGTACCTTGTCCTAGGACATCTCATACCTGTTGGCAGCTCTGTCCAGAGGATGAGCATCCCCACCAGGAAGAGAGCAGCCACCGTCTTCATGCTGCCGTGTCTCTGAGAGGTGCAAGCGTGGAGAGCTGGGGGATGCCGACATTTAAACCCTTGGGGAGGATGGGGGTGGGGAGCTGGGCTGGGCATGTGACGGTGTTTGTACCTTTTTCCTCTGCCATTGCATTTTGTTTGCCGGAAGACTTTTGCACAAGATACAAATGGGATTATTCAATTGCTCAAAAAGCAGCTGTTTCATTGCACAACTGTCCCCTGCAGCCACACCTGGGGCTGAGGGACAAGCCAAGGGGAGATGGTCTAGGGCATCATCCCCCAAGCAGGCTGGAGACAGTGGAGCCGCTTTCTGCTGGGCAGGTATGCTTCTCCAGGAGAAACTATTGTGGTGACTGTGCTGTGTCCCCTTCTGTGGGTCCATTATGTGGGTTTCCCTTCTACCTTGCTTCCACATGGACATGCAAACCAAACCTTACAGCATGATCCAAATCAGCATGGGGCTGCCTGTGTCTTCCCAGGGATGATCCTTTGAGGTTCTCCCAGAGGAAACCTGCCCCAGCCCCTCCTGGCTCCTGCCCTACTGGTGCCATAAGCTAGTGTGGGGAAAGCAGCTTTGGCTTGGTGAAGGGTGAGTCTTTCCCAAGCTTTGAGGGGGGCACCTGAATCCCAGCATCTTCTCCAGGTGGCTGCTGCTGTGTGGGAAGGAGGTTGGTGCTGGAAGGAAGTGGCTGGCTCACCAGGGTAGGAGCATTAGCTCCGTACAGCCCTGTCATCAGCCAAACATCCCTGGTGTGACTGAGCCCTAATTCTTGATGGCTGTAGGGATAAAGGGCTGTGGTCCTGGCTCAGAGGGCAAAAACCTCACCAGCCTTCAGACCTCCATTTTCTCCCTCACAAGGAGATTGTACCCCTGCTCTGGGCAAAGCTGTTTTCTTTAGGTGCTCTTGGGTAATGGGAAATTACTCCATTTCCGACCAATGGGTCAATGTCCCCCTTCTCTTGTGTAAGAGGTTACTGGAGCCTTTCCTTGGGATTTCTGGGGCTGGCAGGAACCTGAGCTGTGCTGGAAATGGGCACTGGGGAGGCCCTGGGAGGGGAAGGCATGCTGCAGCCAAACTCCCCATGTTCCTGCAAAAGGCATGCTGGGGCAGCCCCTGATTTTGCAACTGGGCAGGGCAAGCAGCAGCAAAAGCCCAGGCATTGCCGCTGTGTGCTCCATGCAGCCCCCAAGCCCCCTGCCATTGCCCTGCCCTAGCTCCTGGAGCCCCTGCTTTTCCTCCAGGGCATGGTGGGCATCTCACTGTGCCCTTACCTGGCTCAGACTTCCCTTCTCATATCTCAATGTGCCACGTTAACTGGACTTTAACTTACTGGGTATCTGTTAATTATTGTCGAGTTTCCCTAATGATCCTGTGGCTGTATTTAGCAATTTGTAAAGTCATTTATTAAATAACTGCAGGGTATTTAGCCAACCCAAATAGACTTTCTGGGCTGTGCACCAACAGTTTAGCATTTTTAATGAGAAATGCAAGCATTGGATTAATTTTTAAGCAATCCTTTGGTGTTCAGCTGCTGCCAGGGCTGGAGAGGACAGTGCTGTGCTTCCAGTTGGTGCCAGGATCTGGCCAAGGTGGTGCTTGGGGCTGCACCTCGAAGAAAGGAGAAAAGACAAGGAACAAGGCTTGGATTCAGCTGCAGAGAAGCTGGGGGGGAAGAAATCCATCTGAAGGACTTTTGATAGTGCTTTATCCATGGTGAGTCCATAGGGGGAAAGTTGAAAATCTGCTTCTATTGCAAACTCCCATGGAATAACCCAGACCATGGCATTTCTGTGCACAGGACTGCCTGCAGTCCCCATGTTGTGCTCTGCTAGGTGTGTAGCACCCATCGCCCCAGGGTCCTGCAGAGCCATCCCCATCCCACACTGCTCGTGCTGTCCTCCGTGAAAAGCACTTCATGAGCCTCATCCCCAGGCAGCAAGGCCTGAGCTGTGCGATGCTGAGGATGCTGCTGTCTGATGCTGCAATTTCCCAGCCTTAGCAGGGCTCTCCAGTTCGTATTTCCTGGGGACGGCCAGGAGGGACACCAGCAGCCCCTGGTCCCCCAGCTTGGGGCTTGACCGTGGCCAAGCCCCAGCCTTAGCGGGGTGCACAAAGCACCCGAGGGACGCCTTGTGCCCCACCAAGCAGCCCTTGTCCCCTACCAGGTGACGCAATGCTTTCAGCCTGACGTCAGGCTCTATCCACCCCTCCCCAGCTCATGGCTGAGGATGCTCCACTCGCTCCCGGGCTTGGTCCACCGCCTCGGGGTGCCCAGGGAGAAGGGGGTGCCCCCCAGCCCAGCGCACCCTCGTTAGCGCTGGTGTCTGGTGCCATCTAGTGAAAAGCCATTAATGAGGCTTTGCGGGACCACGCAGACACGGCCCCGCTCCCAGATGCGATCCCACAGCCTGTCCCGGGGATGCTTTCCCAAAAATCCCACCTCAGCTGATGTCCAGCTTCTGCTGCTCTTCCCTGTGCCTCCCACCCCCCACACCTCCCCACCGATGCTTTGCCACCCCCAGGGCCATGCTGTGCTGCCAGCCCTCGTTGAGCCTCTCTGTCTCATGGCCTGTCCAGCTCCTCTTTGTCTACAGCTTCCCTTAATATTTGCCAAAATTACATCGGGCCAACTGAGGCTTATTCATGCCCTTGGGGTGTGCTGTTATCTGCTCTAATCAAGCCTGTTATTAAATCCCAAACTCAGCTAATTTCTCCCCCCCCCCCCCCGGGGGGGG
>JAVJGG010000009.1:21272178-21295134 GCA_035590195.1 Aviceda cuculoides | reverse complement strand
TGACCCAAACTGGCCAAAGGGGTATTCCATACCATGGGATGTCACATAAACTGGGGGGAGTGGGGGTGGGGGTTATCGCTGCTTGGGGACGAACAGGGTGTCGATTGGTGGGTGGTGAGCAGTTGCACTGCGCATCATTTGTACATTCCAATCCTTTTATTATTACTGTCAGCATTTTATTAGTGTTATCATTATCGTTATTAGTTTCTTCTTTCTGTTCTATTAAACCGTTCTTATCACAACCCATGATTTTTACTTCTTTTCCTGATTTCCTCCCCCATTCCATGGGGAGTGGGGGGAAGTGAGTGAGCGGCTGCGTGGCCGGGGGTTAAACCACGACAACATCGTAGGTTATACAGATTTTATCTATTCCCAGGACCAGAGCAGAAAGAGATCTTCAGCAGAATATTTTTCATCAGATAATACTGATTTGTCAGAATTTCACTGTCACTTTTCCTACACATTTACACTTCAGGGTAGAATTTCTGGTCAAAATTAGTGTGGGATGCCTACTGCAGGACAGATAATTGATTCTTAATGGTTATACTTTGTTGTTCATAGTTATACTGGGGCTGGGACAGTTTTTTTCTGTTGCAACTGTAGTGCCCTTTGTAAGTGATGGCATGTTGTTTTAGCAAAAGAACAAGCCAACTCTATTGACTTGTTGAGATAGTCTTGCTCTAAATAAAGCAGTATGATAACATGACCCAGTGTATGTCATGTCTATTAGAAAATGCATAAATGCTATGCTCCTGCCATTCCTGGAAAATGAAGTTGTACTGTTTTCCCTAATTCCTTTCCTTCAGCAGTCTGAAACCCAAGATTAGCTTAGGAATTTTTCATGAAATTGAAAAATGCATTTGAGATTGAAACCCCTATGAGTTTCACTGCCAAATACTCTACAGGAGCACTACATGATTTTCCATATATTTTCAATTGGTTACATAGGTGGCAAAATTGCCAAACTCAATAAAAGAGCAAGAAGGCACTGATCTGTTTGCATCAAGTGAATTACCTTTGCATAGGCTACATGTACTGTTTGGTTGCTTGAAAATGAGCTCATTTTCTACTCCTCCCATAACCATTTAAAAACTATTTGCTTAACTTATTTATAAATGGATTGTTGTAAGGACCTCATTCTCTGCTAGAGAGAAATGTATGTGTCCTTGATGTCAGAGAAGTCAATGGAAGTGAAGGTGTCTTTGTACCTTACTAGCTACTGGGTCATGTCTGACCATTTAATATATATCTTCACCAAAAAAATGTTGGCACAGATAAAATGTCTTATAAATTATGTGCAACCCTGTGCCAACTTATCAAACTCAATGTAAAAAATGCCATGTGTACTAATAAATTTACCAGTAAGCCATACTTACTGTCAGAGAAGCCTGTGTTTTGCCACTGGGAATTAAACTTGAAAAACAGAATCTTTTGCTTTTTAAAACTTGTTATTTTTTCTTACATAGAATACTGAATTAAGTGCATTTGTATGCTTGTCAAGGAAAGAAGAAATAGCACATTATCAAGAAAAATCAACAGTAACATAGCTAGTTTTGCAAAACTGGCATGGGGTAAGAAGTGTTGAAGGTTTTTTCTAAAAGCTGAATTTAACAACAATGTTTTAAGTAGATTGGTACATGGATTTCCAGAGTCCCATGGTACATAATAATGATGTTTTCTGCAGTAGGATTTTTACCCAATCTGTATAAGCCTTGAATGTTTGAATGAAACACAGCAGCAGTGGGGAAACACAACAGGAGGTATATGAAGCCTTACAAATAGACCTCGCCTTTGCAGGTACAAAGTTAAACTACACTTTTTTCCCAGTCTGGTGCTGAAGGTGAGCAGCTCTGACACAGGCTATGTGACAGTGTTCTTCCCAGTTAGCCGAGTTAGGTCTCTGCTCCACAGTTCCTCCTGTACACAGGTACCACTCTGTTTGCCACTTCTTTCAGATTAATCAGGACAGTTTTAGGTGGTTTTGTGTTTGCTGTTCTTTCTCAATATTCTTCCTAGTTTTGTCTTTGTTTTTATCCAGAGCTTCTTAATTATTTTACCATTCTGCTTCACTCCTGTCATAATCTCTGCATATCTCTACTGTTGCTACATTCGTCCTTTCAACATAGCAGTCTTACTCCCCAAAACACATAAGCAAATAGGCTGTCACCCGCACCTTTTCAAACATTCATGCAATTAAAGCACTTAGCAAACTGGCATGTAAAATGCAGCTAAAGATACATCAAGGTGACTCTTGCCCAGGTTTCTCCTTCTGTTTTGCCAAACAAACATCTGGCCTTAAATTTCCATGTTAAGTGTCTGAGTCAGCTGAATTCATGTAGTAAGTTTTGTTTTCTTTTGTCCTTGCTGGTATAAACAACAATGATTAACTAATATGGCAACAAAACTTAAGGCCTTTAGACTGAAACATTTCAAGTGCATGGGAGTTTTGAGTCCTGAGAAGGCACTTAGGTGAAAAGCTGGCTACCTAGGGCTGTCACTCAGATGCCTCCCTCCTTTCTTGCAGTCTCTATATGGAGAAGTGCTTCTGGGTCCCTGTTGCAGGGCTGTTTGGATTGATTCCTCTAATGGTAGATGGTGGGCTGTTAGCACTAGGAAAGCACATCGTACTGATCCTGAATAATAGTAAATTACTCTGGGTAATTTATTCCATTCTCCCTGTATTTCTTGTCTCTTCTCCAGCTTTGCTTTTAAAGGCCATACTTCCTCTGTGGCCCTCAAACTGAGATGCTGCAGAGGTACAAACTGGTTTGCTCAGAAGTAATATCTGATGGCTTCTTATACACCTGCACTGGCGCAAACCATGTCCCCACTTAATTACCTTAACTTCTGAGAACTGTTCATCAGAGAACCCACACTTGAACAGAGCTGGGTGGACAGCTGGACTAGCTCTTACTGAGCTGGGTGGAGAATTGGAAATAACACAGCTTGGTACAGCGCTACGCTCTGCTTCTCAGTCACTGCAGCCATATTGCCACTTGAACTGGAATTGCTGCTCCACGGTGCTGTGTCAGGTAGCCACACCAGCTTACCTAGTCTTTTTACTAACTTTGTAAAATTAGGGTTCAGTTTATAAATTCAGGAAGAAAATCTAGCTCTACCCTCCCTGATGTTTTGAATTTTCTTTTCTTTCCTTATTTTTATAAATGGCTGTTTTATGATGTGAGCAGATGCACAGTTTCAAGGCAAAAGTAACCACCTTTTTTAACACTCATTTTACAAGCCTTTGCCTATCTGGGTTCTAAATCTGACCTGTAAAGGCTCTTGTAAACTGTACTGTAAACCATTACAATAAAGGCTATCCATAAAATATTTACAAGACAATTATTGAAAAAGCTCTTGAGAGCTTAGGATTCCAATCTCCTTTTTTTTTTTTATTTTTTTTTTTTTTTTTATTTTCTCTGCAGTTACTGTGCATTTTCTAGGGAGCTGCATACAAAGCAGGGAAGTCCCAGCCCCCAGTTTTGGGGTTGCCGAACACTGCTGTGGCTTTTTAGTCACTGTGCTCTGTAGCAACAGGATCTGGCTTGGAAGTGGCTTGTGATCATCAGCCCCTTCCTAACCTCCCCCCCGGGGCTGTCTGCTGGGCTGCAGGGTAGGTGAGGGGGACAAGGGGGGTGGGGGGGATGCATGGACAGGTTATAGGGCTGACGGGGGGGATATAGGGCTGACAGGAGAGCCACGGGGCTGCCAGCTGGGATCTGTGCAGAGCTAATCAGCAGTGCTTTGTTTGCTGGCCCAGCAAACAGATACAACGAGGCTACAAATGCCCCAGTCCATGCCAACTGGGACAAGAGCCCTGCTCACAAGCCATCAAACCCCCACACTGAACTAGGGAACCACTGCTTTTGATTGCATGTGGCAAAAGCTACTCTTCATCTTGTAAAGCGAATATCTGAGCAGTCCCAGCAAGCCCCACACCCCAGGCCAGGACCTGTTTTCACCCTCCTGCTCTTTGGCTCCAAATCCCAGCTTCGAGCACACAAAACCTCGCCACATTCCAGCTCCAGCCCTCTAGGACATGAGTCCCATGGAGCAAACCGCTCCCAGAAGCGGGACCAGCAGGATGTGTCCTCCAGCCACCCCTGAAAGTGCCCTATAAACCCACCAGGAATATTCATAGCAGTGGAAACACCCAGGCTCTGCAAAGCAAATTGGCCAAGGTGGGTGCTGGAGCCACTAACAATGTCCCCAGGGAGAAGGAGCTGTGCTGAAGCAGTGTGAGCCCAGGGCTGTAACCTTCCTCCTCCTCCTCCCACCAGCCCGGGCTGCACAGCCCCATGAGCCCCCCTTGGGCACACAAATCCCTGCTGCACAAATTGCTAGTTCAGAAACAACATTTCCTCTCAGTCCTGCTTTGCTCTCACTTCCTGGGTACAGGACCAGCAATCAAGATGGGTACATGAAGGACCCCTCCAAAAACTTGTTGTTGTCCCCACCCAGCAGCCTCTGTCAGCATGCAATGGACAGGACTAAGTGGAGACCTCCTTCCCCCCGGCTGTGGAGCATGGAGGCTACACAAAGGTGGGCTTCTGTGATTAAAAAGCCATGCACCTCTGGGAGATGGGTTCCTGGCTGCCTCGGCATCCCTCCCTGTGCAGCCAGCCAGGGAGCCTGGTGCCTCTCCTGTCCAGAGCAGACACATCCCAGCACCAGGACCACGTCCCCCATGGGTGTAAGCGGCCCTGCACCACTGACTTGCCACGTTTACACCCCCCTAAAGTAGATGATGAGCTCCCTGTGCTCTGACAAGCACAGGCTCCAAAGCAAACATTGGGAATGGCAACATGGCGTCCGTGCTACGCTGGCTCCCTCCAGCTGAGGCCGGGTCTGCAGCATCCTGGGGTGCTTATAGAGGAAAGATTTTCCCAAAGGATTTTTAGAGCCTGAGGACAGGGAGCCTTTGCAAAAGCCAGAGGCCCCCATTCTGATGCAGAGATGGCTCTTCGGCCCAGCTGAAAGGAGAAGGACATGTCATACAAATCTTCAGGGTGTTTATTGTCAGGATAGAAATTCCTTTATATAGAAGAAGTGTTTAAAAATAGCACTACCCTGCTCTCAAAATGAAATATATATATACACACACACATAGATATTTATAGAAAGAATTATTACCATTTTGCTATGTGGTAAGAAAACAAGATAATGACCGATTCCCAAACAATTCTGCCAAAACAGGGGCAAGGGGATCTCCCGATCCCTGCCATCCGCTTTCCCATGGGTGCACACCCGGGCACCGTGCCGGGAGCCAGCTGGGAGAGCCGGGGGGCCCACATCCCCATGCGCTGCCTGCGGCGCCCGGCTCTCCCTGCCCCACCACTTGGCAGCAGCCGCTGAGACGGCAGAAGCTCTCAGGGTGCGATCGCTGTAGTTTTTTTTTTTCTCTTGCAAAGCAGCTTGCTGGGTGCTAGGGACCGGGGGGGCTGCGCAGGGGCTGGTTCATCCCATTCACTCTGGGAAAAGGCTGGGTGTCGTATCTGCTCATCCAAGGCGCAGCCTGCTCACACAGTCATCCCACCTCATCCCAGACTTGCCAGTTCGGAGGAATGAGGCAACAGCGGTGTCTGAACCCCTTGGCTTCACAGCAGGGGTTTTTGCTGAAGTTTGGTTTT
The DNA here is from genome assembly GCA_035590195.1 of Aviceda cuculoides. Classification (NCBI taxonomy): domain Eukaryota; kingdom Metazoa; phylum Chordata; class Aves; order Accipitriformes; family Accipitridae; genus Aviceda; species Aviceda cuculoides. Next base: position 21,289,504 of record JAVJGG010000009.1, on the reverse strand, counting down.
GGGTTTTTTAAGGATTTTTGGTTTTTTTTAAATACACTCCGCATCCCCCTGGGGATTTTGTGATACAAGAACAAACACTGATGCTTTACAATAACCTAGCAATAACAACGCCACGTAGCTACTGTATGTCCCCGTGCCCCATCTGAGTGCTGCAGCCCTCTGCAAGGATCACTTCTTGTGGGCAATCTGCTTTTCCAAGTCTTCAAGTCTGGCCGTCATCTGAGCAAGTGAACATGCTAAGGAAACAGCGTGAGCCGGACGGTCTGGTGGGCAAAGGGCTTTTTCCCTTTGACGGCGCCTAAAAATTTACCCCAGTCTCATCTATCCATCCCTCCCTTCCCTGTGTCCAGTCTGTCCCCAGGCTGCCCTGCACCCCGGCAAGCCCAGGCATCACCCCAAAGGATATTTTTCTCGGTCAGGCTCTGCAGGATGGCCACGGTGTTTGTCTGGAACTGCACCAGCGCCTCACACTCACACGGGCTGCGGATCTCCATCTCCCCTTTGCCCTCCTCTGTGACCACAGGGGTTTGGGGGCAGTCAGAGCCATGGCCCCACGGTGCCCGGCTCCCTCCTGCTCCCACACAGCACGAGTCCCTTGTCCTTACAGCCACCTCCCGGGACTGGACCTGAGCCTTGGGGCTCCCCTGTTTTCTCCTCTTTTTCCAGCCTCGCTCCTTTTCGACAGGCTGCATCCCTGACCCAACATCTGCAGCCCCAAAGGAGCCCCCGGGGGCCACAAGAGCACTGGGGAGCCCCAGCCTGCCCCAGGGCAGGGAGAACCCCACAGTAACCCAGCACAGTCCTCCTCCACCTGGCACCAAGAGAAGTGCAGGTCTGGATGAGGAGACGGACCACCCTTGGAGCTAGGGCAGCATCCCTCAAGGCAGAGTGAGACCCCAGACTTTGCCCATGCAATGGCACTGGAGTGGATGCTCATAAGCCATCCCTTTTACGTTAAAACCCCCAGCTTCACCTCTTCCTCTTCCAAATACCTCCCTGAGACCCATCTCTATACCCACAACAGCCTGATGAGATCCAGAGATACCCTAGGCTCATACTAGCCCAGATCGGCCCTGGAGCACGAGACACAAGGTGACAGACACACAAACCACCCCGGCAGGGAAAGAAGGGCTCCCTCCAGCTCGGGGTTGAGCCCCCGGCTCGGTCAGGGCTGGCGACACCCACCTGGGCAGATGTTCAGCTTGAAGTTCTCCACAAGGTGGGTCATGGTGGTAAAGTCCGCTGAGTAGGAGAAGTGCTGCTCCACCGGCTCGGAGGCAATTGCTCTCAGCTCCTCTTCCACGGCCTTGCCAACGCCCACGGCGAACATGACAATCCCTGCAGAGCAAGGATGGATCCCGAGTACTGTGCCAGCCACCCTGCACCGAGCAGCCCCAGGACCAGAGGGAGGAAAGCCAAGGATGCAGAACTTCCCCTGGGCAGTCAAGGATGCAGGATTTCCCTGGGGCTTCCCAAAAACACAGCAGGAATTTGGGAAGGACAGACATGAGGGTGGCACCACTGCCACGCTGCAGGCTGCTGCATGAAGGATGCTGCTCAGAGCACCCTGCGACCACAGCAGAGGCACGTCTGCCCCTGCGGACCCGGACGATGCAGCACCCGAAGGCTGGATGCTGCAGCCTCCCCCAGAGCCAGCCATCCCGAGTAACCATCCTGGGATGCCCAAAGCACTGCAGTTTGGGGTTCCCCAGCTCCCCCGCACCTGACTCCTTTGCTCTCCTGGCCCATTCGGAGATGTCATCCTGGGAGCGCCCGTCTGTGAAGACGAGCCCGATTCTGGGCACGTTGTGGGAGAGAGGCCTGGCACCTTCCAGCTCAGAGAAGCTGTGTTCCACCATGTGCTTGAGGGCAAGGCCCGTCATGGTGCCTTTCTCCATGTACTCCACCTCCATCACCGCCTTCTTGATCTCATCCGCGCTGTGGTACTTGTTGAGGGGGAACTCGGTGCGGACGCGGCTGGAGTATTGCACCAGTCCCACCCGCGTGCCGTGGGGTGACACCTCCAGCAGGTCCACGATGCGGTTCACAAACTGCTTCACCAGCTCGAAGTTTTGGGGCCGGACGCTCTTGGAGCCATCGATCACCATCACCAGGTCCACGTGCCCAGCCCCGCACTCTGTGGGCACAGGGGGAAGGTGAGAAGGGACCAGCCTGGCTGGGGGCACCATCAGGGTGAGGTTGCCCAGGGCTGGGGCAGAGCTGCTGGGCTCCAGGACACTGCGTGAACCCCCTGGACCTGCAGCCAAGCTGAGGCCGGGAAGCAGGGCAAAGCGTGCCCACGCATCTCAGCCCAAAAACCTCTACTGCCACCCCAGAGTTCCCTGAAAGTCTTTCCTAGGTCTCCCTTTTCAGGTCTCCCTTTTCCTGAACCTTTCCTCAAAGCTCCTGCTGTGTCTTCTGGGCCCTGTCTCTGAGGACATGAGCCCGCAATCCATCCCTGCAGCAGCCGGGGTGCTCCCCCAAACACAGCCAGCTCTCCGTCCTCCTTCCAACCCAGCTCAGACAAAGTCCCACTTAGACGCCCAGCCCAGTTTCACGTAAGCCCTCGCCAGGAGCACGGAGCCCAGGTGAGGACGATGCCAAGAGCTGCGTCCCGGTACTCACTGCTGCATGCCTTGCCGTCAGCCTGGAGCTGCTGGCCCTCGGGGCACACGCAGCGGTAGGAGCCCTCCATGCTCACGCACCTGAACTCGCAGCCGTGATCCACCCCGTTGCAGAGGTCAGTGGCTGGAAGACAAGCCAAGGGCACAGGGTTGTCCCCAGCCAGGCAGGGTGGTCCAGGAACAGCCCTTCCCCGGGGGACTGGGCAGAACATAAAGGTATCTGCCTCACACCGCAGCCCGTGCCGCAACACCACCTACCTCTGCAGGACTTGCTGTCGGGCTGCAGCGTGAACCCGCTGCGGCAGCGGCAGTAGTGTCCGTTGGGGATGCTCACGCACTCGTGCTGGCAGCTGTGGTTGCCGAAGCTGCAGTAATCGATCACTGGTGAGAGAAGGAGAAGGGTGGGCAGAAAGGGGAAGACAAGAGAAGGAGAGGGAGAGCGAGAAGCAAATGAAGAAGGGAGAGGAAGGGAGACGGCCACTTACTAGAGCAGCTCCTCTTGTCCTGGTTGAGGTAGTAACCCGTGCGGCAGTGGCACAAGTACGACCCACGAGTGCTGATGCACTGGTGCTGACAGCCATGTCTCCCGTCTTCACAGGCATTGATGGCTGCGGGGGAACAGGACACCGGTCATCCTCCTGTCCCAGCCTCCCCGGGGCAGCTGAGCAGGGCCTGCTCCAAGGGCTTCAAAGCAGCTCCCAGCACCATGAGACAAGAAGAAGTCCCAGGGTGGTGGCCAGACCAACTAATACAGCTTTGCACCCAACATACAGGGACAAAACACTGTGTACTTTCGTGGCTGGGATGTGCATGTTCTGGTACCCACTGCCCGGAGACCCCTCAGGTGACAGGCAGCTGGTTGTGCCCACATGAGCCCCAAGTGTCCCATCCCAGAGAGGTGACCAGGATTTAGCAATGCTGAATGTCCACAGTCATTGCAGACCCAGGAGGCAGTGGGCCCAGTGAACAGAGCACCCAGACTGCTGCTGGCCTCGCTGGGTCCTCTGCTGCATTTCAGCTTCCCTCCACGAGACCTGTAACTATAAGCCCTCTGCAAGAGTTAGGATAAAAAAAGTTTTTTTACGGGAACAGGTCTTTCCATCCACATTGAGCCTGTAGCCGGGGTTGCATTCGCAGTAGAAGGAGCCGGGGGTGCTGATGCAGCTGTGCTGGCAGCCGTGCTCCTGCTCCATGCACGTGTTCACCCCTGCAAGACAGAACGGGCATCAGAGCGGCACACGGGCACGCCGGATCCACAGGGACCCTTGCTCTGGCACATGCCCTGTCCCTGCAGCAAAAGCCACCAGGGCACCCCACACAGCCCGAGCCCTTCCAGCCCCAGTGCTCACCCACTAGTTTCCAGTGCACAGACACAGACACTGCAGGGCCGGTTTCTGACCGCCTTGGCTTCCTGATCTACTCGAGCGCTAACTCAATGCTCAATATTAATTGATACTGTTGATAGCTTAAGCTGAATGAGCAAAAGCTTGAGCTCAGCTGGAACATGCTGAAGGAGCCAAGTCTGCGTGTCCGTGCTGCCAGGAGCCTGCAGAGCTGTCTGGGAAGCAGGCACCAGGGCAGGCAGGCAATGGGCAGGGCATTGCAAGCAAAGGCATCAAGCACAAGAGCACATCAGGGCCCCGGGGGGCAATATCTGGTCAGCCCAGACCCCCCACCCCAGCAAGGAGGGACTCGCCATGGCACTAACGCAGCCCTGCAGGCACGCACATCCCCCTGGCTGGGAAACGCTGCCTGAAAGAGGCTGGCAGCTGTCTTCTGCCCTTCAACAGATGCTGAAGCACAGGAGCAAGGTCTTGCCAGCCCACTGCAGTGCCAGGTCTCCAGCAAATCCTGCCAGCACAAGAGGGGACAGACAGGTCCCAGTCTGCAAGCTCCTGACCCGCGCCAGCACGGCCATGGTGCAAACCAGCCTCCCGGCTCCCAGCCGAGACTGGCTGGACGCTCCAGAGCAGCACCATGCGGCCAGCGTTTTATTAAACACAAATGTGCATGCATCAGATGCCATGCACGTGTCTGCGTAGGAGGAGACCCTGCTAGAGCCACGTCGAAATGTGTACGGGGCTCTGGGATATGTCACCCATCCTCATCACACCCAGGGAAACCAGCTCCACATTTCCTGCTCTTTAATATTCCCACCACTGTTGCTATCACATCCTCACCCGGGGCAAGAGCTACTGGACACGGGTGAAGAAAAGCGCTTGCTTGCAATGCTTTCAAAGCTTTCCTTATCTCACTCTGGCAGAGGAAAGTTGAGCAAAAGGAAAGGTGAGCAAGAGGAAAGGCCACCTGTCCCAGCACCCCACTGGGGAGGTTGCTTCCCTGTCCACGCTGCTCCTAGCAAGGGCAGCCACCCCAAACACCCCTCTGAAGGTCATCTTCTAGCCTGGATGAGCAGGCACCAGGGCAACCCTTGCCACCCCACAGCCACGGCTCTCACCCACCGCAGAGCTTGTCCTGGAACTGCTTCCCAAACTGCTGGATGAGCTCAAAGGACTCCACCAGGAAGACGTGCTCCTCCAGCGGTGGTGAGGCCATGGCCCGCAGTGAGTTCATGTCTGCCCGCTGGATGCCCACGGCATAGATCTCGATGCCAGCATTCCGGGCCTGAGTGGCCACCTCGGTGACACGGTCCTGGGGCCGTCCGTCCGTGACGATGATGGCAATGCGGGGGATCTTCTTGTGCAGAGGGCGCGCGCCCTCCTGCGTGGTGAAGGCCACATTCATGACGTACTGGATGGCCAGCCCTGTCATGGTGCCCTGAGCCAGCGGCACGATGCTGTTGATGGCCTTCTCCATGTCTGCCCGTGTGAAGAAGGTCTTGAGGGAGAAGATGTTCTGCACCTGGCTGGAGTACTGGATCACCCCCACCCGCGTGGCATTGGGGCCCACGTCCAGGCTGCCGATGATGTCCATCATGAACCGCCGCATGGTCTCGAACTCGAAGGGGCGCACGCTGCGGGAGCTGTCGATCACAAACACGATGTCCAGGGGACCCGTCCTGCACTTCAGGGCTGGAAGGGGGCAAAGAGATGGTTCAGCCTCGTGGATGCCTGTAGGAAGCAGGGCTGGGAGCGGAGACATCCTTGTCGTGTGGCTTGAGGTCTGCTCAGTGGGGAATGGAGAGGGCAGGTGTGGGCAGACCTCACAGACCAGCACCTTCCCACTGCCAAATAAACCCATGAAGGGTGCCGGCAGAACAGGAGCAGGGGCGACAGGCTGCGGAGACATGCCCTGGCCATGGGGCTGTGGGGAAATGGCAGTGTCCCCTCCTCCCTGACACTGTCCCTGCAGGCAGACCCAGCTCCTGCTCCCTGCATTTCCACATGCAACAGTCCCAGGGGCTGCAGAAACGCCTCTCTGTCTGTCAGCATCTGCCTTGGCAAGGTTTAGGCACAAGTTTAGGCAGCAGCATCTTCATCTCTGCAGCAAATCAGAGCATTAAAGTGTAAAACAGCCCAGTGCCTCGTGCTGTCCTCCGCAAGCTGCAGCTCCTGCTCCAGATCTCTGCTCTGCACAGGCTCCCACTGCTGTGGCATGAAGCACAAAAATACTGCTTTGGGGAATTCTGTTGCCCCCACAGCTCCAGCTTCCCCCGGTTTTTACTGCATTTTGACAGTTTCTGCCTAAAATGAGGGCTTGCTTTGTTGTTTTTTTTAAGGGCAAAAAATGAGACAGTGAAAAGCACAGCTCAGGGCACACACATGGTGGGGATCGAGCCAAACAGCCTCTCTTGGACATATGGGTGCTGCTTCCAGTGCAAACTGGGAGTGTTTAGCAAGTAAAATGCCAATGAACATATTTTGCTTGGCTTGTGCATACCCAAGCCTGGGAGAATTTGGCCCTAAAGGTAAGCAAACACTTTGAGTCCCCTTGGGATGATGCCCAGACGTGGGCTGTCATCTCAACTGCTCTGAAGGTCTCTGAGACGTACCCATTCCTTTCTCCATTTGGTGCCTTCGCTGTTTTTAAACTGGAATTGATTCGTCCCCCTCTGCCCTGGGAGGAAAGAGGCTGGCATCTCTGGATTTGCTTTTTCCCCCGCTATCAGGAGACCCATGCAGGGAGGGGGTTCCCCCTCATGCCTGTGCCTCCTGCCAAGGTCGGAGCCCACGGGCAGGAGGGTGACAAGCCCTGAGCTGGGCTGTGTCAAAGCTGAGGACGTGCCCGGAGCGAGTGGCACCAGACCCACCATGCTGGGGCCAGGCTCAGGCTCCTGCTCCCCTGGGCAGCACTGGGAAGTTTGGGTCCCACACCTGGGGGGGATCCTCTATCCTCCTGGGGATGCCTCCAAAGAAGAGGCATCAGGTCCCCCCCACCTCAAGCAGCAAGCTGCCCTCCGAGGGCTTCACTGCCCTGACACACTTGCTTCTCTCTCCTCCAGGCAATTGCCACCGGCCGGGGCTCACCTGCAGGTTTTGGTCTGGCTTCCAGCGTTGTCAGGAGAAGCAGGAGGAGGGGGGCAATGGGCAGAAGCTTCATCATGGCTCCGTGAGATCACACAGCTCTGGGGTTGGGGGGACTCGCTGCAGAGAGAAAATGGCGTGCAATCAGTGCTGAGGGTGAGCTGAGCCACAGGACCATGCTCGCCTGTGGTGGGTGTCCCCAGGCAGCGCCAAAAACCCTGGGCAGCAGCAGTTTTGACAGATGCATCCCCACATTTCTCTGAACCCACGTGGGACTTTTCCCATTTGAGGACTGGCAGTCTCAGCACAGCTAAATTTCATTACAGTAGCAACGATCTGCCAAAAGGTCTGATTTTCTGCTCTGGGTGGAGCTGGCCATCCGACAAGCCTTATTTTCACTTGCAAACCAGGCGGATGGGATGTTCAGCCAAATGCTTTTTCACTGGCGGTGCAGCTGCTCTCCGCAGTCAGCCGGAGAGTGGGAAAGCTGCGCCCAGGGATGCAGAGCACCGGCCCTCCTGCCACTCCCTCCGCATGGGAAGAGAAGCCCCAAGATGAAATGCCAGCACAGACAAAACCTGCTCAGAAGTCTCTCAAAGTCACTGGCAAAGACCGTTTTTCCAAGAAGCTCCATAAACTGATTCTCTGACTTTTTCCAAACTACCTTTGGAGAGCAAAGAGCAGATGCCTCGGCAGGCACCCGGTGTTAACGGTGCCTGTGCAGATGGGCTTGTACCCGTTCCCCCCGGGCAAGGTGCTGGGCGAAGCACTGCCAGCCTGCTGCTCTCCTTCTTTGCAGGGAGGCATCAGCCCAGGGGACCCCACCGCACTGTCACCAGCACTTCGCAGGTCTCCCCATCCTGCTGGCTTTTCCAAGGGATGCTCTGCACCCTGACAGTTTTTTCTTGTGTTTGAGGTGGGATAGCTGGGGGAGAGATATTTAGACCGGTTAGCCAAAACCTCAGCTTGTCACTTGTCTCCCTCCCTGCCTACCTCTGTGTTGCCTTGCCTTGCCTTTCCCTGCCCTTGCCTGGCTCCTGCAGGGACATGAATTTATTTGGTTTATTTTTATTCCAGCTCTGGTTGGAAACCCAAGGTGCTGGGGGCGGGGGGAAATGCCACAGTTAATGTGGCTTCCCCCCGGGAGACGTGCAGCGCCACGGGGGCACAGATACTGGAAGGGTGCACATGGAAATTCATTTTATCAGTAGTTATCAGCCGATATTTATTTAGCCCCAGGAGGTCTCAGCTGTAATTCATCACCAGGGCTGCCATTTAATTGCTCAGTGGTTACGTGCAGCCCTGAACCTCATGTATTTGATAGCAGGGACGCTGATAATAGGTTTCACAGCTGCATCTTAAAATTGTCTCCAGACTCAGTGTTCACACCTGAAAAATGATATTGAAGAATTTGAAGGACTACAAGAAAAGGGCTACAAGAGGAAACTGGGACCCAGAATACACAGCATTTTCCCGGAGAGTGTGAGCAACCCAGCCAGCCCAGGACACGGGGGCTCTGCAGCAAGTCAGGAGTTCCTGCAGAGGCGTGAGGCAGAGGGGCCGGCAGGATCGCTGCGGGTTATGGAGATAAGGGGAGGCTGCAGCCTGGCAGGCGTTTTTGAGGAAGCAGTGGGGCCGAGGCAAGCATTGCTTTGTGGCCAGGAATGCTCGGGTGCCTGTGCCCCCTCAACAAGAGCACCATGTGCAAGTGGAGGAGCAAACAGCCCCTCCTATCTCAGCTTCATTTCCCATTTTATTTAACAGATTCTTTTTCCAGCAATGCTTTTTTTTGGGAGAAAGCACTCACTAACCACGAAATATTTTGGGGACAGCTATGCCACCTATAACATTTCTGCAGCTCTCCGCTCTCCAAGCCTCCCTGCAATGGCAGGCTGGCACGCAGCCTGCGTCTCGCAGCATCCAGATAGCTCCAAAGCCAGCCCGGAGAGAGGAATGAGCTCTTGGGCCAGGAACCAAGGAGGAGAAAACCAGTTCACGACTGATCTATTTTTAACAGCATCTCAGCTTTGGATGAAGTCTTGGCACTCCCCATGGCTGGAGGAGCTGATGCTGCCTGGACAGGGCAGGGCACGGCAGCTCAGCCATACATCCCGCACCGATCCTGGCAGCAGAGACCCAGGCTGGGACAGCATCCCGGTCCCCAATTCAATACCCAGCCCTGCATAAAAAAGAAAAGCAGGGAAGCAAAGGTGGCAGGACAGATACCCCCAAGTATCTCTCCCACCATCCTGCACTGGGCAACTTCCCTGATACCCACTGTCTTCACTCCCTCGGGGCTGGCAGGACTGGGGCTGACTTGCAGCCCTGTGGAGGGGTTTCCCCACCCTCAGGGCTCCCACACCCCCCCGAGCCCCCTTGCTACCACGCAGGAGCAGGAGGGAGATGGGTGGGAAGCGACCGGCTGGCAGGCAGGTGCTGTGAGGCAAGGCAAACACGGCACCGGCTGCAACGCCACAGACCTTGAGATAACGCTGAGCTATAAAGGAAAAAAGGTCCGGGGGGGGAAACGCTGCCGGCTGGGCTGGCTCAGCTGAACCCCGCGGCGGCCGAGCTGAGAGGGACAATTGGATTATCTCTTGACCTTTCTGACCAACGTAAGGGGAAAACCAGCCATTGCTTGTCCCTGCTGAAGGAGATGCTCAGTACATGGTGCAGAGAGGGTGACCAAGGGAAGAGCCACATGTAAGGACAGAAGGGTCGGCAATGACCCCAGCGTCCTCTTGACTCTCCTCATGATCTCGGACAAGGAGGACATGGAGATGAATCCCCAGAGGCACATAGGTAAGCCAGCATGCTTTCCTTGGGCACCTCCACCGGCAGTCCTGCCCCCCAGGGCACTTGCATCCCTCCCCACTCCGCCACTTGTCTGTCTGCTCTCCCTGCCAAGTGCTGAGTCTCAGGAAAAACAGCCGCTTCAGGTTTCAGCGCGGCCTCCTTGGCAGCTCTCTCCTGGCTACAGGTTAACAGAAATGCTCTGAATATTACCCTTCTGGTTCATCTGGGCAGGTTGGACCTGGGCGCATCCTCCCCTGGGCAAGCCCAAAGGACAGGACATGGCAGGGAGCAGGGTGAGGGATTCAGCCAGCTCCCTACCCTCCTTGTTGTTACAGGGGTGGGGGCTTTATATATTGAATTGTAGAGGGGATGAAGCAGATGAAGAAAGAAGGGGTGAAAGGCTCAGGAGGTGGCAGTGCATTCACAACCCAGGAAAATCCCCAGCCGTAGTGTCATGAGGAGGAAAGCAGGTTGTGGACCATGGCTATGGAGTCACAAGCCAGGTCTTGGGTACAACCACATGCAAGATTTCATACATATGGGCACATCAGCCTTTAGCTGAGATTTCTGTTTATGGCAAAACCACACAACTCCAGCCATCTGCCTGGGCTTGGTAGACCTTTGGCACGTTGTGGGAGCAGCAGCAGCAGCTCTGCCCTGGCTCCAGACTCCATGAGAAGCCAGGACAAGGGCTCGCCATGCATTGCAAGGAGTGGGGAACAGCCATGAGTCTCTGACCGAGCATGCTGTTACCCAACATGAGCAAAGCTGGAGGGCTGACCCATGCAGCATGCCAGTGTGCGGGAGGAGGCACGCATAGCATGCCTGGGCATGCATGGCAGAGGTGCATGGCACTGGTGCTGCATGTGCTACCAGCTGCATGTATTTCTGTGCTGGAAACCTTGGCCAACAGTAGGGCAGCCCTAGATGTGATGTTCCTGAGATTCACCTACCTTGCCTACCTCTCCAGCTACCCTGTTTGTTCTGCAGAGCTTTTATTTGCAGACACCCAACCAGGTGGTTTTGGCAGGACATAATTCAACTCCCACATCAGTGTTATTTGATGAAAGTGTCAAAAAAACCCCCAAAATAGGCTCAGGAGCCTGGACACAGACTCCTTGTGCTTAGGACACCAGAGTCCTGCCAGAACAACAGCGGAAAGACAGCAAGAGGTGGCCTCAGGCTGGAGGGTGGGAAGACAAATTTTCATGTCCTCAGCAGGACAGCAAGTCATCCTTCAGGTCCATGCCCAAGAAAAGGCTACCCCAGAAGTGCACGTGGGACCAAGAGAGGATGACCATGTCTTGCCCCGGGCACAAGGGACAATGAAGCAAACAGAGCTACCTGGAGAAATGCAGACAACTTACATCAATCTGGAGGCACCTCTTGATGTCAGATTTTGCTGCGGAAACTCTGATGGACTGCTGGCACATCGTTCATATGTTTGCAAGACCCTCAAGCCGTGTGAACAGATGAAGCCCAGGACAGTCCTGGAACTGGACACACCCTCTCCTGGAGGGTTGCCCAAAGGTTGCTTTCTCCCAAGGCGCACAGCTCTCAGTGGTGTGTCTGCTGCCTGTGAGCACTGAATCCACCCTCAGGACCATTTTACAGGCAGTGTTGACCTTGCACTCAATCACAGCTCCAGCATCTCAATGCTCAACCTCCACAGCAGCTGTGTGACGAGTTGCAAATCCCACAAGAGAGGACAGTGAAGCAGTTTTCAGAGCAAGGAAGAGTCAGGGAGCACAGGCATGTTAAAACCAGGCAAGTGACATGAATTTCCAGCCAAAAATGGTTTTTTCCCCCTTTTTAAGGACTGATGTGTCCTTGGTTTGTCCCAAACACACATGTGGGAGAACAAGAGCAGACTCTTTCCAGGACATCATCACAGTACTCTCTGGTTACAATGCTATGGCAGCTTTACTGGGCCAAGCGCCACCTGGAATTACATGTAGTTTGAAAAATAAGGCTGTATTTCTCAAACAGCACATCATGGCTCCAAACCCAACAGGAGTGAATCGGCAGGAGTGCTGCAACAGGAAAACCTTGCCGGATGCAAAAGGGACTTCTCTTTCTCTCCCCTTGCTCCCCCCAAAAAGCCAATTCCCCGTTTTATGGGGCTCACTCGTGCACTCGGTAGGATTTGCATATTCACAGGGAGGGCAGGAGGAAACGGGTTTCTTGTCCAGGTCCATTTGCAGGCTGAATGACACACGTCTTTGTCTCACAGCTCACGGACTTAACATCATACAAGTCCCGACAGGCTTATACTATGAGACGACATTTGAAGTCCCCTTGGGAGGGAAATGCTGGGTGTAGCAGTGGATAGAGCATCCCCTTTTAGATGTTCTTCATGACAGCACATGGGGGTCTTTCTCTGCCACCAATCTGTCTCTAAAAGACCTCCCAGTGCTCTGCAACTCAGCTAGGAGGAAAGCCTCTTGTCCAGCCAGCCACTGCACTGAAACAGGCTGTACCTGGGCTGCTGCAGCAACAGCTGGCAAGAATAAATGCCATATTCACTTGCAAATTAAACATGGCCTTCCAAAGCGCGTGTTAAAGATCTAGCCAAGAGGAAAACATGGTCAGATGATTCCCCTTGTTCAACCAATCATGTCAAGAGACGGCTCTTGTTTCAGGACTGCTGGTGGCATTTCTCTGTTCCTCTCTGTCCCACTCAAGACCTTAGGCTGCACTTGTCCCCTGAGGTGCATGACAGGCAAACTCAGCCCTGCTCCTAACTGGTATTTTAAGCAAAACTGGAGGGATCTTGGAATACTTTTAGATTTTGATGGAGAGTGATGAAAAGGGGAAAGACCCAACTTACTGACTCCCTTTAAAAAGCAAATGCTTTTCAGCAAATGGGCCCCTGGAGGACAGCTGAACTGGGCCAAGACACTTCAACTTTGGAGGGAAGGAGGTCTGGGCCATCCAGAAGCTGAGGCAGCAATCCATTGCCCAAGTTCTTGTTCTAGGAGGAAGGTGTTAGAGAGCATTTATTTTTCCCCAGAAATATGCATGTTCAACCACAAAGGAAAGAGAAATGGCCCAGAGCAGCTCCTGGTGCAGAGTTTGTCGGCTGAGCTCCTGATGCAGCAGAGCCAGTATCTCTAAGCAATGAGATGGATAGTTACTAGCAGGACGTCTGTCTCCCATATCTGCTGGGACCAATATCCCCAGCTGACCTCCAGCAAGCTTACATGGCACAGACAACCACAGAGAAGGCCTGCTATTTCAGCCCCACAATCATAGATTCATTGCCTGACCTCCTTCTCTAAACCTTTATATCATATTTCTCACTCTGGAGACGTGACTCAATGTGTTGGCATAAGGAAACACACCAGGAGAATATTCTTGTGCCTCTCCCCTTTATCCTACCCATCCTGCTACGTGTTTAATTGAAATAGCAGAAAGCAAGGAGTGTTTGGCAGCTGCAGAAAAGCATGCAGAGACTTTTCAGCCCTCCTCAAGACAGAAAAGCAAGCTGGTTGAATTATTTGTCAGGATACTTTTCACAGGGAGAACCTCAAAGGTAGCATGAGAAACTGTTCCCACCTAACTTCACGGCTGCCACATCCCTCTGACAGCAGAATGGCAGGAGAACTGCTGTTCCAAGGACTGGGATGCCATCAGTCCACAGGCGATGCACCAGCAAAGAACTTCCACCAGCGTCGCAGTGGCTGGTGGCCTCACTTCTGCTCACAATGAAGAGCAGGTTGTCAGCACACACAGATGCTGCATGGAAACCTCCTGCGAGGCCTCCCCAGGGCCTCAAAGCAGCATTTGAGGCCATGACTGAGGACCACTTGACCTCAACCTCACCCCTGTTTGGGCTTACCCCTTTCCAGTCAACTCATGAGCAACTAGTTGAAATAATCTAATTCTGTTGCACTTACCAAGTCCTCGCCAAACGCGCCTACAAGCTCTTTGCTTCCAGGAGAGAGGAGGGAACAGTCTGAGGTTGCTTCACTGAGGCTTTCAGGCCTCATGAGGCTCTCCAAGGAGAGTCCTACATCACGGCATGAGGAACCAGAGACTCAGAGAGTCAAAGCCACTTGCTCAAGGCTGTGGGAAGTCTGTGGCAGAGCCAGGACCCAGGCTGGCTGTCCCACCTGCATCCCAGGATGAGGGCACAGACCCAGGTGGGGAGAAACTAGGGCCCTTCAGACAGACAAGGGAAAGCCCAGATGTGCTTTAGGAAACCTGGGTACAGGGCAGCCACTCTCAGCCCATCATCTGCCTCAACAACTTGACATGAGAGGTTCAGCAGATAACAGGGAGAGCAAAATGGAAGAGCAGTAGTGAGATTGCTGCCTGACATTTGAGCACGGACTGAAATGTTTTGTGTCACTCTCATCCTGGCTGGTACTATTAAAGCCAAAGAAAGATGCTGTGAAAAGAGAAAAAGAACGAGGGGGATGTCTAATGTGACACTCTGGGGAAGCCAGCCAAGTCCAGCTGCAAGCATAGGAGCTGTGAATACCCAAAGGCAGGGGTTTTCCGTCTTTTTCAGCTTGTGGACCCTGCTAATTTTCCAGTCAAGGCACAGACTCTTGTGTAGTGGGTTACCTCTGCTGTCAACAGGTCTGCTCCTCCTGATTCCTGCCTTAGACCATGGACTTCTACGGGTCCGCAGGCTACAATTCAAAGACTCCCAAACTTAGACGTTGGCAATCAACCAGCGAAGCATCGTGACACAGCCCAGAGAGGCCAAGGCTGATGTGTGGAGGGAAACTAAGTTACTGCTACCTCTCTGTAAGGGACCGCAGCTGATCCCTACAGGTTTCTATTATGGGCACCAGAGGGACCAGGTTAGTGATGGGTTCATGTGTGCAACCAAGGGCTGGCAAGGCGAGAGATTGGAAGTTTGCGGACAGAGACACAAACAAAGGCAGAAAGTTGCTAGGGAAGATGGATCCGGCCTCCAGTAAAAAAACACCAGGAAGGACAAACTGCCCGAGGACCAGAAAAGCTTCAGACACAGGATCAGTCACGGCAGCCCGGGGGCACCCCACGTGGAAACACTGCCATAGACGTGCACCAGTCTCTGGAGTCTCCTGAGCACAAGACTATACCCTCCCCTGCTTTAACAGACTTGTCTTCATACTCTGTATATTTAGCCAGGATGGGAGAGGGAACCAAAGCCTTCTAAGTGCTAAGAATGTTACTTGATACGTTAAGGTACATCTATGCTGCAAGCACCTGCAAAAGGGTGACTCTTGCTAACCCGCAGCAGGTAACAGCAAGCACAGAGTCCAGGTCCCCGTCCCCGCCTGCTCAACGGAGCCCTTACGGCAGCTGCGTGAGCTCCCTGCCAGCCAAGGGAGCCCAAAAGTGATCAGTTTGCTACTGTTTGGGCCCAAAGTGGAGAAAACTTGATTACTGAGAGGTAATGACAAGTGGCGGGAGCTGCTCAGCCTCCTGGCATGGCTGGAGGAGATGTGTGTGACATCTGGCACAAGGACTGACTGGTTCTGGGGGAATAGCTGATTTTTATAAGTTTCTTTATAAGCACCACTCAATCTTTTTTTTTTTTTTTTTTTTTTGTGTGTTTCTTTCTAGGTCCCATTTATTCACTCACAGTAGGGCTTGTCTGTAATTCACATGTGCGTGTAGATACAAACACTACTTATCTTCCCTTCCATGTTTCAGCCCTATTCATCAAGCATTTGTAAATGGCATTTTATGAGGGCTGAGTTTTTAACAAGGCAGGCACACTGCTCCAAAAGCGAACAAAGGGGCCCCTATTGGAAACTTTAAAGATGTTTAAACAAAGGCCTCTCTTGAAAACCTTTAACCCCTAATGCCAACCTCAAGGGAAATGCTATGTTATGAGCAATCGGAGCACAAACATCTTCTGTGACCACAGATCGCCTACAACAGGCTGCCTTGTTGGCTACGTCTTTTCTGTTCACTACCATTGCCAACAAGGGCAGCTTCCAAGCCCATCTTGTACTAATCACAAAATTTCTTTAATTTTTCAAGAAAAAAGAAAGTTAAAACTTCCACAAAAATCAACAACAGCTTTTTCCAGTTGGATGCAGCAATACCCTGCCTGCTTCAATGGAAAGTGTCATTTTACTACAAACACCAAGATCTCCTGCATGCTTTCCAGACAGGAATTTGTATTTTGGATGAGGCCAAATTTATCTATATCCTGGTGGCAAAGATCAGGACAGAGATCTGAGAATGGATTTCCCCACACACACTTTTTGCTGATACCAAATGCCAATTCAATGAATCCCTGCAGAGATCACAAGAATCTGCTTGTGAAATGCAGTTTCTATTTGCTACTGAGAACCTGCACGCTCACTGCCTGTGATTAATTGCTCCTGGTTTTGGAAAAAGGAAAAAAAATAATCTTTACTATCAAGAGACACTACGGAGGGTCCCACAGGGAGGACTTCATAGTAACTTTATCAATAATCCGGGCTTGACTGAAGCAAAAATCCTATGGTTTTAAGCAGAAGAGGTAAAGTTGTGTGCCTTCTGAGTTAGGGCTCTGAACAGGCTCCTCTCCTGGAGCCCTCTTTCCCCCTCCCAGTCCCACCACACACACACAGTGGCTTCCTTGGAAGCGGGACAGTCCCGTTTCCCTGCCGGCCTCCTCACCGACACCAGTTCCCTCCCTGTAGCCCTGCCTCCTGGATGGATTCGGCAGCTCTCTGCACCGCAGCAAAGGCCGTCCTCGCAGGACGAGGGGGAAGACCCCAGCAGAGCACGTACCACCACCACATCGTGTATCTGCTCAGCTCCACTTATCTCGGACGGCTGCATGTTAGCACAAATACGACGGGTGCAGAATGATGTGATTTTCCAAACAAGTTTTCCCACGTAATTGCTTGGAACAAAAGTGCCCAAAGCTAATTTTTCCCTGTGAAATGGTCGGAATTATAAGCCAAAGGTGGGTGATTGCTTGTGCAAACATATTTATGAGTACGCACAGACCCAATTTTCCAGTCGTGCAGAAAAAGTGCATAACAAACTCAGGGCACACTTTCAAGCTTATCTTTTTGCAGGATCACGATCTCCTATTGCTCAGTACGCCTTGCCCAGGTGTACCAGACCTTATTATTCTCTGCTAAAAGAGATCCCTGATTGTATAAGCAGGAACCTGCCCGAAAGCTAGGCAAAAGGTGAGCAGGGCAGGCAGACTGCGAACTGTGCCATCCCAGCACCGGAGAAGAGTTTTCCATCCTCCGCACAGGCACCGACAGACAGACAGAGCGGGGTACCATGCCCTCTTACTGCCCCCCCACCCCCCCCCCGCCCACCGCTTTGGAGAATAAAACCCACATCAAAGGCTCTGCTCTTCCCCCCACCCCACCCGGGGGCTTTGCTTGCTGCTCTTCATGCCCAGGACCGCCGCTCCCCCTCTCTGCCAGCCCCCCATCCCAGGAAAACCCCCCCCCCCCAGGCTGCCCACCCCCGCGCCGGGGCTCCCCGCGCCGCACAGCCCCGCCCCTCACCCCCCGCCGG
>JAVJGG010000009.1:21249226-21271781 GCA_035590195.1 Aviceda cuculoides | reverse complement strand
CCACCTCCCCCCCCGCCCCCGCGTCCGTGCAGGTGCCCACGGGCGAGCGGAGCTGCGCGCAGGTGGAAGCGGCGATCGCCAGAGCTGTGCGGCGGCATCGGCATCGAGCCGGGCACAGCCCGGGGCTACTCACAGCCCTTGCCTGCGAGGAGCTCGTCGGGCAGGGAGAAGCTTTCTTTTTTCTTTTTTTTTTTTCCTTTTTCTTTCATCTTCCCCTGCTGTGGGAGTGCACCTGGGAGCCCCATCAACTTGGCAAGTCCTGGAAAAAAGGAGTCTAAGCTTAATAGCCATTTGAGCTACACTGCCCTGGGAGCTTAGGAACCTCTGCAGGCAGTGGCTGCAGGGTGGGGAGGTGGGTTTGAACCAGGGAGCTGCAGACCAGAGCTCCGAGAGCTGTAGAGCCTCAGGCTGAGCTTCCAGCAAGAAGGTCAACTGATGTGCTCGATGGTAGTGATGGAGAACATCAGCAAAGTCTTCTTAGACACCCTGGAACAGACCTTCCCAGCCCTCCACCTCTTCTCAGCGCTTAGATCTACATCGTGGTGGTAGGAACCACCTTTAGTGCTTTATAGGACTGTGTTTTACTGCTTTAACGGCACTTTCCTTTCTCTTTGCACTAACATCAATGCCTACATGAGGAACAGAGAAAGGAGACTATGGTAAACCACCCACATCATCTGAATTTTCTAGCAGACGAGCCAATACTGCATTACCAAACTAGGGCATTTTGAGGGTGTTGGTGCTGCTGGGGCAGGCGCAGGGCAGCGGGGAACATGCCCGGGGTGACCACTCCGGCTGGCCCCCAGTCCCCCGCAGAGCTCACCACCGCAGGGTTTTCGTGCTTCCTGTTCTAGGCTGGTGTTTGCTGTTGGTGTGGTCGATAAATCCCCCAAGCCCAGAAAAGGCTGAATTTCACTTGTGTGTGCAGTGAGGAAAATATAGGATTTATAAATACCCATGCATATACAAGGGCTTGTGGGTTGGGTTGGTCTGGATTAAAGGAGGTATTGAAAAATGAGGGAAGCCAGAAACTGCAGGCTTCTCATTTCTGTGATTTCTAATGGCTTTTCCTTTTGCATAAACATTGCATTGACTCCATACCCGAGAGCACTGCAGGCGTTTTCTCCCCTGCTCTGTACAAAATATAACCCAGACTTCTAAAATGGATATTTTTTATTAGAACCTTTGGTTTCCCCAAGCTGAGGAAAGAACAATTGACCTCTGTGGCAGCAAGTCCCTAGCAAGCTGCAGGGCAGCCATCTCCTGAGTGAGGCAAACGGCAGCAAGTTTTGTGGGGGAGAAGCAGCAAGTTAAATCTCTGCACTTGAATTTAGTGTTACTTGCACTTGAGGACACTTACCATGAGTTAAAGTTCTTGTATAAAGAGTTGATTTGAAGACCCAGTTTCTGAACAATAGCTGGCGGGATCATATTTTGGTCTCCTGAGTCTGAGGACTTTCATTCCCAGGGGACTGAAAAAATTGGATGCTACCTTCTGCAGACAGAGCTGGTGAACGTTGGTGAACTGGAAAGCAGCAGTGCGGAAGGCAGTTTGCTTCTCCTGGTGCCCATAAAGTGCTTTTTCTGCTCCTGCGGTTGCCCAAGGGTGGACACACAGGGTGTTGTGGAACTTCCCGGCCTGATCTGCCCTCGCAGAGCCAAAGGTGGTGTGAGGACCAGGATACGTCCCGCACCGTGAGCGTGGCGGTCTCAGCAGAGACGTGTGACCCAGCAGTGGGGGAAGGCTGAGCTGAAAAGGCCCCTTGGTTGGGTTCTCCCCTGTTTGTGACCCAGGCAGGAGCCGTGCCTGCGGCAGGGCGGTCACCCAGGGCGGCAGCCCCAGCGGGGAGGCAGGATGCGCTGAGCTGGGGGGCTCTGCGGTGGGAGGTCGCCGGGGATGCACAGCCCTGCCTGACCCACTGGCACCAAGGAAGGAGAAAATGCGTTTCCCGGATGGAGGCAAGACAAAGCGCTGAGTGATGCCCCCCACGCTCACTGCTGGGGAGGCGAGGGCTAAGTTTCAGCTGTGGTGTTAAACATCAGCTCTCCTAAAATCAGTGATGTGACTGCAGGGTCTGACCCTACCAAAGCCTCTCGACGCCTGCCTGGGTTCCCTGAGTGACCACATAAAACAGCCCTTCACCAGGCGGTCCAGCTGTGTGTCTCCTATGAAAAGCACACAGGGCACTCCTCATTTTCTGCTTCATTTTCTATGGAAGAGGGCAGAGCAACATGGCCAGGGCTTGCAAATAGCCACGGGTGCCCTGGGGTCTCTCCCACCTCCAACACCAGGGCAGAGCCACCCCAGAGATGCACCTCAAAGCGCGCTCGCACCCTCTCCAGAGGCACGTCCTGACCTAAAGCGAGGGAAAAAAGCCTTGGTGGTAAGCGATGCCAGGCTGAGCAGGGAAGGGGAAAGGCTTACAGAAATCAGCGTAGGAGAAAAGTGGTGGCTCCCCCCTTGCTCCCCGCCCTGCTTCCACATAATGCCTAACTGTGTGCGAGAGCACTTGAGTCCCAGCTGAGACCTCAGGCTCTGAAAAGGAGGCTTTTAGCACGAGTTCTAAGAGCCTGGCCCGTGCGGTGCTGCTAACGTGACACTGAACTAACACTGCACTACAATCAAAGCATTTTAATAATTTAATATAATAAATGTCAGAAGGAGTGAATAATTCCCTGTAACCCTGAGGAGGCTGTAGGTGCCAGAAGGAGCCAAGTGGGTATATTGAGCTGCTTTAGCAATAGCCCTTTGACTCTGTGAAGGTAAATTTAAACCAGATGATGGATGCTGGGTGGTCGCCTCTGTGGGCAGAATGGCAAGCACTGTTCAGAAGTGCGTCACTGAAACAATTTAGCCCCAAAATTTGGAAGGCAATGGCTGCAGAGAATGGACAAAGAAGAGAAAAACAAGTTTCTAGGTAAGTAGTTCCTCCAGCTAGACATCAAATCTGAAGAACTACAGTCTGTTTACCTGCCTTTGGCATGCACGTTCCCACTTTAAGCAGTAAATAGCATATGGATAATTATTCCAGAAGGCTCTTTAATAAGCTCCAGGCAGTAACCCACGTGCCTCTGGTATTACGTACGGATGGCAGGGAGCAGTGATACCTGCACAAGCCTGGCCCTGCCCCGAGCTGGAGCCACAGGAGGCTCTGCGGGGCCGGCGTTGCTGCTGGCTATGCTGTCAGCACACGTCTTAATCCACAGGTTTTGGCAGTTTGCGCCTGAACACACCCTGCTGCTGCCTGGCTTCGGTACCAGGCTGTTCCTTACTCTGTCAATGGGTTAATGGGAAAGGCTCCCTCCAGCAGCTCCCAGCCCAGCAGTTCCGCAGGGATTGGTGCTTCCCAGGCAGACCCCATGCTATATGGATGGGTGCTGGTGAGTGCGTCGGTGCTGGTGGGTGACACTAACAGGGATGGAGCATATGTCTCCGCAGCTGAGACACGAGCAAGGACTCAAAGCTACCCTCCTCATTTTGCACTGAATACTGAACGATGAGACTCACCAGGGAAATATTCGCACACCCAGCCTGGTTCTACCCTGTTCTGTGCCCATCATCTCTGACAAACTGAGGGCAAAATGCTACTGAATGGAGCCAGCAAGGTTTAGTACTCATTTTTCATGATGTTGCATTAGTGTAAAAGAATATCCAGTGTCAGGCCAATGGACAGCCTTTTCCTCAATCTGTTTCCACACTTATCCTGATCACAATCAGGAGTTCTGTAAAAAAAAAACCAAAAAGTTTTGCAGAGAGATTCCCAGATGGTGCTTTTAGGTGAAGGGGAAAATAACAAAGGCAGATCAAAGCTGAAATCACACTATTGCTTGGCAGCTGAGGAGTGAGACAGCTGCAGATTGCCATTATGGAAAAAGATTAAATAACTTTCTTATGGGATCTCTTTGGGTGTGCAAAGATATAAACCATTCAGGAGATAGAAAAGCTGGAGTGAAGCTTTTCAGCAAGACTAAATAACCCACCCTGGAGCGAGCACTGGTGGGATACTGGTTGATAAAGCTCAACTTCAGCATGCTGGAGCTGGACTCTCCCAGCCCAGCAAGGGTCAGAGGGAACAGATCCAGCCTGGGAACGGAAGCTGTTAAGGGCAATCTGGGGGTCTATCTAGCAAAGGAGCTCCTTCTGCCTTGCCGTGAGTGTGGGCTGGGGCGAGCCGTGGCTGAGCCCAGAGCCATGTGCTGGCAGCAGCACTGGGGCTGCCACTGGGAGAGGAGCTCGGCTGCAGTGTGTGCTCTGCAGTCAGGAATGGGCTTGGCTTGCCGTGGCCATAAAACATTCATTCCCCAGACACAGAGCAGCAGCTAATGCTGTGGGTGACACTGGCACCAGCTGTAAATCTGATTTTGGCAGAGCTCTGTTGATTTATGCTTGCTGGTGATCCGGCTAACGCATCTAGGATAAAGAATTGAGAATGAGGAGGGCAGGAGACTGTATCACCCATCTAATAACTGAACAGAGCAGTGGTGGGAGAATCTGTGGAGTGCAAAGCATCAGGTGCCTGTGGGACTACCCAGAGGAGGTGCTGGGTAAATATTTGCTTGTATGGGAGATGTGTTTATCTTCCACATACAAACAGGAGAGCATCAACTCCATCCACAGTGTGGCAAAGCTGGAAGTGAAGGGATATACGTTTAAAGTGAATTGTAACATGGGTCCTAGAAGACGTAAAGGGCACAGCCTTTTTAAAGTACACGTTGCACTGGGAAGAGCAGAATTGGCAGGTGATCTCTTCTAAAAGGCTGCTAGGGATGGCTGCTTGCTGCTTCTCTCCCTGGGAACTTGCTCTGGCCTCTGAGCCCAGCAAGAGCTCACCATAGCCGGCCTTGGGGTGCTTGACAGGGCCAGATTTACCTCTCTTCACACATCTGATCATTTATGCCCTCAATTATTCTCCATCTCTAGCCCATTTAAGAGGAATAGAAACTGGTTTTAATGGGGATGCTCCACTGCATACCTCTTGCAAGATTTTCCATGGGTGGCTGTGGCCATGGCTGGTGCCCCCCATCCTCACTGCTTCTCCTCCGAGCAATCCCCCAGTGCTGCCCACAGTCCCCGGCCACTTTCTCCTGGTGACTCAGCCATGTGTTTGCAGCTGTGGTTCACAGCCTTCTCTGGCCACTGCTGTTTCTCTCTGTCTCCGATGCAAGGCCATTGCTGTGTGGAGAGGTCATGAGTGAACCCCAGCAGCCTTGGGAGGGTCAAGAGCCAGAGCCTGAAGCCAATTTCCATACAGCTTTCTCTCTCCTGAGGATACTGGATCTAGTTTGGGTCTGATGCTCATCTGGGTGGGTCCAAAAACTGTGACCGTGCAGAGCAGAAACACAGAGACATTCTCCAAATACCAGCAGGCACAAACACCCCTTTGCAGCAAGGCAAGGGAGCTCAGCCCATGGAAGAATAGAGCTCAGGCTTAAGTCAAGACCAGCCAGGCTGGGTCCCCTTGGTAGGAGCAATTTCTTGAGTGTGCCCAGGTGCCACATCCCAAACATGTGCAAAGGAGGGGCTCCTGCCCAGGCAGCAGCCCTTCCCTCTCCTCTGGTTTCCTCGTTTCCTCTTACCCAGCCAAAGGTACTCAGGAGGTCTAGGGGCTTTCAGTAGGGCAGGAGCTGGTGTTCTTCAGATGGGTGGTCTCACCTCCCCTGAAAGCAAGTCAGCACCACAAAAGGTCTCCCCAGTAGACACTCCATAACGCTCCCCGCTCTCATCCCCCAGTTCTTGCACACGTGTCCCAGGTGGCAGAGCAGGGCACCTCGGGCTTGGACCCACCTCATCTCTCTCTAGCCGGTTAACGCCCAACCTACTAAGTTAGCAGAGTTAAATACCGGGTGCACGGGAACTCCTTCTAGTTAATAGAGCAGAAAGAATCAGCAAAACCACCCACTTCTTAGGTGTTGGAGAAAAATGCAGCTGTTTTCACCCAACAGCTCTTGCAGAAGCTAACAAGCAGCTCCTCCTTGCGTGACAGCTACACTCGCGGCTCAGCAGCATCATTTCCCAACTCACCAAAAAAACATACAGCAACAAGCACATCAGGTGGAAAAACAAATTAATAATCAATTAGAGCACTGCCACCATTGTGTGGGACTGGAAGTCTTAGAAATGCGAGTTTCAGGGCTATTAACATACTGCTCTGTGTGTTTGATGGAAAACTGATGAAGCAGTTACTCAGTTATCCAAGCTTTATATTTTTCAATGCCAGCCCCAGTCTTAGAGCAATTGAGCTCCAGTGCTTCCCGATGGGAAAGCCTCTCCACCTTCCTTGCCCCATCGAGCTGGACATGGAGGGAGCTCCAGGCTCCTGGCTCAGCATAGGGCTGGTAGGGCAAGGCAAGGAGCCCGATTCTGGTGTTACAGTGCTGGGGGACCGCTGTCTTGTAGATCCAACCCATACCAAACCAACCCACTTCGAGACGGTGTGCGGAGGTACCTGCAGCTGCCGGCAGACCAGACGGTACTGATACTGCATGCCAAAGTGGCACAGAAGTCATATGGCAACGAAAAAAGGTAGGAGATTGCTCCAGCTTCTCCTATAGCCACTTCCAAACCCAGCTACCTAAAGCTTGATTTCAGCCTTGCTAGATTTCTCTGATCTCAGCTGGTGAAGCAAATGATTTAACATATTCGCTCTCCATCCACTCATGATGTCTTTGTATCCAAACCCATTGTTTAGTCTTTGTGAACTGAGTAACACAAGAAGGATATTAATGCCCACCTGCATCCATCCCAGTTAGACATTCCTAGTGGCTAGGTTCCTCCTGTGAAGTACTGGAGAGCAGAAAGATGAAGTGAAGGAAGGAAAGATACTATTCAAATCTTACCCCCCAAGAAGGAAATTACAATGATGAAGAAGAGGAAAGGTTAGTGTTTTAAGTGCTCTGGAAATCTTGTCTTAAAATCCGAATAGCCACAGGGGGGACTGGGATATTTCCATCAATGCCCACGGTCTCCAAAAGCTGCTATTTTTGAAAAATCCTTCCCACACTGCAACCTTGAGGCTCTGGCTTGAATCTCCAAAATTGCTACTCCTGGGCAGTGACGTCAGGCTGTGGCACTGTAGTATAATTAATCCTCCATTAATCCTTGTGATATATATAATCCCCTGTTATTACCAAGTGTGGAATAGCTATGAGGCAACGAGCTTTACCTGTAAGGCGTAACCCACCCAGGCCCCAGCGACCCCAGGAGACAGCTCTAAACTGGGCTGGCTGTGCCTACAAAGTCCTCATCACATCCAGTCTCCTGCCAGGGGCTGCTGGTCCACAGGTAAAGGTTTTATTTTGGGACTGGGTCTCCCAGCCAGGAGAGAAGCCCCCATATTGCTGAGCCTTTGGGACAGCCTCTTTCCCCTGCTCCAGACCCCATGCAAAGGGTGAAAATCAGATGCCGGGTCTGGAGAGGGAAGGAAAACCAGCATGGAGCTCCCTGGTTAAAGTTTAAAGGTGCTGGTGCCATTTTTCTTGATGGTGGGAGTCAGGGACCCGTGCTGTGGATGACTTGTTTAAATAAACCCATGCCCAGGACTTTAGGGCTCTGAAATATGCAGCCCCCTGCACTGGTGTTTTCTCTGCTAGCACTTTACCCAGTATCAATAGAGGATGAATTTGCACCATTCACACAAGTGCAAAGACAGTGGAAACCCAAATAAAACACAGGAAAATAGGTTTCTAAAACCCTGGCTATAGATTTATTTGCATTGGGCTCTGAATCTGGCTGTGAATGCAAACTCTGTTCCCGACCTGCCGAAACTCCCACATGGCAGGCAGGCAGAGGCGGGGGGCCTGATCCCCCCCTCGGCTCAGGACAGGGCGGGTGGGCTGAGGCGCCCTGTCCTCCCCTCCTGGGGCCATCCCAGGGCCGGTGGGCTAGTGGCCATCAGCAGCACCGACAGATGTGGCAGCCACCCGGGCTGGGGCTGGACGCTGCAGCAGGAGGCAGCCGGTGCAGGGCAGAGAGGCTGAGACAGCTGCCTCAGCAGAGCCCGATTCCTCCGGCCAGCCCTGCCCGTGCCCCCCCAGCCGGGGGGTCCCCAGCCCCTCGCTGCGGCACCACGTACCTCCCAGGGTGCAGGGTTGCTCCTGGTGCCCGTGAGCCTCGGGCGAAGGTCTCTGCTCTCAGCGCAGCCATCCCATCACCCCCGAGCATCTTTTCTGGATGCTGAAGTGCAGTAAGAAAATGTCCTCTTGCCTCTGCAGGTTTTTCTGCCCCCCACCTTGTGTTTACCTGAGTGGGCCAGGATGGAAATTAAAACAGGAGCAGATAAAAGGTAAGCGTTCGGCAGCAGCCCTGGACCTCTCCTCCCTCCCTTCCCGTGCCACAGAGAGCTGCCCTCCACCTCTGCAAAGGGGAGAGTGAGCCAGGTTTTTTTATCTTTGCACCCCCAAACTCCTCTTTCCCCCCTTGAGGCTGAGCCCTCTGTGGTCCAGACCTGGGGAGGGCTGGAGCCTGGGGCAGCCCACCATGCCAGGAGGAGCCGAGCCCACGCTTGTGCCTGTACGGGGGCTGGAGGGTGCTTCTCCCCATCTCTTCCAGCCAGAGACCTGGGAGAGACGGGTTTTCGGGTGTGCGGGTACATGGGGCTGGACAGCATGGGCAGCAGCCTCATGGAGACCCAGAAGCTCAGCTTCGAGGAGCAGCCGGACGCGAAGGTAAAGCCCGCTGTTCCCTGGGGCTGCTTAGCAGGGGCTGGGCTGTCCCCGGTGTCACCCTACACCCTGGAATGTTGCATCATCCCCTTCCTTGGGATGTCACCGTCCTTCCTTCCTTCTTAGCCATCGCTCCCTGCTCCTGCTCTGCTGCCCTGTTGTGGCACATGCGGCAGCCCGAGCAGCCAGGCAGGCTCCCTTGCCTGGCAAAGAGCCCCGTCTTTCTTTGACACCATCTTTTCAGGTTGACAGCCTTGTGGCAGGCAAGCTGCCAAAATTTGCACAGCTCCCTCAGCCCTGGTACCTTCTCCTGATGAGCAGCACTGCTGCTTATCGCAAAATGTAAAGCCCAGTCTTTCATTTGCAGATAAACAGCTAAAAAACCCCCAGTCGATCCCCAAGTTCAAGAGCTTCAGCAGAGCTCTGGCATCTTTGGTAGGGGGAAAAAAGAAGAAAAAGCATTATCTGGGGTCCCTGAAGAGCACGGGGTCTGAGTCAGGCCAGAAACCTTACAAAAAGAGCCTTTGTCTGCAGTGCTTGCGTTGCTGCTGTGGCACGGTGTATCAGCCAGGACGGCGGGGAAACCATAAACCCAGGGCGATTTCTCATGTTATGTGGGATAAATCACACGTGAACATTCATTTCCATGAGGAATTCTCTGCCCCCAGTGTAAATAAAGACTCTGCTGATCCCCAGCTCTTCATTCCACCTGTAATAACATCGCTGGTTGTTTCCCCCTTTAAATGAACCCGGGGCTCTTTGAAAGGGCACTATTATGTCCTTGCGGGGCAGTGAGGAGGGCGAGGAAGGCTGGCGGGGCTGGGCTGGAGCTGCTGGCAGCCCCTCTCTGCCCTTGGCAGGGCTTCGGCTGTGCCAAGGCACTCTACATCTCGGACGCAGACAAGCGCAAGCATTTCCGCCTGGTCCTGAAGCTCTTCTTCAGCAACGGGCAGGAGATCGGCACCTTCCACAGCAAGCTGATCAAGGTCATCTCCAAGCCCTCACAGAAGAAGCAGTCGCTGAAGAACACGGACCGTGCGTACAGGGATGGCTCTGTGGGGAGGAAATTGGGTGCAAGCCCAGGGTGGGATGCTCACGGCTTGGCTCCAAAGTGGTCCAGGCTGGACCCAAAGCCCATGGGCATCCCAAAAGAGGGGGAATGTATCTGGGCATATTGATGTCTCTTTTCTGAAGGGTTCACCCACCACAGTGTGTAATGCCCTGATACCAACACGCTCCCCGCTCCCTGGGCTTCACCTTTGAAAAGCCCAGTTGGGCTGGCACTCATATACAGAGAAAGGCAGCTGGAGGGGGTGCTGGTTCCTGCTGGGCTGGTTACAGCAGTAACCAGGACTTGTCCTCCCTTGGCTTGACAAAAGCCATAGTTCAAGCCACACGTGGACCTGGCAAGTGCTAACAACACAACCACCTCTCCCAGCAGTCTGCATCTCCTCGGGCTCCAAAGTCTCCCTCTTCAACCGCCTGCGCTCCCAGACCGTCAGCACCCGCTACCTCTCTGTCGAGGGGGGAGCCTTCATCGCCAGTGCCAGGCAGTGGGCAGCCTTCACCCTCCACCTGGGTAAGAAGCCTTGTGGGACCACTGATGCTGGCCATGCCCAGGGCTGGCTGCCTCCAGCCCTGGCTCTCCCCTCCTGCAAAGCCAGTTCTTGAGGGCTAAAGGGATGGGAATTAGCCTGGGGATGTGGGAACCTGGCTCAGATCTCACCTCTGCCTGGTGTTCCTGGGATATCTCTGGAGACAATGGCTGTTTCCCACTGGCCTTGAGGGTTGGCATCATGCCCTGAGAGCACACAGGCTGCAAACGGGACAGCAAGAGCTGTACCGGTCTGGAGGCTCCCAAATCCAAACAAGTAACTTGCCTGGAAGAGGCAACAGCCCAGCAGCATCTCTGCCCCCGCCGCCTCCGGCAGAGTCCCTGCGAGGTACCACATCCCAGTCCCGTTCTCCCGCGCTGGGCTCCCAGGGTGCAGCGGTCTCTCCGAGCAGTGAGCACCTGCAGAGCAGAGAAGGCAGTAAGAAAGCACTGGGAGCACGGCCAGACCTGTGCATAGCAAGGCAGCCCAGGTTAACCTGCTCCCTGGCTGCTCGGGACGGTGACTTTGCCTCTCTCCTCCCTGGCAAGCTGATGAGCACTGCACCCGGAGCGAGTTCCCCCTGCGGGAAGGGTATATCCGCTATGGCTCCGTGGTCCAGCTGGTCTGCACAGCCACCGGCATCACCCTGCCTCCCCTGGTAAGCCTCCATCCCTGTGGGTGTCAGGCACATGGACCTGGCTGCTCTGTGGCTCTGAGTGATGGGTGCCATCCCTGGGATGCTGCTGCTGCTGCTGCCCACAGATCATCCGGAAGGTGACAAAGCAGTATGCCATGCTGGATGTGGATGAGCCCATTTCCCAGCTCCACAAATGCGCCTTCCAGTTCCAGGGCAGCGACCGCATGTACCTGTGTCTCTCCACGGAGAAAGTGATCCAGTTCCAGGTACGGCAGCGTGAGGAGGAGGTGAGGACCCCCGGGGTGCTCTCTGTCCTCTCTCCAAGCTCCTCTGTGTTGCTGCTGGCTGGAGAACATGTCACCAGGAGGGGTCTTCCATCGAAGGGGGTTTGCATCCAAATTAAGGTCAGAATCGCTATAAAGCCATCTGCCTCTGGCTTGCCTGCTTCGGTGGGGCCATTGTCACCAAGGTCTTTGCAAAGGCACCGTGATCCCTGTTTCCCAATGAGCGAAGTAGTCACTTGCTAGAACCAAGACACCAGGGGAAGAAGCTACATGTCCCGGCCCCGGTGCCCTGCTGTCCGTGCTGCAGCGTTATTGGAGCTGTGACACTCTCCACAGGCATCTCCGTGCCCGAAGGAAGCCAACCGGGAGCTGCTGAATGACGGCTCCTGCTGGACCATCATCGGCACCGAAACGGTGGAGTACACCTTCAGCGAGAGCCTGGCCTGCGTCCGCGAGCCTGTCAGCCCCGTGCCACTCATCACTGCCCTGCAGGTAGGCACAGCGCCGGCTGTGGGCCACCCACCCCCTCCTCTCCATCACCTGCCTCCATCATGGCTCCTGAGCCCTTGCACCCACGCTCGGCATCCCCTGGTTTTGGGGTGCTGTGGGAATGCCCGGGTCTGGACTGCTGCAGCAGAGATGGGATGCGAAGGGAGAGCATCCTGCGGGAGAAGGAGTTGGGCTCCTTCCACCACGTCACACGCTGCTGTGCACTCTGCCCGTCACAGCTCACGGGTGGCGGGGATGTGGCCATGCTGGAGGTGCAGGGGGAGCATTTCCACACACACCTCAAGGTCTGGTTCGGAGACGTGGAAGCAGAGACAATGCACAGGTAACACAGCTCAGGGGGCCAGGGAGCAGGCAGGGAACAGCAGCTGGGTTTGGGCTGTGCTGGGCATGTCTGGGAGGGATGTGGCTGCTGACCTGGGGGACGGGGGCACTTGTACTGCCCGTTCTGTGGGACCAAGGATGGGCATTGCAAGGAGAGGCAGGCACGAGTCTGGCTGCTGCCTGCTCTCTGCCCTGGCTGCAGTCTGGGAATAGCAGTGGGTGGGAGGCAAGAGGGAACTTAGGGGGCTGCAAACAACCAAGCAGCCCTGGCAGAGAGGAATGAAACACCAGCGAGGAGAGGGGAAACTGGCCAGAGGCTTCATGCTGAGCTGCAGGCTGGAGGAGATGTGCCAGTACTCGCTGCCAGCTGCTCCTACATGGGACCCTCATCCGTTAATGCATGTTTTCCTCTCCTGCGCTGTTCCCAGGAGCCCCAAGTCCCTCGTTTGCGTCGTCCCTGATGTCTCTGCCTTTGGCAGTGACTGGAGGTGGCTGCGATACCCCATCACGGTCCCACTCCTGCTGATCAGGGATGATGGCCTCATTTACTCCAGCTCCTTCACGTTCACCTACACCCCAGAGCAGAGCTTCATCCCAGGACAGCAGGTCCTCTCAGATGTCCCCCAGGACTCGGACAAATTACTTGACAGCATCCATCAGGAGTTCACCAGGACCAACTTCCACCTCTTCATGCAGAGCTAGCAAGCTGGGCAGGCAGAGGCTTGGCCTCACCCCTGGACCCAGGGTTCCCCACCCAGGGCTCAAGGTGGCCCTGCCAAAGGGTCCTCCCCACGCATCGAATGCCCGCCATGTTACTGTGATTTGCTGACTCGTCTCTTCTTCATGGCAGCATCTCACCCTGCTGAGATCTCACATGAAAGCATCAATAAATGAGGCTTGAAGGACTTCTTTACTGATTCAATTGCTTCTTTACTAACCTTCGCGATCTACCTCCTGTGCTGGCACAGAGAATCACAGCTCTCTTCATGTCCTCAGTCCATATATTCAAAGGCCAGGAGGGACAGGGATGATGCATGAATGTGACCTTAAGTATTATTGATCTATACTGGGAATCCCTGCATTGCTTCTGTGCTTTTCAGTAATGAGGAGCTGATTTCCAGCAGCCAAATACCCGGCACCAGATGTTTTGGTTTTTTTACTGGAGGCCCAAATGGGGTTATTTCAAAAAGAAAAGGGAAAAAGAGAGAAAAAAACTTCAGTGCAAAACCCATCCCCTTCCTAGCTGGTGTGGCTCTGCTGAGCTCCATTGTTTTACACATTTATACACACACAGAAATTGCAGTGCTGGCATCAGCAGGAAACTGCTGATCTAAATATGCCATAAAAAGAAGCCAGGTTTCTTGGAGCTGGACCCTAGGTGGGTTACGCAGGTTACGCAGAGTGGGTCTTACAGCTTTATTTAGTCTTCAGCTCTCCATAGCGTCAAAAGGCCCATGGTGTACCTGGAAACCTGCTGGTTTGGCAGTACTGAGCTGGGTTTTGAAACAACCCAACTGCCAAACCTACGGAGGTGTTTAACCCACACTGAACTCGGCAGCAGCGGGCAGGGGAACAGGGAAAGCATGGTGCCCCACCACCCGCAGCACCCCAGGAGCGTGCGGCACCCGGCCCCACACAAGGGCATCCATCCCTGGCTCATCACCTGGCTTACCCGTGTGTTTTGTGCTATCCAGCACATTTTGGACGCCGGCACTGCATGGACCGACAGCCCCAGCATGCAGCCCATCCTCAGCCTTGCCGTGTGTATTCCCTGCCATGCTGCGGCTCAGGATGCTGAATTTGGGGCTGCAGGGCCAACGGTCTCATACCACCCAGCATGGAGATGCACAGTGATGCCTGGTATCTTGGCCTCCTCCCTCTGCAGCTTGTGCATGGCCGTGGCTCCCACGGGAGCACAAGAGCTTGGGTCTCGGGGGATCCTAACCCTGGGCTTCCCAGGGGCAGCACCTCCCTAAACTCCACCAGGAGACAGGATTCGTCTTCCCCAAAACAGGAACCTCAGAGAAGGTGAAAAGCTGATGGCAGACACATCTGTGTGCATCTGGAGCTGCAGCTGCTGGAGGAAAAACTCAGGGAGAATATTACAGCGCATGCCAACAGCCAAGGGCTGGTGGAAGAAAGGGCTGGAGGACAGAGGAAGGGTAACCATGTGGAGATCCGCAGGGGGGTTCAAAACGAAGCAAGTCCCTCGAGCAGGAGGCAGGTCCCGATGTGCTCATTAGGTGTCAGGAGCAGTTGGTACGAGACCTTACTGCTCCTGTTCCTGGCAAAGGCTCGATCGAGCATCTAGTACAGGTGCTGGGGGCCGCGGGGGCTTCCCCTGTGTGGCCACCCCATTGCCCCATGCTTACCGTCCCCTACGCTCACATCCCCAGAAAATCCACCCCTGCCCTAATGTAACCGAGGGCGAGTTGCAAGAAAATCCTTTAATCAACCTGAACAGAGGATCCCTCGTATCTCCCCCAAAGGCATTTCCTCCCCCGTCTCCTCGGGGAAGAGCTGGAGGGCAGTGAAAGGATGGGGCCAAGCCTTTCAGTTTCTGCCTGCATCCCACACAGGAGTGTCTGGACCCCGGGGGCTCCTCAGCCCGCTCCCCGCCCTTGGAGGCCAGGGCATAATTCACATTTTATGAATGGAAAGCACCCTCTGCTATATTTAGCCTGGTCCCGAAGAGCAGGAGGAGCACTGCTTGTTGACTTCAAGGACTTGGAACAAGCCTGCCTTGTTATGTTTACGGCGCAGCGCTTTGCTGGAGAGGCCAAGAAAGCGCCGAGTGGCTCATTCTTGAAGACTGATGGATTAAGCAAACGGCCACAGTAATTCAAGCCGCATGAGGAAAGGGGAGAGGCGGGGGCAGGCGGGCTGGGGGGGCCTCGAGGGGTTCCTGTCTTCCCCCGACCAGCCACAGGCTGCATTTAATCTGCTTTTCACAGCAGGTCCCACAAACGGAGAGGAGGAGCTTTGCAGCTTCTGGAGGAGACACTTCCCTGCCATAGGGAACATATGCTCCATGTCTCAGCAGAGGACTGGTAGCATCGGCAGAGCTGTTTATTTGCATAATCACCAATTAACACAAATGTCTCGGACAGGTGCCAGCCATCCAGTTGTATGTTCTCACTCGCTTGCGAGTCGGCAGCGCCAGTCTCTGCCGGATTGTAGAATAACCCAGCACGTGTCTGGGAAACGCACAGACCGTCCCTCCAGCTCTGGCGAGCTGGGCTGCCTGCTCAGAGCTGGGCTGCCCAGCAGAGCCCATCTGGCAGCTCTTTTCTGTGCCCCTGAACTGTACGTGGAGCTTTCCCCATCCCCAACACAGCCAGAAACATGGGTATAAAATGGAGCATGAAAAAACCCTTCACATCACTCCAAGAGCTGGGGATTTAGGAAAAGCATCAAATGCTTTAGGGATGCTCAGGATAACTTACACTGTGTGCCACTGTGGCGTTGCATGAGCATCCCCGGCAATGGTGAGGTTCGAAGGCAATGGCGATCCTCTGCTCCCACCAGGCCAGGGTGCAGCTGGGGCTGCCCGGAGCCCCACCACATCAAGGAGCCTTTTCAGGTCCTGGAGGTGAGCATACCTTCAAAAAAGCAAGAAGAAAATAAAATCCTGGCTTTCTCTCCATGAAAAAATATCCCAGAGGAACATGAAGTCTGGTCTTGGTCTGCCTCCCTTTCTGCCCGGGCTGTGTGAGACTGTCCTGGCCATTTGGAAGAAGACTTGCTGCCATCTAGTGAGCCCAGGCACCAGCACCCTGCCTGCTGAGCAGTGCCGCACTCATCACACTGCCTGTGCCCATACTGTGCAGTGGCTCAGGCCAGCCCAGGAGCTGCACTGGGTGCTGGGGATCACCTGGGCATCTCTGGCCATCCCCAGGGGACATTTTTCTGTCCAACTCAGAGGGTTTGCCTGGATTTTTTTAAACAGACATTGCATTGCATTTTGCCCCAAACCGTACAGCAGGTTTCTAGATGTGTT
Organism: Aviceda cuculoides; assembly: GCA_035590195.1. Classification (NCBI taxonomy): domain Eukaryota; kingdom Metazoa; phylum Chordata; class Aves; order Accipitriformes; family Accipitridae; genus Aviceda; species Aviceda cuculoides. The sequence goes on along the minus strand of JAVJGG010000009.1, from coordinate 21,255,773 downwards.
GGTTGAATGTTTTTTTCAGAGAGTGGGGGGCAGCCATGGCACACGGGGGGTGAGGGGAACGTCCCTTCCCTGCTCACCCAGCCCAAATCCAGCCTGGTGGCACCGAGGCGGCCGGTGGGCTGGCTCACTTGTAAGGAGCAGGGCTGTTCTGTGCCAGTGAGGTGTTTGCCTTGGCAAGGGGCAGCCCAGGTCAAGTCCTTCTGCTGCGCCATGGCTTTGTCACCTCCCTGACATGAGCCAGTGGGTGATGTGGAAGGATGGGGAAGTTCGATGTGTACCTCAAGGAGATTTGATTTTGGGAGACAATAGCCAGTGCATTAGGCTGTGTGATGTTTATTGCTAAATAACCTGCCACTGTATGTCATTGTATCTATAGTGGCTATATGCCATATCAAGGGTATTACAGTAAGAATTACCCAAATGACTGAAGGATGGACTTTGAAGCCAAGCGAAGTGCAGCGGTGATGGAGCTTGAACTGACACCCAGCAATTTCCTCAAGATCGACGTCTTCAACCCACAGACCATGGGCATGAGTTGTGCCAAATACACCAGCTGCAAGCTCCGGAGGCAGCACGCAACCATCCAACACCACACACCATCTCTCCTACCCTGAAGGACTGTTATGACAGATGGAGCTCCAAAGTCATGGATTGAATAAAATCAATGGACACGTTAGAAGGATGGCCCATAGACTAAGGGAATGTTATTTGTGTATGTGGCTGTGCATATATCTACATATCTATCTACCTATATATCTCTCTGAAAGACAGGGAAAGAGGAAATTGGGTCCTGCTCTCGTCCAGGCTGTGCTACAGGGACTGTTCACAGGTGCAGTCCCACTACTGATCAGCACAGCAGTTTTGATCTGCTCTGTCTCTGACCTGGGCCGGTTCACCCCTCCTTAGCGGATCTGGTGGCCCCCGGCTCCCCCAGGGGCCAGGGTGGTGGCAGCGCTCCCAGGTCCCTGCCCATCCCCTGCGGAGGAGGACGGGGCTGCAGACAAACATCGCTGGGGACCCTGCGTCAGGACGAGCTGATGCAGCCGGTGCTGGAGACACCGGGCAAGCGGGGCCACCCCCCCCCGGAGCAGCCTGTCCCCCCAGTCCTAAGCCCTTCCCCTGGGGCTGTCCCTGCCTCGCACCCCTGGGCAGAGCCTCCGGGTGGTCCAGTGGGCCCATGGACCATGCCGCCTGGTATAAATGTCTGTATTGCTGGCCCTCGAGAATGGGCGATGTGGGGATGCCGCTCTGCCCACCAGCCAGGCGAAAGGTGCAGAGAAAAATCCCTTTCTTGGAAACGTGGTGCCCCTGGGGCTAACACCCAAGGCTGGTGTAGTGCATGAATGGGGCTCAGCCAACAAGACTGAACCAAGGGGCCTGTTACTGTATCATGAGCCAAAAAATCCCCCTCCCTACCAAGCCCCTGCACTGGTCCCAGCCTTACCTGCAGACACCAGTGGGGTCCCATTACCCCAAGCATCCTTCTAAGGGCACCACTGGCCCCAGCCCAGCACAGCCCTGCACGTGGGGCCATAGGTTTGGGCAGTGTCCAGAAAACCTGTGCTGACTTTATCCTTTTTCTGACAGAGCTATAAATAACCCAGCTGGGCAGCGGCATGCAAAACTACACCAGGGCCAAAATAAGCCGAGTTGGGTCACTGAGGAACTACAATTACCTGCTCAAGAGACGCCAAGCGCATTGGGAACAGCCCAGGTGTGTGGCCCCACTGGCCAAACTCTAAAAAAAAACCCAAACGGCATTAAGGACAGAGTGAGCTGGAGACACCCATGGGTGCCCACATCACCAGTGATGCCAGGAGCGGGTATTATTAGCCCTTGTCCTGAAACGGGCTGTTTGGGGGCAAAGACTACCACCCTTCTATGCCCACAGCTCTGGGCACTCAGCCCTGCCCATGCAGCCAAAAAGCCTGTGAAAAATTGAGTTTCCTTTTTTTGTTTGTTTGGTTGGGGTTTTTTTTTGGGGGGGAGGGGTGGTTGTTGTTTTTTCCCTTAAAACAAGAAAAACAAGTTGAAAACAAGCTTACTCCTGGTAAGCTCTGGACTCCCTGTAGCCCAGGGAAGGACTGAGCATGGGGGCTGGCAGGATCCCGCTGGGATGCAGGGCTGGACCACTGCCCCAAGGCTGCAGCTGGGGCTTTGTGGCTGGATTAGGAGTGTGGGGTTAGTGCTGGACATGGCTCCCCGCAACTGGCCCCATGCTGCAGCACTGCTGGGGGCTCTGGGGAGCCTCGCTAGCAGGGGCAAGATGGAGGGAGCTGGCAATCTGCTTTCATCCCCGTCTTAAAAGAAACACACGGGTAGTTTTCTCAGGGTTTGCTGGGGAGGGAAAGTAGATTTTTAAACAGCTTAAATAAACAACTGGGCTTGAAAAACACCGGCCTGATTTCCATGCACCGTTGCTGTAATTAGGCATGCAAACCAGGCAGACAGTTACAGATCAGCACTGAGAAAGAAATGACTGGGTGTAGTTCCCTCCCTGCAAACCCAGTAAGGACGCGCCACCTGTGGAGCTGCCAGCAGAGGAGCTGAGCAGCACCCCTGGGTGCTCGTCGGCACCGCGGGGAGCTGGCAGTACCACAGTACCATGCAGCGCCGTGCACAGAACGTGCTGGCACCCTGGCTGCATGGTCATGCTGGCTGTGAGTGCCCCCTGCCCTGTTAAATCTGGCCTCCTGCCCTGGCTGGTTTGGGCTGGACTGCGTGGGAATGAAGCCCCAAACTCCCCCACTGGTGCCCCTCACCTCTGCATCAGGCCTGGCCAGGACAGCCCGCTCCAACTGGTCTCTGCGAAGAGACAGGGACGTTGAGATGGGCACCGGGATCTGCCAGGAGAGCAGCTGGAAGGAGAAGCAGCAGCTGGAAGGCTTTGACCCTGCAGTAATGTGCCCTTGCTCCCTGCAACCAGAACAGGGACCTAGCCCTGGCTGTGGCCCTGGGCAGCACCGGGATTTTGGGGTGTGGGCTAAGCGACAGACACAGGCCGGAAAAAAAAGTCAGAGGGAACGAATTGCTTCAGCTTTGATGTGTGAGCACAGCTCCATCCAGCACAAACCCATTCCCAGAGAGGGAGCCTGGCCCTGGGAATGGCCCTGGGGAGCGGGGCCGGGAGCGAGCGGAGCTACCTGCCCCAGCCAGACCCTGCCTGCCTGCGCTGCTGCTGGACATTCCCTGCCGGAGCCGGGCTGCAGCAGGTCCCTGCGAGAGGGGCTCAGCCCTGCCAGGGCCAGGCAACACGGTGCAGGGCAGCAGCACAGGGGCTTTAGCCCTTCACACACCCGCCCCGCACCGGGATGCTCAGCGTGGTCCTCGCCTGCCAGACCCATGCGGGGCTGACGCGAGGCCCCTGGCACACGGCTTGTGGGGGGCTGTCTGTCCCAACCCTGCACGGAGGGGCTGCCAGGAGCCGCCTGCCTGAAGGGGAGCAAAGGGAGCAGCCCCTGCCGCTGCCCCCCCTGCTGAGCCCCAAACCAGCACCCAGCAAGGGAGCTTGCAGGGTCTGCCACGCACAGGATGAGGCACCGCAGGGGCAGAAGAAAAGGCACTTTATCACACCCGCTCTAGCGTACAGCTAAATTAACAACAACAAGAGCAGGATCGGTGCTGAGAAGGCAGGGCAAGATTGGCTGGTTTGCTTTCTGCCCTGGGGTGCGCAACCGGGAGCGTGGATCTGGGAGAGGAGCCCCTCGAGCCTGGCCATGGCTCCCAGGGAATCTGGGGATACGCCCAGGGTTTGTCCCCACGCCACTGCCCAGGGTCACCAGCGCCGCCGGGCTGCCTCGGGGGGGGGGGGGCATGGTCACTGTCCCCTCGCACCCTGCCAAGAGCCGACACGTGTGCGTGCACACAGCACCCCCGGGGCTGTGCTGGGGGGAGTGGGCAGGCTTGAAGGGCTCTTTGTTCCCCCGTGTAATTATACCCGAGCGGGGGAATAGAAACGTGCTGAAAACCCCTCGCTGGACCTTTCTGACAGGAGCTGGGGAGTTCAGCTGCACACTGGCCCCATTGTTCCCTCCCACGTGCCTGGGGCAGCCAGCCCACCTCCCACCTCCTGCACCCCCGACTTTCCCAAAATAACAGGCCCATGATTAAAAACCAGGTCTTTTCCCTCCATAACGTCAATACTGGGCAAAACGCCCCAAGCCTCTCCAGTGGCCAGGGCCAGCAGGGCAATGCTGCAGCAGCAAAGGCAGTGCCCGCAGGTGATGGTGCCTTTTGGCACTGGGAGCACCCTCAACACCCCGGGCCCTCACGTGAGGCCAGCTGGGCAGAGCCACGGGGACATCCACACTCATGCCTACGCCTGCCTCTGCCGAACTTCACGGAGATCTGGGGACACCCAGTCCTTGCCCTACCCACGCAGAAACGCTCCCACCCTTGGGTCACAGAGGAGCAATGGACTTGTGGCTGCAGCAGAGTGGTTTCCAACAATGAACTGGTCATTACTGGTATGGCTGCTCACCGGGGCAGTGGCAGGGGATAGCATGCCAGCCTGGCCCTCATGCTGGTCCTGGCAGGTTGCCTTCGAAATTAGGCAGCCCCAAGCTCTGGCTCTGCTTTCAGGCCGTGCTTCTTCCCGAGCCTGCTGTGAGGAGACACGCACAAAGCAGACCCAGCCATCCTCATCCTGGTCGTCCCAGGAAAGGCTCAACAGGAGGACCAGGGTTTTTGGATCACTTTTGCCAAGGATGGACTTGCAAAACAAACTTGCAATGACCCCAACAGCCTCAGTAGCCTTGGTGGCCAGATCCTGCACAAGCACCACTCAGACTAAGGACAGGCTGCTGGCAGACGCTCAACACCCCACATATCTGGTTGGCTTGGCCACGCAGGTAAGCGCCTGGGGTGAGGGGCCACCAGTCCCAGGCGAGCATCCCATCCCTGCAGCAGAATGGAGATGCACCCACAGGGCTCAGGATGGCCCCACTCACCTTCTCTCTCATGGCAAAGCACGAGATGGGGCGGCTGAGCTGAGCCAGCATCCCTGCCCCGGAGATCCCCAGCAGTTCGGGCTCTGCACCGAGCCACCACCGCCCCCCCCCCCGAGGCTGGGGGTGCCGCTGGGAGCCAGGCTGGCTCCACCACACCCTCCGCAACGCTCGGCACAGCCCTCGCAGGTCTGGGCTTGCTGGTGTCTCTGGGGACACGGCTCCCAGAGCTGCGAACACGGCAGCTCATTGTAGTGTGCTGGTCCCAGGCTATGACAAGCCTGGGGGGCTTGGGGATGCTGCTGGGGCTGCCGGCACCCACTGTCCCAGGGGAACCCCATGCTGAGTGGTGGGTTCCTCCATGAAGCAGACTGGCTGGCAGCCCCAAGCCCCTCTCTGGGCAGGGCAGCCCTGGCTGCCCCATGCTTGGCACAGCTGTGGGTGGATTTTCTCAGGTGAGCTCCCAGCACCATTGGGGTCAGACCAGACACGCAGGACCTGCTCCCCCAGGGTCCGTTACCCAGCATCGAGCTCTGCCTCGTCTCACTGCATCAATTGGACACACCTTCACCGCAATGACCCTATGTTATTAAGTTTAATCTGTTCCCAGGACAAATGCATCAGTATGCCTTTTCCCACCCACACTTTTCCCAAGCCACCAATATTTTAGGATGGCAGGAGAAATACCTGCCCCTTCTGGTTTCCACGTGGGGCCAGGGGATCTGCATCTCCAGCTGCTGTGCCAGGGAAAGGGAGAGGGGAAGGGCCCATCTCCGTGTCACTGGGGCAGGAGGGGGGGTGCTGGTGAGCTGGGGGGCTCTCCCTGCACAGGCTGCAGTGTGAGGCACAGCATGGTCTCATCGTCTCCAGACACAAAAAGAAGCAGATCCTTATGTTGGGGGGTGAGGCGGGTGCTGTCAGTGAGGTGCAGCTTTTCCCAGCCCTGCTCACCCACCACTGTTCAGCGGTGACTCGGGCATGGGGCAAGATCCCGGGACGCAGCCCCGAGCTCCTGAAACATGCAGCCCACACACGCATGGGGAAACCAGGTCAGCGCCTCACCAGCCCTTGCTCAGCCCGAGCACCTCTTGCCACACGGCCACACTGGGGGTTTCCCCTTCTCCCCGGACTCACACTGCATCCCTCATCCTCCCCAGCTAACCAGCCACTATGGGTGACGGTCCTTCGTTTGCTGGGGTGTCTGGCCGTGTGCTGCTCCTCCCTACAGCAAAGCCCCACAAAGGCTCTTTTAACACATTTTGCAGGGAAATAATGTTTCCCTGTGGGTCCCAGATGCCTTTCGGAGCCCAGGCCACCTCTGTAAAGCTGCTCACGAGCTTTGGCTGCAATAGCCATGACAAAAAGCGACATAGCTAAGCCTCGATAATGCTTTCTTTGAATCTTCCCTGTAAGGAGCACAAACCTGGGCCGGGGAGCACCCTGGGAAGCGCTTGCTCCCATCTGAGAATTCAGAAGCTGGTGGTACTTCCAGGTGAGAAGCTGTTTCAGTTGCTCCTCCCCATGCCCACCACGGGCTCAGGGCCTTTAGCTGCATTGAGGCTCTTACAATGCACTGGAAAAAAGAAAAAAAAAAGAAAAAA
>JAVJGG010000009.1:21225025-21249126 GCA_035590195.1 Aviceda cuculoides | reverse complement strand
TTCCCGCCCCCCCCCCCCCCCTTAATGTTTTGGAGCTTCTCGAGAGGGATTGGCTGGGGGGAAAGAGAAACATTTGCTTGGGATCGCTGTTTCCCTGATACATGGTGGTGCCCCCTCCCCCCCCCGGTTCTCTAAAAAGTATCCCATCAGGACCCCGGAGGAGACTGTGTGTGTGTGAAGGGTAGGCTGAAAAGTTCTTCCAAAATAGTGTGCGCGGGGAAGAGGATGGGGGATTTTGCAGCCCCCGCTGCCGCCGCGAATGGCAGCAGTATCTGCATCAACAATAACCTGAACAGCAGCCTCAGCGGGGCCGGTATCGGGGTTAACAGCACTCCCCACGGCCCTCCTGCCGCCGCCGGTAACAATAACGCGAACAGCGGCGGCATTCCCAAGCACAGCACGGTGGTGGAGCGGCTGAGGCAGCGCATCGAGGGCTGCCGGCGGCACCATGTCAACTGCGAGAGCAGGTACCAGCAAGCCCAGGCGGAGCAGCTGGAGCTGGAGCGCAGGGACACGGTGAGCCTCTACCAGCGGACCCTGGAGCAGAGGGCCAAGAAGACGGGCACCGGCGGCGGCAGCAAGCAGCAGCAGCAGCAGAGCAAACAGCAGCAAGATGCCGAGCCTGCCACGGCGGAGCAGAGGAACCACACGCTGATCATGGTAAGGGGATGCGGGCCGGGGATAAGGGGGGGGGTAGCTGTCCGCTCCGGGTCTCTCGCCGGGATGAGCTGGAGGTCGCCCCCGTTGTTTTCCGGAGGGGGACGGGGCTCGGGCTCAACTTTGGCGGCGGCAGGGCCGCGGGGGGCTGGGGGCTACCGGCTGGCTTCGCAACTTCTCACGGGGGAGGGGGGGGGAAGCGGACAAACTTTTTCCCCCCGTCTCTTTCAGAAGGGAAGAGCTGCCCCGGGGGGGAAGAGGGAGAGAGCGGTGCCGGGCGTGCGCCGTGGGCTGCCGAAAGCCGGAGGAGGGTTTTGTGTGCGTGCGTGTTTCCCCGCGGCTTTTTCCGCGGGGACGAGGCGTGCGGCTGCGGGACCGTGCGCCTTACGCCGGCTGTCTTTTTAAATCCCGCCGCGGAGGAAGGTGGAAGTTGGCTCCGCGGGCCGGGGTGACGGCAGGAGGAAAAGTTGGGCAGGTTTCTCGCCTTGGGCCGCCCCGGCGTGCAGGAGCCCGGCTCCCCACGCGAGCTGAATCGCTTCCTAAAGTTTCCTTGGGTTTTAAGGAGCTTAGCGAGGAGCGGAGGGGGGGGGGAAGGGGGAGGGGGGAAAGGGGTAAAAAAAAAAAACAAACAAAAAGGGGGAGGGGGAGAGAAAATCTTGGCAGCCAGCTGGATTTCCTAACTCTATTAGCATGACTGCAATTCACAGTCCTGTGTCCGAGACCGCTGCTTGCTGAGGAATTCCCACCCGCGGCAGGGTGCCACGGCCGGACAGCCTGTAATTAGCAGAGATGCCCCCCGAAAAAAAAGAAAAAAACCCCAAACAAACAAAAAAAAGAAATCCGCTCCCCGGTGGGAGCAGCGGGCAGGGCCCGGCCGTGCCGGGAGGGGTTTGCCCGGGAGATGGCAGCAGAGACAAGGCGAGCGGGAGGGAACGGGCTCCGGGAGGGATGTCACGGGTGGGCCCGTGGGGCTCTGCGGGGGCACCCGGGAAAACGGGGCCGGTGGGCAGGCAGGGGGGCACGGGCAGGGAAACCAGGCAGGCAGCGGCAGTCCAAGGTTTGCAGCCGAAACCCAAAACAGCACGGCTACACCCAAGGGTGCAACTGCTGGTGCAAAAAAAACCCCAAACGACCCGCCCTTCTCATCCACGGGGTGTTTCTTGTTAGCCTGCGTGGGCACTGCTGCTCCATCACACGGCAGCGAGCATCCCAGCCCTCCTCTTCCTCCGAGTCTGTCCAAAACGCAGCCCTCGAGGAGCCGCTTTGGTACGTGTGACAGGCTGGGCCCCCCAAAGACACCCAAACTTTGGGCAACGTTGCCGGCACCAGAGCTGGCACCGAGCAAGACGGGACAGAGGAGGGCGAAGGAGGAGCTGAAAGGCTTTAGCTCAACGATCGGACCATCCCTGCAGCGAAGGATCATCTGTGCCCAGCAATAACAAGGAAAGAAGGTTTTCACCTGTCAGGCCCAGGACAACCCATTATGTTACTTCCTGCACAGTCAGTCCCAGTTCGTCTGGCCAACTGGGAGCCCAGTGACCCCCTCTGGTGCCCTCCAGCCCCAGTGGGCAGAGGACCCCCTTCCCCTGGGCTCTCCCTGTCCCCTGACTGCAGCTGTGGGAAGCCCAGCTGTGCACCCCACTCAGCACCCAGGGGGCTGGGGGATACTTGTGGGAAACACCGTTTCTCCAGGGTGCAGGAATTGTCCCTGTCCCCCCCCAGACCCCATGGTCTCTGCAGGCAGCCTGCCTGGGTGTCCTGCTCAGAGAGGTGGGTGCCCTGCACCCCTCTGGAGGGTTAGAGGTAGAAGGGACAGGCACCGCTCTCACTGACACTCTTGCACACCATCTCCGTGACCCATTTCGGCACCTCTCTGGCACGCAGCATGGCACAGCATTCACCCCAGCACCACGGCTCACCCTGCAAAACAAGGGACCCAAACACCCATGAACTCCACCTCAAATCCCCCCTGGGAGCCATAAAATAAAGGGGATGAGCAAGGTTACACTTCATCTTCCAGCTCCTCCACTCGTTCCCCTGAGCCCCTCCTGCCAGGGAGCATTTGGGAAGGGCAGACCTGCCAGCAGCCACTTGATTGCATCAGTACCTGGGAGGGATCCAGCTATTTTCAAGCCAGGTGAAGCAGGTCCTCATAGTTTTGATTTTAAAACCAGAGCAGCACTAGGAGGAAAAACAACTGAGTATCATCCCAGGGGTCAGAGCTGAAGACCAGGAATTTGTGAAGTGTTAGTGAGTTGCCCCTCAGCTAACACTGGATACAGGCAGGCTGGCCAGGGAAGGCAGAAAGGCCGAAGGAGGGAGTGGTGACAACTCCGTCCCAGAACCGCAGCTCTGCAAGGACAGGCAGGCAGCCAGGCTTGCACTCTGGGGATTCACAGAGTACCCGTCCAGATTGCACTGCAAAAACAAGGCACTTTTACGCTGAGGGCAGTTTTAGAAAGTACACAGGATTTTTGCAACCAAGAGATGAAGCCCTAGAGGGAAAAGGAAAAAAAAAAAAAAAGAGACAAACATATGTTGTTCCAAGAAGCACGTCCAAGAACCTGTCACAGCCGCAAGAGGCACAAGAACATGAAAATTGCAGGCGTACGTCACCAATTTACTTACAAACAGCAGCTCCCACGGACCAAAGGTCAGCCCTGGGAACACATGGCTCTGCTTTACCAGGTACTAGAAGCAGATTCTCAGAGGACCTTTGAGAGCACACCAGTGACGAACCAGGCAACAACAAGGAGCAGAAGAAGTGTTTGCTACTCTTTCACCCCTGAGGGAACCTGTGTACTAGTCCTAATTTGTTTCCTCCATCCCTGCTAATCCTAACCACCCAGAGTAGGAGTTCCCATCAGGGAGAAGGGAATTAGATTTTCTAAAGGAAAATAATCCATTTAAATACGGAACTTCCTAGGAGACTCAGCACTTTTCCCAACAAGCAGCCCTGCTCTCCACACAGCCTGTCCTCTCCCATGTGCCCAGGGAGACAGAGATGGGTCCCATCCCTCGAGAGCACCAAGCTGTCAGAACAGAGTGGCTTGGAGTGAAGAAGCAGCAGCTTCCTCCAAGCCTTGCTTAAGAGAAGAGCTGCTTTAGCCCAAAATGGCATGAAGTCACCTGTGGACTTGCTCCCAGAGCAGCTGATCCCAGGGAAGCTGAAACAGCTCTACACCCTCTTGAAGAGCCACATCAGTTAAACAGGGTTGGCTTGAAACTTGATTGAGCAAGACTCTCTGCACATAGCTCTCCTATGTTTGAGGGCACACGAACATGCTGCTGCTATCGGGGACACGCACAAGCCCATCTCTACCTCCCTCTGTGCCTTCCGGCTGCAAGGGGACAGCCCTCTCAAAGTGCTGTCACAAAACTGATCACCAGAGAAGGGATGGACTCACCTCATTGTGCCATACTGCATCTGCTTTACTTGCCTGGAGGAGCTTCAGTACCTCCAGAAACCCAGCGACGCTGGTCCTACAGGAGTCACTTGTGGGTCAGATGCTGAAGGCAGCTCGGGAGCAGCTGACAAAGCTCCTTTGAGCTGCAGGCCACTGCCAAGCCAGATGCCAGTGTGCCTCCCCCTTCAGTAAACCAAGAAGTTACACAAACACGAGCTCCCTGTTACCCAGCTCCCAAAAGTAATTTCAGATCAGAAACAGTCCAAAAAGCCAATTTTAGAAAGTACCAGTTTATTTGAGGGGGGAAAAAAAAAAAAAAAAAATCAGTAACAGTGGAAAATCCCCAGAGCAATTACACAAGAGAATCTAAATATCCCAAGAAGCAGCACCACTCCTGCCTTTCTGGTAATGCTGACCGTAGGCAGTAAAGTTCTCACTCTGCTTCCCAGTTTACAGTGAACTCTGTGCAGATTTTAGAGCCTCTCGGAGCCCACAGTTTCCCCGAACACACCCGTACTGCGACCAAGTGAGTGAGTCAAACTGGAGGAGGACCCTTGGGAAAAGTCCTCTCGCACTGATGTCTCAAAACACGGCTCCCCTGCCTAGCTCTGAGTAGCAGCTACCACCAGCTTGAACCTGAAGTTCTTTGTTCTATCACCTCTGAATTTGGCCTAAAGCCTGCAACAAAGCCTCAGTAAGGAGGCTCCAGGAGTCAATAAGCTCTCTAAAGAGCCTTCATGACCATCTGGTTATCTGCAGCCTACCCGGTTACTTAATTTGGAGACCCACACTCAGATTTTGTCTTAAACCACACCAGATTCAAAGAGCTGCAGGAGGCCATGACTCGTGCAAAAGTAGTTCTGTAACACCCTCCTGCAACAGGGGCATCGGACACGCACGTTACCCTTCACTCTAGGAGCACTGGGGGAATTGGTCTAACTCTCAGTAGAGGTAGGAGCTATGTACATGATATATTAAGAAAGACCCACCGCAGGAGGTTCAGAGCTAGCCATCTATGAAAGCTCTGTGCTCCCACGAAGGAGATGCTGCCGAGACAGACTTCTAGCTACCAAAGCCAGCCTTCTGCGAGAGGCAGGTACTCAGCACAGTACCACAGGGGACTCTGCAGCGCAGCCAGCCCCCAAAACAAAAAGTTATTTTCTCTGTACTGCAAGCTTCCAATCTTTGCTTCAAAAAGCAACTCCAGATAGGGATCTCTGCTCCAGCTCCGAGGATCAAACCCAACCCGTCACTGACCGCAGCCTGCTTGCAGGCACAGCCTGGGACACAGCAACGGAGCCCGCAGGGCTCAGGCTGCTCCCAGCTGCCTTCCCTAGCACAAGCCCACCTGTCCTCTAGACAAGACACTGGACAAACAGCAGTACAAACAAGATCAAGCCTCTTACATACAGTAAAGCTGCTGAAGAATTAACTCCAGCCTTCTCACTCTTAACTGTATATTTCTCAGTAAAACATATAATATATAGCTCTATAGCACTGATTATAATATATTACAGGCTAGAAATACTCTCATCTTTTCCCTACTTCAATCATATTATGAATCCCATTTTGTATACAGATTAATCCTAGAAGTTATTGCCTTGAATTTATAATTAAAATTCACAGAATAAAGCTTAAATAGTTTTCACGGAGACTCATTATATTAGTGTTTTACATAAAAAGGATAGAAGTTACCAAGTGAGAAGAGCAGCCATTTCAGAAACTATAAATAATCCTATTTAAAAAAAAATAATCAAATCCTAAAAAAGTTACGGGAAAACCATAAATATCTTTACCCTCTACAGTAGCTGCTATAGAACTACAAGGAACTTGTAACACACTGTAGCTAACTCTGCTTCAGTTCAGAATATGAATCATATAAAACAACATCTCTAGAGAAATGCCCAGCCAAAGGAAACACAAAGGGATTGAAAAAATAAATCTGAGGAAATTAAAAAAGTATTTTTTTTTATTCTTTCAAAACAGTTTCTACAAACTTTTATATAAACATTAGGCTATTTTCTTTAAAATTTTGTTATAAAAATATCCTACAAGCAATCCTCAAAAAAGTTAAAGAGACTGAAGGCAAGGAAAGGGTGTCGTCAAAGCCAAACAAAACTGGCTGTCCGGATTTCATGGACTAACGACCCTTGCCTGGGGCTGACAGGAAGAGACAGAAGTCTCTTGGGGAAAACATTCCCATAGGCCCTTTATGGCATTCAGGGATTTTGAGCCCCTATGGGCCTTTTACTCCCTGATAAGGCAACATTATCTGTAGTGTAAGAGATACATAAATAGTTCTCCACAAAAATGCTTCACATCAACAGCCTGCTGTAAGACAACTATTAGCAAGGTTTATAAAAAAAGCCATCTTCTATAGAAGCAGCCAATCTGAGCACAGCACACTGGATGCAAACACATGGTGTTTGCTTCCATACAGTCTGTTTTGTGTTTATATACCCTCTATAAAACCAAGGAGAAAATTTGGCATCTTTATTCTTTTCACACTAGCTTTAGAAAAAAAGTACACTGAGGGTTTTTTTCAGACTCTTTGTATTTCATTGGGCCCTTGTTAGCTGAGCAGGATGGGAAGGATCATGTAGGAAGTTTGTTTTTTCTCAAAGTCGCTTTGAAATTCAATCCCAAAAGAGCATTTGTTCAGCCCATCTCAGCTGAGGGCACAGTGTTTCCATACAGTCTGTTCATCCATTGATGGGCACAAGGTGCTGCTGAGCTTTAAGCATAGAATTCATTTGTAGGGGCTTTCTTGTAGATCGGTTTCTTCCCAAGGTCGTAACTGCCTTCATCCTTTTTCTTCATGCGATAGACTAAGAGGAGGATCAGGAAGACAGCAAACAGGAGGCCCACCGCCCCTCCTGCAATGAGAGCTGAGGAGGAAAAAAGAGCGCACAATAAGTCAAAACTTCTGGAGGACTCCAAATGAACAGCTACACCTCAATCTGCTTAAGAATACCAGCCCCCAGAACTGCCTCCAGTGTCAGTGTTGTCCTTGTGTCTATCACCATACATACTGGCATTTTCAGCAACAGCAGATGCTATTGGAAAATGGCATAAATTGCTTTCAATCCAACCATAGAATAATCACATGTTCCACATCAACCAGTTTGTGTTAATCTTCCAGTTTAGTGCAAGAAAGAAATTGTGACAAAAAGACATCCTCCCTGCATGGAGACAAAACAAAAAAACCCACCCAAAAAAGCCCCACCACAACCCACAAACAGTGTCAACTCCAGGAAAATGGTATAGCTCCGATTTGAATGCTTCGTTAACTATCTGTGTGAGCATGCTCTGGGGACTCTGAATTTCAATTAAATAGCAACATCCCATTACCACCACCTCCCTTCAAAGACCACTCCAACAACCAAAAACCACCAAGATTTTCTCTCTCCTCACACCAAGAGTAGCCACAAGACTTCAGTGAAGTTTGTCCTTTGCTGTGCACCTACTCATTGCACTCCATCAGCTTCTCTGTTAGGTGGCTTTGCAATCCATTCTTCTAGTCACTCCTCCAGCTAGAAGGATGGCTGCAGATCAGCAAGATGTGCCAAGGTTTGTACTTGGACCATCAGGCCAAGTGCTTGATGAAGCGTGCCTTGAGACAGATCTGTCCCACTTGCTGAGGGGAAGCCAGTCACTTGGTTTTGCTCTAGACAGAGGTACTTAGATTTGTAACAGTTGACTAGGTGTTCAAATCCCTTAGAAGGGTTGTTTCGTTCTTGGCAAGCATCAGAAAAAGGCAGGACTTGGGCAAAGGTTAGAAGGAAAATGCCTGCATTCGATATGAAAGTCTATGATGTCATTGATTTATGGCTAGATACACCTCTTGTTGATGAGGTAGTATTTGAGAGCACAGCAACTGCCACATGACTTAAGTGGCACTTAAGCCAACACTCAACTGGCAGGCTCAAAACCAATCTGTTTACCCCAACAAGGCAAGCCGGTAGGCTCTTCTGCTGTTTAAGGACTAGGAGGCAGAAGTGACCTTGCTACAGGTAGTCACAGAGGTAATGTATCGCACTCCCCTTGTCAGCAGGGAACTGCTCCTCAGAAAAACAGGGAACAATAGAAGCCATTTTCATTTACAGTATTAATGATTTATCAGGACAAGGTGGAGTATTACCTGTAAGGACTTCTGTTCTTTCAAAAATGCTGCTGTTGGCTGTGCTCGCCATGGAGATCTTGTTGGACAGGTTCTCTTCGACAGGTACAGCTTTGTCTGAAATGATTTCATTGTCCACCATTGTATTTTTCTTTTCACCTTCTATCTTTCTCTCAGTATCTCCAGGGATATAATTGTCAGATACCTACAGAATACAGACAAACCACACCCATCAGTGGTAGCACCCAGCCTACCTACAATTGAAAGTAGGAAGGTGTGCAGGGAAAAAAAGTTTGATTAGTGCATTATGAGTACACTGTTCCTGCTCATGCAGGTATATTCATCTTGATGCAATGTCTTGCAGAGGGAAGGGTATTCAGAAAGCTTCACAGACAGACCAGAGCAGCTATGTGTTGCTTATAACATGCAGAGGCAATACCTACCACAGGAGTATCCATGGTGGTCAGATATATGGCATCTTCAAAGTCTGAGTAGTCTGCAGGGAGTCGGAGAGTAAAAAAAAAAAACAAAAACAAACAAACAAAAAACCACTAAGTTTTTCTCTCATTATTTTTCCAGAATTCAGACAATTCCCACAATGCCAGCAAGTGCAGACAAACTAGAACTCTTGTTCTCTGCTAACTACAGTTCCCTCTTACCTACTAGTACTTTGCCATTTAGTGGCTTCCATTGCACAAGACAATGAGACGTAATCTTAAAACCAATACCTCTTCCATGGGAGAGGTCTTCAGCTGGATCCACTGGCCCCTGCTGCAGATTATCAGGAGTTGCCCTGCAAAGCAAGTCTGCTATAGCTTGCTAAGCTAATGCCAACGGAAGGCAATGCTCTCACCACCCATCCCTAAAGGATAGTTCGCCAAACCTCTAGTTACTGGATCTGCCTAAACATGTCGGGCACCGATTTCAGCACTTGTTCTTTCCCCTTTAGAGAACAAATGTTCACATAAAGGGGACACGGAGCTACAGAAACTGGTTTGGGCAGGGAACTTTGCATGTCACAAGAGTTCACTTGAACATCAGTTAGTCCTTTACCTTGTTTGGCCTCAGCTGAGATACTAACTTTAAGCCTTTTAACACTGCCTCAACAACAGATTTTTTTTTTAATTAATATTTTTAATTTTTTTTTTTTTTTAAGTTTCTCAGAAGTTCTTTGGAGTTCAATAGGAAACAGATCCAGCCACTGCAATGCCTTTTCACTTGCAGCAAGACAAGCTTGGCTGGACTCCATCTGTCCTCCCTGAGTGATTCAACATCACAGTACAACCACTTTCACTGTTCTCATCTGTGAGTGACTACGATTCAGAGGGCTTTCTCATCTCCACCTGACACTAGTTCCCTCTGGAACTCTGGCTCTGCACTTAGCCCATCACTCATGGGCGGGTGCCAGAAGAAATTTCACAGCATCAACTGAGGGAGATCCCCCTCTTCCCTGCTTACCTCCAGACCCAGATGCCTCATCTATATCTAACCCATCAGAAGTTAAGTGAGGCCTGAATTCGCCAATGTCTTCATCATCTGGCAAGTCTCCAGAGGCAGGGTAGTCAAGCCATCGGGCATCCATGGTCTCTGTTTCTCTCACCTGTAAAGGGGAGTGGAGAAGTGTTAAGTATCGGGCAACTCCTCAGAAGCATTTCACAAAAGGTCAGGAGTTCAGAGCCTGTGCTGAGCACATCAATTCCATCAGAAGAACATTAAATGCTGAACTTCCTCTCCACCAAAAGCATTATCTTCATCAGCCTGGAAACAGCTGAATTCCCCTAGAGTTTCTCAGAACAGAAGCGAGAGCCAGCCTGGGAGGGGAATTTCCCGAGGGGTACAGATTCAGGAGGTTCACTTGAGCACACAGGGTGAAAATAACACAAGACCTTGGTCAGGAGTTTGGAGCAAAAGCATTTGGAAAAGCAATACCTTCAGTTTGTGATAAGGGGGGATTTGGAAGGACTTGCTACTCCCAGAGAAAAAGCCTGGCACCTACAGGTCAGTTTTTTGCATAGCACCAAAGCCTCATGCCAAGACAATTCGTTGCTTCTTGTACTGAGAACAAACCTATTTTATCACCCAAGGGTTAGAAACTGGTCTGTCAGTTCAGCTGAATTGCAGTGCAATATAGTGTGACATTCAAGAGCACTTACTATCAGTAATGACTTGCCTGAAGGAAGAGCTTCCCCTGCCTCAATTCTTAAAAGGCATGTAAACAAACAAGTCTGTAAAATGAAGTCCACGATCCTATGGCCCGATCAGTTACAGACACACCTTAGCAAAATGGCAGGAGAGCCTCCCAGAGAAACAGCTGTTTGGCCACAATGGCAATTTACACACCAGAGCTTGTTTGCACTTGGTCCTTTAAGGAGCCACAAACCTCCTGCCCTCACCAAGGTTATGCAATTTGCCCAGAACTATTTCTCCTTGCCCCACAGCCCTAGGGCCAGGCCTGGTGAAGGGACCGCAGGTATGAGCTCTCAGGTTGCTTAACACCAGCCTGCAGATTCCAGCAGCTCCAGATGCTTCCACAGCCATAAAGCCATCGCCATGGTGGGGAACTTGACCCCCTCCCCTACAGCAAGAAGTCCCATAGCTAGGGGCTAAGCTGTCAACATTTTTTCATGCTGTCCCCACGGAAAAATTGGCAAGTCTTTCTGAAGGTTTGTCGACCCAGAAGAGCATTTTTAAAACATCCCTTTACTCTACAGTCCTGCACATCCAAGGGCTCTTCTTAATCTACCAGTTTACCACGAGCTACAGCCTCACAGGGGTGAGGATCAGAGACTCGTGGGGACAGCTAGAGCTGGGTGGCACCACTGGAGCCCCAGCGCTTGCTGCTTCATCGGGGCAGCACAGAGACCCTGAGCAGCTGGCACCAGCCTTCCTGCTTGCCCAGCCAGGTGTGGCCCATCCTACAGCCCAGCAGTGACACCGACTGATGAATTACATCCGCTATCTATCTCACAAGCGGAGACCAACAATCAGCCACAAGCCATGTGTCAGCTTCCTCTGCCCACAGCCCCAGCCCTGCTTCCAGCCCAGATTTCCCTGCCCATTAGCATACTGGTTTTGCCACAAACAAGACCTTGCGGTCAGGACAAGATGTTTCTAATTTTGCATAAGGAGCAGTGGCTACTAGATGTGCTTTTCATTAGCTTATTGAGGCATCTTTGGTTTCCCCAGCAACTCTGCTGGAAGATTACCAAATTAACAGCCTAAAGGGCATGAAGTGCTGAGGCCAGCCCTCCTCCTAGACCCCCTGTCTCCACTCTGTCTGAGCTTGGCATTAGGTGATGGGAAGGGGGCTGGAGAAGAAGGCCATCTGGGAAGAAATCCTCTCCCAGCCTGGAACCGGGCATTCCTAACATTATGGATCACTCGCTCCAAGGCAAATTCATTTCAAGTTATGTGAAACCCAGCCAAAGCCAGACCTGCAATGGAAACTGCTGCCAGCATGCAGTAGCTGTTCCCCAGGACAGCTTCTGGCCATTTCATCAAGGGGCAGGAAGAGCCCAATTCCCATCTGCCCGAGATAGGGCACTGGGGCTGGGGAACACGTTTGCTGCAGATCTGTGTAACTCGGCTGCGCCAGGGCAGACCAACGTTGGCAAAAGCGCTGCGCCGAGCCGCACCCCTGTGCCAGCTCATGCCATACTTCGTTATGAGTCACAGCTAGCTAATGTCCTAATGAGGACGGCTCAAGAAAACCTGCGTTTAAGCTACCAAGTGGCTGGACAGCAGGCTGGCCTTATCAGATCAGCCCAGCCATGAGCAAAGCAATGGCAGACAGTCACGGTGATTAGTACATACAGTGGAACCCACCAGGTTTGGCTATCAGAAAACCCTATTTAAATCAGGACAGACAGTGTTTACAAGCCAGAGGACATAACAAGGAAATTACTGACTCACAAGCTTAAATAAGATTATATGGGAGCGTTCCCTGAACTCACTCTTCATCATCCTCTTGAGCAAGGACAGGGAAGTTCCTGGAAGCCAGGAGAGCTTCTCAAACTGTACTGGAAACTTTTCTTGTGGGCAGCGAGCCTCATTTTACAGATTCATCTGCCAGGGAAGTTAGAGGGCTGCTGGGGACCTCCACACTTACAGTCCAGGTTTCAAGACATGCTCCCCTAGGGAACAGGCTTCCACTGGGACCTGAGGTATGGGCAGCCCAGGAAGAATTAACACTGGAGTGCCGTGCTCACAGGGAAGGTCTGGAGCAGGCACATTCCTCGCATACACACCTGTGAGAGGGCACACAGGCACTTTCAGAGACTTAAAAAAAGCAAGGGCTTCAGGCTTCCCAAGTGCCACAGAAAGAGCTCCCTGGAGTATTGCTTAAAAAGTGCATCTCTTTCCAAGAGGATTCAGTCCTCCCTGCAGCTCTGCTACCAGGTCAACAGGCCCCACGGAAGGTGCCCGTGCTTCCTCTCGGCTGGCAGGCTGCAGCCAAGAGGAAAAAGCAAGGAGACTGCCACAGGACGACGCTCAGCCCTTGCCAAGTCGTCTCTGGCCACATTCAGCTTAACACCTTCTGCAACTGCCAGCTGGAGAAGGGCACCGGCGCTGCTCAGAGTCTGCTTTCCACCACCTGTTATCCCAGCACTGGAGCCAGGCCAGGGACTTGCTGGGAGAGTCGAACTGGGCGGCTGCACAGCCCCACCTCACCCCAGCAGCTGAAGTCGAGCCCTACTATTAATATGCTCCTCTCCTAGGAGTGGTCTGTACAAAAATCAACCTTTTCTGCAGGAGTCTAGTTCCAGGATTTCTTCCTCATGTTAAGCAGCTTTATCCCCAGTAAGCACCAAGGGGGATTAACCAACATGCTGGGGAGCAGAAGCTCTTCCTGCCTGCCAGTGGCAAAAAAATAAGTTTATTCCCTGCCAGACAACCAGCACGTCAGACACGTGAACTATGAGCGTCATTCCTGGAAAAGCTGGGCACAGAGGTCTCATGTTTGAGCCTGAGACAGGCTGCACTACTGGATGAAGCCAGACACTGTTTGCTCAGTTCAGGCACAGGAATCACACCCCTGGTACCCCAGGCAGGGGCTTGCAGCTCTGCTGTGCTCCATTCCTAGCCCACCCCACTCCATTCTATGCTCCTGGGGCCTTCACTTAACAGCCCCAGCATACCACTAGCCTCTTCTCAAACCAAGAACATCTATTTATTGAGGGAACAAGCAAAGGTTCTGTCCAATGTGTGAATTTCCCCAGCCGCTAGCTAGTTCTGGGAAATAACAAACACAGGCAGCTCGCCTGCCACAGCCCACACATCCTCACCACAGCCTTTGCAAACTGCTTCAAAAAAACCCAAAATGATGTTTTGAGGCAGAGACAAAGGTTTCCAGACATGGAACTGGCTTTTACGGCTGGCCCTTGTCTCTGATCAAACACACCAGAGTTCATTAAAAGCTTCTTTGAAGGGTCACAGCCAGCAAGCTGCAAAGGGAGTCAGACCTGCAGAGACTCAGGCATCCGAAGTGCTGGGAGCTTTTATCAAGTTTATAACTTTGGCATGGAGACCCAGCGCTCGCTCCTGCATCTCCCTCCCCAGCGCTGTGTACACAAGTCTAGCAGTAAACAGGAGCAAGGTGAAAGTCAATCTTTCCTAGACAAAAGCACATGGAGCTGGGCCAGCCTGGGAGGTGGCAGAAGAGAGGGCAGAGGTGCAGACCTGTTAACTCTTTGTAGCCTGTAGGGACAAATACATGTAAACTGCTGCTGGGGCTTTTCTCAGGTGCTCTGTACTAGGGGACAGTTGTACAGATCACGTTGTTTCACTTCAGCGAGCAGCATTACACAATATATCTTTCCCAGACCTGTGCTGTCACAGACAGATGTCACCTCACCACCACAATGCATATCTAGATCAGCTCAACAAGAAAGGGCCCCTGGACGACATGAGCAGCAGGCCACATGCCCCAGCCTTGGAGCCTGGTTATTAAGAGATCGTTCTCGCAAAGCCGGCACCCTGGCCCTCATGCTGTCCTGCATCATGAACCAAAGAGCACCGAATCCAATGGGGCCTTTCCAGTGCAAGGATGCAAAGCTCTGTAAACCACCGAGCCCAAGAGAAGGGATTTCCATATGGTTCACTTCCACCAAGCTCTTGCAGACACATGCAAACCAGGAAGGTTTTAAAGCTCACGCAAAGCACACAAAGGAGCAGGGCTTAGGAGCTGAGCTCATCCCCTTGAAGCACACCAGCTCCCCAAAAGCAGGAAAGCTGAGGAGCCACGCAGTGCTGGAAACGGGGTGGCTCAGATCGGTGCGAGTCAGCCAAATAGAGCTGACCTCCAAGGGAGGGAGGCGTGCAGTGAGGTAACAGGCAAAGACAGCTCTATCTTCCCATCTTTATAAGCATTAAAAGAAAGATATTAGAAGCGATATGAGCTTCCGGCAGAGGCAGCTCCTGCCAGACTAGTAAGGGAAGGGTCTATATTTCCTCCCAAAAGACCCTTTACTCCATCCCCTCCCTCCATGCTCCAGCTCTGGCAGGGGTGGGAGGAACAAAAAACAAAAACAAAAGTCACTTTTGTCCTGAAAGGAAAGCAAATATCAGTATTTCAATCTAGGTCGCACCTAACTCCTTCAACACATCAGCAGCAGTGAGAAAAAAAAAAAAAGAAAAAAAAAAAGGCCACTTGTGCCAACTCCTTGTGCCCATGCTTGGAGGGTACCATTTTACCTTGTGTTCCTGGTCAGTCTGTCCCACATAATTCGCAGCACACATGGCCCACACAGGCCCCTGTACCAAGGCACAGAAGTTGAACAGCTCCCATCTGGGCACACATGTGTATTTAGTTGCATGACAGGCTCACCCCGAGGCTTCCAGACATGGTTAAATACTACCGTGCCTTTGCTCAACACTTTTCAAGCAGTCCTAGAGCAGGACCACAGGCACAGTGGCTTTGGGCAAAGCCAGCCTTGCCCATCTCCTCAACAACAGCCACTGTACAGGTGCAATCGCACCACAGTGAGCCATAAAGGTAAATCTGCAATGCCTCTGAGGACTAAGGGGGAAGTCAAAGACAGAAGTACAGATCAGGGCTTGCAGATAGCTGTTGGCTGGCAGCAGGGGACAGCACTGCATCTCCAGTACCCCAGACCAGTTGTTGCGTGCTGTCTCTTTGTGCCTCTTACCAAGAGGGAAAAAATGTATTTATTTTTTGAACTGTGCTCAGGAATACAAGCAAGGAGCAGGGTCTTGCTTAATAAGACAGAGCAATATCAACATGCAGGCTGTTCAGCTGGTAAAAGTGTCATTCATTCAAGGTGACTTAAGAGAAGCATCCCCAGTCCCTGTCCAACCAGGTATCCATCTCCCTGCAGCCACATAACCAGTCCGTGTGCTCACACTCAGCAGCCTACGTGCTACGTGGGGGCACAGCGCAGTAACACATGTCCAGCACTAACAAAGCCTCAGCCTGGGTCATTCCCCCACTTGCCCCCGCTCCCCGTGTGATTCTTTAAGCTGTGTTGCCGCAAGCAGCTCTCCTGGGGGCTCATGTGGCAGCAGAGGCATAATCCCCGTGACAATTACACCGTAATCCCAGGCTCTGGAGAGCAACCCGCTGTCACGGGTGCCTCCCCTGCAGGAGGGATGAATCCTCACAGGCTCTGCTTGCTCAAAATAGGCTTCCCTTCACTTACAAAGTCAAACCTCCGTTACCTTTTAACTCGCATGCGTTTGCTTACACACAGCCTGCTCCCTTCAGACCACACGGTATGCGCGTGCCTTTCAGGCCATGCCATAGAAGCAAGCAGGAGGAGGACAGAGAGATTACAAAGGAATGAATTCTTGTTTAACTGCTCTTGCCTGATTATCAACCAAGAGCAAAGCCGTAAAGATTGAGTCCTTTACCAGACAGGCAAATGCTGGGATCTGTTTACTGCAACGGTGGCAAAACAGCTGCTCTAAATAGTCAATGCCCAGCTCCGGAGACCTGCAAGAGCCAGAGCGGGAAGAAGATGACTGCTTCCCGCCTTCAGCTAGAGGAGATAATGCTCAGCAGGCAGTTGCAGATAGCTGTGGGTCAATCACTTGCCCTGATGCAAATAAAGATAAGGTTCAGAGGAAAACTGCAGGAGGGGAAAGCAGGAGCTCTCATGTGACTCAGGAGGAAAACAACTGCAGCAGAAACATTTCACGCCCCTGAAAGGTTCTCCAGGTCATGGGCAGTGATACACGCCTAGTTGGCAAAGAGATTCCATTTTTTATGGTATTTACAAACCTGATCATAAGTATTTAATACACTTCACTGCCCAGGGATCAGTTCATAAGTTGGAGAAATCTAGTCAAGGTTAAAAAAAGAAGTTCTTCCGGCTCACGACTCACTCTGAGTTGCCCTACTCTATACCAGGAGGCGCCTATTGTATCCTTGCCTGTGGGTAAAAAAAAAAAAAAGAAAAAAGAAAAAAAGGATATAAAGGCCCCAGCAAGGCAGCTTTTCCACCAAGGATGATTTCTCATGCTGATACTTCAGGCTTGGGATATTTCATATATCATATTTCCCCCTCACACTGGGGAGAGGCTTGCCCTCATCACCCTTTCCTAGAATACAGCTACACCCCAATATTTCCCTGGACACACACACAAGGAGAATTTCCACTTGGCAAGAAATACGTGACATGCATTTTCAGGATCTTTATGCTCCCTCATGCCAGAGTGTTAGCAAAATTAAGCCAGGCAGAAATCCAACTTCAAAGGGTGCCTTTCCTAGTGGGCTCACCATGCAGCTAATCTCAGCTTGTTTGTACAGTCAAGAATCCCAATGCTGCACCCTACAACTGCTTCCCCTCCCACAATCAATTTTAATCTAATCAGAAGTAGTAGCCCAAAGCTTTAGGCTTAGCCCAGGCAGTTGAGCTCTGCCAGCACACAGTTACACTATTTAAAGTTTTGCTCTGTTGGCAAAGATACCAGCAAAAAATTGTAGCAGAGGAAGTTATCAACACGAAAGCACTTGACACAGCATAGCCGTACCACTCTGCTATCAGGCTATACCCATGCAAGCATTCATACAAACAAGCATTTCAACAACAGGGATTTTCCTAGTTAGCTACAGCAGCAGAGACTGGGTTTCAGTGTGTGGGGGTTTTTCTTGGTTTGTTTTTTAATAGAGACATTCCCGACTTGTGCAGAGGTTGCCTTGGCTTTGGCCCAGAAAGCAGCAGACACAGCATGTGCTATTGGGGATCATGCAGCTGTACTCTGGGAAACCTGTCACTCCCAGGAGCATTTTCCTCTCCTGGAGAGCTCTGGACTCCCAGCCAGGCTTCTGCCCCTTTCCGAGCAGGGGGTGAGCAGCTGGCAGCAGTTTTCCAGCCCTCCCTGACCACATCTCTGCACCCACACTGTCACAGCCAGGAGCAGAGGGACACAGCTATTGTTTTGGTCACTCCTTCCTTGTCTCTACAAAGCCTGTGCTTAGCCGGACTAGCAAGTCGTTTAGTAACCGGTGCGCAGGACCAGCTCCTCATACTCAGCCTCGGGAAATTTAGAATTAGCGCCAAGAACAGCCCGCACATAAACAGTCTCCTGCAAGATCCTGGCTCCAGAATCTGCTCCACTGTACACTGTGGATTTGCAATAAATATTTATCTCGCTGGGAACAGTGTCTTCCAAGCAAAAGCTCCTGACACCAGTACGGATTGTATTTCCATTTGGGGAAGAGTAGAAGTTTCTCTGTTTTTAAAGGGCAACACTAGCCCACCAAAGAAGCCTCTGCCACCCTCCTGGCACCACACTCGCCAGGATCCGTCCCTCCACCTATGGGTCCCACTCCTCTCCAGGCCAGTCTGGCAGCACCCCATCACGCCAGGCACCCTCCTTCCAGCCATGCTCCCCTCAGTCACCTCACCTTAAGTACCGAGATTTCTGTGCCATGTAGGCCATTTCGGTGCAAGTCCAAGGCAGGCACTTTCACAGCCACTAATGGACATTAACATTTCTTTTTATTGCTATAGTTTGACTGTAATGGCAGCTAAAGCACAGGAGGCAGGGTTAGCCTCGCAGCAAGGTAAATGGGGCAAGGCCACATCACTTTGTATTCAAGTTTTACAGCAGAGAGCAGCACAGTTTTAGCTGAACTGTGGTGGAGACACCTTTTCCCCTTCAGCAGCTAAGACAGAACAACATCACAAGAAAAAAATCCTTCCCATGTCAGGCTTTGCTTTCCCTGACAGAACACAATTTGTTTAACCAAGAAGAAACCTTGTTTTTGTTTGACATGATATTAGCTGCTTGGGTAACAGTGCTATGGGTCTCCCAGACTCCTTCCCACCCCAAGGACTGTCTCTAAGATTTTAATTAACTGCTTTGCTTTTTAAGTTATCCCAATAATTTGTCTAACAACAGCCTCTTGGCATTTTATAAGCAGTCTCAGCCTCAAAGGATTTAAGAATAAAACTGACAAGAGTGCATATTTCCAGCAAAAATAAGACATTTACAAGAAGTGTATTTTTTAAGTCAGCCAGCCTTCAGAAACTGAGAGGGACGCAGCTACATCTTGCGTGTTTTCCCCTCCTACACTGACATTTTCTCCAGATTCAGGATTAAGTATTTAACCCTCTTTTGAGACTTTCCACTCCTTCAGCTTGCTTTGAATGCTTTCAGTCATTTCAAATAATATTGCTTTCCTCTCTCCCCCATGCAACTCTCATTTCCAACTGTATCTGTCTGAAAATGCAGCAACCATGGAGCTGCCAGAGCAAGTTAGTGATTGCTCAAGACAAGGCCATTTTCTGATCTGCCTGTGCCAACACCAGCTCAGCTACTGGCAGCAGTCATATGTCAGAGCCCCAATAGCTTTTTTGACTAATCTGCCTCGCATTGTGGCTATGTTGGGCAAGAGGCAGCAGCAAAGGTGCTCAGTGCTGAGGGCAGCACAGACCACCTGCCAAGCACCACTAGTTTTACTTGTCACCCCTTTTCTAACCCCGTAAGAAGAGATCCACCTCCGTGCTGCAGCGCCTCCAAGTCTGAGTCATTGCTTTGGGTAAGGGGCCAGGGCTGTTACTCAGAGGGTGACAGCAGAATGTCCGGGAGCTGCGAGGCCAGGCAAGTGCCAGAAACCCTGAGTCAAGAGAGCATGACTGCTGCGCGTCAGGGCTGATGGTGACACACAGCAGAGCTGGTCAGAGGAGCAGCATTTGCTGGACAACCATTCAGGTACATGCTTAAAGAAAAAAAAAAAAAAAAAAGTCTGAACTAATCCAGAAGTGCAGCCCTCACAGCTCATTAATGTAGGATCTTTTATAGCCCCTCAGAGCAGTAGCTTATTACAAGTTAAACTCTTTAACTAGGCTGCCCTGTCTATTCAGAGCCACCAAGCCATCTCAACACAAGAGTCTCATTCTAGTGCAAATCATCTGAATCCTTAATTTAAAGCATTTGCATTCCACCAAGTCTCAAACAAACAGCCACATATGCTCTGCAACAGCAGCCCAGAGGTCAGGCGTGCGTGCGCAGGGTTTGTCCCCACTGGTTTTGTAGTGCTTCAACTGCATTAGCTTCTAGTTTGAGGCTGCAAAAGCAGCACAACCCTGATGTTGTTACAGGGCATAAAGGAACAAGCTGTAATGAGTGGAGGGGAAGAATGCAGCTGCAAGGATCTAAGAGCAGGCTGAAGAGGATAAATGTTAGCTCGAGAGCAAGGAAGTGTTTTGAAGGATGGACACTCCATTCTGTCTAGCCAAAGCTATAGCTGGGGAGTTCTGCGGGATCAGCGAGCCACAGTAACTTAATCAAGTAATCTTATGAGTCAACTTAAGTCATTTACATTGTAGACCATAGAACCACAGCTATCATGCCTCTTTTATTGGCACAGTTACTATCACTGAATTAAAAAAAGAAAGTTGATTTTAAAGACAAGGTCCATCAATCTGTCCATTTGAGAGAGAACAACTTAACACACACAAAATGCAACACAATCCAGTGTTAACTTATAGCCAAGTGGATTTAAGCAGCCAGCATGTTTTCAATGGAGCATTCCCCAGCACCAGGAGTCAGAGAGGAGGGAAAAGTAGCTGCAGAGTTGTGCTGATGTCTGCATGCCAAGCAGCCAGCCACAGTCCCTCCTCTCCATCATCACTCTGAAAGTCAAGTCAGCACCTTCCAGCTTGTGGTAGAAGTGGGACACAAGTGTATCAAGAAGGCAGTAAGCCACCACAGGAAACCATGGCAAGGCCCCATTAGGCTCCACTTCAGGCATTTGAGAGCAGCAAATAGCCTCCCCACCCCTACCATTCAGACAGCCCAAAGCAATAGTAAAGCCGTTAACAGAGGCTTGGAGGGGAGAGAGGAAGACACATAGGGAAAAACATTTTCACTGTTGTTGGACTGGATCCAGGCTTTTGCAGGACCTCAAAGTGCCAAAGCCTTGGGAGAAAACAACAGGAGGGGCAGGGAAGAGTGCAATCATGTTGGCTAACAGCCTTAACTTCCTAGAATGAATGAGTCTCTGGTATGGTGAGTCTGGAAAGTACCAAGTTCAGCGGCGATTTGCCTCTTGCGTAAGCTGTTTGGAAAACTCTGAACCCCAAAGAAGTGCTCTCCAGCATGTGAGCAGGCAGCCACTTAAGACACATGAGAACTGGGCAGCAGGGCTGTTTCCATGACTGTGCCCCAAGCACTGCAGGGGTGACTGCTCCCACCTGCGTGGGTACCTCCATGTCTAGTATGGACAAGGTGCTGGGCTGCAGAGGGACCCTGCACCCCTGAACTCCCACCCCAGGAGCTGTGCATGCAGTTTGACAAGGTGCAAGGTACTAGAGAGGCTATTTCTTTCTACACATTACAGGCCTTTCATCCCCACAGCCAGCTCTAGGTTCAGCTACTAGAAGTCATGGGCTCCTTCACTTCAGGACTAAGGGACATCACCTTAGACACTGTCATTTTGCTGCTCTGTGTCTTAGGGAGGCTGAAGCAAAGCAAGGATTTGCTCTACATGTTCAGCTGTCCCACGTGTTTGCCAAGTCAGAAGGTAAAATAAAGTAAAACGTGCAGATACCAATGTCTTGATTTGATTGGGAGGGACAGATGAGAAACTGGGCAAAGAGCTGAAAGAACAGGCCTCAGGGATCAATGGCAGCAGGACAAGCCAAACCGGTTTTAACGTTAATAATGCTGCACTACTTTCCAAACACAGCTATCATCAACAAGACACCAGCTTTGCCAATCAGGAGGCCTCCAAGCATGATTGCTTTAAACTAGCAAACAGAGACCACAAACAGCACAAAGCCTCCCCTCTCTCCCTGAGCAACGCTCTGCCAGCAGCTTCTGCATCAGGATTTCTGCTTGTCTACACTGCTAGGAACACACAAACACGACACTGTGCTGCACAGAGACTTCTGCGTACTGCAAGGTAGAAAAGTAGGACAGCTGCAACGACCTTGAAGCCCATTAGCACTGCTAAGGCCCTGCTCAGCCCAGGGCACTCAGAGCCTTCTTGCAGCTCAAACATAAGACCAGCCCAAGCCTGCAGCAGGCAGACACCTCTGCTGCAGGGGAATAGCCCCTGCTTCCCTCCTGTGTTGCCAGGGGCACTTCTAGATGCTAAAAGCACAGGGAGAGCTACTCTGCCCAAGCAAGGCAGACCTCAAGTCCTTCGTCAGCTCCACTGATCCCATGTCTGGGCTGCATTGGTGGCTTTCTGCTCATCCCCAGCAGCAGGCCCTTAAGCACCTTCTGCAGGAACCCCGTCCTCGCACAGCACAAGCAAAGGGGAGCACCCTGCCTGCACAGCCTTTGCTTTCTAAAGCACTCAACCAGAGAAGGCCGGGGACCACTGGGAGATGTCAGGCTTCAGCTCCAGCCTCCCCCACCCCTGGCAACAAGATGATGTTCTCACACAAGGCTGCTGGGCTGTTGTAACACAACCCACCCACAGCCTAAGCGTCAACGTCACACTTCAGCAATATTCCCCACCCTCTTACACATACAAGATTGCTTCATGTGGAGCAGTCTCATCTACACCAGAAAGCCACGCAAGGGGAAAGGAGCCAATGCATTTTTGTTTGTACAGGCTCAGGGAAATATTCAAGCACCGAATCACTCTCAAAAGCCATGCTCTTACATAAGCACAAGAAATACAATCCCCGTTTTGTTAAGAAACAGCTACCTGTCTTCACCCTGCCCGCACAGAAAAACTAAGAGCCACGTGCTGTGCAGCTCTGCACGTTTTGGCAGTGCTATTCAAAAAAAATTAAAATATGGGAGGAGCACCAGCAGAACTCTCCCCAACAGTGTGTCATCCTCATTTCCTCCCCACCAACCTGTAACCCAAACAATGTGTTTGGATAAGGCTATAGTAGGGCAGTGTTACTTCTCAAGCATACACTCCATCTTAAGTAGCTTAAAAGATATGGACAAATACTCTGTACAAGTTCTATATGAGGATTTACAGAATATATCTGTGCAAAATTTGTTGTCTTTGCAGAAATCTGATGCTTGCAGACCACTCGGTTCCCCAGGGACACCAAGTTACATTTCATACCAAACATGGTCAATGCAACTTCCAGATGCTATCTGCCCCAAAGTTTTGCCCTACTAGTTTGGGCCAGTTCTCAAACGAGCAATTCACATGCTTAGTAGAGGGGATAAAGGCACCAGATTAGAGTAAAGTGGATTTGGGCTGGTGGGTCTTAGCACAGAGTAGCTGACAATTACTACAGATGCTCCCTGTGGGAGTTTCCTACTCTACAACCAGCAACCCCCCGACCCCGTGTCCCTATTAGAGGGAGCAGCAGAGCCTTATCAGTTCTGATCTGCCCACCCAGCCTTCAGTCCAGAAGGAAGCAGTGTGGATGATTAAACCTTGTTTTGAGAGCCCCTGAGCTCCTGCAGTTACTTTAATCTCAGCAGCTCTTTCAGACTAGCAGAGGAATCTGCCCTGACTGCACTATCAGCAAGACGGACACACACAAACGAAAACAAACAAACAGCAGGGAAGGCAGAATTCCAAAATCTCTGCTTCACCACGAAGATCCCATGTGTGCCCAGCTCGAAGCATCCAAACTGTTTCACCTCTTTATATATTTAAGAGACTCTTAAACTCTCCATGGAAATACATAATTTTTCACTCCCGTGTGGAAGCGAGGAAGGTTTGATACGCACAGAAGGACACCAGTTACCGGCACAACCAAACTCAGGTAAGACTGGAAAGCCTACCCAGGTGCCGTAATGCATTGCGCATATCTAACCCATCACACACGCACAATAAAAGAGGGATTAAAGGACTTAAGTCCATGACCAGCAGTTGGAGATCAAAGATGTAATGGAGAGCCGCTCATTTCTATCACATACCCTTGTACCCTGTACTGCTCCAATTCCACCAGCCCCGATTACAGAAGAGCAGGACGAGGCTCACCACTGCGCAGGGGGAAGAAAGGGACTGGTAACTGCCGGGGCAGCTGGTGACAGGGCAGGACTCCTGGCACAACTGGGCCGGGACAACGCTGCTTTGGCATCAGACAGAGGCGTGCAAGCCAGGAAGGAGGCAGGGGAACCGGAGGAAGGACTGGGAGCTGCCCTATTGCCATTAACCCATTCTGGCCCCCTCCTTCCCCGGAGAAGGACAAATGGCTGGGGACAAATCCCCGGGTGGGCAGCGGTGGCATTAGCTCTCAGGTCACCCGCTCCCCGGCAGCGGGAGCACCCGTCCCTCCCGGGGCTCGCATGCGGGGGGAGACCCTCTCCCACGGCCCGGCGGGACTCACCGACTCAGCGGCGGCGGCTTGCAGGAGGAGGCCGAGCAGCAGGGCGGCGCGGAGCACCGGCGGGACGCGGGGCAGCGGCATGGCTGGGCTGGGTTGAATCGGGTTCCACGGAGCCAAGCGGAGGTCTGGCCGTGCCGCGCCGCCGCCGCCGCACTTATAGACACGGTGCAGCCCCCGCGGGGGCGGAGCGCC
>JAVJGG010000009.1:21189223-21202784 GCA_035590195.1 Aviceda cuculoides | reverse complement strand
GCAGCCGGCGGCTGCCCGGTAAGTGCCGGCCGCGGCGTGCGCTTGGCGGGAGGGGAGCGGGGCACCGGCACCGGCACCGGGCGGGCGGGCAGGGCTCGGGCTGCCCGCATCCCTCTTCCCCCGCAACACCCACCCGATGGCCCTTGCAAAGCAGCCATGCCCCCCTCCCCCCCGCTTCCACCAGCCTGCTAACGCCGGCACCGCTCCCGGGCTGCTTTGGGCAGGGGCTGCCCGGGAAGCTCTGTGCCTGGGATAGGGATGCTCGGGGCCGGGGCGGCACCTGCCTGGGAAGCGGCTGAGCTCGGGGACCTGTTGGGCCACGGGCTCGCTGCGGAGTGGCACCGGTAGCCCTCGGAGCCCCGAGGCCCCCCGGGAGGAGCGGATCCCCCCGCACCCGCGGGGTTTAGGGGAAGAGGAGGCTGAGCAGAGCAAACGCATCAGCGAGCGTGGTGGGGTGAGCGGCAGCCGGGGTGACCGGGGGCTTGCGGGGGACAGCCTGCCACGGATCCGTGCCCGGGGCTTGCACGCCGTGCCTCGGGCACCACGCTGCCCTCCCGGCTTTCTTGTCCTCACGCTTCTTCCTGCACGAAGCGAAGCAGGGCCCTGTAAATAGCAGGGTCTTATGACACAGCCTCTGCTGGGGAAGGAGCTCTGGGCGGCCGGGATATTTTTAGAGCAGAGACGCAGGGGATTTGGAGATTGCTCGCAGGAGTGCAGGCAATGAAACCGCAGCACAGACAGGGGTTACAAGGTGCCATGTCCTCCCTCTCTAGTTCCAGCCCCCCCGCTTTTCCCAGCAAGCGGCTTTGCCAAAACCACTGCCTCCCTCGCACTCGCCTGGTGCATTTCCTCTCACCGGGGCTACAGTTATTTTTTGCTGTGCTGCAACACGAGGTCAGACGTACCAATCGAGAAAAGACCGTGCAGGGAATTAACGCTCAGGCAGCCGGCGTGCCCAGGCATCCTGTCTCTGCACAGCCTGCCCGTGCACGATTCTCCAGAGTGTTCCCAGCTCTCCGCACCAGCTGCTTCTCCTAAGGCTAAAGGAGCCGAAAGCCCTTGGGATTTACCCTTGTCCCACAGCAGTTTTGCTGGGGCAGGGTGATAGGGAAAGGCTTGCGATCTCTGCAGAGCCTCCTGGAAGATGCTGTGGCAGCCGAGGAGCTGCATCTTCCCACCACCCGATCTCCTCGCAGCACTGCTTACAGGGACCGGGAGCACAAGGTGCAGTCCAGCAAGCCGGGCAGCAGTGGGGTGCCCCGAGCCTCTCTCTGGAGGAGCAGGGTCAGGGGATCGGGCTCTGGCAAAGTGCAGGGAGGAGAGCAAAATCTGGCTGGGCCAGCCTGCCCCAGCTCTTTCATTCACCAGGGAACTGGCCCACGCTTGGAACAACGCCTCGCTTAAACTCTGCCCACCTCCATATCAGACCCTGTCCCCTTCCACAGCCCAGATTATTTTTCAGGGCCTTCTTTAAGTCCCTCAAAATCTCTGCAAGGTATTGCAGAGCCGTGGCCTCAAGAAAAGGCCATCCCCATCCTCTCTCGGCCTTATGTCTCCACTAACAAGCCTTCTCCCACCCTCAAATACACCCCTCCTATTCACCAGCACAGAGTAGGGGTTGCACCGGGATCCCACGTGCCAAGGAGGAATGAAAAATGCATCCCCTCCCAGCAGAAACGCAGCCAGAGAATTGCACCGTCCTCTGCTCCCGGCCTGGACGTTGGGTCAGAGAACACCCTAAGCTGGTGCTCCCAGCACCCTCAAGCCCTGCCTGGCCCTCCCCCCATGCTAACCGCACCCCGGGAATTGCTCCTCTCCCAGCCCACTTTAGCGAGGGCGTGGATGGGAGAGCTCGCAGCGGTTTGCTTCGCAGCCAGCCTTCCCGCACCTAGCCTTCCCGCACCTTTCCCCACCATGGCAGTGGCCATGAGCCCACACTGTGCGAGGTGGCTCCTTGGCATGCCCTGGCAGTGTCCTCGCCCACAGCCCACCCTGTGGGCAGCTGCCCAGGAGCAGGTGAGAAGGAAATCCCTGCCTGCACCTGCTAGGGGGAGAAAAGCAACCTCTGCCCCAGCGTTTGGCCCCGGTTCCTCTTCGAGCCATGCTGGCTAATAATTTGTGAGAGCCGGAAGGATTTGAAGGCAGCAGGGTGCCTGGTGCCATTGCAGCCATGCTGGGCGGTTCAGCCAGCGGGGAAGAGCCTGGCTCTGAATGCTGATAAGCCTCCAGCCCCTTGGCTGAGTGGGCTGTAGTAATAACCATGACAATTGTAATAAAAGCCAGGCCACCAGCAGGTACCGACAGATCCCCCATGGTGCACAGGGGCTGCATTGTGTGTGCGAACGTGTCCCGCGGTGGGAACATGCCAGCCGGATGAGACAATCCCCACGACTGACAGCCGGGGAGTGTGACCGGCCGTCACATGGGGAAGGGCCGCGGCAGGGAATGCCGCTCTCCTTTATTTCCCTGTCGAGGGTTGCTGAGGAGCAGCTACACTAGCAGGGCTGTTTGCTCCCCCCGGGCCCGGAAGAGCCGCGGGAGGGGGGAAGGCTCCGTCCCCAACTCTCACTGCGGTCACGGGTCAGGCAGGGCCAAGCACAGCCCAGCTGCCATCTCCCGCTGCCGGCATTCCTTATATAATGGGATCTCAGTGCTCGTGCCTGACTCCCCAGCAAGAGCTCGAAAACAAGTTCATAAACAGGTCCTGCTAATTTCTGCCACAAGAGAAATCCCAGCGCCCACAGGAATGCTGCCACCAGCACCCGTCTTGACTCTCCCCAAGCACCCTTACCCTGAGTATCGGTCACGTGCCAGGGAGAGATGGGCAGTGAGAACATTAATGGCACAGATCAGCCACACTCAGGGCAGTGCCCGCTAGCATTTTGGTTTATTTTGTATTTGCACTGCAAACTCTCCGCCTTACCTCCACACTGGGGTCCCTTTGGCAAGATGCCGCACGGAGAACCGCTCTGTCACCCTGAATCTGGGAGCCAGCACAGCCTCTGCCCTGAGCTCAGCCTCCCTGCAGCTGGAGCCTGATGGGCTCTCCTCGGTGTGGTGAACTGCGGCAGTTTGCCATGGATTTGGCACAGCTAGGCTGGGTGGCAGAGCTCTGCCTGGGACAGACAGGACAGGGCTGGCTCCAGCTGCTGAAGGGAGCCAGCTCCACAGTCAGTGCCCTGCTCACCCCCTCCTTGTCCCTGGCTCCATTCTCTTTTGCTGATAGTACAGGGGAGGCAGGAGGTTTTTGCCTTACCCCAGCAGCACTGGGCTGCAGCCACTGGTCAGCCTTGCAAGGAAAGCTTCACCAGCACAGTGCGTCCACCATCGCAGCTGTTAGCCTGGGCACACTGAGCCTCTGCACCAGAGCAGGCACCCAGTCCTTAGGTCAGACATACCAAGGCAAAGGCCCCTTCAGGCAGCCAGGATCGCCACCCCAGGCATTACAGGAAGACGCTGAGCAGCCAGAAGAGGTCCAGAGCCTCTTCCAGAAAGTGCATGGTGACTGGCCCTGAGTCACGGTGCATCCCTTCGCTGTGCTGCAGGCACAACCCAGCCTCCCGGGGCAGGCGCCTGCAGAGGATGTGGTTTAGCTGAAAGATGCCCCAGAAGCGGGATGCAGAGGAGTCCTGGAAGAGCTCTCGGGAGGATGTGACACTGATCTCCAGGACATCTCATCAGGCCCACCGCCTCTCTCCCATTTGGGTCCTATGCTGCTACATATTGCGGACAGCCAGCACCCGGCTGCTGTCCTCACCCCCGCTCCTGCCAGACAGGGTGGGGATGCTGCTCGCTCTGTTCCCTCCTCCCCAGCCTGGAGGAGCGGAGGGTTTGGGCAGGCAGAGGATGTTTGTTTGGTTTCCCTGGTTACTGCACTGCCTGCTCCAGTAATCACATTTTCCTTGTGCTGGCTGGGCCGAGAGCAGCAAGAGAGGAAATCTGGAATGGCTGAGGTCAAACACCAGCCTGAGAACAGCTGAGGCCACAGCCTCTCTGTGGCATTTGGGTCCTTGCTGTTGTGGGTACCCAGCCTGAGAGGGAGGTACCAGGCCCAGGGATGCAGCAACAAGCTCCTTCAACAACAGCCTGAGGGCTCTCATCACTCCCTCCCGTGTGAGCCAAGGACACAGGCACTGGCACTGGACTGCGAGAGGAATTAGAAGAATGAAAATATTTGTGCAGGCAGAAGCCAAGCTGGCTGTGCAAGGGGGGGATGTGAACGGGGGAGCCTGCGAGCGTGGGTGCGGCTGTATTTATAGCGACAGTGGTGGCAGGGGTGCGCATGTGCAGGGGTGACAGGGTTGCTGATGCCTTTTATACCTTATGCATCCCTCAGCCCAGAAAGCCTGGAGCACTAACGCCAGTTCTTGTCCCTGGGAGTTTCCCCTGCTTGTTAGTGTTCAGAGATAACCCTCTGTTTTGTAGCAAGGAAACTGAAACTTGAACATGTGCAAACCATGGCTGATCTCATAACAACGCCCTTTCCCCCCTCAACAATTCAGTTCAGCAGCTGTGAACGCAGCATATGAGCTCCCCACTCCTGGCTGCCCTGCATTTCGGAAGTGAGATCTGAGGCTCCAGCACAGCAAGTGCTGGTGACACTGCAATTCCAGCGTGTAACATCTATTCACAGTGACTAAATCGATGTGTGCTGGTAAAGCGGAACAGAAGGGAATTACCTACCCTCCCCAGCACAGCCATACCACATGAGGTGGGACAGGCAGAAGGGTTTAGACAGCCCTTCCTGGTCCGACCCTCCTCACCTTTCTCCCCAGGTGACATGGAGCAGGCACAGAAGAGCCTGGACGCAGAGCAGATGCAGCAGCAGCAGCAGCTGAAACTACGGGACCGGCAGAAGTTCTTTGAGGAGGTTTTCCAGCATGATGTGGATTTCTTCTTCCCTATGTCTCACCTGCAGATAGAGCATCGGAGACGTAAGTGCTGCGGGCATTTCAGGAAACAGTGACACAGGCTTTAGAGACTGGTGGGACATCCACAGTCTAAAGGCAGCCAGGGACATGCATGTCCTGCAATGAGGCAGGACCACACACGCTGCATGTGGGTGTGCTGTGGATTACTCACACCACTTAACTGAAGTCACAGCACATAGGTACCCAGGCTGGCGCCCTGCATAGTCACTGACTTCAGGCAGGCTCCTCCAGACAGCAGTTTGGGGCAGGGACAAGGACTGCAAGGACACAGCAGGGGCTTCCAGAGGGATGTTTTAAGGAAATATGATTTTCCTGGGGACCTCTTACCAGCAGGTAGAATTCAGTTCCCCATGGCAAGGCTGGCCTCCCTCCTCGGGGTCCTGCCTGCACAGGGCCCATAGTGCCTCTTGCCTGGCACTAGCACTCACCTCTTCGCTGGCCTCTGTCTCTGCAGCCCCCTTAGGCAGCATTTCCTCCATGGAGGTGAACGTGGACATGCTGGAGCAGATGGACATGATGGACCTGTCAGACCAGGACACCGTGGATGTGTTTTTGGGCTGTGGGACAGAGGAGAGCAGCGTTGCTGGGCCCCTGCCAGGTACGTGCAGTCCCAAGCCTTTTGCAGGCCAGGCTGGGAGGCCTTCCTGTCCCCAGTGCCCACATTGGCTTATTCCTCAGCCCTGGCCACCCTGTGTGCAGATCTACATGCACCCATACAAAGATAGACACGTGATGCTGGCGTCGGTGAGGTTGGAGGGACTTCACCCTGGGCTGGTCCTTGTCAGTATCCACCTCCACAGCCCAGAGGTGCAGACCCCTGTAAATACCTTATGCTGCAGAAGACAGGAGAGCCCAGGCACTTTCCAGAGTCCGTGGGGCAAATCCTCTTATCCTGAAGCTCCTCTGGAGCGGCCAGTGTCTTCTCATGATTTCCCAGGTTCCCACTGTGCTGCAGAGCTCACTGTGCTGAGCGGGAAGGCTTCAGGACCCCTCCATCTCCCAGCCAGATCCCAGAGAGCTGGGCTTGGGTCCTGCAGGGAAAGCCCAGAGCGCCAGCACCTTCCTCCCCATCCACACACGTAGTGATTCACCGAGGCCAAGCCAAATGTCTCCTTGCCTGCTGCAGCCAATGGCCTCACACAGCATGGCTCCAAGCCATGTTTCACACGAGATGGAAAAGGCTCCACTGCCAAAAACGGGGAAGGAATGTGCGGCACTGCCCAGAGCCAAGCCGGGGGTGTGAGGTAGGGAACAGCCACAGCAGCCGCATGGGGAGCGGCCAGGAAAGCATAGCCTGCCAAGGAATAGGACATGTGTGTTGGAGGGGCTATCCATGAAGCTTAGGGAGCAATAAACCTCCAGAAGCCTTTTTCTTTGTCTTACCGCTCTCTCTTCCAGGAGCAGATGCCCACCAGTGCCCAGAGGAAATCACCCTGCAAGTGCCCAATGCAGCTGAGAGCAAGTCACGCATTTCCTCCACGTCTTCTGTCTCCACGGATCTGAATAGCCTGGACACCAGCGAGGAGGGGGCTGAGACCCCCGTGGTGCAGTCAGATGAGGAGGACCTGCAGGAGGACAGTCCCAAAGAGCAGGTGGCAAGAAGCTAGCAGCCAGCTCTGCCCTGCTCCCAGCCTCCTCCATACAGACCTGCCAGCCCAGAGGAAGGAAAGCCACTGTCACTCAGTAAACCCCATCCTGGACTGCTGCCCTGCGGGAGGGGAGAGATGGTTTTCCCCTCCTCTCCCTCTGCAGGTTCTACTGGCAGCCAAAGGAAAAGGAAGGGGGTATTGTAGGCTCCCAAAATTAACTCTTCAGGCTTTGCTGCTAACACTCCCTGCTTCATTCCCCCAAAATGCTCAGCATCCCACAGCCCCACCATTCCCAGAAAGCCATCCCTTGGGATCCCAGCTCCCCACATCCTACTGACAAAGGTCCTGTCCAGACAAGCATTTAACGATGGCATACAGAGAAATAACACTCGGGTCTAAACAAGCAGTGGGTGTGTGTGTTATTGGGAGAAAACAGCACTGGGGGTGAGGGTTAGGTGGGGATTGCAGGAGGGAGAGCGGTTTAAAGCCCATGTGCTAAGGGTGCTACACAGGAGCAAACAAAGCCTCCTGTTGCACAGCCCACCTCCAGTGCAGGGACGGTTCCTGCGCCCAGGGTGGGGGCAGACAGTACGGACCTCGGCAGAGAAGGGTGGCTGTTAGCGGAGCAGGTTACCATACAGAGCAACTTGGGTGCTGCCTCCAGGAGGGACAGAGGCAGCGGCTGCAGTACAGACACAGCTGACCTAAGCAGAGCTGCTGGTGACCTGTAACTACCCTCCATAAGTACACTGAGGGATTTCCCATGCAAATCGTCTGAGTGAAGAACATTAGCACAGGCAGCACCAGCAGCCACTGCTCCCTCAGCACAGCATGATGGCAGCAGCCCTGGCTGGAGGCTGCTTTAGAGGAGCGAAGGAAGAGCCACCAGAATGAAGCCACTTTGCAGCCCGCTACGCTTGCTCCCTGCACGACAGGTCAAGAGGAGTCAGGCACAAAGCCAGCTGGAGCTCTGCTGCTGCTATCAGTGGCTGCAGGCCAGGAAAGCGCTGTCCCTGCTCGGGTTGTGTCAGCACAACCATGGTCACCCCCATGAGGAAAGGAGCCTGGGAGATAAGCAACAGGAGCCAAGGGATGCTCCTCATCCTGGCTGCTTCCCAGGGGGCGTTCAGACCTTACTGCACACCCTCCAGCATCAGCCAACCGTTTGTGAGACCGGCTGGAGTGCCCCAGTTAGCCGGGAACGACCAGCCAGAGCGGGAAGCATCGTGAGCTCCATCGGAGTGCCACCCCCAGCGCTGCCTTGCTGCGGCCGCAGTTTGCTTCCTCGTGGGGTGGCCCCAGGCTGGCCTGGGCTGGCAGCCGGTGGAAGCAGGGCACTTCCGGACAGCTCTGCGCCCGGAGATAGACGCTGCCCTCCGGAAAAGAGACGTCAAGGAGAGAGGGAGAGCAGACAACAGCGGGAAGAGCTGAGAGAGGAAGTCACGACGGAGACAGGCACAGTCCTTGCAGAGTCCTGGTGCACGGCAAAGCCTTGCAGGGAACCCCCTGAGAGGGCCTGTGGCTGGTGGCCCCAGCTGTCCCCAGGCTGGTGTTTGACCTCGGCAGCTCCTCGGCAGCTCCTTCTCTTGCCGCTCTTGGCCCAGCTGGCGCAAGGAGAACGTGGTTGCTGGAGCAGGCAGCGCAGAAACCACGGGGAGCCTTCGGGGAGCCCCCCACAACCCGGACACCCTCGCTCCCAGG
The DNA here is from genome assembly GCA_035590195.1 of Aviceda cuculoides. NCBI lineage: Eukaryota > Metazoa > Chordata > Aves > Accipitriformes > Accipitridae > Aviceda > Aviceda cuculoides. The sequence goes on along the minus strand of JAVJGG010000009.1, from coordinate 21,194,563 downwards.
CTGGGGGCAGCAGCGGCCGCCGGGTGCTCTCCCTCGTCCGGGCGCGGGCGCAGGCACGGCCAGACAGGCGCTTCCCCCGCTCCCGCCACGGGGCAGGCTCCAGACCTGCTCCTTGCAGTAGCTCCTCGGCTCGCAGACCCCCGCCAGAGGAAGACCCCCCTGGCTGCGGGGCGGGCCGGGGCTGCGGCGCCGCGTCTCCATGGCGATGGCTCCCCGCTCCGCCACGCCTGGGCGCCGGGGCCGGGGCCGCCTGCAGCGCCGAGCACCCGGCTACCCCCGGTGGAACAGGGCCGGGGGGGGGCGGAGGGGTGGCACTTACTTTCGTCGGTGCCGCATTGAGCCGCTCCCCCCCTCCCCGTGGCAAGGTGTTGGTGCAGCACGCCGGGCACCGATTCCCCCACCCGTGCCCGGGGGTCCCCCGAGCTACGGACTTTTACCGGGGCGGTGCCCCCCCCCCCCTTTCCCCACCCCCCCCGATAAGGTCGGGCTGTCCGCGGTCGGGCCGGGGACCGTGCTGTTTATCGGAGCGGCTGCGCCTGCCTTACCCTTGGAAGCATCTGTCTCTTCTTTGGGCTTGATCACCGTCCCGCTCATAGACCCCAGCTTGGGTGGGAAAATCCCCGGGAGCGTCGCGGATTCCGGCTGGACCCAAAGAAACCTCGGGCGGGGGACAGCCTGCGTGCGTGTGGGGGGATCCTCTACGCCGAAAAGGCAGAAATAACACCAACAGAAGGGGAGGGAGGGGAGGGGGGGGAGGAGGAAGGATGGAAAAAAAAAAAAAAAAAAATCCGGAGCCGGCGAGCTGCCCGCTCCCCGCCGCGGTGCCTGCGGGAGCGGAGCGGGGCGGTGAGCGGGGGGCTCCGGCAGCCGCAGCACCGAGCCCCTGCGCCGCTCGCCGTGCCGGAGACAAAAGCGATTTTCCCTGTGTCTGCCTGGTCCCGGCCCCCTCCCTCCCTCCTTCCCTCCGCCTTCCCGGCTCTGCCTCCCCTCCCCAGGGCCAGGGAAGCGCAGCCGGTCCTGGAAGTCCCACCGACCGGGGGGGGAGGGCTACTGGGAGTTGCAGGGGGGGTGTGGGGGGGAAGCGCTTTGGTTGTTTGCTTTGGTGTGTTGGGTTTGGGTTTTTTTTTTTCTTTTCGCATGCTCCCCTAATAATAATGGGATGGAGCAGCAGAGCTGCAGCCGCGGCTGGGAGGAGGAGGAGGACGCGAGTCCCCAGCACTGCAGAAGAGGCGGCAGGTTTACGCTCGAAGGCAGCAAGGAGGGCTGGAGCCAGAGCTGCCCCCTCCAGCCCCCCTCCTAGGCTGGAGCATCCCCTTCCCCATCACCCAGCCCTAGCTCCCACGAAGCGGTAGCGGGGGGGGGGAGATCACGCGCATTCCTGCTGCCCTCCAGCCCCGGGACGGTGCCCCAGCACCTGGGCTGGGGGTGGCACAGACCCAGCCTGCCCTCCCTTTGGGAAGCCGTTCTCCCCCCTCACCCCCCCGCCATCCCACAAAAGGGAGGCTCCGGTCCCGGGGCTGTAGCCCCCAGCATCGCCCGGTCCCGAGCCCGGCAGCCTGTTGCTGCTGTCGCGGGAGCGCGAAGAGCCGCGGGGGGGGGACACGACCTGGGGGGGAAACGGGGGGCATCGGGCTCCTTTTAACAGGGGGACACGCAGAGCCTGCGGCGTTCCTCTCCCAGCCAGCCCTGCCCCGGGGTGTGGGACGGGTTTCCCCCCCTCCCCTCCACGGAGGAGGAGGAGGAAGGGACCCCCCCAGCCCCAGTCTGCAAGTATCGTCCCCGCACCGAGTGCCGGGGGTCTCCGGGAGAGGCAGCAGCCGCCGGGGCTGCGCGGCCGCTATTTTTAGCGGAGCCGAATTCCTCCCCCCTCACCCCCCCTTTGCTCCACCCCAGCCCCGGGGACAGCTGAAGGCGGCTCGCCGTACCGTGGTCAGCGGGCTCCCAGCCTTGCTCCTGCCCCAAGCAAAAGGTGGCCGAGCTGCCAGCAGGCGGGACATCACCTGGCTAAACAGGGTAAGGGGCCACAGCTGGCCCCCAGCGTGGGGTAAAGTCCCATTCCCACCTCACACAGGTGGCAGGAGATCAGGTGTGATTGGGAAAATCGGGGCTGTTTAAGCTAAGTCTGAAGAGGCAGGGTCAAGGCTGCCACTTGGAAGACCTTTATGCTCGCACTTCTTAAATGACTTTCCCCTAAGAAATGCACGAAGCACAAAACTGAACCCCAAGTCCTCAAGTGGAGCTCCTCCAGACCTCCATGCATTTATCTGCACCACAAACAACCTCTGCTCTGTTTCTAGAACTAAGGAGTTGTCCTGGCAGGGTCAGCTTTGTTCACGGAGATTCAGTAAGCCCTCTGATGATAGTGGACTGAGGGTGCTCTCAATATAAGGCTATTTTACTAGAGCCTTTTTCGTGATTTTTTTTTTTTTTAACACTTCAGAGACCTGTCAGGAGGATCAAAAACTTGGGCTTTCTCTTGGCTGTTTCTCTCCAGTTGAACTTGGACCACTGAAAGCAGAGAGCTGGAAGTGGAGGAGTGGGGAAGGAGAGATTCTGCAGTTCAGCTGAGCCAGTGTTGTCAGAAGTAGCTGGTGAGCCCCAGCAAGGAGATTTCAGCTGTCCAACACAACTCACCTAGACCCTGATTTTCAAAGGCACTTGTGCTGACTTTGATGAGAATTACAAACAATTCCCACTTTGGTCCGAGGTCTTTGCAGCACCGGAGGCCGCTGACCACTGATAAACGCTGTGCTTAATACTGACAGTGAACTTGCCTTCCATGAGCCGTTCTCACCTTTGCCAGGAGATCTGTTAAATTTTACAGGAGCAGTTATTACATTGACCAAATGAGGCCTCTACACTCAAACCAAACATTGGAAGGAGGCAGCGGCTCAGCATGTTGCAGCGGAACTGTACCTACTAGTGGGCACAGAGAGCTTACCCTGCTGTTTTGAAATGAGTTAGTTTTTCCCCTTACTGGTTTGCAAGGCTTAGAAGTGTCAGTTAAAATAGTAATAAAATATGGTGTTACGCATGCAAAATATAAGGGGATTTGCATGAAGGCTTATTGCAGTCTGGGTACAGTTTGCACAGCCTTTACTTTTACAGCTACCTTGACGGCTCAAATATTCTGGTGGGGAGGGTATTTAGGGCTGGGGCACTGACTTACGTCTTCAGAATTCCTCATTAGTTCCTTGCTTTGATGTGAGCATCTCTGGATTTGGGGTAAATCATGTAAGGTCTGGCTTCGCAACAGAATTTTGTTAACTAACTCACAAATATTTAAACACAGATCTGAGCCTTAGTATCTCTGTACCTCACTTTCCCAACCGTGGCAGGGAAAAGCGTCACCTTATTGCTTTACAGCTATAGCAATGGATGCTGTGGTGACAGAACTGATACGCAACAAGCTACATACTGCGGCCAGGTTTATGCAGAAACGTACCTATATGTGGCCCTGACACGGAGCTTATACCTCTCACTGACAGCGTTCTCTGAGTATCTGAATTAGAAACAATTTCTGCTCCTCCAGATAAAGCAGGTGCCCAGAGGAAGAAGATTTAGTGAAGTTTAATACAAAGAAATCTGCTGTGTCCTGTGCAAATGCTGTTTAGGTGTTCCCTATCCATCTGAGTGGCTAAATGCTAAGCGCCTCTTTGGTGGGGGGAGCACAATTTAAAGTCAGCTATAGTAACTCGCTCTAATTACACACCTTTCGTGCTCCTACCAAGACTGTGATGGAGTCATCTAAACTGAGTGGCACCGAGCCAGCAAGGCAGCAGGAACAGTTGAAGCATCATCTACACCCTTTTATGGTTGCCGAACTCTCCTGCCCAGAGGGACAGACCCGATTGCCCCGAGCACAGCAAGGTCTCACAAGCTCCAAGCGTGAAGTGAAACACGAGGCTTTTGCAGCAGAGACACACGCAGCAGATCGTATTTGGGCTCTCCGAATGCTTGCAGCTCAGGGTCGCTCTCTGGAAACATGGCAGAGCTGACGTGCTGCACGGAGCTGTGCCTCTGCTGAGGGTATTTATTCCCCCAGAAACATCTCCCAGAAGGTTCTGGCTTGGCACAGGCTTGGCTAAGTCGGGTATCATTTACAATCTGAAATTGTAGACTATAAGTGCCTTTATACAATGTCACTATTGCTGCTTAATGTCCAATAGCTGTACGGTTTGTCCATAAAACACATACGCGAGTCACGAACATGCTTTTCCTACCCTCGTAAAATATCTAGAGAGACATATATCCCCTGATGAATTCTGGAATTCACATACAAATGGTAGCGCCATTGCTCCTCAGTGTACTCTTTCCTTGGTTCTTTGGCTTATTCTCAAGTTGAAATTTTCTCTTTTCTGCAGGCAGTGGTTTGTAAAAGGTCCAGATTCTGCTCTTTTATATAGCGGGAATTTTACATTATGTCTTAAAGTAGTCCAGCAAGTTTAAATTAGCTTTGTCATGATGGTTCCTGGTAAGTTCCCAGTTAAATCTGAAGTAAAACTCTCCCTACATTCAGGTGCAGCAGGATTAGGCTTTAAATTTAAGATTCCAGACACAATAAAGTCTCACTAATACAAGTACTTACTCCTCATTTCAAATTATATTTTTATATTCATACTGGCATCTAGAGGTATCTATTGCATTACTATAAAATAAGTAAATGATTAAATGGGCATGTCTATAGTTTTGTTCCACTGTTTTGTAATGATGCCTATAAAATCGGTCCAAATAAATCCATCACACATCTCCTTATTGCCTGGCTTGCCTCTGTTTTAATCAGAGTGCTAGGGCGAATTTCTTCACTACTAGTTGTGTGTTTTAATAAAACCCACAAAGACTTACAGATGAGATAAATACTAAATACAGGCCCAAAGCACAGCCTATTCTCTAGCAGGCACATCCTTGTTCTAATGGAAGTTTAATTTGGTCCCCATCTTATTTTTACCATTCCTATTCCTACGCAGTCTGAAGCGCTACACAGAGGATCTATTTTGGCAGACAGCTTGCTGTGCAGAATCTTCCTCTTTTTGATTGCCAAAACCCAAGTGCTATATGCAAATAGAGTTCCAGCTAATGGAAAGTATGGAGATTGCAGTTTAATATCTCTAAATAATTCAGACTGATCAACAGAGAAGCACTAAGCAGACGCTAGTGGTAAGGGATAATAATGATGCTCACATGGTGTGGTGGGTTGACCCTGGCTGGAAGCCAGGTGCCCACCAAAGCCGTTCTATCACTCCCCTCCTCAGCTGGACGGGGGACAGAAAATATAACAAAAGGCTCATGGGTCGAGATAAGGACAGGGAGAGATCACTCACCAATTACCATCATGGGCAA
>JAVJGG010000009.1:21156004-21172333 GCA_035590195.1 Aviceda cuculoides | reverse complement strand
GCTGCAGGGGAATCTCTGCTCCGGCGCCTGGAGCACCTCCTCCCCCTCCTTCTGCACTGACCTGGGGGTCTGCAGGGTTGTTTCTCTTACACATTCTCACACTCTCTCTGGCTGCCGTTTTCCTTCTGTCCCAGGAACTTTTTTCTTCCTTCTTAAAATTGTTATCACAGAGGCATTACCACTATCACTGATTGGCTCGGCCTTGGCCAGCGGCAGGTCCAACTTAGAGCTGGCTGGCATTGGCTCTGTCAAACACAGGAGAAGCTTCCAGCAGCTTCTTACAGAAGCCACCCCTGTAACCCCCCCCCACTACCAAAAGCTTGCCACACAAAGCCAATACCATTTGTGAGAAGCCTTAGGGGTTAACACAAAATACTGTCTCTAAACTTCAAAGGTTTCCCTCCCCTTTGCCATCAGATTGTCTTTACTTCAGTCTCGTAGTGGAGAGCAGCAGAAGTGGCTGTTGCTGTCCCAAGGAAGTTCAAGCTATGAGGTTGTGAAACTTCCAGAATATTGTTTGTTCATTGCACAGCTGTTCAAAATGTTTAATAAAGCTTTATAAACTTTGGTCTATGGCCTCCTGCCCAGCATGATGCATTGGCTGCTCAGTGCAGATGCCTTAGCCCAGCAATCATGTGTCTCTGTATTGTTCTTTTCTCAGCACAGTAACCCCAGAGAGTCTCCAGCAAGAGGCGGAGCCTGTTTGCCCTGTAGCTCCCAGTACTCACTCTTCTCATTAACTGTTCGACTTGACCATGAGCAGACTGAGAACAATACTGGCTCTTCCTAAACAGACTCATTTTACACACAACATAGGAAGTCGCTTCTGGTTGTATCTCTGCACTCACATGACAGGTTCCCCCTTTCCTTACCACTTATGAAATTAAACCACTGAGCGGTGTCCTGAAAGCCACTAATTCCCGACACCGCAGTAAAAGTGTTATCTGCCATGGGCAGAGACTTGGGCTGCAGCCCAGCTGCCATGAGCCATCCAGGCAGAGGTTTGGTTGTGTTGGCCCTTCTGCAGCTTTGGCCATGACACTGTAGTACTGGGGGAGAAGGGAGACACACGCTGCAGCCAGACATGGGACTGTTGACTCCAACAGCACCCAGGAACACCTCAGAGAGTTAAAGGGTGCAGGAGCTGCACTGCTGGAGCTGAAACCAGCTTCCTCTACCCTTGCTCCAAGCCCTGAAGACCCAGTCCAAGTTGGAAAGGGTTCAGGGCATATCAGTGTTTACATGTTTTTAAAAAAAAAAAAAAGTGCCACATCACCAAGAATAGATATGACGGCTCTGTCACCTGTCAGGCCGAGGGAAATCCCAGTAGCTGTCATATCAGCCACAGCATAAATGACAAACAAAGGAGAGGAGAGGGCATCTCATTTGCAAGCTATGGCAAGACTGTTGTCTGCGCTCTGAGCACCTTTTAAGTTTAAATTTATTTAAGCTAATGCAGTCAGTTCTTTTAAGAGTACAGTTTTGTTGCTAACTAGCCAAGTTGCACTCTACAGCAATTTAAATGAATCCTAGCCACGAAGCCAGACAGTCCTTTGGACAAGAGCAAGCCCTAGCTTTGTACCTGGGGTTCAAGACAAGGTGCAGCTGCAGGCTTTCACTTCTGTGAGACCCAACTTGGAGCAAAAAAGCACTTCAAAAGAGGGAGGCTGCCAGTGTAGTAACAGGAGAGATCTCAGCAGTCTGATGGGGATGAAACCTACTTTTTGCAGCCCTCCCACCCCAAATGTAGATAAAGAGCACTCTTTGATATGTATGCAGCCCTCCCCAGCACACTGTCTTACCCTCTTTAGGGCACTGAGATACTATCTTCATTTTAAAGATAGAAAATTAAAGCAACTTCATCATGGTCAGACACAAAGCCTCAGGCAGAGTGAGGAACCCAGCTAGGTCTCACATCCCATGCTAATGCCCTGCTCATCCTTCTCTATAAAGAGACCATGAAAAACCAGCCTGCGACTGCAGAACAGGTCGAACCCGATGGCTTTTGAAAAGCAGCATCACAGCTTCCCTGTTTGTGCACCACAAATTGGGCTGAGCCCATACAGATGAAGCACCTGTACTCTCAGGCAGGCATTTGCTGGCTACACAGAAGAGAGCTCAGAGAAGTTTCACCCTGGTCTCAAGGAGCTTCTCTGCCAGAAGAGCAGTGGGGTGACTCTGTCCCCTGGTATCCTGGAGGTCTCTGCGTGGGGACCACACCAGTGGCAGGCACTGCAGGGGGTGGCTACACTAGTGACCCTGAAAGCAGCAGGGTTTGAAACGCAACTGGCTGTGCTGTGCCAGGTCCCGTTGAGCCTGGACACTGCCCGCAAGGGCTTTGGCACAGAGTGAGTCTCATCACCTTGCTGTATTGTAAAGTGTCCATCTGCCTGGTGCTCCCTAGATACAGGGAGCAGGAGCCTTAAGCTTTTCCTTTGTCTTTCCATTTGAAGGAGAGATCATTTTGTTTTCTAGGTCACATAACAGATCAGTGACACAGCAGGGTCAGGAAAGAAAAAAAAACACAACCCCAAACGCGGGCTCAGATCCCTAGAAACAGAGATGCAGCTTAGCTCAGGCAGTCCTCAGGCCCCTCACTGCAGCCTCGGGGTCCAGGGGCTTCTCACTCCCCTCCTCAGCACTCCTCGGGGAGAGGCAGCATTCCCAGGATGAGCAACTGGGACACCACAAGACTTCCCATGGAGAAGGTTTGGCCATGACTACCAGGCTGGTATGGCTTTTTGAACCCTAGATCTGCCAGACATCCACGTTGGTGCATCTCATCTCAGGGGCTGATGTTTGGCCGTTGAGCTTCCTGGCACCACTTGGGGTGCAGGTGGGGAACCAGCTGTCTGGGGTTGAACCACCATGGCTACCAGCCTGCTCTCCCAGCATCTGCCTGTCCATCCCTAGATCTTGTTAAGCAGTTAGTGCCTCCTGCCTGGATGCTCTCCCTGCTTACCCCAAGACACGGCCTTACTAACTTAGCAGCAGGCAGAGGAGAGAGGTTGATCCCACTGAGGAGCCGTTTGGGCTGAAAGCACCCACTGGCCAGCTCAGAGAGGCAGCTAAGTCCAGAGGTGCAGCCCCACTGCTGATAGCACCGAGCTCCCACAGCTTCCAACCTTGTCGCCTCGTGGTGTTACCCTGGGGCTGGTCCAGCCAACCCCCCTGAGCCAGTGAAGCCACAAACACCACTCGGGGCCAGAGAGCCCTGTCCTGCTAGTGCTCTTTGGTCTTGCCTGTCTCTTGCTCCTTGCACCTGAGCAGTTTCCTAGCCCTCAGCCGCTGAGGGAGGTAAGCTACTCCTCAGGTAAGGACTTTAGCCCTTCCCTCGGGAGCCTGGAGATTAACCCGTGGCAAGAGGGTTTTACTACTCCTCTGAGCAAAGGCAAATCTGCTGGTAGGAGGGCAAGGGAGGACAGATGGCTCAGGTGCCACCCAGACCTGCTGCTGGAAGGGATGAGAGCTGAGTGGCAGAGTCCGCAGGGGACAGAGACAGACTCTGTCATCTGAGTCAACGTGGGCCAGCAGCCTCCCGTTCACCCCTTGCTACCAGTGAGCAGCAGGCACAGTGGGGGCTGGAGTGGCTCACCCAGTGAGACCCAAGTGCCTGGCACTGGGGCACAGCCCTGCCGTGAGCCAGCCCTTTAACAAACACCCTGCTCCTGCCCCAAGAGCCCTTCTGCTGCATCTGGGCTATGGGAGACCCCAGACCCGCAGCACAGCCCAGGATTTGCTCCGGGGGATCCTCAGCACATGGAGCAGTTCAGGGCTGCCCCCCACATGCTCACAAGCGTTTCCCCCTTTATCCTCTGGGAGCCTGCATCAAGAGCCAGGACTCGATGTGCTTTGGGCGTGCTACCGCTGAACTTTGGGGACAGTGAAGGGGATCTTCAGGCCAAACAACTCATCCTTGCCATTTTAGAAACCCATTACCAACACAAGCTGCCCAGTGCAGGACTCCCACCACCTCACCAGGCCTGCTGTGGGGGCAGCTACAGCCCCCACCCTAGCACCCAAATCCTCTCTCGGGCTTACAGGACGAAACACGAGTGTGAAGCAAACAGCAAGATTAAGTCCAGTAAAGGAGGCATGTGGTGTAATCCCCAGGCACATCTGCCCAGCTCAGGCTGGGGATGCCTGGCAGGGGCTCTCACTGGTCTGAGTGGACCAAGGGGAGTGATTCCGTGGCAAAACAGGCACCGAGCACAGCCAGGGAGGGCTGCGGGTACTGCCAAGTCCTCCAACCATCTTTTTAACGTGCCTCAGCTGCCTCCAAAGCTGACGACCGTACACAGAGCAAAGGGGACAGGCAGAGGAGGGAGCGAGTGGTGCCTCATCCCCTGGGCACAACCCACCGTAGACACCCGTGCTGCCCCAGGGCTCGGGCTGGAGCTCAGCACCCCAGCCTCCTTCCCTGCCATCCCCTTGGCCACTCTGCTCCCGAGCAGCGATGCCGAGGGGGCAAAGCTGAGGGCTGGAGGAGCCCTGGCCCCAGGTCCCCCCACCCAGGGATGACCCCACAGACCTACCCCCAACACACACATTGCACACAGACTGAGGGACTTGCCGAGAGATAATCCCTCAATCACTTAATTGCTTTAAAGAGAAGCAAAACATAAAGCATCAAACATTTAAGGTGATAAGATTGAATCACTTCCCACCCTGAGGAGGAAGGAGCAGCCATACATCGGCATGGAGCAGCCAGACCTGGGGGCTCAGGAGCACTGAAGCCACCCCAGACCATGGTGGTGGTGAAGGACCAACAGCCACCCTGTTTTCAGAGGGCCTACTCCCCCCAGTGCTGTGCTATATATCAATTACTTAATCACCAAGTGAGGGATCCCAATCAGCACCCACTAATTATCCTAAGAAAGCAGGCCTGCTTCTTGTCAGTTTGCTGATGAAGCAGATTCTGCTGAAGGGAGGGCTGCCCCCCATCCTGTCGCCCCCCAGCCCAGCCCATGGGGGTTGGCAGTCAGGTCTCCTGCCTGCTGGGCTTGGGGCAGCTCTGCTGGGGGCTAGTGCTCCCTGTGTGTGGGCAGAGACCCCGGTGTCCCCGCACACGGAGGCTGGGAAGCAGTGATGGATGCAGCAGAGGAGCCCGTGGTGTCCCTCGTGGCTAACACGGCATGCCGGCGGCATGCCCTCTGCTTGGCACCAGTGGCTGCAGCTGGGATCCCACCAGCGATGCAGGCTGCATCCCAGCTCAGCTCAGAGCACGCTGGCCTGATTCTGCACCCACCATGGCAGCGCTTCCCCACCAGAGTGGTCCAGGCATGCGAAGTTTGCCTGCCATGGCCGGCCTGCTGTCCCTGACCCTTGGAGTGGGAAGGACACGATGGATGAGGCTTCTCTTGCAGGAGCAGGTGCTGGGGCTGCGCTGGACCACGAGCTCACATGGGGACACAGGAATAGCTTCAGCAGCACAGAAGTGGCACCAGATCCCAGAAGCATCGGCCAGAAAAAGCATCTGAAGCACCTGGAGCCATGCATGGGCATTGCACATGCTTCAGGAACCATCGACTCCTGTAATAGGGATGCAAAGGAGTCCTCTCACACATGAGCTACGCTTTTTTTTTTTTTTTTTGTGAGGTCTGTTTGTATTTAATTATCAAATTGCAAAGTATTTACATCAACATTAGAGTTTCAGAGCATCTCTACCCCCCACCACCCACAAAGCTGGACCTTTTCAGGTTTTTTTCCAAAGTTTTATTATTATCCAAAAGAAAAAAAAAGAAAGCTAAATATTTTACTTCGACACTGAAAAAGGCGGGGGGGGAGAGGGGAGCTGGGGAGAGAGAGACACACAGATCCACATGTTCTCTGCATAGTTGGTTGGAGATCTTACAAAACACTGTTTAAAAAAATGATAACAGCAGAGGAGCATAACTCGTAGGGCATTATTGACCTTGGGAAACCGAAGAGCATCCTTAGGTGGGGCTTCCCCTCTAGAGTTTATTGGCTTAAAAAATAAAGTGGCAGACAACAATGGTGATGGACGAGAGGCTCTCGATCTGCAGGGCCTCTGGGTCGTGCTGGCTGCAGTGGCGAGTCTGGAGATGCTGGGTCCAACCAAAATTGCTGCACAGGAACACGGATGGACACACGGACATGCAGACACGCAGCCTCAGCCCCATGCAGGAGGGCTCCTCCGGGACTGCTCTACTATCTTCTGCCCTGAAATGCCCCCAGCACGTCTCCTTTGTCAGAGCTTGCCAAAAGCCATGGGGAATTAAGCCAGCCCGAGGCGTTCCTTGCGCCAAGGCTGCGTTCCCACTCTGCCGCTTGCCAGAAAGAGCCAGAAAATGAAAGCGCTGGGTTAAGCCCATTCCCGTCCCGCTGCACTCGCTCAAGACCCTTTATGTGCTGCAGACAAGCGAAGGCCAAACCTTAACATGTGCTCTTGCCTTCTCTCTCCCCAGCTTTCAGATCAAATCTGGCTTCCGCACATTACAGTTTTAAGAGTTTTCTCCCGGGGATGGGGATTTTGTATAATTTAGGCAGAGCTATGGCACAGGCCACCCCTTGGACTGGCTGCCGCGGGCTGGGGCTTCTCTGGCAGCGCCAACAGAGATGCAGCAGCCACCCGTCCCAGGGATGCAAACATAGAAAGACCCAGAACATTGAGCTTTGGAGGGTCCCTGCCCAAACACAGAAATGCAGGCACAGCAAGTCTGCTAGGAAGGGGGAGAAAAGGCTCCAAGTCCCAAAAAGTTTTTAAAAAAAATCCATTAAACCAGTCACTGTTCTCCAAGCCAGCAGGATCTCTCCATACTGAAGAGCTGATTTTGAAGGTTTTACTCATTAAAAAGGAGCTACCAACCAACCAAGCAAGCACTTGGTTCATAAATAAGCAGCCGGGGAGCTGTGGGAGCAAGCAGGAGGCAGTGGCATGCCCGGGCCCTGCTCCTGCAGAGTTTTGGGTAGGGGGTTTTGGCCACCCCCCTGCCCATGCTCAGCTCCCACTTGGCTTCCATGGGACACCGGCACCGCAGCAGGGGCTGGCGAGAGGTGGTTTGGGTCTGCTGGCTGCATGGCGGCTGTGCTGGAGAGAAACCCCATCCCACAAGCATGGGAAAGCAAAGAGAGTCCAGCACCTGAGAACCAAGAGGTGGGCAAAGCCGCTGGCTCCCCTCTCCAGGTCCTTCCCACCAGTGCATGCCAGCACCCCTGGCCCCACAGCACCCCTGCCCCACAGCACCCCCTCGAGCCCCCATCCCACCCCTCCTCCAGGAAAGCATTCAAAGTGCCTCCAGGTCTTTCTGAGTAAGGGTGCCCGGGACCCAAAAGGTGAGGGAGCAAAACCTCGCGAGCCACCACGGCAAAGGGTTTCCAGCTGGGTACAGCTGCAGGAGGGGGGGAAACCAAAACATGCAACTAAGTCAATGTTCGGGAGGGTGCGGGGACCGCTTGAGGGCTATGTACAAGCAGGTGCTGGGTGGGAGATTGCAGGGGCTGGGTGCCACCCCACCGTTCAGCCCCACGGGATGTGTGCGGGGGCAAAACTGGGAATGGATAGCCAGCCGCTGCCAAAACATGGCTGAGGCATTTGGGAGCAAGCAGGGGGGGAGGTGAGGATGCAAATGTCTCCTCTGCAGCACAGCGCTTCCCAGGAGTCTCCTCCAGGATGGTGGCCCATGGCTGGGGATGCTCCCACTGCATGGAGACTGCAGCCCAGCAGTTGAGATGTGAGGGGTGTGGGGAAGACAGCTAAAAACGTACCGGGTGGACAAAAGCATCTGTGAAAGATTAATATTTCCCCCAAAATACTCCCACACCCTGAACAGCCACATGTGCCATGCACCCCAAGCCCCACGGTGGCACCGGGTTTGGTGGCAGGGCCAGCCCGGGGGAATCTGCCAGTGGGAGAGCTGGCAGCGGAGCCAGGGAAGGCAGCTGTGGGGGCTGTAGTGCACTTCCCAGCGGGCCAGCTGGAAGACCAGGAGTGCTCGCTGGGAGAAAGCACAGCCGGGGTGGCAGGGCTGGCCGCAGGCAGGGCGAGGGCTCTGCTGGCAATCCCCGGGTGCTGCTCCCAGGATAGACGAGATGGGTCCCTTGTTGGGGGAGAGATGCAGCTGGAAGACTCAATTGTGTGCCTCCGTGCTCCCATGGGATGGTGTCGGTCACTGGAGCCACAAGCAGCCACATTTCACACTCCTGGTGCCTGCTAGCCTGTCTGAACCAGCCAGGGATTGTGCCTTCCCCATGGTGAAACGTCTCTGCCAGTGCACTTGGGAGAACTGGAGCCAAGGGGGGAGGGCGAAGGGTCCGGGAAATTTGTGCTGATTTAGAAAGGGGATGCAGGAGACCAGGGCCGTGTGTCCGAGGTGGGGTGATGCTGTCCCCCAATTCCTCCAGGCTTACCCCAGAGCTGCTGGGGGGGAGAGGTCTCCTGAAAGCCAAGTCTCTCGGTGGGAGACGCTCTGCTCACCCTCCCAAGCCAGCTCCGCTGGCGCCCGCAGGCTCCTCTCGCCAGCGGGCCAGCGCCGCTTCGTTAAACGTGGGCCAGAAGTCTTAATGAGTGATGAGGGGACCCAGCACCTCCCCTGGCCGCATCCGGAGACGATGCCCCGTCCCACTCTGGGGCTGCTCCACAAAAAACGGCCCCTTGGTGGGGAGGCCAGCCCTCGGCGCCCCACGGTGAGGATGGCAGTGTCCCTGGTGCCAGGAGGAGCCCCGGGTCTATAGGTTCTCGCCAGGCTGGTACTGGGGCTCTGTCGAGGTGAAGTAGTCCTCCAGGAAAGCCTGCAGGTACTCGAAGGTGGGTCGCTCCTCCGGGTCCTTCCGCCAGCACTGGCACATGAGGTCGTGCAGGGACTCGGGGCACTCGGGTGGGCAGGGCATGCGGTACCCCCGCTCCACCTGGTCCAGCACCTCCCGGTTCACCATCCCTGCGTGCAGCCAGAGGAGACACGGCGTTGATTAGAGCCGGGCCAGATCCTGCACCGTGCCTTTTCCGGAGTGGACACCGAGGGCATTATGCTGGGACGAGCCTTATGGGCAACCCCAGTGACCCAGGGAGAGAGGGACCTCCCCAGCCCAACAGCGCTTGTCCCTGACAACCCGTCACCACCTTGGGGACTAGAGCAGGACCCCAGCAAGGCAGGATCCGACCTGGGCAGGAGCAGCTTATCCCCGAGCCCACCCTCCCTGCCCAAATTGCAGGAGAAACTGTGTCGGTTTGCTCCTCTGCAAAGATGGCTCTGGGGCCCATGGAGTGCCAGGGGCAAGCGCTGGGCACAGACAGCCAGTGCTGTGGTACTGCAATGGGGACGGGGCTTCTGCTGGCGGGTGTCATCCCTCACCTGGGTACGGCACTCTGCCCTTGGTGGTCAGCTCGGTCAAGAGGATGCCAAAGGACCAGACGTCTGACTTGATGGTAAACCTGCCGTACAGAGCAGCTTCAGGGGCCGTCCACTTGATGGGGAACTTTGCACCTGGATGGAAAGGCAGCATGAGAGGCTGATCCTGGCCTCGTGCTACCTGGGGGGTGCATGGGGCTCTGATTGCCCCCGGGACCCCCATGCAACCGGGGCCACGGGCCGGCTCCAGATGCAAGGCACACCGCTGGGGACCAGGGACCCGTGCTCCGGTACCGCCTGCCTGGGCACAGTGCCGGCAGCCCCGGGGAGCGCCGGGCACGCACCTTGCCGAGCAGTGTACTCGTTGTCCTCGATGAGGCGCGCCAAGCCAAAGTCGGCCACTTTGCACACCAGGTTCTCCCCCACGAGGATGTTGGCTGCCCGGAGGTCTCGGTGGACGTAGTTCATCCTCTCCACGTAGGCCATGCCAGATGCGATCTGCAGGGACCAGCACATGGAGCACTGAGGCTGGCGGGGCGACAAGAGGGCCCCCGGGGAGTGCGTGGCACTGCCGAGGGGAACAGTTCTGCAGCGGGATCCCACCCAGGGTGCGGGAACAGCCGGTTGCTCAAGAAAACCCACACAGTTTGCTGGCCAGAGAGAGCCAGCAGCAATGGGAACAGGCAAAACGACAGTCCCTGAGTGCAAACCCAGCTCTGGGCGGCATGCCCAGCGGGAATGGTGGCACCCACCCGAGTGAGGCTGCGGAGCACCCCACCACCTGACAGGCGACAGCCACAACAGCCCAGCGAGGTGCTTGGGCAGCCAGTGCCCTCGGAAAGGGATTTGGGAGGCCCCGGGATACACGAACCCACCTGAGCCGCCATATCCACGAGCTGGGGCAGCCGCAGGTACTTGCCCATCTCGCCCTTCAGGAAGTCCAGGAGGCTCCCTGTGAGGAAAACCATGGTCACAGCAATCCAGAGCAGCAGAGCCCCTTGGCTGCCCCTCCCAGCATCCCTCTCATGCTCACCCTTGCTCATGTACTCAGTGACAATGTAAATGGGCTCCTCCGAAACCACTGCATAGAGCTGAACCAGCTTCTCGTGCCGGAGCTTCTTCATGACCTGGGCTTCCTGCAGGAAGGCCTCCGGGGACATGGTGCCAGGCTTCAGCGTCTTGATCGCCACCCGGGTGGTGCCGTTCCAGGTCCCTGTGGCACAGGACACGCTGCTCAGGACACAGTTACAGGGCAGGGAGCTGTGTCCCTCGCCTGCTCCCCCACCCCACTGCAGGCTCCGGGCACTGGCTGGGGAGAGGATGCAGGTGGTGACACGGGGGGGGACAGTGGGGTGGGAATGGTCCTTACCCATCCACACCTCTCCGAAGCAGCCCTGTCCCAGCTTGACCTCCAGCCGCAGCGATTCCCGGGGGATTTCCCAGGCATCCTTGGCGAGGCCTTGGGTCTGGGGCTTGGACGTGGGGCAGACGTTGGTGAGACGGTGGCACAAGCCATCAGCGTGTTCTAGCACAGGAGGGGACAACACCAGGGTGACACTTGGGCATTTAGGCACGTGATGTCTTTACCCCGCATCTTCCCCGCAAAACACCTCGGGGACCCATACCCAGACCCTCACCATCTTCCCCAAAACCCAAGCAGCTTTTCACCAGGGTTCCCCCCCAACTGGTTTGGGGTCCCCCAGCCCGGCATTGGCTTCCCAGCAGCCCCTGTCCTGCAGCGAGGACAGGCACAGCACTCAGGGTGTCACCTAGACCCCGAGGGGACCCCAAGTGGCTACTCACTGGAGTAATAGGCCACCAGCTGCTGCAGGCTGTTGAACTGGGTGCGGGAGGTGATGTAGAAGCCACCACTGTCCAGCTTGCGGATCTTGTAGTGCTTCACGTTGAGCCCCTTGGCGTTGTCAAAGTCAGAGACGGAGAGGCAGTAGGCACCTGTGGGCAAGACAGAGGGGCTGGGGGGGAGATGCGCCGCAGACGGGTGCTCCCCGTGGGGTCCAGCCGAGGGGTGGGTGTGGGGGAGCAGGATTGGGCATGCAGGCTGCTGCTTTCACCCAAACACAGAGGAAGCAAAAGGAGGTGGCTGTCAGGTCTGTCATCTGGGCATGGGGATCCCTGCTGCTCCTCCAGCCCTGGCAGCCGAGAGCCGGCTCAGCATCCCCACGGGATGTGCTAACAAGGGCCACCACCCCCTCCAGCCCTGCCGGGTCCTTCTCTCCGGCAACACGCAGCATGCAGCACTGCTCCCGCTTCCTCTGCAACGAATGCTGCTCCTGGCTGGGGGACACAGCGGCCACCACGGCTCAGGGGAGCTGGCACCACGGGGATAGACCGTGCCCCCCAGGCTGGCACTGAGGAAGAGATCCTATTGGGTTTGGGGGGGCCCGGCAGGCAGGAGGGCAAGTAGCCCCCCAGGGTGCAGGGATGAACCTCGCTCTGTCAGCAAAGGGGGGATGCTGAAGCAGGGGAGAGGACCGGACGGGAGGCAGGCTGGGAAGAGCTGCTGACCCACAACCCCAACACCTCGGCATCTCAGAGGGGAGCCAAGGGGCTGGTGGGCCCAATTCCCTCCTCCACAAATCCCTCCGCGGGCATTGCTTCAGGTGCCTGTCTCTGCTCTGCCCACACGAGAGCAACACTGTGCTGCTGGAGCCACAAATAACAGAAAGGAAGATTTATGCTGCTGCTTGAATGAGCTGTTTGCACCAGAATAAAATAAACAGTGGCAAGTTCAAGGCATCAAAACAGAAAGCAACATCAAGGAGCTTTTCCCAAAGGTGCATTTGGAGCCAAACTAAATGTTGTTTCCAGGTAAGAAACAGCATCCTCAGGCAGCTGAACTGCGAAGATCACAACTTGCGCTTTCAGGCGGCACAAAACAAGTATAAAGATTTGTTAGACTTGAAAGAAGGACCTAAAAATTCATCATTGCCTCTGCCTGGTTGCCCAGGAAGCACATATTCAAGATTTTGCCACTATATAGGGACCAGGAAAAAACAAAAATCATCTAATTGAGAGGGTAAAAAAAAACAAAACAGAAAAAATAGATCATCCTGCCTGGTGGTCCTGCCGGAGCTGGTGAGGCACCCAGCTCCTACCCTTCCATGAGCTGAACCATCTCTTCAAAGGGCAACTGCCAGGCAGGCAGCAGTGGGAGAAAAGTGTCCATGTCCGTCCAGCCCTGTGGGCTCAATGGTGTAATGGCACATTCAGCATAGAAATGTCACCAGTGATTTCGGGTGCGTCAGCACCTGCTCCCTGGGGACCGGCACCAGCAGGGGAGACCCCAGGAGGCTGCCCGTGCCGAGGGGCATCACTCAGCGACCCCGAACATTGGCTCCTGTCTACAAGGTACAACTCTTTTCTCCTTCTCCCTCCCCGTGAACCTCAGCTGGGGAAACTGGGACCACACAGAGTGACTGAGGGGACCGGGATCCTCCCGTGGATGCCCCCAGAGAGGGGCTCCCTCAGGCTGGCCCCCTCAACCCCACTCACCTTTCGTGGTCTCACTCTCCCGGACCAGGAAGGTCCCTCGGGGGTTTTCAGGGTTGAGCAGCAGCCGCTCGGACTCCCGGCGAGTGATCTTCCCAAAATACCACCTGCAAGAGCAAAGCAGCAGCTCAGTACCCAGCATCTGCCCACCCCCTCCATTGCCTGTCCAAGCAGTGGGCTCAGTCCTGGCCCCCCCCGCTGCAGACTTCAGAGACCATGGGCTGCGTCTCTGGACTCGGGCACCTCGGGGTGCACCATGCTCCTGTACAGCCCGGGCTGGGCATCACCTGAGGAGCAACCCTGCACCACAGACCATGAAACGCCTTTACTCCAAAAGCCTCCCCAAATGAGTGGCTCCGGGGACTCCTGAAGCCCCCTAAGCTCTTACTGGGGAGGATGCCGTGCCACTGGCTGGGGATGGGCTGCAGGGACGTAGCTGGCACCTCCTGCTCTTGGACTTATGGCCAGCTTTGCCCCTGCCTGTTCTCCCCGTGTGACGGTCACCTCTGCACTCAGCCTGATCGGCACAGGCAGAGCCGGCGGCATCCTCACGCACGGATGCGTGTCCATGCAGAAAAGTCAAAACCAGACCAAAAGCATCATGTCCACCGTGGTCCCTGCTATGCAACCGCTCATCCCTCCACCACGCAAGCACGCCGCACCTCCACACTTGATGGGCCTTAAAGAAAGGCTGGACAACATTCAAGGGGTTTGCAAATTCAAAGGGGAAAAATAACAAAAAAGGAAAAACCCGGAGGCCTTGCAGGCTTTGCCCAGGAGAGGAGCAGGGGGAGGAAGGAGCGCTCAGGGTGCATTTGCTATCACTCGTCTTTAAACTGTCTCAAAGATGGCAATTACTCTTCAGCCTGGATGGAGTCTGAGGGCGCGACATAGTTACTGGGGATGTAGCCCGTCTGTCCTGTAGTGAGGGAATGAGCCAGCCACCAGTCACCTTCCCTGCAAGAGAACCAAAACACACTCAGTGTGAAGCCAGGAGCCCCCCGGCCGGCCCCTCTCCTGCCCGCAGGTGCCGGGACCAGGGGGGGCAAGGAAGCGCAGAGCCCCACCGGGAAGGGGTGCAGCCCTCGCAGCCCCCAACACTGCAGCCAGACCCCGGCCAGGAGGGCTCCTGCTGCCAGCCCCTGCCCACAGCTCCTTTTGGGCAAACTTTTGGTACTGGGGCCACCCATCTGCATACAGGATGCTTTAAACTTAAATCGGGCAGGGCAGCCAGCAAGCCAAAATACCTTTGGAGCCACCTGAATGCGAACGGGGTCTGGCTGGAGGTTAAGAGGCATTGGGGATCCAAGGCAGCAGGGCAGCGGGGAGTGACAGGCGAGGGGGAGGGAGGGGAAATGGGAAAAAGCGACAGATTTATGGCAGCAATTAAAAAAAGCACCAGGAAAACCCGAGAGAGTTTGTTAAACACAGGCTGCAGAAAAGCAACAGAACAGAGCTGAGGTTTGGGCAGGGAGGGGGGGCGTGAGTCCTGGCCCGCAGCGATGCCCAGCCTGGTTGCAGTGGGCTCCGTCCAGCTCGGGTGCCCCGCTTGCAGCCCTGGGACGGGCACCCTGTACAGCTGCAGCCCCTGCCCACAAGCTTCCCCGCAGCCCCAGCAAGAGCCGTGCCTGCACAACCACGAATGCGGCTCGCACGGAGCCACACACCCCCACGGTGCTGGCCCCATCGCCCCGAGCACGGCTCTGCCCTGCGGGAGCCACCACGCTGTCCCCAAAAACCCAGGGCTGACCCGCTGTTCCTCCTGCCCCGGGCACAGTGGCCCTCAGCACGTCCCCAGGAGCTGGCAGGGCGCAGGAGCCTTCTCCCTGCTCTGCCCTCCTCCCCGCAGGCTCCTGCACGGGATGGGGCAGGAAAGGACAATAAATGGAGATGAACAACAGAGGACAATAAATGGAGACGAACAACAGGACGGCGGGAGGTGGCTTCCCCTTCCCCACAGGCAGCAGGGCTTCCTCCCACCACCTGCATCTTCTCGCCCACCAAAGATGGAGTCACCTAATTTATCCTGAGCACAAGGGAGACGAGGCTACGGGAAAACTGCAGATTCGTGGGAACAGCGCCGCAAAGATGCAAGAACTTGTCAGGATGATCTCCACAAACACTTTATAGAAAAACCTTAATAACCTCAATCACCACTAAAAGACCCATCAGACCATATCCAGACCCATCCCTGACCCCTGCAGACGTATAAACCTCCATCCTCGCTCCAGACACACCAGCAGCTTGTGACTTTTGCTTGTCCCAGCTAAACCAGCAATGCTTTGAAATGGCCAGGAGAAGCTGGACATGGCCCCTGGCTCCCCACACTGGTGCCAGCAGGGCCAGGGAAAGTGGGGACTCTCCGGGGATCTCCTCCCAACCACACAGCCAGGCTCTGCTGCCCACCCAGAGCCCACCTCCAGCCTCACAGCAGCCCTGGACGGTATTTTAACTTCTCCCGGTCCCGAGGTGTCTCATGGCAGGTAGCTCGGGCTCCCCAGCCAGAGCTGCTGCCCCAGTCACCTTTACTGAGGTGGGTCCGAAGGGGACAGGAGCCTGGTTGGGCTCCTTTCCCACGGGACCAGAGAATACATCTGCTTGAGAAATGCCCAGCTTTTGACTTGTGGCTTTATTCCAGCTTGGGCTGCAAGCTGGGAATTCAGCAAAAACAAACTATTCCAAAAATGTCTCAGCGGGGAAAAAACTAATAATAATAATCATCAACATCAAAACAAAGCATTTCAACAATTCCCTCCACAATCTTACCCAAAATACCCCACCACATCCCCGCTGGCTGCCAGTTGGCTGGGAGGAGACCTCCTCCCACTGGAAATGGTACCACGAGAGCCTTTTGGCACTGGGGTGGATGAATTTGGCCCATCTGGGAGGCTGAGGGTCACCGCAGACAGCCTGGGCTTTGCCAGGACGCAGGAGCAGGAAGGTGAGGGACATGAAGGCTTCTCCTCTCGCCCTGCGCAACCCCAGCCCCTTTAGAGCAGCCGAAACCCGCAGACACCCTGCAAAGCCGCTGGTGGCCAGTCATCCCCGTGGCCGTGGGCTCCTGCTGCGCCCGGGACCTGCCAGCCCTTCCTGGGCTGACCCCAAGCACCCTCTTGGTGCCCCAGGGCACCGACCGTGCCCTCCCAGGGAGCCCAGAGGAAGGGGACATCGCATACCTGCCTTTCGCTGTCCCCAAAGCGTGGCAGCCTGAGCTGCTCCTGGACCGTCTGAGCATCTCTGGGCACTCAGCGAGAAGAGAGATTGACCCGCCGAGCACTGCACAAACTGCGCAGCTTTCTGCACCACCTCTCTCCCTGCGGACATCCCACCCATGCAGCCGCAGCAGACACCGGGAAGGTCGGCAGCTAGATCCTGCACTGTCCAGCCTGATGGGCTGCATCACCGAAAAAAAGCCCTTTTGCTCCCCTGGGTGCTGCAGAGCCCATCACATCCTGACCCTTCCCTCTGACCAAGCCTTTGATAAACAGCAGCAGAGGAAAAGAAGTATGGA
>JAVJGG010000009.1:21135715-21155994 GCA_035590195.1 Aviceda cuculoides | reverse complement strand
CCGAAGTGAAAGAAGGCGTAAAGAAAAAACTCTCATATATGGGCCCAATCTGGACCCCCAACGGGCAGAGCTCACTTTGTAACAGCCCAAACTAGAACCCAAGCCTGGGGCTAGTACGCTGCTGAGGCTGTGAAAACAAGAAGCATCAAAACCCCCAAGTTCAGGCTTTTCCTGCAGCATTGAAGCCCTGCACATCCTGGACTTCATGGATTAAATGAATCACCATTAATAAACAGTGTTGGAACACGGAGAACAAGGATCAATTTGAAAATGCGTTTGTGCAACACTGCCTGACCACTGCAGGAGAAATATCAGCCCCACGACGTTCCCTTGTTTTTCCACCCTTTGACTTTGCAAAGCTGTTTTGGGCACCCAGGTTGGAAGGCAGCAGCAGAGGGGCAGACCCTAGGGACCCCATGGCAGCCCCATGGCTGGGGACATGGGCTCCACCGGCCAGGCTCCCAGACCATGTGTGCCATTTGTCAGGACAGACCACATGTGGGTTTAATACAGGATCATGTTTAGAAGCATCTTCCAGCTGGTCATGCTGCCCAGCTGTACGCAGCAGGCAATGGGTATGCTGCTATGATCAGGATGGAGGGCAAATAAGCGGGATTCAGACCCCTAAGGAAGTGCTTGAGTCCCCTGAGCCGCTCTGAAAAAATAAAAATAAAATTTAAAAATGCAAAAATAAATGCAAAAAAGGCCAGGAGGGAGCAGATAGCCAACTGAAATGGGACTGCAGAGGGGTGCCAGGTGCAGACAGGGAAAGTGAGCCAGGTTCAGAGCTCCTGGATGCAGACATAGCTCCGGATGGAGCAGTTGCCCAGCTTGGGAAGGGGCTCCCCGCTCTGCCCCAGTCACTCAGGCAGGACAAACCCAACCGACCACAGAACCATCGGGCAACCATCTTCTCCCAGGCCCATTCCACCCAACCTTACCCTAATGTGGGCAGCAGACGGGCTTTTATCACTTAAGATCGTTAACAATAATAACAAACAGTAATAATCTGCAATACACACCTGACGTCCACTTTTCTCCTAAATGACAGCGTGGCACAGAGGAGAGAAAAATAGAGTCAGGAGAGAAGCTGAGATCAGAGACACCATGCAAGCACAGGGGAAAGCACCCATGATGTTGAGAAGACATGTCCAGGCAAACAAGAGGGAGCTGAGTGCTGATGGGGACAGGGGACCGGAGGGGACACAGCCCCGCGTTGGAGGGCACGGACCAGCCAGCAAGCAGAGGAGGTGGCTTGGTGACAAGGCTGCAAGGCAACGGTGCCCAGCAGCGGGACGGGGAGGACGTGGGAGCAGGCAAATGATCGCCTCCAGCGCCGGTGTCTTTGGACAAGTCACTGTGCCCGTTTGAGTTTTGGCACATCCCTCTTGGAGCACCCATCCCTGAGGAGAGCTGGCCCTGCCGGGGCTGGGCTCAGGGGCTCCGCAGGAGAGCTGAAGGTGGCAGCTCACCCACGTGGGCTTGGCTGCAGGGACAGGGACACTCACGTGTTGTTGACGATTTGCAGGCGCTCTCCTTTCTTGAAGGACAAGTCTGTTTCGGTCCGGGACTCATAGTCGTAGAGGGCCACGAAGGTGGTGACTCCACCTGCGACAGACAGCACTCAGGACGGGCACTGCCACCGGCGCTGCCGCGGCACGGCGCTGGCTGCCCCTCACCGGGGACCCTTCTCTCCCATCATCCTCCCACCAGCCAATAAGACACAGATCATCTCCCCCTCCAGCTCAGAGTCCCTCAAAAGCGGGAGACCTCATCGCCACAAGAAGAAGCTGGAGCCAAACCCACAAAGACCCAACCGAGACCCTCCCCGCCCCACCGAGCCCCGGCCCACACCGACCAGCCAGCGCCCCGGCACGCTGCGGCGAGGTGACTGTGTCAGAGGTGTTGAAGCCTCCAAAGAGCTTGGACTCAGCGGCCATGGTCCCGAAGGAGCGGCTGGGAGTGCGATGGGCATCGGGAGCTGCCGCCTTGCTAGGTGTCTGCGAGGCCGGGTAGCCCCCGTGGTGGGCGTTGTCGGTGGGCTCCAGGCTGCGCCGGCGCTGGCTGGGGTCTTTGGGCTTGCTCTTGCTGCTCCCCATGGTCCCGGGCTGGAGGAGGCAGAGAGACACGCAGAGGGCTTCTATTATTATTATTATTATTATTATTATTATTATTATTATTATTATTTACTACTATGCTTCCCAGGGCTTGTACGACAGACGCCTGCCCACTAGGAAACGAAACAATCTCTGGAGTCTGTTCAAGCATCAGCTGCCGGCAAGTCTGGCCATCCTGCCCTTGCCCTGGGATAGCACTGCCCCTCATTAACACCGAGCCACCTCCCGCGTGGCTGCAGCAGCCAGCGAAACACTGGGAACGGAGCTGCCAGGGCGCACTTTGGGAGCAGAGGGAAGCACGCTTAGCCGCAGGATTGCGGGGTGAGGATGCTGAGCATGGAGCCTGGGCCGGTGCTTAGGAGCATGGCTGTGGATGCCCCAGGGCCAGGCACCCGCTGTGGGCTGTAGCTCGGCACCCCATACAGCCATGTTTCCTTCTACATGAGGGTTTCTACCAGGGCATGGACAGCAGAAGACAAGACCCAGACAAATATTCAGAAGTTTGGATTACTCCGACAGCAGAAATTTGGAGAACCCATAGCTGCATCGCTCTGCTTGCTCAGGATGAGGATTTAAATGCTGAAAATGTTCCTGTGAAGTCCAAAACATGCAGCGAACAGGAGAAAAGTTTCAGTCAAGAGCAGTTTCAGGCAGTTGGCAGCTAAGGACCAAGGGATCTCGGCTTTATATATAGTCATGCCTTCCTTTCCACTCAAGATCGTGCTCTATAAATACCTTCAAGGTAATGATATAAATGAAGGAAGGGAATTATTTGCAGTCTCCAAAGATGGTAGGATACCCAGCAGTGTCCTGAAGCTATGGAAGGAAATATTTAGGCTAGATCACGCATGGCAGGAGGGAAAAGGGAGGTGGAGACAACCAGGGAGGAGAATATCTCTGATAAGAAAAAACAGGCAGGGAAGGAGCAGCGGAGGCAGCCGCTGCCCGCGGGGTGCGGACCTGGATGCAGCCACTCACAAGGCTTTGCTGAGGGCTCAGCCTCACCCAGCAGATGGTTTTTCTAACCCAGCTTTCGAGAGAAGCTCAGGCCAGGCCTCCATGAGCAGGGCCAGAGCCACAGGGCAGCTCCAGCAGCCTGCACAGCCCTGGTGTCGGTGGGGCAGAGCCCCCCGGCTCCTGCTGCGGGGACATTTAGGTGTGCCAGGCACAAGCTCTGGTCCCCTCCCAGCTCCTCTCCCCACAGCGAGGGCTTTGCCTGATGATCAGAGTTTATTTTCCAAAAGACTCAACCTCCACCTACTGTTTTCCAGCTCCCAAATTGCAGAGGACCAGCAGCATCCCCTGTCCCGCTTCTATGCACGTTTGCTTCAGCTGCAACTGTGCTGGTGGGATCAGACCCTGCCAGGGTTTGGGAATCAGAATAAACTGATTTTTCAGGCTGGGTATGGCTACAGCAGCCGCTCCAGTGGGGAGTGGAGCTGTCCTTCCTCCTACACATGCAGGCGATGAGGAGGGACCAATGCCTCTATCCGCCATAGGACTTGGCCCACACATGTCTGTGCCAGGCTTTGGGGACCTTGGCGCAAAGGAAGGTCAAATATAAGCTTTGCACATGCAAATCATCACCCCCGGTGATCCAGAGGCAGATCCCGCAGCGAAGGGGAGGGGGTCTGTCCCGTAAAGAAATGCACTTTGAAAAGCCTGGTGCAGAAGATGCTAAAAGCAGAACCATGAGGGAAAGCAGGACCTTAGAAATGACGAGAAAAAGCCCCCACCGCTAAGGAACGTGAACCTTCCCGTCCCCCAGCCAGCCCTTTGCTCACCTCTTCCCCGGGGCTCTGGCACCCGCTGGCGCTCCAAGGGTGGCAGCGGCAGCACGGGGAGGAAAGCGGGGGCATGGGGGGCTGTGACCGCGCGGCTTGTGACTGCCCACGCGACCGTGAGCAAGGGGCGCAGCCGCTCAGAGTTTCCCCTGGAAGCAGCACTTCCCCAGGCAGGAAAACACCCCAGCCGGGGCGGTGGATTTAGCAGCACTTTGGGGAGATGAGCGTCCCCTGAGCGCACCCTGTGGGGCTGCCAGCCTGGGTCGGCAACTGACGTATCAGCGTGCTGAGGAAAATCAGAGTGTAAAATAGTCAATATGCCTAGAGATTAGCCGGGAGCAGAGCACAGAAAGGGGAGGCTGGAAGCCCCAGGCACTTCCCCAATGTCCCCAGAGCAGGAGGGGTCCTTGCCTTCCCACCCGTTAGCCCGTGGGCACGGGACGTGCGTCTTCCAGGCACGTCCCAGCCAGGGACACCGTGGACCATGAGTTCACCGCTCCTCGCGCAGTGCTTTTGGGGAGGGAGAGCTCCCCAAACACACATCACGAGCTCCCAGCTTGCGCCTAGGTGCTAACCCTCTTTGGCAAGGGCTTTGCTGGGTCTGCGTTGCTCTGATGGGGCCCAATCCAGCCATCGGGGCTCTGGCTGCAGGAGCCGAAGATGGGAGAGGAGGAGGAGGAGGAGGAGGCACAAGCCCATGGTCCTCTGAGGAAGGGGCTGCAGAGCAGTGAAGCCCACTCCAAGCTCCCCCGCTGCAAACAGCTTTGCACCTAAACACCTGCACATGCTTGCTTCGATCTGGCTAGTGCAAAATGTAGGCCGGCAACCCCAAAACACGCCCAGAGGCGCTGGCAGCCTCGCACTGTCCCCGCTCCAAGCCCCAGGTAACTCAGCCAACGTGACCATGTGGCTTTAGCTCTGTGGCCACCCTGGGGGGGACGTTCCCCACCTGCCCCCAGGGAGGAAAGGGGAGCCCGAGAAATTCCCTGCCACCCCACATCACTGCCTCGGCAGCCGGTGAGGAAAGGGTGCAGATTCCCCTGGGAGGATGCAGGGGGTTGTGCAAGAGCCAGGCAGAGGAGTTATTAATGATGGCAGGAATGTGCTGTGCACTCGGGTCTCCGAGGAAAGAGGGGCCACGCACCAGCCCTGCCGACACAGAAAGACCCCCCTGCCTCCGGCAGAGCTGGTGACGAAACCCCCCCGGAGCCGAGGGGCAGAGAAGGAAGCGGGTGAACCCACTGCCTGGCCGTGGCAGCTCCCAGCACACCCCAGCAAGATTGCTGGGAGCTGGGGGGCAGCATCACAGTGGCCAGATTACAAAAAATACCCACCGCCAGCAGCTATGCTGTATTTATCTCTAACGTACGGTATTTCTGCTCAGAGCCTCCTGTGTCCAGCCAGGGCAGCCCAGCTGATGCCCAGTGGGATATTTCCCCTCTCCTGTGCTCTTCCCAGCCGACAGCACTGGGATGGGGGGGGAGGTTGCTCAGCACCACTCCCCGTCCCGGCCGGTGCCTCAGCTTTTGGCAGGGCTTCCCCTCCCAAGGCTTGTGCGGCAGCGGCAGGCTGGAGCACGGCCAGCATTCCTGGTGCTCGCCTCCGACTGATGCGAGGCGGCGTACGGAGGCAGCTTTCCTGCGGCGGGGATTAGCACCCCGGGCACGTCGCAGCCTGCAGGAACTCCCCTGCTTTCTGCTCCGGGGGTCAGCGCCGGCGGCAAATCGTAAACCACTGCGGTTCCGAGTTGCGAGGCCTCAGCTCTGCCCCTGTGGGCCGGCCACGCCGTGGGGAGCACCAGGGGGTGGGAAGGACGAAGGGAATGTTTTGCCTTTTGCTCTTGCACCCAGCACCCTACCCACCCGTGGATGCTCAAGGGCCAAATCCAGCTGTTGCAGAGCACCTGATACCCCAGATCTGAGCCCCCCCAGGGGGTTGGGAGGTTTTCCCTTCTCCCAGGCAGGCTCAATCGGCAAAGCAGCCTGGTCCCCCCTTTCCAGGGTTGTCGGAGATGCCTTACCAGCGCTTTCCGGCTACGGCCTCGCTGCGGGCTGGGGAGGGGCCGCCGGCGAAGTCAGCTCAGCTCCCGCCGCAGCCTGCGAGACAGAAGGGACGTCAGCACCCGCGGCAGCCGCCGCCGTCGTCCCCGCACCCCGCCGCCCTCTCCCCCCCGTGCCACGGTCCGGTGCCCAGGGCTGCCGCTGCCTTCCTCCTCCTCCTCCTCCTCGCCATCCCTCCAGCGCGGGGCCGGCAGCTCACACTCGCTCGCTCTGATCTCTCATGTGTGAAGAGGGGACGATTCTCTGCTCCACTTCATCAAACCCACCCGGGGATGGGAGAGGAGGTGGCTGGAGCCACCCCGAGTGATGTCCCGGGGTGAGAGGGGAGTGCAAGGCACCCCCAGCCCGTCGAGGGATTTTTGGGGGGGGGAAGTGAAGCTGGTTCCTCCAGATACACCAGCGTTTCCAGCCCTGCCGCTCCATCTCTGGACAGCTGGGACCAGTGGCAGGGAGGGTTGGCCACCAACCGGGGACCTTGTCCCCAGGCATGAGAGTGACCTTCTCTATCCCCAACAGCACAGATGTGCTACAGTGTGAACCACGCACAAGGTCTGGGAGCACCTTGTGCTGCTCAAGCCCTGACTCAGCCAGAAAAGCACAGTTTGGCCAAATTTTTCAAAAGGGACAGTTTCCTGTCACAAGTGTGCATGATGGGGGGACATTTGTCAGCAGCAGTGGCTCAAGGCAGAGCTTCAGGTCAAAAGCAGAGCAGGGCAGGGCCCTGCAGAGCTGGGGCAGTCACTCACCTGGCTCTGCCACCCCCTTCCAGCCCCCAAATCCTGCAGGAATTGCCCCTTCTCCTCCCCTCTCATACTGAAAAAGAAATCTCTCTCCAGCCAGCCCTGCTCACCTGGTGCTAGGCACAGGCTTCAGGTACCCCCGAGGGGCTCCAGCTTGCCCAGCACAGAGGGGATTGAGCCCCCACAGCACCCCCAGCTTCATGGCCCTAAGCAGCATCCCAACGGGCTCCTGTCTTGCTCCAAGGCTGGAGCCCAGGTTTCACATCTCATCCAGGGAGAACATCCCAGACTGACGGGGACAGGGTGGGCAGGTTTTTGCTGCCCTGCCATCTAACTGCCGGGAGCAAGCCTGGAAGAGACACCAGCCGCAGCCTCCTGCCTTTAAGCAAGGACCATCAGCCACAAAGGCATAGTGAGGAGAGGGCCCATACAGAGATGGCAGCAAAGAAGCAATCACTGCTGCTCCCCCAGCACTGCCGGCTGCCATCACAGCCTCTGCTGCCCCAGCTGCCCCGATCCACGCAGCCTGTGCATTACCCGGATCACGGCACGCGGCCCCACGGTATGCACACCAGGCTTGTTACGTCGCAAATGCCACGGCGTGATAGTGGAAACCACTGAGCAAACCTCCGCGGGGTCAGCGTAATGCCAGGCAGCCACCCTGTGTCCCTCTCGCTGGGTGGGCGCCTGGGGCAGTGGCTGCCACGCAGAGGATGTGCCACACCACAGCTTTATTTTGATGGTCTCCCCCTTCCCCCTGCTAATAAGTTTTGTCACTATTTTTAGTGCATTTGATTAGGATAATAAGCAGCAGCTGATTGACAGCTCTCTAAGACTTTGAATGGTTTGTAATTTGTACTTGACTAATATTCACTAGCAATAATTGCACAGCGGGATGGAAGGTGGGGGAAGCTGCAGTCTCAACTCCAGGCTGCAGCACATACAAATAAGGCTGTGCCGCGTACGCACGTGGTGCCTCTGTCTCCACCACCCGGGCACGCTGTGCTGCTTGGGCTCCCAGGCACACGCTGTGGAGGCCATGGCCGTGTTTAGACAAAATAGGACCAAAAAAGCCACCAGGGAAACACAAATATGCCTCAGCCTGGGGTCAGCCAGGCGCTGGGGTGGTGAGCTGCAAGGTCCTCCGAAGGCGAAGGGACAAGTCCCTGCACAGCTGCCAGGCGGATGGATGCACTCGCATCCCTCACGCTCCCAGGTTTGGGTATTTGGTGGCTGAAAGCGGCTGCGGTGGCAGCAGCCCGGCACAGCCCGACCCAGCCTTGCCGCCCGTTCAGCAGCGGGGCTGCGTTCCTAACCAGCGTATCGCTGGCCCGACCATGGCCAGGCTCAGGCAACCTGCCAGCGCTGCCATCCCCACGCGTCTCTGCGTGCTGCTGGGTTCTGCACTCAGAGTCTTCCCGGCCCCCCATTCCACTCCCCAGGCCACGGCTGGGCTGAGCCGCAGCCGGAGGAGAGAGTGCCAGGGCTGCGCCCAGCCGCGCACCCTGCCCGGGGCAGAGGCCGCAGCAAGGAGAGAGCCCCAGCAAGAGGCCACCCCCACCCTCCCCTCTCCAAAAGCAATTATAAATGAAGCACACTCAGCTGCACAACTCAGCTCGGATCAGATCACGGCACACGAGACAGCGGCGTCCCCGTCCTCCCCCGCCGGCACTGGAAATGCCGCCTGACCTGCCCAGCATCCCCGCTCCTCTGACACCCGCATCCCCGGGGCTTCTCTCCCCCTTCCATCCCCAAACTGACTGGCAAGTTGGGATGCAGGGAAAGGCTCGATCCTCTGCCCTACCTTCCCACGGCAGAGATGCCCTTGGAAAGAGAACAGCGAGGGGAACCACGGCTCTCCGGCAGGTCCCGCTCTGGCTGTTTTCCCTTGTGTCCGGATCGCTCAAGGATACAATGGCCGTGGTAACGCCAGGCTGATAGCGGGTTGGCGGCGGAGGGGGAAGCGATCTTATCGTCTTTTCAAAGACACTAACAAAAGACACTGATTGGGAGCAGACAAAACACAGCAATACAGCTTCTGCGAGGCAGAAGCAGAAACCTTGGGAAATGCCGCGACAGGCTGGGGCCCAACACCAGACACGGAGCCTTGGGGAGGGAGACACCTCCGGCAAAACAGGCTCTGTCTTTGGGGCTGCTAAGGAGCTGGGTGGGTGCCGAGCGGCACCGCCGGCAGATGGGATGGGGCGGGTGCCGGGGGAGAGGTGGGCGAGGGGCCAGGGACACCGGTGCCCACCCGCTGCCGGAGCGAGCTGAGCCGCGTCCCCGGCTCGCAAAGCCCCAGCGAGATTAATAATGGCAACTGTCTCACGCCAGACTGAAAAATGAAGCATGCGGGACGGCGGGTGAGACAAAGCAGCCTCGCGGCACCCAGCCCATGGCAGCAGGCACCGGGGACGGGAAGGAGCAGAGAGCGGCGATCCCAAACCCACCCCGACCCGCTCCATCCCCCTTTGCACACAACCGACCCTCTCCCAGCAGAACCAGGGTCCAGCCGGGCCAGATCCATGCAGGCCAAAACAGAAGCCGCCTACGAGGTGCGCCATTAAAAACAGAGATCCCAGGTTGGAGGCAGGCAGGCAGCCAAGAGCCAAGGCGGCACTTCGCCGTCCCCTGCGTCCCCCTGCTCAGGAGGCGGCAGGGCTGCCCGCCCCGATCGCGGCACCCAGACCGCGGGGCCAGTGCCGCGGCACCGCGCTGTGGGGAGACGGTGGCTGCCACCCCAGGGGCGATGAATCGCTGCTTGGCCGGCGCTGCCGTAACCACTGCGAGGGTGGTACCCCAACAGCCAGTGCCCCGGCACTCCATTCCCCTCCCTGCATCACCCCCTGCTCCCTCCCCGCATTTTGGTAGGAAACGCAGCCCCGGACACGCTCTCACAGCATTTTCCCCTTTGGTCCCAGGGGATGCTACTGACGTTTTGTCTTCTCCCATGGCAAGCATCAAGGCTGGGGGCCAGCGAACAGCAGCACAGCCCCCAGTGCTTTGGGGAAAGCCTTGCTGCCCCAGCTCAGCCCACCATCCCCTCCTGCCACCTGAATACAGCAGGTCACCATGTCCCCCATGGAAAAAGCGATTCCCGTCCCCTGTCCCATGCCATCGAGCTTTGCTCGGTACAAGAGGGGCAACACAGGGGCACATCTCTGCCCGGCTGGGACCAGCCCTGCTGCAATGAGTCCAAAGGGCTGGTAAAAAGGGGGAGCTGCTCCCCCAGCCCCGCAAACCAGGGTTTGATGCTGCAGATCCTCTCCCTGCCCGGCTGACGCAGCGAGGGCACGCCTGGATTGTGCCTCCAGCCCTTTTCCTCCACAAGGACACTTGTTTCTCACCTGCACTGATTCCTAAAACGAAGGAGAGATGCAGAGATGCTCACTTCATCTCTCAGCTCCAATTCGGAGACCAGGGAAGCCGTGGGCAGGTGCCCCCAGTGCCCGCCCAGGACCCCCACTTTGCCCAGCGACTTTATGTCGAAGGCAGCTGAGCTAAGGCACCCCAGCCCTGCCCTGCTTCCTCTGGCTGATGGAAAACTTGCCCAGATGAAAGGAATTGCTTGTGGAGGAGAGGGGAGGGCAGCACGGCTGCTGTGCGGGGGCCCGGCTACACACTCCCCACATATGTAAGTCCCAGCCCCTCCCATCTGACCCTGTCAACTCCCGTTAAATTTAAAACCATCTTAATTAAAGCTCCACAGCCCAAGCTAGCAGGGGCCAGTGGGTCACAAAAGGGGAAAGGATAATTAAATCAACCATCCAAATTCACCCCCCCTCAAGCATGGGTGAGAGTCACAGTCAGGAGCAATGTAAAATGCCTCCAAAAAGACATGTCAAAACAGGGAGTTTAAAAGACCAAAACAAACCTCTGAGAAGCACAAAAGCAGGTTCTAGATGTTTACCTGGCCAAGAAACTGGAAAACACCAAGCACACACAGGGAGCCGTGCAGGGAGCTCGAGCTCTCCCCGCTGTTGCAGGGCCAGCCCATCAACATGCAGATTTTGGCTTGCCAGGGCGATGGGCAGAGGATCTGCCAACACCAGCGGCTGCACACAGCTGCAGGCAGTGCCCCCTCGCTACCCCTGCAGCACCCCTAGAGCGGGCGAGGGCAGGGGCAGCCCGACAGCGGGCAGAGCAAGCACCATCTTGTGTAAGGCTGGCAAGAAAAAGTCACAAGCCTTATCTCCCCGAAATAATGCAACCGGCTGCCTGGAGTGAGCGAGACGTGCGGCAAGTTGTGCTTGCTGGTGCTGAGCTGCCAAGTGCTTGGTTTTAAGCCTTTTTCTCCCCCAACGGGTGGGAGAAGGGAAGGTGGCCATTGCCATGCCATGTTGCATCCCCATCACTGCACTGTGGCAGACCTGGGTACCGACGGGGCCACATCTTCAGATCCCCCAGTGTGTGGATGCAGGCAGCCTGGGCTGACCCACCGCAACGCTCACCCACGTCCCCACGCACCAGGTCCTTGGGAGCCAGCAAAGCTGTGCACATTCAAAGCTTCCTCCAAGGCAGTGGGTTTTTAATGTCCAACACCGAGCGGCATGGAGGGCTCCAGAGGGAGCTGGCAGCCACCTTTCCTGAGTGACACGCCACCGAGCAAAGCTTGTGGGAGCTCCTGGCAGACCGCTCCCCAGCATCACACACAGAGCCGTGCTGTGCGGTGGGTGCTGGGAGCTGCAGCCCCTTGCCAAGAGCTGCATAGCGAGCCGCTGCTGCAACAAGGGAGTGTGAGCAGCCAGCAGTACCCCACCAGCCCTTTCCACCCCTGTGCAGCAACAAAGCCATCCCAAAAATCAGGGCTCCCACAGCTCTGCCAGCCCCATGCCCTGGTCCACAGGAGAACCCCTGGGTTCAGGGCGCTGCTAGGAAGTGTTTGGGGTCAGGGAGGAAATGAAAGTCAATTCAAGGCTCCTGGAGCCCCCGCTGTCTCCTGCTACCCATGCATGAGCGCTCTGGGAGAGCTCTGGGACCGGCAGAGAACAAACACACAGGTCCTGCAAACCCAGCCTGAGTCTGCTGCTTGCACACACAGAAGAAAGGGGAGCCACGGGGGAGTGAGGAGCACCTCGCTTCCCGGCCAGCACGCATCCCCCATCCCTTTCTGCACTGCAAGGGCATCCTGGCAATGAGAGACAGGGAAAAAAGCTGTCACACCACAAGGGTGGTCCAGCACAGGAACAGGGGCTGGAGAGGTGGTGGGATCTCCAGCAGGAGATGCTCAAAGCTGGCTGGGTGCTGTGCAGCCTGACCTCACTGGCACTGATCCGGGCCAGAGCAGGGATGCCTACCAGTGCCTCCCAGCCTGTGCTTCCAGCATTCCCACCAGGACAGCAGCCAAAGCCAGGAATTGCCCAACCAGCCCCAGTAAATACTTTCCAAAGGCACACAAAGCCTTTGGCCTGCATTAACCTGAAGCCGGCTTCTCCCAGGCAGGTGATGAGGGCACCGCTCTCCTGCCAAGACCAGGAGAAGTGAACAGAAAGGAAGTGCTTCCAAGGGCGGGAGTGCCTGCGGGGCTGGGGAGCACCGATGTCAAGCCAGGCCAGCACTAGGAGCCGGAGCTCCCATCCACTGAGACTTTCTGCAGTCATGGGGTTATGCTTCCCCAAAACAGCCCTCTAGCTCAGCACTGGGGGTTCAATGCCCCCCAAATGTACATTTTTAATACTAGCCCCCAGGTATGCTGGCATCCACATACTCCCACTGCCCACCACCTAATTCCCCAGTTTCCCATGCCCCCATCACATCAACACCGTTCCCATCCTCCTCCAGGTGAAGCACCAGCACAAGGGACCGGGCGGTCCCACTGGAGGGGGTGACGGAGATGCGGTGACACAAGCTAGCCTCTTGAGGAGGAGGGAAGATTTCTGTTCCCCATTTATGCAGCGCCTCTCCCAGCGTGGCCAGCCTCAGGCTCCAGGAAACAAGAATTTGCTTCTGCTTTCTGGAAGGAGACATCTGCCCCGGGTGCTCTCCGGGGATGGCCGTGTGGCAGCACCCAGCCCACCCTGTGCCCAGCTCCCGGCGAAGGGGCAGGTGGCAGCGAGAGGCTGATGTGACTCACGGGTGGCTCAGATCCGGCCAAAATGCTGCTGTCACCTGCGCTTGCCTTGGCTTGAGGGCTGCTGCACCCAACAGCACCCGACAGCGCGGCACCCATTTCACCCCTGGGCAAGGATGGCAGAGCAGGCAGGCGGCAAATCTCCAGGGCAGGGGGAGGGAAGGGGGCAAGGAACACGCAGGAGGCAGAAAAGCTCCGGATCCGAGCAAGTTACAACCACCCCTGGCCACGCTGGCGTCACTGCTAAAACATTTCCACTTTCAGAGAAACCAGCCCATCCAGTCCAGCCAGGAGAGGAGCTCCCTGGGGCTCCACTGGCCCTCTGGGGCTGGAGCTGCAGCCCCACCAGCCCTGCAAAGGGGTCCTGCGGGACCCCCATGGCAGGAAACCTTCCAGCAACCCTCCTGACATGGAATAGTAACTGAAACACTTGCTGGTAAAAAAGGGAAAGTACAGGGAGGGTATCTGCACCCTCAACACAAACCACGTGGGGCCAGGCATCACCCCGCTCACGGCCAGGAGCCACGGGGACTCGGCAGGACACATGCAGGCTTCACTGCAACAGGAGGGTGTGAAGGAGAAGCCAAGCAGAGACCAAGGGTCCTCCATCACCGATTTCCCCCACTTCCCACTTTGCAGACCCCTGAACAGTTCCAAACAAATAAGCAGGATCCCACGCAGCAAATTTACGCTGATTATTGGCTTATTTTCCCGGGTTACTTTGGGACTCTGGGGCATTCACCCGACACAAGCCATGTGCTCTGGGGACCCACGGGGCCACCAGCCCTAACGCACACATGCTACAGGCGCAGTGGGCGGCTGCAAGTCAAGGCTGGGTGATCAGGATCAGCCTCCAGCAACGCACGCTCAACTCCTGCTTTCACCTCGCGGGAATGAATGGGACCAGGAGCAGCTCCCGCAGCAACGGGCACAGCCCAGGACCGTGGCTCTGGTCTCGGCACCGTCAGACCCCACGCCAAGGCGTGCCCGGAGAGCCTGGATGTTGCTGGTGGCAGAGCCCCGAGAGATGCTGGTCCCCACAGCCACTCCCATCTGCACCACCAAAACAAAGCAACTCGCTCAGGATGCGTCAGAGGAAGCAACCAGGGAGGGTCTCGAGGAGCAAACGGAGAAGATCGGCCAGCGCCGGACAGCATTTCCATAGCCAAAAAGCCGCGTCAGATTCCCCAGCTGCTCCTGGGGTGAGCGGGATGCTCAGCAGCTCCACTGGAGCTGCCGGGAGAGGAGCTGGCTGGGAGGTGCAGCTACGGTGCTCACTATAAACAGCCCGAGCAGACGAAAAACAAAGAAAAACGCTGAGCTGGTGTCTTTTATCCCTGCCTCTCCTGGAGGGGAGAGCTGGGCTCCGCACACCTCCCGGCCCTGCACCACTCGCTGCAGCAGTGGTGGGGATCCGAGATGGGCTACAGGCGAGGTGGATGGGACCAGCCCTGAGCTGCCGACACCAGCCAGTGGTGCGGGACGAGCTGCTTGTGGACCTTGCACCCTCCTGTGGCATCTCTCCAGCCCTGGCTCGCGCTGCTCTTCCTACCCAAAATAAGCACCCCGAGCTGGAGCTGCCCCCCTCCCTGCCCTGGGGCAGAGCCTGCGGGGATGGAATGAAGGGATGAAGGGATGAAGGGACGAAGGGACGAAGAAGTGTATCTCCTCTGCTTTCCATCACCTGTGGCTCATGGTGGCTTCAGCACAGCCCACCCAGACCATGGCACGAGAGCAATCCCCGTCCCCAAAGTACCAAGAAGGGGACGTATCAGCGTATGTACACACACGTGCACGCACACCTACACACGGCTGCGCTCGCGAGCAGGCAGCTGGGGTGGGCAGGCAGCTCCCTGCAACTGCCCCCACACGCTGCTCTCCTTGCCCAGCCCCAGCCGCACACACTGGTCCCAGCACCGTGAGCCTTTCCACCCCGCGCGCTTCCAAACTCAACTGCCCATGATGTTGGAGCATGAAACTCATTGTGGTCGCAGTGACTTTTGCAGCTACGTATGCACCCTTCCTCGTCCCACAACACCCTCCTTGCCCGGCACAGCAGGGTGCTCACCGGCAGCTCCCGCTCAGCCGTGCCAAGGCTTCCCGATCCTTTCCCCGGCACAGCAGGGCCCCACCAACACTTGCCTGATGGCGAAGGGAAGGAAAGGGCCCGGCCATGCAGGGAGTGACTCTGACAGCCTTTTCATGTTGGTTTTTATTTTTTGCAGAAGTCACCAAGCGCTCACTTCCACCCCCGGAGCATCCAGAGCCCAGGATGGCACCGCCCGATCCCGCTGCCACCAGCACCGGCTGCAGCCTGGCGGCACCCCAAAACCACCAAGCTATGAGGGCTGGTTTCGGCTGGGGAAGTCGGTGCCCAGCCGGGCCACGGTCTGGGGAGGAAGTCCTCGAAAACACTGAGAGGCTGCAACCCAGCGGGTGAGGAAGGCGATGGTGCTTCATGGAGATCAGATTATATTTGCCCTGCCTAAGGAAGAGATTTGCCCACGGTGCAGGCATGGTGCAGGGCAGTGCGGCTGGGGTGAGGGAGGGGTAGGAGAGGGGGAAACTGAGGCACGCACTCGATGTAAAGCCTCACCAACCTCTGATGGCAGCTTCCCAGGCGCTCCTGGGGGAAACTGAGGCGTGCAATGCTCCCTACCAGGTGCAGAAGCAAGGTGGAGCAGTGAAACCCAGACACAGTGCTGCACCTCCAAACCCAAACTCCTGCTAAAGCGTGCCCCAAGGTGAGACATTTTTAGGATCAATTTAGCACTGACCCAACCCCATCACGCTGCCCCCAAACTGGGGCACGGCCTGGGAAGGGGGACGTTGCATAGGAAGGGGGCATGTGCATCTGGACAGGCTGGACTTGTTAACCTCAAGGTGGAAGGGGCAACGGCAGCAGTGGGCTTTTACCCTCATTGCCCAGGTTTTTGCTGGCCGAGATGATTGCCAAACACGGTCGGGAAGGATGGGAGCAGCCACGCTGGGCGGAAGCTATTTTTGCAGCACGCAGTCAGGTTTTCCTCCAGCCAGCCAGCCCTAATGCAGCAGGCTCAGGGCCAGCCGAAACCTCACGGTCACGGGAGCGAGACCAAAACAGGTCAAGCATGGGACGGGGCTGGGAAACTCAGGGCCAGCCTCTGAGGCTTGCAGCGTGGGGTAGGAAGCGCAGCACAGCCCGAGTCACAAGTGTCCCCGCGTCATGCGTGGGCAGAGGCACTGACCCAGCAAGGCTGCTCGCCCTTTGCTGTGGACCCCAAAACCATCCTGGTGCCCTCCTGGCGTGGGGGCCCACGCGTGCCAGGCTGCACGCCTTGCCCAAACCTCCACCGGTTCCCTGGCTGCGAGGCGAGGGCAGGCTCACTACACACGTGCCCCATTTCTTACATTTTTGCCTTAAACGTCCAGGGGGTTCTCTTCCCCAGATTCCTCCAGATGAGCCTGTGGATCCTGCCACACCAGCCTACAGATATTTTGGATGCTGCATCTCTGCCGAGACCACCTGGAGCCAAGGGGCTTGGGCAAATTTTTTTAAGGTCTGAATTAAAATCAACGACCAGCCCACCCTTTGCCCAGCGGCCAATACCCTGTGGCAGCCCTGCCAGCCCCCAGCCCTTACAAACACCTCCCCGCTCCACAGCGAGGGCAGCCAGGAGATCCGTAGCCTGCAGGGAAGTCAGTGCAAGACGCAGATTTGCAGGTCCTGGTTCCTGGCCCAGGTTCAAACCACATTTGTTCCTGAAATCTGTTTCAGGGCTTTATTTTCAAAGCATGTGTGTGCAGAGGCATGTGCAAAGCAGCACTGGTTCCCGCTGCAGCCGGCGCCGAGGTCGCCTGTGCCAACGCGGGGCCAAGTCGGGGGCCTGGGTGCACCCGAGCACCGACTGCAGCCCACGTTGACGTAGCCATGCTCAGCCAATTAATCTTTTTTTTTTTCCCCTCCTAAGCACACAATATACTGGACTATCTCAAAGCTTGCTGCCCATTTAGAAGATGAAGGACCAAAGGCATTATTATTTTTCTGAGGCCCGCTTTAAAATAGCCCCGTGACACACTGCACATTTTTTGCTGATGGGCGGAAACTTCAGCAAGACGCTAGCCCAGGGGAGTTAGTCCGCACCACCCGCAGCTACAGGCAGTCAAAAAGAGGAGTTTGGACTGGAAACAGCTACAATCTGCACTCCTGTCCCAGTAACAGCCATGCAAGGATGGTTATTTCCATCCAGAGGTTCAAGCTGCTCTCTGGGCATCGGATTAAAGGGTTCTCTCCCGCACGGAGCAGCACAGGCCACGGGGACGTGCCGCTGTCTGCCGAGGCCGTTTCCCGTGGCTGATGGGATGCACGCTGGACGCATCTCCAGGCGGGCTCTGGGGTGAGATGTGGAGCGCTGCGGAAGCGAGCTCAGATGGGAAATTGTGCCGAGAGATAAAGGAACAAGTTGGAAACCGAGCTGCAAAATAGACGGTACAGGAAACAATAGTGCTTCAGATAGGCTTTCAAATTTCCCCCAGCGATGCCAGGAGTACGGCGCTTTGTCCCAGTGATGCTCAGGGTTCTTCCCCTCTCTTAGACACGCTGGGAGGAGGCACAGACTGTTTGCTCACTCCTACCTTTTCTGTTTCAAAGATGTCACAGGCATTTGCTGGTCCTTAAAATGAGAGGTTACAGACCAAGTCCTTCAGGTCTCATTAGATAAGAGTTTTAGCTCTGCGATGACTTCAAAGGCCAGGAGTGATCCTGGCACCAGTAGCAGGGAAAGGCAGACAGGATTTTGGAGGCACAGCAGCCCCATGGTTCACCCTCTCCTCACCTCGGTGAGCCCAGCGAAACAGCTCTGCTTCCCGGGAGCTGCCCACACTGCTAAAGGCCATCCCTGCCTCAGGACTGCTGATGTTCCCTCCGTGCCACCAAGGCAGCAAAGGAGCCTGTTGTCTCCGCAGCAGAGCCTCTGTGTAGGTCAGTCACCATGAACCACAGCTCTCTCTTCATCTCACCCCCAGCTCCCTGGCCGGGGGCTGGGACGGCCCTTTCTGCCTCCCCACGGTACTTCTATGATTTTCCATCACTCTGGCACAAAGTCATTAAAGGGCAGAGCTATCGTTAGGGCATCTCCATCACACAGGGAGCACTGCAAGGCCACTAACGATCGAGACAGGGAACATTGGACTTCCCTTAGCTGCTGCTGCACCAGCTCATAAATAACCCCATCTCCAAAAAAAAAAAAAAAAAAAAAAAAATAACCAGGCTGCGTTTTGGCAAAGCCACCGAGGCAAGGTGTTTGGAAGAGCCGCTGCCCTGCTGCTCCCGGGTCCAAGCTTGGAACTGGGAACCAACCCTCGATCTTTCAAGCAAAGGTGCCCTTCTCTGACAAACGAACACTAACTGGCTAATGATTACAGAGATGCGGCTCCCCGGGGAGCCAGCACACGAGCCTCCTCTCAGAGACACCGAATGGCCAAGGTTTTGCTATGGGCCAGATCCTGAGCCAGCACGAAGTGGCGCAGAACAGCTGGCTTAGCGCGAGGCAGCCCAGGATCAGCCTCTCCGCCTGCAAAGGTGCTGGGAGCAGCCCCACAGTGGAAATAACAAAAAGGATATTGCTTTAAAGTGCAAGATTTCTGATGTCCCCCCGCATGTCCCCATCCTCACGCCTCCCCAGAGAGCCCTGCCAGCCCCGCACCCTTGTTTGACTAACACATGCTGCATGGGGAGGCCGGGCGAATGTTGAGCCGATGGGTGCTGAGGGGGGTCTCCAAGCCCAGCAGGGATGGACAGCTTCCGTCATTAACGGCTGGACCTCGGGAGGGTTTGTCATGCCTCAGTTCTCCTACCGGAGAACAGTTCACCGGTCACTGCTGGCAGCGGGCATCTCCTCAGCTGAGAGGAGAGGCACAAAGCCCTCCAGCTCCCTCCTGCTGTACACCTCCTCCTCTGGGTAGCACCAGCTGGGCAGGGGGAAAGAAAAAAAATCAAGTCTTTTGTTGCCACCTTCCCACAGCTCAGTTTGCATACAGCACTGCTGGGTACGTGCTGTCCTGTCCCTGTCCCCACTGCACAGGCAGTGCCGGACCCAGGCAGGAGCTCGCCCCAGGAACTCCCCGGGTTCTGCACCCTCCGCTGCCCCCAGCTCCTAATGCCACAAGAAATGGGACCTGTCCTGGGGGACCCCCCAGCTGCACGGAGCAGCCACATCATGTCCTTTCCTTTGCATTGCTCCTGAGGACCTAAGAGGACGAGCGAGCCAGTGGCACACACAGCATAGCACAAGCCAGTCACCTATGACCTTTATCGCTGCTCACCAGCACTGGGACTGGGACCAGGACCAGGACTGGGACCGGGATCAGGACCACAGTCATCTCCTGGCCCCAAGTCCAGGGGGCTGAGCCCTGGTACACCACAGCAGCTGCCGGGTTGAGGAAGGGCCGGGGGAGGAGTGCGTTGTGCAGGGCCAGCAAAACGCGGGGAGATGCGGCAGATCCCCACTTATTTCCAGCGGGTCTCGCAGGAGGCTGTGCAGCTCCCCGAGGTGATGCTCGGTACCAGACTGGACCGCGCTAGGGTCAGCGCCACGAGATGCCACCCCCGCTCCAGCCCCTGTCCCCAGCGTACACAGTCCTGTGCGGTGGGCCCCATCCCCGCAGGCTGCCCCCCTGTGCCCATCCCAAACGGCACCGGGATGCAGCACAGCCTGCCTGGGCAGCGAGTGGGGATAAAAGACCATCCCCACCCCAGTGTGGCTCAGGGCAAAACCCACGATGCTCTTCCGTGGCACTGGGGGCCGTGATGGGGACGGTGGGGACAGGCCAGCGCCACCGCTCGCAGCCATACCTGGGGGTTGGATCGCCCAGGCTGTGACGGGGGAACAAACTTCCCGGCTGGATAAAGCCTTTCATCAGGCAACCCGGGGCTCTGCAGCCCCCCGGCAGGCTGGAGCCAGCCAGCCCCGGCGAGGGGCACGGTGAGGAGCCTGGCCGGCCACAGCTCTCCAGGCCCACTGGGGCTGGACACAAGCCCCAGAATTACCGGTGAGCAAACACGACAAGGGAAGCGGATCAGGAGACATCAAAGCAGGGGGGCGATGAATATTTCATGTCCTGGCCTACATACAGCCCGGCTCTCCCCGCCCTGTGCTCCCGGGGGTCCCCCACAGCCCCTGATCACAACAAAGGGGAGTTGTGGGCAGGCGGTCCCGCCCCGCCGGACCCCATGGCCGCCCGGCTGGACCCTCAGCATCCCCGGCTGGGGCCACATCTACCCCGCTAGACAGTGGCATCCCCAGCCAGACCCACAGCTGCCCCACCAGAGCATGCGCATCCGCCACTGGACCCACAGCCGCCCCACTGAAACCCATAGCCAGACCACGAGCATCCCCGCCGGGACCCATAGCCAGCTCACTGGACCGCGGGCATCCCCCGCTGCCGGACCCATGGCTGCCCCACCGCAGCCTGGGCATCCTCTGCCGGACCCAAACTGCCAGCATCCCCGATCGGACCCACAACCAACT
>JAVJGG010000009.1:21103332-21135087 GCA_035590195.1 Aviceda cuculoides | reverse complement strand
GGGGCCGCCCCCGCCGCGGGCTCTGCCGGCGCACCCCGGCCCGCGGCGGAGGGAGCCGCCTGGGCGCGCCGGGGCCACGCGTGGGAGCGGCGGCCTGGGTCCTCTGTGCGCGTCGCCCTGCGCGACCCCGCGAGTGGGGGGCTGGGGGCAGGGGGGGAAGAGCTCTGGGCTCCCCGCGGGGGTGGGGTTCTCCCACCCGAGCCCGGTGCTCCTCACCCCGGCGGGCTGCGTTGTTATGTTTACCTGGAAGCCAGAGCTGGGAACAGAGGCGAGAAGTGATTTACAGGGGGTTAAACCCCGGCTGGGTTGGGGTTTGCTTTACCGTACAGTTCTAACACACGTCGGATGGCAGGGAGAAACGCTCTTTTGTCATATTCTGCACTTGAATCTGTGCATCTCCATCCCCAGGAGGGACAACTTGCCGTCCCAGGGGGCTGCAATCCACGTTGCCCCATCTCTGAAGTCAGAAGGAGGCAAAACTTAAGCGTTGAGGAAAAGCAGGGAAAGATAAACCACGTCCTGGGCCTCCCTGGGGAACCCGGGGTAGCCGTGAGGCCCTTTGGAGGCAGCGCTGGCACACAACGGCAGCTGTGCCCTGCTGGGGCATCTGCCCCGGCTTTGGGTTAATACACCCCCAGGTCACCCCTGCAGCCGGTGCCAGGCTCCGAAACGAGAAGGCACGGAGCTGTGGGTGTTCCTGGGGTGCCCAGTCCCCAGCTAGCAGCATCACCCTGTGCAGGGCCAGGTGAGGTGCGGGTCCCGCTGAGTCCCATTCGGGCAGGTGGGCACACGGGGACCGTTCCAGCCGTCCCTCCCCTCGCTTCTCAGCACCTTCCCCTTTCAGCTCTGGGAGGAGGTGGAAAATGCCCAGCTTTCCCCCGGCTCAGAGCAGTGCCGGGGCTCAGGGCTCGGCCGGGCACCGCGACGCCTGCCCTGAGCCCGTCGGGGCTGCCCGACCAGCTCAGCGGCGCTGGCAGCCCTCCCACCTCCCCCGTTAGCGATCCACTATGGTGTTCCCTGTCACTTTATCCTCCAGGAAGAACTGGAGTGAAGCAGCCCGCTCCTTTAAACCCCCATTTAGCTGGTCTATGAGGCATGCTTGGCTGCTGGCTGGCTCCGGTGACCCCTGGGCTGTATTTCCACAGCCAGCACTGCCTCCATCATCCCCTGCGCACCCCTCTCACCAACCCTTGCAGCCACTGCGCAGGGATTTCGGAAAACTCCATTACTCTGAGAAAGACCTGACACTTCAGAAACAATTTGGGAAGTTAAGTTTCAGAGAACTATGGGGCGGAGTTTTTCTTTCTGTTTCCCACTCCCCACCCCCCCGTCTTGTTCTTTGAGTTATTAAAAAAATATTTCCCATGACACTGGCAAGGGCCAGCGAATCCATGAGTCACCAGGAACAAGGAGTCACGCACACACGGATCCATCACCCCTGGCCAGCACATCGCGGAGGGGCCCTTCCCTGGGAGGAGCTGCCCGCTGATAAGGTCCCTGCAGCCAGGCTGAGCCGGGCAGGGCCGTGGCTTTCCCTCCTGCCTCTCATCTCCCTCCCAG
The DNA here is from genome assembly GCA_035590195.1 of Aviceda cuculoides. NCBI lineage: Eukaryota > Metazoa > Chordata > Aves > Accipitriformes > Accipitridae > Aviceda > Aviceda cuculoides. Next base: position 21,133,527 of record JAVJGG010000009.1, on the reverse strand, counting down.
GGCTGGGAGAGGGTGGCCGGGCTCCCTGCACACCCGTGGGGTGGCTGGTGCTGGAGAGTGGCTGGGTTGGGGGTAGGAGCCCTGCTTGCTCCTTGCTGGAGCATCAAACCGCAGCCCGGTTTGTACTGAGGCTTTTTTGGGGTGTTAATTCACAGCCACCACCCCTATCCGCTATCCGACTGGCGTGGGGATGTGTAGGGAGGGATTCCTCGACCTAACCTCGATGTGGGATTAAGGAATTAACTGCGTGGTGTGGGGCAGCCCCGGGGTACCGCTCTGCTCACTTATAGGTTAATACTTAGGTCATACTATAGGGCAAAGAGTGGGGCACATCTCTGCCTGGGGTCCCCCACGCCTTTGCCCCGCTCTGCCTGCAGAGGGACACGGGGATGCTCCCCTCTCCTTCTTGGTCCCAGGAGCACCCACTCCTGCAGTCCCAGAGCAGGCGTGAGCAGCTGCCGGAGGGGAGAATGCCCCGGGGGAGCAGGGACCCGGCCCCAGCCCCGGGTGAGCTGGTTAGGATGACTCAGCCTCTACCGGATCCAGACCCAAATCTAAGATGCAATTATGACTTATAAATATTTGAATTTTGTTTTCCTCTTTTGCAATCAACTCCATTTCTACAGGCTGTCCTACAATCGTAGTTTTCATCTCTGGCGGTGCTGGCCTGTTGCTGGAAGGCAAACAGCAAAGGCACTGTGCCTTTTTACACGCCAGACCAACTCCACGACATAATCTGTTCTTCGAAGAAGATGCCAATGTGCAAATTTAAAATGGCAAATAGATACTCTCTAAAACCAGCCTCTTATCTTTTGGGCTTGGATTCAGGAATGTGCCCTCACAGGACTCCGACATTAAACATGCAGTGCTGACGATAATGCGATTTAAGACCATTTAAGTTTAAGCAACCCAGCACACCTCAGTGCGTCCCTATCTCAGCCGTGAGCTCCTGAGCCTGACAGACACCCCCCAGCCGCCCGCTTCCCCTTCCCTCCTGCCCCACTCCAAGTATCTATCTTTAAACAGTCTAATCCACATACTTTTTTTTTTTTACGCAGCTAGGGATTTCAGTCTCTTCCCTGAAACTTATTTTCTTGAGAGGATTCTTTCTCTTCACTTTTAAATAGCATGATAAAACCCACCCTGGGAAGAGGAAGAGGGTTACAGAAACTGAAAACCAGGTACTTTCAAATTAAAAAAAGTAGCACTGAATATTTATGGTGGCTCAGTTATTACCGCACATCTCAAAATGATATTCTAACAAGAAATCAAGACGTGCTCAGGTATTTCTGTGCTTTCTTGCTGACCTTTTCATGAGTTTCATCAGGAAAAAGAAGAATGAGAGTTGTGATGGCCAGAGTGCTGTCACGCTCATGAGTAAGTAAGTACGTGGCTCCTTCCCCCTCCAGAAGGCAGACCAAACTGCTCCAGGGGGCTCCTGAAATCTTCCTGCAAAGTAAGAGGGTGCTTGTTGGGTCCAGCAATTGATCCAAGTCCTGACCTCTCCAATGTAGCTGTGGACTTACAACAAAACACCTATTCATCTCCAGCCAGATTTATTTTTAAGCATCCCCTTGGCAAGCGTGAATAAGTTTTGTCTAATGGATTCTGTTCCTGAGGCTAGTTGCATTTTGTTCACTGCAAATTCCAAATATATTTGCACAAATTATTACTGTTAATAATATAATGGTTGTGTTTGAGATGCTGGACAGACGCAGAAGCAGCCATGGCTCTTGCCCTGAGATTTTACAATCATTGAGCTTTACAGCCCTGCAAATAGCAAGCGTGTGATGGCAAACGATCGGCACCACCAGCCCCGTCAGGGAAGCTGCAGTTATGAGCTCACGAGCTGATTTACTAATGGGATTGACCAGAGTAATTCCCGCAGTACGAGCCATTTGGCCATATTTCATGGTAGAAATGCTAATTCTGGCCATTCGCTCCCGCACTCAGCAAGAGGGCTGCAGGAGCCGAGTGGCAACGCCAGCGTCCCGCAGGTTGTAGAATAGAAAGGGCCGGCTGAGAAGAAGTCACCAGGAGGACTCAGGACAGCTCAGGCCCCGGGTTGTGTCCCTCAGTGCAGTGACAATCTGCTGTACAAAAGGGGCCCTTAACCCCAGCACCGAGGTGGCCCCAGCCAGGAAGTGTCACTGCAAAATTCCCTGGGGGAAAGGACCATGGCCGGGGGGTGGTGGTGGTGGTGGAGGGTGGGAGGGTTGGGGGGGGTGGGGGGGGAAACCACGGAGTCAGTGATGTGCAAATGTTTGATAAGGAGGCACCAAGTTCAACAGCTGTGGGGGGAAATTATCTGCATGTTCAATAGAGGCACAACATTTCCGTCAGGTTTCTGACTGATAAAATACGATGTTTTGATACAATCTGAATTATGTATCTTGGAATAGCTCATTCAGGCAAAAATCCGACACCTCTGCTTCTTGCCTCAGCTCAGCAAGAAAAGCCGCACACAAAATGTTAGCATTTCCCAGTGGTGGAAATTCTGCTTTTTGGCCAGACTCAGTATCAATAGAAAAGAGTGGTTCAGAAAAGCCCAAGGAAACTTGTCCAGATGAGATTTATAGCCCTTGTTCTAGCTTTCTTTGCTAACAGAGCAGCAGAGGGATGGCTGGCTAGTGCAAAGGTCTGGTAGCCACATCCAGGCAACCCTGCCCTGGGGGCTGTGGCGATCCCTCGGCGGCAGAGGAGTCCCAGGCATCCTCCCTGCCAGCACCCGGCTGCTTACTGGCCTGCAAGCGGCTGCAGCCTGCGCCAAGCGGAGCCGAAGCAGACACAAGGGTGTTTCCCCTTAATCGTCCTGTCTTGGTCCTTCGAGCGAGGGATGGGCTAAGGAGGCCAAAGTCTGAATCTGAAAAATTTAAACCATATGACATTTGGATCCATGCTCAGTTTGAAGTGAGCTAAGTAAGGGGGGAGGTAGGGAGCAGAAATGGTTGCAGCTTCCACCCTTCTCTCAAAAACTGCTCGCCCCGCGTTTCTCTTCACCACAGAGGTCTGACACTTGGGAACTTCTGCTTCAGCCACCCAAAGGAGCCACCACGGCATCACAGGTAGTGCTCCGTGGGGACCACAGCCACGAGGACCCTCTCCCGCACAGACCACAGCAGCCGCGGTCCAGCCGTCCACTACAGCATGGGCCCACCCAGCACACGCCGATGTGCAAGAGCTGCCCTCGGGGAGCCAGAGGGACGTAACCCTACAAGCCCCATGCCAGCAGCACGGCTCCAGCATGGCTCCTGCCTGCGCTGCCGGAGCGGAGGCACAAATAACAGCAGGAAGCGTCTGGAGCTGGTTCCCTAAGCGGAGGGAGCGGCTTTGCTGTGTGAGAGCTCACGGGTGCCTGTTGTACTGTGGACTTTGGCTTCTGGCAAGGTCAATTTGCAAGCTTGGGATGGCTTTTGCAGAAGCAATGGCCAAAGGGAAGGCAGTAGGAACTAGCCTTGGAGCCAGGGACACCTGGGTTGTAGCCTCAGCTTAGGCAAAATATAAGACGTCTCAGGCCAGAGCTGAGGTCTTCCGTGGCCCCAGTCCATGAACTGGGACTGGCTGAACTTGACACTTACAGGGATGGCACCTCAGAGGCTCAGACAGCCTTCTGGCAAGAAACAAGAGGATCTCCAGAGTGCCGGTTTCACAAATAAGGAATGCTGCATTTGGCATGTAAATAGGACTGCGTGGTACTAGGGACACAGCTCCTTGCCTAGAACTGAAGACAGGTAGAAGTGAGAGCCCTTCAACCCCCTCCACCCACAGCATCCCCATTTGGGAGCTGAGTTCTTCAAGCGCGACAAGAGACATCAGCCAGGCAACAATTGTTTTTAAAAAGCAAAGATGTGATCCAAAGCAGGTTTACCTTGTACCTACCAGCCAAAAAGGCTGGACTCGAGCCACGGAGGAACCTGTCAGCCTCTCTGCTCCAACCACCCGCTCTGCGTCACTGTGGTCCTCGGTGGGACTGCGGTTTCCTGGTGCGTGGCTGCTCACGCCTCCAGCAAAGCAGGGTGCAAGGAGCATCAAAGCCATACCGGGGCCTCCAGGCACTAAATGAAACCAGGGAAGCTGGGAGGAGGGAAGTGAGCACTGTGAGAGGTTGGGGATTGCACAAGACAAATCTGTGTGTGCTGGTGAGGAGCAAGATCTGAACGGGTGGTGTGGAGCACGCACAGCACTGTAGCGCTCACTTATCGCAAGAGCTCGGAAGCATAATACTTGATCAACTCCTTATGGCTCAGGGGTAGGCTGATGTGGACGGCACAGCTTCCTGGGTATACCTGGGGCTCCCAAGGTGGAGAGCTGTCCTTCCCCAGCAGTTACGTCTGCTGCCTGAAAAAATCATCACGGAAGAGAAACATGCTGATGGGGCTGATTACAAGGGGACATCCATCCTGGATGGTTCTCTACATATTCTTTTTCTGTATCAGTCCTTGTAACAGCAGGTGATACCGAGTCTGTCACTGACAGGTAAAATTTGGCTGCAAGGACAGAAGAATTGCAACAGACATGAGCCTACAGGGTGGAAGCAACAAGAGGGGGCATGGGTGTGAATCACAGTGGGTGAATTGGGAAGAATCAACATGAAATGGGAAAAATCAGCTGAATTTCAAGGGAGAGGCAGGAAGATAAGTTAATCACTCTGCAATTGCCAAGCAAGAGACATTTAGACCAGCTACTGCACACTGGCCTGTGTACCAAAAGCCAGAAAACGCCCCCACAAACAATCGCTCAAAAGCCACAAACTACCAGAGGAGAAGAGCAGGACTTTGGACCTGCAGTAACTGCCAATTTAAGAAGAAATACAAACACTGATTACAGACCATGCCTCTTGCCAGAGAGAAAGAGTATGCTCCCCAACCAAATCATCCCTTCTGGTTGGATGAGAAAGAGGAGGAGGGTCAGATCCCTTCCCAGTGCCAAAGCTGGCAATCAACCCAATCATCAAACAAGCAGCCGTGCTCTGTACTCCAGTACTCTCCATTCATCATCCTATTTTCTCGCTGCAGTCAGTCTCTGATGCCTCATGAGATTAATAAACAAACAACTAAATCAATACAGTCATCTCGATCCCTGCAGGCCACAGGCTGTGAACAACGTAACTTCTGCCTGAAAGAAGTATCAGTGTAAGAGAGGGTCCCAAGAGAGAAGTCCAGCACCCCAGCTCTCAGCCGTCCAAAAATTCACACACATACACAGGGGAACAGTTCAGCAGTGCCCTGGGAAACAGAGATACTGAGCAAGTCCTCCCCTCCTACAGCTTCCTCATTTTCTCCTCGAGCACTGTCACGTGCAGCCTTGACCCTCCCTGAAATCCAAGCGCTGAAGGAATATTTTCACATTCTTCATGACAGGCTGGGAAATAATCTTAGCTTATTGACTCGACAAGGGGGCTGCTCTGCAAACATCAGTCCTCTTCAAAGATGGCCTCGGGCTCTTCAGTTCCTGTCAGTAGGGAACCTCACCAGAATCTCTCTGAAGCTGAGGGAAGTGTGTGTATGAGAATGAAAGTAAATTAGGTCTGAACAAGATTAACAGGGATTTAATTGAACTATGTGAACTGGAACTCCAGTCACGAGCTACTTATTAGCCTGTCTCAAGGGATTGTGCTGCTTGCACTGGAGGAGCACAAGGATGCATTGTGAGCGTGGGACAGCTCAAGGGGACGGCGATGGCCACAGCTCTCGAGATGAGCGTGGCCCGAGAGGCAGAGCTGCTTGAACATGATCAAAAATTAAGCAAGGAATTCTCAACTTCTAGCCATGTTTCTTCAGAGCTGAGGCTTGGCCTGTTGAAGGAAAGGAATTTCGTAACGAATATTCATAACAAACCCAGCTCTCAGCACAGCTCCTGGCCTTTGGGTGGCAGAGCAAAGTACTGTTCACCGAGGTGCTGCCTACTGGCTGGTATCTGGAGGCAGACCATTGAAAAACTCCTCTTCAATAAAAGTGAGTTAATGAGGTCTTCAGCTCTCTTTGGGATGTTAATTGCTAAACAGCCCAGAGAAAAGTGCTTGGGAATTAAAGGAGTCACCACACCAGTCCACTCGTTTTGGTTTTCTGGTGAGGGAACCAACAGACGCATGCCAGAGCTTGGCTACCACACCTGTCTTAACCCAGCCAAGAAGAGCCACCAGACAGCTCCACGATCCAGCCATGTAAACCTGAGCTACAATCACACACTGAGGGGCTACTGAAAATTCCTATTACCAGTCTACTGAATCCCCATCTAATCTTCTGCTCATATTATTAACAAATGATGCCTTTAGTATTGCTACCTTCATGGGGTCTCTTGGAGCCAAATTCTCTCATGAGAGGCAAATTAATTTAGTCATTGTGCTATTTCCTCCTTCCTTCTAGGAAGGTGAAGCTGTACTGGGAGATAGTTTGCTACTTCCAAGTCAAACACAGATATGCGCATGCCTGACAGTATTAACTAACCAATTTCTCAGATTAAAGGATCTGAAAGGCTTTCCCTTAATGGATCATTTTTATGAATAGGTTATTTATGTCCCTGTGTTCCTATAGTCTTAAGAGTTCTGGCAACTTTCACAATGAATGCATGGAAAGAGGCAGCACAACTTTGAAAAGAGATTTCTTTTTAAACAAAGAGATTCCGATTGTATTTATTACATGTTTCAAGACAAACTAGAATACACAGGATATTGGTAATCTCTAAAAACATACTGTAAATTCAGCTAACGAGCATTCAAATAGGTATAAAGCTGCTAGGAACAGACTGGGAAATTTATCTTAATCCCTCTTCCCCCCAACAAAAACAGCCCGCAATATCCAATATCATTAGCAGTGAGTAAGCCAGCCGGCAAATAGCTAGATGTAGATGTTGATGTAGTAGCCTGCTATTTCAGGTAACAACCACACAGTGCTCATTGCTAACTGGTTCTTAGCTGTAGAAGTGCTCCTATATTTCATGTAATGTGTGTGCTACTCTTTCAACAGTTGCAATTCCGTTAAAGCACTAAACCCCCCTTTTAGGTAATCTGGAGAAAGCCAAAGTTGTGAGATAAAACCACCACCATCCTCATTTATTAAAATGGAAGAAGTGATCTGCAGTACCTATCCAGGGCAGTGGCAATGCTTTTCTTTCCCCTGCAGATTGCAGACAGGAACACAGATCCGAAATGGAAACTCATAGCAAAATATTGTTCTTTGTTATTTGTGTGGGAAGTTTTTGTAATGTTTCCTTGGACTGAGAGCTCAAAGCAATGTTAGAGTGCCTGCGTCTCCCATGCTTTGTCTGTCCTCCTAGTATTGCCTTTATGTAGCTCAAAAAAAAGAAGAAAATGTTGAATTTAAAGCAGAGCTCTAAGGTGGATTTTAAGAAGTGCAACTTGGTGTCAGCACTCTGGTTAAGAGAAGCAGAGAGCCTGGAGCAGGGAAGCAGTGAGAGGTTAGAATCAAACTGGTACTGGGATCCATCGGTCTCACCCGCCAAAAGCAAGAGTGAGCAGAGAACGTGGCCGTTCTCAACACTGATGGTTTCTGTAAATGTGTTGTTCAACTCCTGCTAAAGAACACGCAGCACAACACTGCTACCATATCTGGGCTCACAAGGCATTTGTGAATCGAGGATGGGAGTCTATGTATGCAAAAAGGATCGCAGACTTGCAGCTCTGCCAAAGAGAACCCTTTCCTTCAAAGCCGCTCTGAACGCTGGGTGCGCCTAAAAGAGCAGGTTCTCCTCCCATTGACTCATTCGTGATCAAACAAACCAAGATGTGAGCTGGCATCAGGAAGCTCGAGCTGCCCTACAGAGACTCTGTGGCTACGTCACCACCTATCACTTTCCAGTCCTGTCTAGCCATATTTAAATCTAATACTAGATTGTGCCTGGGCCTGGAGAGCCAGAGCCTGAAGGAACATAGTGTATATGTCTCTTGCCATATAGTCATGCTACACAGTCAGCTTGCCACCCCTTGGATCTTAAAATACCACATCTCCTCAGGCTGAGATTGTATTTAACTTCAGGAAGAATTCAGCAAGAGGAGATGCAGCAAACTATAGCAGGTAAGGCTGGGAGGGAGTTTGCAAATGCAACAAATCCCAGCTGTGTTGAAATTGAGCACATGGTTAGGATGTGGCTAGCTGACAGGAGGGTTTATCAACAGTACAGCGAGGCAATGCTGTTTGATACATGACCAACGCAGCACTCTGAGACTGCCACCTCAGAACAGCTTTTCTCCAACATGCAGTAATTTATCTTCCCAAGTTTCCAAGAGCACCCCATTAGCACAGGCATTAAATTCTGCACTTCCAGAATCATATTGTTCCCTAATTCTTGTAGTCATTGCAGTCCCCACCACAGCCTCAATTCCCTGAAATGCACCTGCTTTCAGGGTGGGAATGGAAAGGGTGGGAATGGAAAGGAAAAGTGCATGGGTGGGGAGTAAGAAAGAGGTAGCGACGCTGGGGAAATGAAAGCTTTCATCTACAGCAGTCTGGAATCTGATGAGTTATTACCTAAAGAATTAAAGAATATGACAAAGACATTATTATTAAGCCATAAAATGCAGCTATGTATTTCAGACTAGATGACAACAGAGATGAATACAAAGCTGTGTAGTGTGGTATCCTTGATCCATTTGATCCCTCTGCCTTCAAAAAATACAACACAAACCAGTATCCAAAGTAGCAAACCCATGCTCCACCTTCCACAGAGACTTGACTACAAATCCTAGCCAGCATGGAGGAGCTAGGACAACAGCCCTCTCTACTCATGAGAAATGACAGAAGTCACTTTAATGGCAACTGACACATTAATGATGTCAAATGAAGTCCTGGACATGTGAAGTCCTCTTCGTTTGTAAAAAAACTACAGCAGAACCCCACCCCTTTCACTCTTGTAAGTTCCTTCTCCCTTGTCCCCAAAAGGTAAAGCATGGCAATACTAGAAAACCATTTAATATAGCTAGTTGCCTTTGATGTCATCTCTGAGGAAGCATGATTACAGGTGATTATTTTGCCTTTTGAGGCTCATCAGTCATGCCTTTATCGTTTCTTTTTGGTTTCCTTCTTGGGTTTCTTGCTTAACTGTGGAGCAGTCGCCTTTGGCTTCTTCACTGTCTCTGAATTCTTAGGCTCAAAACTGTCCGAGTCCTACAAGAATCAATTAAGAAACAGTCAGTAACTTTTTTTTACAATTTGCTGACAGCTGACTTCAGGAATTTGAGCATAAGCCAAAGGAAGCAAGTGCTGGGTATCTCTGTTGGAACACATCTATATCAAACTGAGTCCACATTTAATGAGACTCGAGCAGCACCATCTCTGCTTCTTCCGCATGTGCTTTTTGATGAGTGTGAGTTTATGCACAGAAACAGCTTGTTACCAGAGAAGCCGTTAAAAGCTTAAGTGTCTAAAACAGGCTTTGGAGAAGAAAAACAAAACCAACTTTAAAGGCAGGAAGAAAATCAACACTAAGTGAAAAATATTCAAATTAGGAAAAGGAGAAGATACCATATAATCACCAGTGTGCATGGAAACATTCAGCAGGTATTTCTGACAAATGTTAATCGTTATCGTGTGCAAGACAAAAAATATTCACCAAAACAGTAGTAAGAACGTAAAGTTCAGAGACTCTAAACCAAGCCCAAAATCCAGGGAGGGAACTGCAGGCAAAGCTTTCTTCACCTGGACTAGCAAGGAATGCTTAGATATGCTGCTTGTTTCCTTCAGGGGAGATGACAGATAATATTTCAGCCATGGGAAATAAAGCCTAGTTATCTTGTAAAAACACAAGGGAACAGCGCCAGTCTCATCTGAGAAAGCACACACATGCAGATTGCCTCCTTTCATTAAATGCATTTGAGTATAAATATTGCTTTAGCATCTTGGTTTCTATCAGTCAGAGCGTGCCAACTGGAAAAGGACACACAAAAAATGGCTGAGCAAGACGTGCTAGTTTCAAGCTTCCAAGACAGTGCTCCAGATAATGGAGGGGGAGGCGAGCATCTGACAGTATCCTTTTAATCAAGGAGCTTAGTTCAAACGTCTCTCGAGTTACTGGGCCTATTACAGTTCACATCTGTGTGGCTTTCCAAGGAAGGAGATTTGGCTGGCTTTCCAAAGGCTTTAATCGGCGCATGGGGAGCTGGCAGGCTCTGGAGAAATGGAGCAACATGCAGTTATTACTCAGGGATGCAGTGTGCTGCTGCCGTAAAGTGAACACTGCTGCCTTCTAATGTTCAAACCAAGGTAGACTTCAAAGCCTGAAGCCTCCAAGACAGAGAGGTTCCTCAGTATCCTACCCAGACTCAAGCATCATTCCCGCGATCTGGAGGGGTAGCTGCTAGTGTTTATGGTCTTGTAAATTAGTCATAAGGACAGTAAATCAAGAGGATAGTATACATATGGAGAAAATAAAAAGTAGAGCATGTAAACATCAAAGCATGCTTGCAAACTTAAACAGTAACAGGTCCTTGAGCTTTATTGTTTTAACTGGGGGCCTGGTCTTCAGTTTCCTACTTCAAAATAAAGCTCTCACTCTTTCCAGCTTTCAAGAATCAGGCTACTCAGTATTTCTCAAAAATTTATCAGGGGGAAGAACCATGGACTTTGACAGATGGGTGCTGGTGGCTGCAGAATAACGGTGCAAGACTTGCAATGCCACTGCGTTGTGACTGGCAGCTGCCTGCTTCGTCTCCCTGCTGGGAGCTGCAGCTCCTGCAGCAGGACTAGTGGGAGGGAGCATGCATCCATGCCGGGGCAGCGTCACTAATCCAGTACATCAACACAACTTCACAGCAGACCAGCAGTTAAAGGTGAAAGAGTTGGGTCATGAACTGTATCCTTCCCAGTGTACCTCACCCTCAGGCATTCCCTTCCCCAGATAGGCTGAAAATTTCCATGCTTCCTCTGCACAAGAGGGAGCAAACATGGCAATAAAGATAGTCTGAAAACAAAACTTCCCATGCTGAGTTGTTAGTGACAATATAGCACACACATTTAGACAAAATCCGTATCAAACCACCAAACTTGCAGCCTGATCACCAACACTGAAATATCTGTCCCCAGCAGCACAGGCATTACCAAGCACATGCAGCTCTCTTATCAGAAAAGCCAGGTAGATGCAGGACATCCCGCTGTGGCCCACTCTAGAGGAATTGGTGTCCTGTAGCTCCCCTCAACCTTTCACTTGAGCATTCTCCTCTACTAACTGCATCAAAGGACCCTCCTCTTGCTGCACAGAACTGGGTGCTGGTACTGAAAACTGCCTTCCTCATGTTAGAATATACTAGAAATTTCACCTGTATCTTGTTTCCAAAAATCGCACACAAACTAGAGCCTAAAGTCACTTCCTGAAAGGCAGGTCCTGCAAAGGGGACACCCTGCCTGGCAATTAATAGAGCAAATCAGCAGTAGGATAACAATATGGGGTTGGGACTAAAGCAGTGCACAGTGCACCGAGGAACAGCATGTACATTTAGCACACCTTGCTAGTGCTTCAGGTCACTTTTTTCACTGATATTCAGAGAGACCCTGGCTCAGGTATTTGTTCCTGACTTTCTGATCTGGGGGTAAATCACAAGACAAAAGCTGGAGGTGGAAAAGCTAGAAGGAAGGAAAGAGAATGAACAATGAAACTGTCATCAATCCCAGGGGCAGACCACTGTGTCTCCATTAGCTACCACAAGTTCCCTCCTATCCTATTTTCTCTGACTCTGCCCATCTATATCAATATTAAAGAGCACTGCTTACTGTCTTATGGGACTTTGAAACTGGCAGGATTATGGCTAGCACACAGATAAGCTGGAAAATGGCTCCAAAGAAAAGTCCATAGCGTAGCACATTCTCCATGAACGTGGGCTCAGGGATTTCAGGTGGAGAGAAATCCAACTCGGCAGCCATTGTGAGTGCACCCTTCTTCTCCTCTAATGCTCTCAAGAAGACTGGTTACTACAAGGGGGAAAACATAAAGAGCAATTATTTGCATCATGCTTTCTGGTATTCACTTTCTATTGTCAAAAAACGACAGATTACCTCATGCAGATTTTCTGAAGACATCCTTGATCTACAGACCCAATAACAAAGAGGGAAATTAAACTTGCATTTTATTTGGATGCTTTTCTTTTACCATCTGCCTAAGAAAATAGTCTTCAAATGCTAGTATTAGTCCATTTTCAGGTTAGGGCAAGAGAAACAAAATATGAACAATATTCACAAAACAATAAGGGAAAAGCTTAATAAGCAAGAATATACTTCTCCCTGAAGTTGATCATGCTTGCAAGGGGACTATTATTCATTTTTACTTACATTGTATATGTGGTCACAGCCTTGTGGTTTTAGATGGTGTACAAAACCAACTACTAAAATAAACCACACAGAAGGTAGATCTGTTGAAGACAGAGGAACAAGTTATGTTTTTAAAGTTAAGCATGGCTTCAGTAGCTGATTAGTCTAAGGCCTATATACCTTGTGATGGTCGCAGAGGTAGTTTGTGGCAGAGTTAAATATTGATCTCCTGGGTCCCAAGCTAGTTTCTCAGCCACGAGACCATCCCTTCTTCCTTCCTTTGTCTTTTGCTAATGGAGTTGTCAATTCATTCTATGAATGACTAATGGCTTTCTACGATAATGGAGAACTCTCCTGCCAGAATTGCTGGAGTACACCACAAAGTCCCAAAAGGGAAATTCAATTAGTCTGAGATGCCATCAGAACTCAGTTGTGATTACTGTCTTACTCAGTTTTCCTGACCTGTATGATCCTGGTGTGTACTTACTGAATCAGCACCCCTTATTGATACTTACAATTCTCTGTATTACTAAAGCTTGGGTGTGAGATTGTGCTGCATGCACGTTTCAGTTGAATGGTAGTAATCTGCCTCCTAGAAATTATCTCCAAAGCAGGCTCTATACTTCTCAGGCTAGGAAGAGATTTCTACAATCTGCATATGTGACCCAGTTCAGAAAGATGGTAAACTTACAGTATAATTTGAGTAAAGTTATAGTTGATAAATTTGAGAATCAATCAACAACTCAATGCCATGCCATAAGAGGCAAATGTCATTTGGGGACATACTAAAAGGAGTGGTGTAAATTACAAGAAATAATTATTTTGTTTTAATTCAGCTGAAATATGGGATATTATTCTGAATTTTAAAAGACAGGAAAAAAATCCCAACTGCACGGACTGCCAGCCAGTGGAATACAGGGACTGTGGAATCCCTATTACTGGTAATTCGGAAGAGCAGATCAGATAAACATTTGCCTGGGATGGGGTGTGAGTATATATAATCCTGCCTTTGAATCAGAAGATAAGAATAGGTGACCTCTCGCAGTCCCTTCCAGGTCTGTATTTCAATGAAAAAAAATTTTTCAAATTCTGATTAAAATTCAATAAGCAAGGGCTGCATGGGACCCATACATGAAGTCAGAATACATGCTGGGCCACTCAGGCTCAGCAAGTCCCAACACAGACCCAAAGGCTGCACTGGACATGCAATAGTGTCAACAGAGCATGCATAAAAGTGTCTCATCCCTAACTGCTTTTAACTTTTAAAACACCACCTCCTCCAATCCACTAAGGCAGCAGTTCCTAAGCAAGAAACAGAATCATGGGAAACTTCACCCCTGAGCTGTATTTTATCTTGACTTTATTTATTGGGATATCTTTTGAAAAGGTTATTCTTGCCCACTCCCTTCCTCAAACAGGGCAGGAAGGGATGTTGCTTCATTCATTGCCCAGAGTTTTCTCAGGACAAACTCCTACTGATAATCCTGACTCATACACCTGAAACACAACACACAGAAATAAACCAGAAAAGGAAACCGATACAATGAGCACAAAAAATCTCCATCCTCAACTCCACAAGTCTCCCCTCCTTTCCCCTTTTCTTACTACTACCCTCAAGGGAGGTGAAATAATTTTCAAACAAATCCCAGGTGACACGACCAGCATCGAGAGCTCTCACACAGGCTGGTAGCAGCTGCCACTACCATTTTAAGCACTACCCCATGAAATATGCTCAGAGAAGACCTGACATCATGGTCCAACCAGGCATAGCAGAGCATCCTTGCTTGCACAGTAGCCAAAGCAGGCAACCAACATTTGGACCATTACTTTTCCTGCTATGAGTGGAACTAAACTAATATTAGCAAAATTCTCCTGTTTTAAAAAAAACTCCTCTGGTTAACAACAACGCCCAAACCTGCACAGGCAAGGAGGCTAAACCTTACACAAACGAGCAGCCCGAAGTTGAACACTGGGGAACCAGGGCTCAGCGTCAGGCATGCTGCCTTCCGCACTGAATGCACAACTTGCAAAGTGAGTTTTCTCACTAAGAGCACTACCTCCTTACATGTTGCTTTGCAGCTAATCCAACACATCCCTGGAGGATAATGGAGTCTTCCCCCCTGTTCCTGAGAAGCTAACAGTTTCACCACCTCTTCCTTAGCTAACATCTCTTCTTCTCTACAGGTTATCAACCACCTTTTTCCTCAGACCACCTCACCTATTAACATGGTTACACTTAAAGTGATTGTTCTTAAATTGCACTTAAAGATCAGCACTCCTATTTCAGACCCTGAGAGGAAGCTTCCCCCCCGCCCCACCCCTCCAGCTTACTCATTTGGTTTAAGAGCAGCTACCACCTCTCCCCACAAGCCTGGCCATCTCATTGGAGCATAACAGCAGAAACAGGTCACAAACAGTTGCACTGCACTACAGGAATTGATTTTGACAATTTAAAAAAAAAAAAATCAGTCTTGCCTTTATAAGGGTTTTACAGCAAGCTAGCTACCCACCCCCCCCCCTCCCCCAAAGGACTTGGTCCTGTAGCAAAGCCAGAGTTGTACCACTGAACCAGTGAGGGGCTACTCACGGCTGCAGGCTCTCACTTTTGCTCAGCAACACCTCTGGAAGATGATGCAGCTGTCCCCCTGGGCACAGATCAGGCCCTATGATAAATAACCATGTGTTTTCAGGACCAGGGCCATAAACTAGCCATCTCAATAGAGCCAGGACAGACTCAAACCTTTCTTTCTGCTGTTCTGTGTTTCCCAGCTGACATCTGCAAGACCTAGCACTAGATAAATAATTAGTGTAGGACAAAGCCACAGGAGCACTTCAAGTAATATATATTAGCTTCCTCTTGGGGTGGAAATAAGGGGCAACAGTATCGGTGCAGAACACAAAAGCTTCCGTCAAAGAATGAAGAAAAAAAAAGCTCACACTGCGTTTCTGAAATGACTTTGTAGGCGTTGGGATGGAGACTGGCCAACTCATATTGACTTCAGGGGGGCTTGCGTGTGCTTAGCACCGCTGAAAACATGACAATTAGTAAGGCCGAGGAGCCTGTCTGTAGGCTGACAGGCCAGACAGCCGTGTTTGCCAGCCGTGCCCGGAGGCTGTAAGGAGAAGCAGCTGTGCAACCTCAGAGCGGGGGACAGCCAGAGTTCCTCCTCCCTTCTCAAGAGAACAGCTCTGTGCTATTCCTTCCCTCAAGCAGCGGTGGCCAGCCCTGGCTGCAGCAGGAGCAGGCCACCATGGAGCCAGCGAGGCTCCCCTGCACCCGAGGCTCTCCCACCCGCTTCCCCGGGGGGGGGCGGGGGGGAAGCCGGCGCCATGCTGAAGCCACCGCTCCACCCTTCCCCACAGAGACCTTTCCAGCAGCTCCAGACCCCTCCTGCAAGCCCCTAAGACCCCCCGACCTCCCTTTCACGGCGACCCGACCCGCTCACCGCCCCGCTCGGCCAGGCCTCGCCGCCCCGGAAGTGGTTCCCGCCCGGTAGGAAGTGCACCCCGGCCCGCCCCTAGCAACCGCCCGGGGCGCCGCGTTGCTAAGGGCGGCCTGTGGGGCTGTGGCGGGAAGGAAGGCTCTGCCGCCAGGTTCCTCCCGAAAGGCCCCCTGAGGCCGCTCGGCTTCACGCCGCCGCGGGCCCCGCCCCGGCTGTGAGCGCCTGTGGGTGCCGACCCCGCGGTGGGTCCCCACGGCCAGGCCCGGGTCGGCCCCTCTGGCAGCGAGGCACCGCGGGCCTTTATGCCTCAGCGTTAATGTACTCGCCCCCTAAATCAGTGTTCGCATTTTAATTCCCGCCATCAATAGCGTGGCCTTTCAGTCCTGGCGGGTTTCTCTATCCGTGAGGTTTTGATCTCCTCCTTTGAAGCGTTCTGGCAGCAACAATTAAGACACGCGCTTGTGGCTTTGCTCTTGCTGGGGATTTTTTTTTTTTTTTTTTTATTTTTAAAGTCCCGATTCGGTATCCAGCTCTGAAATGGAGATGTCTCGATAAGATGACCTACAAAGGGAAAAAATGGCTTGTGCTGTTTTGCTTGTTTGTGGTATTTAAAGATTCTGATTTGTTTTGCCCTTTTCCTAACCCTAAAATATCAGTAGTGCCAGGTTAGTTTTGCTGCAGGCTTTATTATCAGAGAGCCTAAATACTTTGGGGAAGACCTAATCGGTTACTTATCTACTGAGGGAGTGAGGTATGGCATTTGTAATAAAAGGATTTTCTAGGCTGTTACTAAGCATTTGAATTAAATGGGTATTAATGAAAACAATTTCAAAGGTTTTGAGCAATTGGATTAAAAACCTTTCATCTTTTTTAGTGCAGAAGACTTCACAGTCAACTGGAGAATGCATATGGCTGCGAGTTGCAGAGGCCAGAGACACTTGTACAAAGAAATTCTAGCATAAAAATCCTAAGAAAAAAATTACCCTTAAATAATTACCAGAGCTTTCACTGCCCCTGGTGAGTGGCTGTACTGGCTAAAAGATAAGCCCAGAGCTCAGGAAAGGCAGTAAATTCTGCCCTTTCAGCTCCCAAACACTGACTGTTTAGGACACAAAAACACTGAGGAGGGAGAAATAATTCTTGTGAATGTCAGGAGATCCTACCAGTATGGGTGAAATGGCCAGCTTAAATTCTTCACAATACTATCAGTACATTGAATTTGGTGGTGGTGCTGTCCACACACACCTTCTCATGGGCTCTGATCCTCGCAGTTTTAAGTTTGCAGGCGATGGCGAAAATACACACTTAGGTTGCAACCAACACTGTACATTTTCTTCCTTTCTCCACCTGTCCCCCAACAGAAACGGCACTACTTATTCTAAGTAGAAATAAACAGGTGGAATTTGCAGCTTTTATACAGCTCCTACCCATTCCCTCTATGAGACCATCAAACGCTTCCACAGCAATGCCAGGCTCTGTGCAGGAGACACTCAGCCTTTGAACCACAAGCAGGTGGTGCCATTAGCCCACTTTGGCTGCCTCCCTTTCACCAGCACCACACTGACCAATTCGTTTCAGCTGATTGTGAAATGATAAAAAAGGAAGCTATTTATAAAATAAGGGAAGATTTTTCCAAAGCCTACTAGATGTGAGTCTGTTTCAAAGCTAAAATTGATTCAACAAGCGGAAATGGCAATTTTGTCAGCACACAATTCTAAGTAGAGACAGAGCTCAGGCATTCAGTCTTTCTCCAAATCCAAATCATCCTTAGCTTTTTCAGTTCTTTCTACATTTGTTTTTTCGTTTGCACTGCAGTTTTTCCTGCATGTCTTTGCAGTGAGACATATGTATTCATTGTACATGTACCATACCCCTGTGCAGCAAGGTCTTCTCAGGTTGCATACTATTATTCATCCCGGAAAAAATTAGCAATAACTGCTTTTATTTTTCAGCCCATACTGGAAACGTGGCCTTCCTCACTCCCTCTCCGTAAACTACATTTCACTTTCTCGATACCAGTAACACATCTCACTCAAATTCTGTTTTTTTGTCAGAAGCTTTCAAAGCACTTTCCCGAGGTGAGCATTAGCAGCAGTGTTTGGATTCTGATGGGAAACCAAGTCACAGAAAATACGCAGACCAACACCCAGCCTGTCCTGATGGGAAGGGGTGTCGCTGGGGTAGTCACTAGAGCCCTCTGCACAGAGGGTCAGGGTTCACAGACCCTCTCCTACACTGCCTCTCCATCCCAGAGTATGAAGGTCTCAGTGCTTCCAAAAATTAGGAGTAGGGTCCTCAAGTGAGGCACCAGCACTCAAGAACTGGCAGCTGAAGGACCTTTGTAAGCTTGGTCACTGCGAGTCGGTGGCAGGGCTAGGACTGAAGCCCTGTTCACTGATTCTGCTGTTAACGTGCTGTGTAACCTTCTAGCCAAGGCTCCTTTCCAAACTGATATGAGAGTGGTAAGACCAAAGACAAACTCCTTAATTACTGAGATTCACTGCTGGCATCCGAGCTCTGTCTGCTGGGGTTGGAAGAGGCAGGAGATAGTATTCAGAGCCAGAAATTCAGGAACCAGTAACTCTCAAGCCTACAGCTGAGTGTAACATGCTGACATCTGGCTGAAGCTCTTGGCAGTTCACTTGGGTGATGCTGAAACGCTCCAGCAGCTCTGCTAGGAAATAAACAGAGCCAGACAGGTACGGACTCTATAAATGGATCTCACCTGCAGAGCTCATCAGGCCTCCTGACAGATAAACATCTTGCAGGCTGGTGCCATTTGTTCTATTGTGGTCGCAGTGATACGTTAATGTTTGAAGATTAAGTAGACTTTTCAAGCAGGCTTTTAACACTGTGAGACAGTCCTTTCTGATAGCACTCCTTGCACACTTTGAATTACTGATTTATTTTGTCTATTTTTAATCTGATCCCTTCCTTCAGACTCATTCTCATAGTGCAAACTGTGCTCTCATTTAGAGGGAGTCCTTCCCTGAGATTATTTTGATAGATGCTTGTATTCAGCTTCCTACCAATCTGAGTTCCTCAAGGGAAAATTCTCCCCAGGAAATCTATTGATGTTCAAAGGATTGAGTCTGGAGGATATTCAGATCCAAATCCCAGCACTTTATCCTTCCAAGTTGGAGAAACCAAGCCTCGGATGATTTTCTAATGGCAAGATTCACCACACCTGCTGGGTTTACATTTTGGGTCCTCTGCTTCTTCCTTAGAAGAAACTGGCAACATGGGCCAAATCTCATCTTTCTCATTTTTATTTGCTTGCCTTCCACAGAAGTGATTGCATTTTTGCAAAGAACTTAGGAATGAAAGTTACTGTGTACACACCAGTAATGGACAATGTAATTAAATGACTGATGATAAGCTTACAATGTGTGTCCTGCCACTTGGGATAAGAGTTTTGAACCAAAATGTGTCCCATACTACCTCTAAGATGGCAAACCTAGGCAAAAAATATAACTTTTAATCTTAGGCAGTTCTGTTCAATTTACCATTAGGGCATTTGTGATGAGTTAGTCACCACCACACCTCTCAAGTAAAAGAAAGCCAGAGAGAACAGTTGTGTGGGGCTCTCTCAGGAGTGGTGGAGATTGGAGAAGCTGGGGACCAACAGCCACCATCTGTGCCATTTTGGAGAAGTGCAGAAAAGCTTTTGACAGCTGAGAATATAGGACCTTTTTTTGCCATTTGATGAGTTAGTTCTTACTGTCATTAGTTTCAGCCTCACAAGGTGAGCAGGACCATTTCACATGCTGCACAGCTTATCTGAAGCTGTATGTTGTGCACCTGGAATAGACAGGGGTGATTTTTTAAAGGATGGCATGGAGACCAGCGGAGGTAAAGCTAAGAGGAAATCAATACCTAGGAAATTGCTGCAGAATCCTAACACTGTGTCCTTTGTCAGCGAAGGATTGGCACTGAAATAAAACTAGCTGGTATGTGCTTCACCCAAGGACCCTAGGAAGGTTAGGTCTGCATGGATGTGACTCCGAAATCCAGCAGTTCTAGCTGCAGAAGGTACCTGTGGCAGCTTGTACCTGGCTGCAGACACCATTGGGCTTGCACTGGTGTAGGCTTGGGTTTAGAGGGCAAATAGACACTTACCCCCTGCACGTTGCTAACCAGAAGTGATGATCTGTGGGAGGTAATTTCAGTGTTACATTCCTCATGTTTTAGGAGCCAGTAGATGGTAACAACACTACCTGCAGTAAGGAGGAGAGGTGGGGAGAAACTGGGAAGGTTCTAGGGACAAAGCAAGAGATACTGTAAAGAGAGAAAGCTGTTCATTTTGCAGAACAAGTTTGTCATCTGTTGTCCAAATTATTATTGATGCTACCCCTAAAATGAAGTTCCCATGAGGAATGCTGTCACACAACTAGTACATTTAGACTTTGAACGCCACTGATACGCACAGAGCAGCTCTCATGCTGTGAGAAGTGCAGAACTGCACCCAGAGCCACCCTCCTGCGTGTGCAGGGGGTACCAGCTCTACCCGTGTGACTACCCTACTAAAAAAATGCCATGAGAACAAAGGCCATAGTTGCCAGCTCAACTATACACTGCAACACAGATGGATGCAAAACTGGCTCCAAACAACACTGATCCTACCACAGTCTGTATAGCATCTTCATCCAGAGATGTTAGCAGCCAGAGCACCCATAACAGGACTCAAGCCGAGGCTGAACTCAAGCCAAGGCTGAACTGCTGGCAGCAGTGGGGATCACAGCCATTTCTGCTGCAGCAGAAAAGTAGCCTCACTAGCCAGAGGGATTGCCCTAGGAGTCTGGTGGAGGAGCTCCACAAATGAGCCTTCTGAGTCCTGGAAAGATATGAAGATTTTGACTAAAGCTGGGACGGGAAATCCCAGGGACAGAAAAGCTGCTCTATTTATGCTATTTCAGAACTCCTAAGCTGGATACACCCAACAGAGCCTGGAGGGGTTTTAGAAATTTCTGCTGCCTCCCGCAACTAATCTGAAGTCATAAAGACAGCTTGTTGTTGTGTGAGTCTTGCTGGGTCCAGCTATGCATGACAGGAACTCAACCCAGGCAGTGCAAGGAAACCCCTAGGATGATGGAGCTTTATATAGCCTTCTTTGAAAGCAGCTCACTTGAGATACGAATGCAGATCACAGCCCTCCTAATCCAAGCTGGGCAGCAGGCAGATACAAACAAGTCAATTACAGACTGATTCTCCTTGATCTGAGAGATATTGCCTGGTATCTTACAGCAGCAGTGTGTAAGGCAATGGGCCAGGCGGATAGAGAATTAGCTCAAAACCACGCTATAGAATAATACTTTGAAATAGTATTGGCTCTCGACTGGTTTAACGACATGGTCTGATTCATCTGTTCAGCCAGTATAGCACCAAGACAATGGAAGAAAAATAAGTCATGCTGAAAAATTGGTGTAACTGGCCTTACACATGAGAGAACATGAACAGATTGTTTCAAAAAAGCAAACAAAAATTCCTTTCCGGTTTGCAGAGACAGCATGCAGCTGCGTGCGCCAGTACAGGGATTTTGGAAAACCTGCTCAGTGTGACCCAGAAATCCCCTTCTCCAGTGTTCACGAGTAGATGATACAAATTATATATCTGCCTGATTTGCACAGCAGATCCACTCTGCGTGAACAGGCTGTTGCCATTTCTTTTTACAACTGGAGGAAGGCAGTAGTTCTTGCTTCTCGTCACATTTCTGTTCTGGATTCCACTATAAGGGCCCTGGTAAGCTGCTCAGTTCAGGGTCAGCTTGAGCTCCTGCTTTGATCTGTTCAATCCTTTTTCATGATTCCTCTGCAAAGTGGCCTGGTCCTGATTTGATACCAAAGGGAACATAAGCCATTGGAGTACTCAAAGCAGGTAGAGCCCAAAGGCATCAGTGCCCATCTGTCCAGGTATAGAGGTGACTGTTATTTAACACCAGAGTCATCTGTCATGCTGAGCTCACTCAAGCCTTTCTGACTGTTGGGTTACTGCTTACTGAGAGCCCACCATTTGGAAGGAGGATATTGCTTCACTAAGAAGGGAGCCATAATCACAGTGCTGATTTCTCACCTTGGCAAGAAGCAAAGGGGCAATGGCAGTTAGACCAGCACTGAATGCTTTTGAGCCCCGGCACACACAGGCACCCACATGCACACCAGATGCACAATCCTTTAGCTGCGATGAGTGCTCTGGTGCAAGGTAAAGGTATTCAGCAGCAGGCAGAAATGAGTCATCTCACCTGCTGAAACTTCTCCCCAGCATCGAGTCATACAAGCCCGGAGACAGGAAGGTCTGGGTCCCCATCAATTCTGGGCATTATAAAGTCAATACGAAAAATCTGGCAGGTGGAGCTCATGCTGGCACCTCATTTTTAACTCCTCTGAACTGTCCTGGTCTTCCTGGCACCAAGGCTGTGTGTTCTTTTTAATGGGGCTTTCATAAACCTTGTTCCAGGAATGAAAACAGCTGCCAGCGCATGCAGCACCCCAGGGAAGACCCTTGCCTTTTTCCAGAGCACATGAACGGAGCAGGGGTCTCCAGCTGCTTTGTATGCTTGATGTGAAGCTGTGATGTTTGCGAGGGACTGAAGCATGAACTGCCCTGCTAACGCTAGCAGGTGTGAGTAACAAAGGAGAAGGAGGAAAAGGCTGATAATCAAAGAAAAAGAAAATAGCAAAAAGATAAACCCTCCTGAGAAGGCAGTGTGAGAAAGTATTAATGGTTAACTCACTCTCATTGTGGAGTAGAAAGAATAAATGCAATTGCAAAGGGAAAGAGAAGTTAACCTTGCAAAGCAAATTTGTCATTCACTCTGCCAGATTATTGTTGTTATTATTTGCTCTTCACTCTTTGAATGATAAAGAGAAAGCATGCAAATGACCCTCGACTATGGGCATAACACTCTCCCCACAACCTCCCTGCCTGCGTCCTTGCACACGCAAAAAAAGAGGATGCTAAACACAGCCTTTGAAATTGAGGAGGATAATTGATTCTCTGACGCGTAGAAGCCCACAGGACTCCTGAGGGAGCACAGGTATAAAAAGAGGAGATGCACCTCCCTGACAGCCAGAGGACAGCTGGGGGGAGATCCGAGAGTGCCCTCCTTGCTCAGCACGCGTCCCGAGTCCTGCCCAGGCACTGTGCGGAGGGGGCAGACCCAGCAAGGCTCACAGAAGCAGCTCTAGAGAAGAAGTATTTGCAACAGGGGAAGGAAACATCTGGGCAGGAGCCAATCTAGGAAGCACTTGTTTTCTAAGGGAACGGTAAGTCTAAGTCTCTGTATGTGCATTTAACAAGGTAACGTGTATTCAGAAATTGGAGACAATTAAATGACACCGAAATGCAATCAAAGCTGGCATCAGTAATTAGCTTTGCCAGGTACAGTATCCTTTGTAGCATACAAGATTTTTTTGTACCAAGTTATGGAATGAAACAATAATTGAACTATAGGATAAATGCAAATCAATAGAATTATAATATAGATAAGCCTTGTAAAAACATGTTAGATGTTTACTAGCTGTAGCACAGTTTTCCTCTTTTGCGATACTGATGTGAGTTCCTTTTACCCTGGAAAATGAACACTGTTTTACTTACCTGTCAATAAAACTGTGTTTGAGCCAAACCAAAGTGTGAGGAGAAACGCAATGGTGTGTAACAGGTAATGCGAAGCCAGCTACAATGAGGCAGAGTAAGGCACTTAAAAGGATATCTGCTTTTCTAATGTAGTATTTCATAGTATAAAAGTCTGAACTTTATAAAACAGCAGGCACGGTGAAAGCTTCATTTCATCTACATAGTGGTATTTTTAAGACTGATCAGGTTAAGGTTTCAGAAACAGTAAGACTGTTATCCCATCTCTCCAACATAATTTTCACAATGCTGCTGTTAGCATTGCACAGGATGGAATGAAGCTATTATGCTTTATCTGCTGGAATGGTGCTAAAAGCTCTTCATCTCAAGGGGAATTTACTTATTAATCATTTTTTCACATGCTGCCAGAATGGAAAGTAAGGTGTCCCTCAACTCAGGAGAATTTTGAAGGCGACAAGGTTTTGCAGAGCTGTCAAGCTGCCTGTATGCAGGGTGACACTTCAATTCTCCAGCTTCTCCTCTGAAATAGTGGACACTTCTGGGAAGGGTCATAGGACTTTCATTTCAGACTCCTTCCCAAGGGAGAAAGGGAGTCAGAAATACCCAATAAGCTGGGATGAGAAGCAGACTGTAATTAAGGGAGAGAAGACAAAGAAAGACAGGGGAAGAAAGTCAAAGCCAGAAACAAACAAAAAAACAATGCAAAGAAACTAACAGTAGAGAAAGAAAAAAAAATCTTAAAGGGACAAAAAGTGATTCTGGAGAAAACCCCAGCATTCAAAGCAGAGAAACCAGATACAGAGAGAAAGTGGTAATCAGGGCTGTATCCTAGGAAGAAAAAATGGAAGCAGACAGCATTGGGCTAGGTTTTCATTTACATTGATACTTCTCAGCTCACATAGCAGATTTCCTGGTACTGATTAAACCTCCTGGCTGGCACTTTCTGTAGATGCTGGTGCCACAGTCTCCTGGTACCCTCCTGACAGATGCTTTAGATCATTTCCTCTATCTAGAAAGATATGATCTGGAGATATTTAGGGGAGAGGCACAAAAGAGGCATGCTTTTTCAAGTTCAAATGAAAAAGGAAAAAAAAAAGCAAGCAGGAAATTTGCTCCAATACCAGAAGCCCTGTAAGTCTCTCAAAGTCACTTTTTTGCTTCTTCTGAGCATTCCTCGGCTCTCTGAGGGGCCAAAGTGATTCCATAAGAGACCAGGTATCAGAGGCAGAGGATGCTACCCATGAGTTCACAAGAAGCTCTGCTGGAGCCAGGAGCAATGGTGCTGCTCCCAGGGGAACAGATGGGGAAGCTGCTGGTCCCCCGGCTGGAAGCAGGAGCAGCTGGAAACAGGGACCGGGCTGAGAATGAGTTTGTGATAAGAAACCCCATTTCTTAGTGCACTACCTTTTCCCATGTCTGTCCATGCACTTCTGACACTGCCACTAATTCTGTTATCAACTTCCACAGTATCAAGATTGGACCCACTTGCAAGACCACCGGTCCTTAATTAGCCTTCCCCTCACTTATGTTGATCTACAATCAGGAAAGTGGGCAGCTACATCCGAGTAGTAAAAGAGAGCTCACTGCTGATGTTTCCATCAGAAAGGGCCCTATCCTACCACCACCGTCAGTAAAACCCACTGCTGGGAAAGTTTGTTTGGGCAATTAGAAGCCCAACCAAACCCTTTCCATTTGGAACTGCTCTTTTTGTGAGAAAGTATTGTTATACATTTGGAAGGGTTTTTTTTCCTCTTAAGGAGATCAAAAGTCTTTCTGCTCTTGTGTAAAATAAGACAGGGAACAGGGAAACTTGATATTTTAAAGATTTCTATCCACATTCTTAAAGAATCTTTTTTGAGCAAAAGATCAATCACTTTCAATCAAAACTCAGGAAGAGCATTCACTGAAATACCTTCCTACTGTCCCTCGCTTCCAATGACAAAAGCATCGCATTCAGCTCCAGAGGGTGTGCGACCTCAGACGACTCTGTCCTGAGTCATTCGCAGCACTTCAGCCAGCCCCAGGACGCGGACGCGAAGCACCGCAGCTGTCTGTTGGAGGGCAGACACACATGGCTCAAGCCCATCTCACCTTCCACCAAAGCCGGTGCTCAGAGCTGCGTAGGTGCCTCACTGAGCAGCGGGGGGGGCTCCTCTTGACACGGCAGCAGTTCAGCTCTCCCGAAGGGACGTACTTTGGTCCAGCCCCTGCTCTCCCCAAGCATGATGACTGAAGGAACAGTCTGCGTGTTGGTTGCCTAACCAAGCTCAGCGCTGTTGCCTTCAATAAATGGGTTTGCCAGGGTTACCTCCAGGCCAGTATTACCCCTCTGCCCAGGAATTTTATTTCGATTTCCCTGTTTCTCCCTGATCTCTGGACAGCCAGCAAGGCAGCCCAGTCAGTTGTTATGCACAGACCTGTGCTGTACAGCCATGTGAGCAGACACACATCCCCGGGAAAGCGTAGGGCAGGAGGGGTCCCAGGGGCTGGTCACAGATGGTCCTGTGCAAGCAGTGAGGTTGCTTTTGGCAGCTCCTGCTAACTGCTGCCTTCCAGCATCTAGGTGCTTTTACAGCCCATGCAGTGATCCCTGGGGCTCACCCCAGCTTGAGAGGTTTCCTTCAACCACAGTAGCAGGACAGGTCAATAAGGGGGTCCCACAGGGCGAAACCTTGCTGATCAGCCCTGCCTCCTGACCCAAGGGAGACACCAGCTCCATGAGGGGTCACACACAGCCACCGCCTCCAGGAATTGCACTCCCTGGGGAAGACTTTGCCACATCCAAGACATTTCTGCATTGGGACACACCATAACCACAGATGCAGAGGCATGTTTCCAGTCCCTTCATGCCGATAAGTGAGCCGGGGGACTGAGAACACAAAGGTGGCGCTTGGCCTCCCCTCCTGGCCCTGAGCATCTCACTGCAGCTGACTCAGACTGCTCTGCATTTCAGGTGACTCCAAAGGTGGAAGATGTTGGATAAGGCCACCCTGCTCCTGTTCCTGCATTTAGTTGCATGCTCCATCTCCTCTCCTCTCTACCCAGCTCTCAGGTAAGCTGCTGAGTGTTTTATCCATGCTGTCGCTCCCTGCCTCATCTCTGACCTTGTGCAAAACAAGCATGTGCCAAATTAAGGTTGCCAGCACTTCTGAAAGACAGATGAACTGTATGTGCGTTGGTAAGCCTATTTCTTTGCTCTGGCTTAATTTTTTTTGGTACACTGCTAGCCTAGGGGTGGTTTCCAAAGAAGGCAGACACCTGACAGAATATTTCAGCCCAAACAGTTGGTTTTAGAATTGAATGCTGGGTTCTATAAATGGAAATCTGGCAATCTCCAGAGCAGGCAGCACCCCTAGCTCCATCACCGAGTAAAACTTGTGCCTGCAGGCCACCTGCATTGAAGTCAGAACTGCAGATATTCTAGTACGTGAACTCGAACAGCTGCCTATTAATATTTCAAGTATTTCCTTGTTGACTGTTAGAAGTTCTAATATTACTTCCCACCACTACAAACGGATGGAAGCACAAAATTGAGCATTTGGTTCTACAATGTGTATTTGCAACATCCCATAGAAAATGCTTTAGCCTTGTGCCAAAGCCATGGTATAACGATACCAGAATCGCTGGAATTTTGCTCGAGGATGTTGGAAGCTCAGCGAGCAGGAATTGCATTTGAGGCAGCTCTATCAACCATCTTTTCACTGCTGAAATAGTTTCAGGGCAGTTTCTAGCTGGGGCGAGTGATGGACAACACTTGCATTACTGATGAGATGGGTATGGCAAAAGGAGAAAGAAAAAGCAGGAGAACAGGGTCAAGAAGACTGATCCCTGACTGGCAATTGAGCACATCTTGCAGTATGCCTTGGGTTTGTCTTGCAGGTACAATCCAGGGCCAGTTGCTGGCAAGGCTGTGAACTTCCAGCTGCAGCACAGCAGCCCACTGCAGAGCCATAACCCCTTAGCAGAGGAACAGAAGAAGGAGGGTTTGTTAACAGACCCCACTGAGAAAAGGTTTGTACCTCACCTGTTGGCCCTGCTGCAGCAAGAGTATGCTGGTTATGATCTTCCCCCAGCCCAGGCGCAGACCAGCAGGTCACTTAGTCCCACCAGCACCACAAAGTCCAGGCTCCAGGGGGAGAACCCAGCTGAGCCCTGCAACCAGACCAGAAGGCTGGGACTGTGCCAGCTCTCACCATCACCCATGTTCAGAGCCATGTCCTGCTGTCCCCCAGCAGCAGGGATGTATTGATAGAGGCAGTGTCACAGGCCCAGGGCTCCTGCAGGGAACATAATTTTCCACCGAGCTCTGGGAATCCCTCTGCATGGTTGTTAGAGCCTCTCCTTTCCACCCCTGCCAGGAGATGGAGGATGGTTATTTCTGTCTGAAGCACAGAGGACTCATCCTTACAACAGTGGGACCAGCCAAGTGACTCGTGCTTCCCTTACCCGTGAATTTTCAGGAGCCTGGGTCTAACCACAGCATAAAGACCTGGAGGGTCCTGTCACCCTGTCCCAGACACAGCCCTCCCAGGAGGCGACAGTGCTGCTGCAGAGCACAGGAATGTCCCAGCCCCAGCTCTGCCCTCTCCCAGCCTGTGGTTTTCCTCCTCCTTCCCACTGGTTCTCTGACGTCACCTTTGGTTTGCAGGCACTTTTCCTTACTTGTTTTGCTGTGGATACTGATTAATGGACATTTTATTTTGCCTCCTGCCTCCACATCAAGACTGAGCTCCCTCAAATCCTTTTACCCTCCAACACTAACGCAGTCCAATACCAAAAGGCATTTGTTATAGTTACCTGCCCCTGATACCAGCAGTATTACATCTGGCGTATTTTGTCATCTGAAACACCCATTTCTCAGCTAGACGGTTCATTGCTACCTCAGAGAACACACCTTCTGCTTGTCTTTCACCCCTAGGATGCAGCGCCATGCTGATGCTATATTCACAGACAACTACCGGAAATTCCTGGGGCAGATTTCTGCCCGCAAATTCTTACAGACCATCATTGGCAAGCGGCTTGGGTAAGCTACAGCATTTTGCTGTCCTAGGGCTGTTTTGCTTATTACACTGGGCAGTTTTTCATGTACGTAGCGGAAGTAGCTGCTTTCCACTGCAACAGAAGCACTCTCTCCTGCTGTTCCACATCCCAAAGGGCATCCTGCATCCCTATGTCTCGGATACCCCTAATCACAACTATCATTAAGCAGCCTAATTAACCCTTTCCTCCAAAGCTACAAGTGTCAGATCAGTTGAGAGCTCCACCATAATATCAACAAGCAATAGTATTTGCAAACAGTAGTTGCAATGATCATTCACTGGTAGGGAACGGTTATCCCTGGCCTGGTTTGAACACAGAAACAGCCTCTCCACTACCACTCAGGTAGCTTTGGCTAGATATATCAGTGACTGCCACTAAATAAGACCAACTAGTTGGATGCGAGCTAGCTGCAATCCCTCTTCTAACACAGGAGCAAATACGGCTGACCAATTTTCTTACTGGAATTAAGCAGAATGGCCCTAGGCTCAGACCTAGCAGGTTCCCTTGCTGTGCTGCTCAGCCTGAGCCAAACTTTGAGCAAGGGACTAAAAAGCATCTCTGAAACAAAGATGTTTCTCATCTTTGGTAACAGAAGCAGTGAGAGCAGCCCAGGAGAAGGGGTGCATGAATTTCTGACAAGGCGCCAGTCTGACAGCATCCTGATGGACAGCCGCTATCACCAACAGATGGTACTAAGGGACTTCCTGGGAGCCATTCTGCAGAATCAAAGGTAGGTGGGAATCAGTTCATTATCTGCTCACTGCAGAAGTAAGACAAGGTCCTTATTGCTGTCTGGCTTCCAGATGTGAAGCCACTGGATTAAGCATCATCTTTCAGGTACACTCAGGGAAAGAATAAAGCTCTTACCTGACGCCATAACCCAGCCCTTCCCTTACGTGGGCAAGTAGGGTGCAGATAAGGAACAGCCTGTCTTGAGGCAGCCCGCACCACATACAGTAGCACATCACTGTGATGTCTTCTCAACCCCATAATTCAGTAAAATAGCAGTGGAAAAAAAGAATTTCTCTCTCAATACCAATTATGCCATCACTACCGTATTCTCTTCTTTCACAGGCCTCAGGACATCAACAGCAGTCAGTTAGAAGGCTTTCCCAGCACCTTGGCTAAGCTCATGTAAATACTTCTCCCTTTTTCATCTCCCCATGCTCTGGTGAGTACCATTCCCTGCTCAATTCTGTACATTACACACTGCTTCTGCACTGCTCAAGCGGTTTGAAGGCTCTTCTTCAGTGAAGCCAACTCCCACTGCTGTCCATGAAAAAGGGCGCTTGCTGCAATTTAAGGCAAAAAAGCTCCCAGTCAATTTTGTCAAGTACCTAAACTCCTGTTAGTCTGAACACATAGACCATGAGTGTTGTGAAGCTGCATCTACATGTCTGGGAACAGGCATGCAGCAGCCAAAAGCAGCCTTGTAAAGCTATCTGAGATGGTGTCCCCAAGTGTCTAAGCTAGGTTAAAGGCAGACAGAAGTCTTCCCCCAGGAGCAGAACCTGCCTCTAGATCCCTGGGACATTTCAGGTTTTCCCTGCACTGAACAGGAGAGGAAGTCTTACTGTTTTCTGTACACCTCACTCCTGAAATTAGTCACCTGGAACTTGAATTACGTTCTAAATCTTGCCAGCCCTGGGGGACTGAGAGCCAGCAAACAGTCCACCCTTGGGAATACCTTTATTCGTACAAACATCAGTTGTCCTGTTTGAAGCAGCCTCATCTTACTCCTCTGTTCCATAGAAATTAGGCCTGTCCAACCCTAGCCAGCACAATATAAAGGGGTGTGGAAAGACCTGTGTACATACTAAACAAAAAGGGGTCAGCGGGGGGGGGGGGGGCCGGGGAGAAGATCAGAA